>JARWLC010000006.1:72780000-73485000 GCA_033318265.1 Phyllotis vaccarum
CCTGAAAATCAAACCAAATATTATATAACTTCTAGAAGAACAGGGAGGTCTTTGGCCACAGTTGGAAAAGCATTTCCTAGAACATGGAAGAGAGTAAGGATAGGGGAAAATGCTAAGGTGTTCTTAACTCAAATTTAAATGTCTTTCCATCATAATAAAAATTTAAGAAAATTGTATATGCATATATGTGCATATTTATCATGCTAAAATTTATTTATCAACTAGAGAAGAACTAAAACCATCAAAATTTAATTATGTATATATAGGAAACAGATTGATTTGTGAGAAACACAGTACAATAGTCTGTAAACAGAAATAATGTTATCACAAATAAAATATCAAGTCTCTGATGAGATGATATTTTAAATCTTCTATAAAGGCTAAAATTTCAAAAGTATTTGGTGTCAGTGGCAAGACTGGAGAGCAAATGTAGTTCTCACATATTAGCCTTAAGTAAGAAAGCAGTGAGGAAAATTTAGAAAATAGTTTGACAGTTCCTAGAGTTAAATATATACATACATATATTCCAATTTTTTTTTGTTTCAAGACATTTACTAAAGAAAAATAAAAACGTATCCACATAGGATGACAGTCAAATGGTGTGGGCAGTTTGTAGAGCCTCTGGTAGTGGGACCAGAATTTATTCCTAATGCATAAACTGGCTTCTTGAAGCCCATTCTCTGCAGAGGAACACCTTGCTCAGACTTTATACTGGGGGAAGGAGCTTGGTCCTGCCCCAGCTGGATATGCCAAACTGCATTGACTCACTCTAGGAGTCCTTACCCTCTTTGAGGACTAGATGAGGGGATTGGACTGGGGAAGCTGGGAAATGACTGGGAAGAGTGGAGGGAGGGGGAACAGTTGTGGTGTGTTTAAAAAAACTTTTAAATAAAAAACAAATGTATTCACATAAACTCTCAAAATAATGCCAGTAGCACCTTTGTGCATAGCAACAAATAACTTGGAAATCACGTAACTTTTTATCAAAAGGGAAATAATTTTTTTGCACTGAAAATATAGAATACCCTTCAATAAAAAGAAATATATCAATATGAAGAAATGTGTAACAATTATGGGAAGGAAAGAAATCAGATAAGATGATTATAACCTGTGTTACATATAATAAGTGAAAGTGTGTGTGTGTGTGTGTGTGTGTGGTGTGGTGTGTGTGTAATTCCATATATATATTCATATATATATATGAAATCTTAAGACAGTTCATCTGTGATAAAACAAAGTGAAAGGTTTTGTTGGTTTTTTTCTGTTTTTTGTTTTGTTTTTTGGTGTTGAGAAGTCAGATGGAACAGCATGAGAAGTCTATTTGAAGGAATAAAAAAAGCCCTACATTTTTATGGGGCATGAGTTACACAAGTATATGTTATTTGCAAAATGCCTGGATCCGTATACTTAAGATGTATGCATTTCAATGTATGCAAATTATATTTCAAAGGGAAAAAGAATTGTGAAGAAATTTTCAACTAGAGAATTTAAAATGAACAATAGATTGAAATGTTCTCTTTAAGCCAGTGGAATGAAGCTTAAGACAATAACTTACTATTAATTTTGTTATGGGTAAACATAATAACAAATGTGTTTCTTATAAAAATATATCTGGGAAGCATTTGTGTCATAAAGAAAGATTGTGTCTAACATAGACTAACATTGGTATCAGGATCTGGCTAAACATGGCTCTTGGCTGAACTAGACTATAGACTGAAAGTTTCTTCACTGATCATGAGCAACATTTAAAATAGAGAAACAATGCATGTGAGAGGTTTGTGGCATCAATTAGTTTGTGTTGGTCTTGGGAGACGTTTTCTCCAGAGCCATTTTAATTACATTCATGAACTCATGTTCATTTACAGGTTGGAGACCAGAATCTTGTTTCATTCTCTGTGGAATTTTTTCTCTATTTTATACTGGATAATCATTTTAAACAAGAGGAATTTTCTTATGCTTAGATTCTTGACTGGATGAAATAATTCCAAGATGTAAAGTCAATTGATATTTCTATTGAGATAATGAGGAACGTACTGGAATAGTCACTGTCTAATTTAGGAGAAGCCAGAGAACAGAGACTAGGTAGGAGGTAAATGAGATAATCTTCTGAAGGGCATCTGAAAGCCAGGATTCTCAGAATCTATTTCCTATCAACACGAACTGTTGTTCCAACCAGCACCCTGGCCTCTTCCCACTTTACATACGATTCAGCAGATTTTACTTGGGAATATTGTTGTAAAAATGTGTTATCAGAATTGTAATTAGGCCAAAACAAACAAACAATGCCATGAAGGTACGGACACAATACAAGGAATAATTTGTGTGCATATGTGTGATGTGTGTGTGAGTGTGTGTGCATATGTATGATGTGTGTGTGTGTGTGTGTGTAGACAAGTTGGATATCTTCCACTTTTACTTTCCATATTATCTTTTGAGACAGGATCTCTCAGAGAGCACAGAGGCCGCTCATGGGCCACAGTAGCTGGCCAAGGGCAGGCAAAGAGGCGTTCAACCCCCAGATTTACCACAGGCAACACAAACAAGGCCTACATCTTATGAGAAATCACAGCCTCAAATTTCTACAGCAGCGACTGTACTGACTGAGCCATCTCTCAATCCATGGACATTTTAGTTTTTATGCACTCTTTGCTATTCTGACTGCATACATTTCTCTCTAGTGCCAACAAAAAATGATCTTGAGTAGATAGAAGCTGCAATATAAAATGTTGTGCACAAAGAACATTTTACTCCCTGAGTGTGTGCCTGCTAAGGTCTCTCCCAGAGAGCTGAGATGAGTATAAGATGTCTCTGAAGAATCTTTGCTTTGCTTTGTGTTTATTTGTTTCCACATGAATCTGGAGTTCATTAATGGCAATAACACTGCATTAAGAGATATGACAACAGAACTTTTTATCACATTCCCATTAGAAGTGGCAGTTCTCTACAATTCTATGCCCTTGTGAAGCATGTAGTTCTTATAAAAATGCCCTACCTGAAATTGAACACTACCAATGGCTGCAGTAGAAATCGCTACAACTTATAGTTGGCACATGAGACTTAGCATGCCCAAGCACATTCCTACTATAAATCATGAGCCATAAAAATTAAATTATAGGATAGCTATTATTATTTTTGCTTCAGCGAGAGTCTTATAGTAGCAGTGCCCTTGTCTTAGGGGCTTAACATGCTATTGAGGGACTTCAGAAATATAAACTCAAGCACATTCTTAAATATATTTATATATAGCAACATGTTTAAGTATATAGCATATTCTATTAATATATAAAAAGTTAATGTCTTCGGATATAGCATCATTCTTCAGGAGGATATTAATTAGTGGACAGATTTCACATTCATATTTTATTCTATCCTGAGACTTTTTTTTTCTAGACAGTGCTAGAGGAAGACAGCAAAAGACGGAAGGCAGATGTCTTTGTTCTAAAACCAACATGTCCTTCACTTTCCAGGAGCAATTACAGTTCTCTCTGGTGACTTTGTTTTCAATGTGAATAAAGGCAACCTCCTTTCTCATCTATACAGAAGAATGCTGCATAGAAGGGACCTTTCTCTTCTCATTTTGCTTTAGACACCAGGAAATAAGTAAAGTGCTAGATTCTAGGTTTCAGGTGTGAAAATAGGTATGAGATGAAATTGTTAAACTGGGTGCTTTTCCTGGGCAGCAAAACCATATTTATTCTTACCAATAGATATTTAAACTCATAGTCAATGGGTGGTAGAACTGCTATTTCAAATAGCTCAATGTTTCAAGTTATTACATACTTACACGTACAATTACTCTTGTGCATCCAGAGAACACTGTAGTAGAGAACAAATAACAAAATAAATCATACTTACAATTGCCCCAACGTCCCAAGAATTAGAATGATGAGTATAAACCCTGTATTTATACTCAGCGCTTTCTTTGTAGAATGACATGTTGAGCTTTCAGGTATCATCTGTTGATGTGAGAATTTATTTAGGTCTATTTAGGTCTAGCCAGAATGAGCAGAATGGAGTGTGGGAGGAACTTTCTTCAGAGCTTACTCTTCACCTCTGTTTCCTTGAGAAAAAAAAAAAACATAGAAAATAGCCTAAATCTCATTCTTTGAGAGAAAAACACTACAATGCATCTACGAAGGCAGTAAGTGTTCCTATGGTGATATCTAGCTGAACTCCAGAAGTGCCCATTAAAAGTTGCTTGATGTTGGGCTTTATGCTCAAACCTGGGCCCAAATGTAAGTAACACTTTTTTTGTATCTAAGAATCTATTTTGCTAGGAGAGACAAAACCTTTTAAAAGCAAATATAAGGTAAAGTCCATTTTCAGAGAAAGTAAGCATGTTTATGGTATCAACACGACACCACAAACCATCATTCATTTAAAGGCCCTTTTCATTTTTCTTGAGAGTTTTATGTTAATCAGTGGGCTTATGAGTTTATTATAGGGAATTTTTAAGTTCAAACCATCCTCATATAATGTCACTAACATTTTTATATGATAAGAAACCCAGGTAATTTTAGTTTCTTATCAGTCATATGCAAGGAAATTGATTTTCTTTTTTAAAAAAAGTACAAGGCAGAAGTCTGAATAATGCAGAAGAGAGGAAAGAGAGCTAACATGACAGATTATTCATAGTATCAATGGAAAAGTAGCAAAGGTGCTTTAATTCCTTGCCATTTCCTTCAAGGCTACAGAGTACACAATGATTTTAAGTATCTCAATCATATATTTTTTGTATATAGATTTCTCCTTCAGTTACCAGATTGGACTGGAGAAGAGATCCAAATAAAAACAGGTGTTTTAGAGTCTCAAACTCATCAGTTTTTCTTCTAAAATATTGATGTAGGTAATGTCTCTGACTTCCCCTTCTGTAGTCTAACATGACCTTTATATTTTATCTTTTTAAGTCCTTAACTTATCAAGAATCATCTTAAACATAAGAATAGAATTCTACAAAAAAGACATTATGTATCTTTTATTTATTATAATACACAGTAAAGTAAGAAAAGGGCTGTGAGATGTAGAAAGGGGTATACTTGACCAAGAATGCTCATGAATGTCTCTAGCATAACTCCTACTTGAGGACCTAAGAAAAGCAAAACCCAGATTAAAAAGTGATTTGCAAGTTAAGATTATAATTCTCATTCTTAGACTCTCATTGGTGAGTGCTTCCATAGACAGTGATTTTAAGTAATACTTATTCATACTGAATGTCCTTCCTTACTGCCTTATAATCCAATTATAACCACAACAGCTTCATTTTTGCTATAGAATAAATTCCCCAAGAGTCCTGTGCTATGTTCCAAACTTCTTTATATTCATGCTTGTGCAGGTTGCCTCTTGTACTGGTTGTGGCCTGTCTGCAGACATACCAAAGGCAATGCTTTCTTTGAGACTCATGGTTTCCCATCACTTAGTCAGGATTAGGTTTACAGTGCAAACACTGCCGACATCTATTTGGAATATACACAAACCTCATAGCCCTTGGTCAGAATTCCAGAGAGTCTATGCCCAGGAAGGACCTACATGCTAGACATGAGGTTTCAAAAGGTGTTTGGGAGAAAGACAACAGTGTCTGTATATCTCATCATTCAAAGCTTGCCCAGGCCTCAGTTGAGTGTAGATGTATCCACATACTGATTCATCCTGGGCCATGGCTTCAAGTCATCTGCCAGAGCAGAAGTTCTCCTTGTGCACTGGGTCATTAAATTGAAAAACTATTTACTGGTCATTTTCTCCTGGGAGTATAGATTCAAAGAAAATGACTTCATAGTCAAAGAACTGAGAGTCATCTTATTGGTTTGTTTACATTCTTTAAAATAAGAGAAAATAAAGAGAATGGCACAGGGAAATTAGCATGGTATTGTATCAAAAGGCCTAGAGAGATGAAATAAGCAAAAGTTGTCAGGATCTCCGGCACTGTGTACTTCAAGGTGATTGTCATCGGGACTATGAATCTCCTACAACATATTCGTGCTGTAGACGACATGCAGAGGTGACTTCAGCCTAATTCTGTTTTGAGTATGACTGGGAATGTATTTTCTGCCAAAGTCTCTTCTGCTTCTCAAGTTCTGAGTTTAAAATGTGTAACATCTTAATAAACTGGATGCTTCAAGTCACTGTCCATATCACTCAGATAACTGCATCCAAAGTCATACTCAGATTTTAACATGCCAATAAGTCGGCAGTCAGGCTACCTTCTGTTTTGAAAAAGAAGGATATAGTCAGAAGGGGTGGAAAGAAGTGAGGAAGGGGATGGAAATAAAGGACACACAGAAATTTTTAACTTCACTTTGCACCAGATGGAGATCAGTACAGAAAAATCAAAACTAGTCAGAATGCTGAGTTGTGGAGCCCAGATATATCTGTAGAACTCTCCTGCACCTAAGGCTCCAGGAACGCTGGCGGCAAGGGGGCAGAAAGATAGTAAGGGACAGAGTGGGGGCGCTGTTCTGTGAGGTTGTGGAACAGTAACATCAGAGGCTATGATGTCCTATGAGCTGAGCAAGGACAACAGTAGACATGACAAAATGGGTATGAAAAGCCAGGAGCCTCAACCTCACACAAAGAAATATAGGCAACTGAGGAAGGCTGGGTTTAGGAGAAATCTTCTTCTTCTTCTTCTTCTTCTTCTTCTTCTTCTTCTTCTTCTTCTTCTTCTTCTTCTTCTTCTTCTTCTTCTTCTTCTTCTTCTTTTCCCTCTCTCTTTCTCTCTTAGCAATTAATAAAGTAAGAGACCTTAAATTTGAAAGAGAAAAAAGGGATATATGGGAAGTTTGAAAGGATAAATATTGTAAGAATATTTTTTCACTATTTTAGGTGTGTTTGTGCATGTGTGTGACTGTGTGTGTGTCAATGCAGGTGCCTGATGCAGGTGCTTGAGGAGGATAGAATAGGATGTCAGATGCTCTGAGGTTGGAGTTATTGTCCTTAATTCTTTTTCCATACTCTGTAAGTAATTCCAATAAGCTCCCTGGTTCTCCAGGGTGAACTCTGGCAGGACCTGACTTTGGTTTGCCATTGGGACCTCCAGAATGAGGAATTGCTGCTATGTCTCCTCCTAAGAGCAGTTCTTAGAGCACCACCCATCACTCTTCTCGAGAGTGTGTTCTTTTCCATTTTCTGTCAACGGACCTTGGATGGTTATGACAGTTCTGCCAAGTCTGAATTCTAACAGTAATGAATAAGCCAGACTTCTTATGATGCACAGGGGTTATTTCAGAGTAAATTTAATTCCTTTTCTTTCCCTGAAAGAACGGTTTTCTTTTTCTTTAAGGCTATTGTTTTCCTCATTTGCTCTGAATGGGATTGCAGAGCAGCTAGTAGACAATACTGCCCTGCTTTCTTGTACCAGCCATGTTTGTTCATTTTGTCTTGCTTTTCCTGAAAAAGGAAACAAAAAGTAGCAGTTTTGTTTTAAGAGCAGCTTCTTCTTCAATGACAGGAGCAGGTGATAAGCACATTCATGCTCGGGCCCTCCATACCTCACTGGTCAACCTAAAATCTCCAACACTGCCAGGAATAGTGTCCTGTATAAAGCATTGCTGTTTGCCATTTTATGGAATAGTATGGACACTGGGCACATGAAACTGGAGCTGTCACATGTCAGTGCTGAGTAAGTCTATTATGTTTTTAAGAGGATTTCAAATGTAGGATAGTGAACACTATGTGGTCATGGTGGACACTTCTGGAGCAAATCAAGAAGCTAAAGTATAGAAGATCTACAAGGTACCAAGGGTTCTTTATCCTTCTTTGTTGCATCTAACCCACTCTGCTGAAAATTTCGGCTCTGTATAAGATTACTATCATTTGTATCTGATACAGTTCTATGTCTTTTTAGTTTATTTAACTTCTTCCTAATGAACTGTAGTCAGAAAATTTCTCTGTCCAGCCCCACAGCATTTAGTCCCAAGTAATCATGCAGGGACTTACATTAATTATAAACTGTTTGACCTGTGGCTCAAGCATATCACTCACTGACTAGCTCTTTCACTTAGAATAACCCACACTTCTTATGTATGTTCAGTCACGTGGCTTGGTACCTTTGCTCAGCACAGCATTCTCATCTTTCTTCCTCTGAGTCTAGCAGGCAATTCTCCTCTTTCTCTTCTCAGATTTCCCTTTGTTTGGTTGCCTCGCCTATACTTCCTGTCTGGCCAATCAGCATTGTATTAAACCAGTATTTACAGTGTACAAGCAGTAGACTAGCATGGTCTTCCAGAAGTTTGGGACAAAAGGAATCACATCCATGTTCAAAACTGCGACCTGCAAGGAGCTTTAGAGGTGAGTGCTTCCTTTCTCCATTTATGCCTGTTTTTCTTTTATTAAGGTTTTATTTATTTTTATTTTATGTGATCTTTGCCTGCATGTATGCATGCACACTGAGTGCATCCCTGATGCCTGTAGAGGTCAGAACAGGGTGTCAGATCCTCTGGAACTGGAGTTAGGACTATCTGTGAGCATTCAGTGCTCTTAACTGCCAAGTTGTCTATCCAGCTCCCCTCTCCCAGTCTTCACCTGCTAACATCCTCCTATATTTTGTTGTTTCTGAAACTCATACTCTTCCTTTTTGTTATTCATCCCATTAGAATATTCTGGAAGAGTCACCTGAGTCTGTTTTCTTGTTTTTCATATGACTTGTTGCTTTGAGAAGCTTCTCTAGGATCAATGCACTGCAGAAAGAAAACAATGATGTATATACATATACAATGATGTATATAGCCTTGGCTGTAATTCCTCAGGCTCAGATTCCAAATAATTGGGAAGTTAAAAAAAAGAAGGAAACAGAAAAAAATATTGTCTTACAAATCAACAAAAGAAAGAAATAAAAGTGCATTATTTTTTAAAAAATAAATTTGTTATGTATTGTCTTGCTAATTAGCAAAAGCAATCATAAATGGCCCTGAATATTTATTCTTATCTTTTTTTTCCCCCTGGGTTGGCACTGGCTTTTCATATGGTCATGGGTCCAATGGCTTAGCAATGGCATAATTAATTCATTAACTGAAACAAAACCAACAATGGTGAATAAATGATTTATCCCATCTTTATGGTTGTGTTCAAGAATATATTTACTTAGTAAGAAGTACATAAAGAGAGTAGTTGATTAAAACATCAAACAAGACAGAAGTTATAAAAGTAGTGTGTGTGTGTGTGTGTGTGTGTGTGTGTGTGTGTGTGTGTGTGTGTGTGGTCTAGGCTCTGTTCCTCTTTTGAAAATGCAGGATATCAGCCCATGATTCAGTTTCAGTTAAGGAAACCTTTATAGTCTGTGCTGGCTCTTTATTAAGTCACTGGTACTAAATTATATCTTTTAAAACTTCCTTGCATGATTTTTGGTTTGTATCAGTCATGGAAGATGTTTTATACGAGGCTTGAAAAACAAATGGAATAGCTATGATGATTGGTACAGGCACCCATCAATTCAGCTATGCATAATTTCAAAGAACATTAGTCTTGTGAGGAGTCTAGAGCACCTGAGCACAGGGACTATGACATTGAAGTTGAAAGTGTTAAGAGCCAGATAAACCTGCAGTCTGTTCTTATGTGTCTCATCTGCTTTTTGAGTCTTCAGATATCTGTGTGGATGCTTATTGTACATGCTGCCATCCAGTTTTCTTTTCTGACATGCAATCTGGCTGACATGCCAGACCCATCAACACATATGGAAGAGACAACTTATGCTGCTGTTCCAATAGCTCTCAGAGTCACATAAAGGTCCAAAGTCTATAAAAATATTCTTTATCTTTTGCAGAATTTCTCCTTCATGTTATTACCTGGCTTATATGCTTTCCAACTGAGTAACTTTAAGAGTCCTCAATTTCCAAAATAAGGATGTACACTTTATAATCTTCCTAATTCTTTTTGAGATCCAACAATAAATCTTATATTGAAAATTTTGAAAAATACATAAAATATAGATGAAAGATTGTATTTATAAATTTATAAACAGACACACATGTATAGATTTTGCATATAAATTAATATACATTAATGAGTGTGCCTTTTGTTATGGTTTGGTTCTAAAATGCCTACCTGAGGCTTGTTTGAAAACTGATGAGGTTTAAGAGGATCTAATAGATTGATTACAAGGTAGGATATACAGAGAGATGACAGAAACTATTGGGGCATTCAGTATTTGAGGAAAGTAAACCCCTGTGGACTGTGTCCTTGAAAGGTATACTGTGTGTTAATCCCTTGTTCTTGTATGAACAAGTCTCTCTTTCACTTTTTCTTCCCAGTACTGGCTCAGCCTCCCTCTCTACCCCCCTTCTGTTCGCTGTAAGTCAAGCCACTTCTTGCCATGATGTTCTGCCTTACCGTGGACCCCAAACCAACAGAACAAAAAACACAAGTGGTGATCTGAAAACTAAAATCTCCATTTTACTTCAAGTTGCTTATCTCAGATAATTTCTCACAACCACAGAAAGTTAATCTGCCTTATCTGCAGAGGGAAGGTTTAACAATTCAAAACAAATTCCTTAGGGAGCTTGTGTGACTCACTAATTTAATAAAGGAATGGTTGTGCTGTTTTTCCTGATGCTTGTAATGAGGTTTCACGTAGGACAACTGATGGTCTTTGTGGCACCTCTTTTCCTAGAGACTCTGGGCTTGTCTAGACAACCATTTCACAGGATAGTTAGGTCTTCTCTCCAGTACCACAGCCTTAGGGATCTTATATAATATTCTTGTGAGCAGGGAGCTGGCTTTATTTCCTGCTATGGCCTTACTTCAGAAGTCATCTAGATTTACATAACATCAAATTCAAGGGGAACGACTATAGAACCTATTTATCTACCTATAAATGAACTTACACTTGTCCATTAAAATTGCCTCTACAGCTTTGACTTATTGAAACCATTATTTCCTAATAAAGTCTTCATTTTTATTACCCCTGAGGTCTCCTATGGAGAGCTTTTTTTAAATTTAATTCTCACCTTGGATGAAAAGAACTACGGTAAGGTTGTCGATGGCTTTATTAGATGACATTATTGGATTTTGGCATCTCTACTTTCTTGAAAATGTTTGCATCAGATCTTAAGAATCCAGCTGACTTATATATGAAATATTCTCTCTGGATGATCCAAATATCTATTACCTATTTTAAAAGAATAGCTATTTAAGATCAATTACACTAAATGATATGACTTAAATAAGCAACTCTGGCCTTTTGCTCTTCAGAGTCCTTCTGGTACATAACTGCCTTTTTGTCCCCATAAAGGATCTGAAATTCAAGACATTTTCTTTTATTACTGGACAGATATCTTATTGAGATATGTGTTCATTGTATCATGTCAAAGGAGAAATTGTGGCTACTTAATATTGATAGGCAATGGATGCAATCTTGATGAATATGGACATTTTTCAAGATTTTTATTTCTGCATAAGAAAATGCATCTAAGCATTCCAGCACAAACATTTGTAGCAGTACACCATCAAGGGCACTTTTTAAAAATTTTGCTCTCATTTTTATTTTAAAAGCCCATGAATATTTTGGGCTTTTATGTAAAAACAAAGATGTAAAGTACTTTCTTAAGATGAGTCTTTATACAGCAAGCCACTTCAGAAGACTCTTGGGCCATATGCACATTGCAATTTCATTTCACCATCCATTCCTCATCACAAACACTTGTGATACCTCAACAGACTCATAAAGCATGGGTTTAAAATGACTCCTGTCTTGACTTCTATTAATATGCACATATTTCTATATCTAGTTGATAACCTAATGTGGTTGATCCAAAGCAGATCTTTATACACACTGGATTTCAGGGATTGCTGACATCTCCCATAGACCTTCAACTTTCTAAACTATAAAAACTTAAAGTCATGGGAACTAGATTATAGAAGACATTTGTCAAAAGATTTTCTGTGTGTAAAATGAAGATTCTGATCCTACTTCTCACATTCTTCAGTTCATACAGCCCATGATGTCATATAACTTGACTTCTGATCATATAGCATTGTGTTTCATCTATAAATAGAAGGCATTTAAGAATCTTCATGGTTTTAGTTACATAAAAACCCTCAATCTGCCACTGTTAACTAGAGCATCCTTTACACAGTTGTTATTAATCCCCAAACCACTCTTGGCACAGTAAAACAAATATGTGAAAAGAGAAAGTTTCTGTTTGGAAAATAAGGAGAAAATTTAGTAGACATTTACATTATTATCCCACATATTAAGAACAACCTGTCCTGATTCCATACTTTCTACTTTTTCACTCATTCATTCATTTATTAAATCTATTTACAATAAAATAATGTATTACATGGAAAGAATCTAAATTTTAAAAGTACAAGTGTTTCATTTCTTCCTTTAAGGATTAATGAACGATCAGACAAGCTTTAGGTATTGCTCACTTTCTAAAAAATTCTAGAGAAAATCTGGGTGACAAGGCTATTTTTAAATTTTATAAATCAAACCTTGAATGAGGTTTGTTTACAGAGAAAATATTTATTTTAAAAGATTGAATGAATTGAAAATATAACCCCTCCCATGTCTGTATCTTCCTACTATCATTCTTTATTGTCTTCAGAAGTTGCAAAGCTATACAACCATCCATTAAGTATGAGTTGATTGTGTGTATATAGTAAGAGAAAATCAGAGAAATATTTTGTAATGGGAAGTGGAATGTAATGCAAATGTAAAACAGCTGATGGTAGGCACAGACCCAGTGGTGAGCAGAAGCATGACCTTGAGGAAACTATCATTGGTTTATAGACCAGAGTGGAAGAGATTGTTACTGACCATACCAACTTAACAAAGGTAGATAAAATTGGCCTGTCAAGTTGAAGGAAAGAAGATAGACGGAAATGTTGGTAAAATGCTTCACAAACCTCTTCTGGTAGTATTGAAAATAGAAGATTCATCTTGTGAACTGATATCTCTGGCTAAAGCTGAGTGTCTATACCTTGAAAATACATACATAAATAGAAGAAAAGTTTAAAAATTGAATTATTATATTTTAAAGCAAAATTTGAAAAGTATCTGATGACTATGAATTATGAGATCATTTACTGTCTCCCTAGAAGAGAAAAATTACAAGATACGGTGCTCAAATTAAGAAATGGCTTTAAGGCAAAGAGCAAATACAAGGTAGTCTTATATGATTTCTTTAATATCTCAGAAAAATATACTTAATATATCATTCTGATCTTTTGAGATAAAGTTTAAAAACATATCTCCCCTATCATAAAATAGAACAGACTTTCTCCTACTGAAGAATGGGGTCTGTGAAATTCCTCTGAGTGGATCTTAAGGAAGAAAAGAAATTTGTCTTGAAGAGGTTTGTGAATTTTATCTGTGTCTGATGGGATAAATATATTTATTAGAACATAAAAGTCACGCATTGTTTTAAAATAATTATACGAGTGTAAGCAGATGGAACAAAGAATAAACAACATGCAAAATTACATCCATGCCTAAATTTTCTATAGGGATGAAATATTTAAGAAGTGACCATATGATCACACAACCTTCTAGTTGGGGGAAAAGCAAGACATGTGTAGTGGAACTGTGTTCTAGTACATTGTTAATATTTGTCCCTCCTACTGGTTAATAAAAAGCTGGTTAGTCTGAAGGCAGACAGGAAGTGTGGGTGGAGCTACTAGACTGAGAAATCTCTGGGAACAAGAAGAGCAGAGAAGAAACACCAGAAGAAGCCAGCAGATGCAGAGGAAAGAGACAATAATACTGCCCTGAGAGAAGGTACCAAGCCACCAAGATTAATGGAAGAAGGTACCAAGGCTAAACAGATTAATGGAAATAGATTGAGTTAAGATGGAAGAGTTAGCTAACAATATGTCTGAGACATAGGTCAATCGGCATGAAATTAATACAAGCATCTCTGTGTTACTTTGGGAATGCTGGTCCAGATCATGATCCTAATCCAGGCCAGAAACTTACTATTACAGATATGTGTAAAGTAATAGACCCAGGATGCTTCAGGTAGCTAAGAACCCCAGGGAACCAGCCCAGGAGAAGCATCTACTCCTGACAAACTATGCCCAGCTAATTTGCAAAGCTGTTTTGTCTCAGAGAACTTTGATTCTCCCACTTCTTTCATTTTAGAGTCTTGTCTGTAGTATGTATCACATAATTTTAAAAGCTTTTTTAACTCGGGAAAAATACAGCATGACGCTTGAAATCATGTATACACTGTGAAGTGGCATGACATAAGGAGGCTAAAGGCAAACTTAATCTACTTGAGCTTGCACCTCTCTCAAGCCTTGTCCTCTCCCATTTTCTCTGGCCTGCTTAAACCATAGATTAGATTCCTAAAGCTAGTTGCCAAGGTCCATTCCCTTGTTTGGTCACTTCCTCCTCCTGAGGTCAACTACAAGGTCCAGCTATCAAAGTACTGAAGCCTAGCTATCACTCCCCACCCCACTTTGGATCACATAATTAACATACCTAATTGGAACCAAATACCTCATTCCAACACAAGGTTTCTCATTTTACCATTATAAACTGCCATTTTACTATGTGCCATGTCTGTGTCCTCTCTATCTGGAGACAGTCCTTTGTCCCTCTGGGACAAATATCCCTGCTTACTTTCTCCTGTTCTTTCCCCCTTTTCCTCATCTTCTGTCTCCTTTCTTTGTCTCTTATTCCTTGTCTTCTGCCCCTCTGAGGCAACTATATCTCTGTTGTGCTGAGAACTTGGTCTTGGGGGTCCCTTTCCTTTCATAGACAAAGAATTTTTAGTTTGGTTCTCACATCTTAAAATGGAGTGGAACAGTACCTGAGGAGATGTATCCAAGGAAACTAAGCCAAGGAACTTTGTGCACATCTTTAATGAGATACTCAGTCTCAGACTTGATACTGAGACAGTAATGAGTTCAATGTCGTTGAGACTATTAGGGAAGACTGGCTGCATTTTGAATGTGGGAATAACTCAAATATCTTGTAGAATGTGCAGGCTTTTACACATAGCGCCAAATCATTGGATCCCCAGCCTCAGCTGAGAGACGGGGTCCATATCCTCTTCCCAAATACATTGGAAGTTTGTAACTATTTGGACTGGTTTTGGAAGGGCCTCTTCTCTTTTCCTCAGACATTCATGCTGACATTCAAGCAGTTTAGCTGCAGTCCTTGGAGTTTAGAGAAAGACCAAATTAATTTACATGTTTGGAGAAAATGGAGCTATTCTGGGTCTATATGAAGAGAAATGGAGATGGAGAAGGAGGGGGACAGACAGGGCTATTTAACTAGCCCTTAGATATTTCAATTTTCCTATTTAAAACAGCAAATAGTCTGATAACAATTTCATGAGAGACCCTAGGTCACTCCTACCTACTGTGATCCAGCTCAGATTCGAAGCCTGCATTGCTACAGCATATCTGTTTATGTTTGAAGCCACTAAATGTAAGTGACTTATCACATGTCAATAAACAACCAGAGCTGGCATGAATAAAATAAGAATTTACCTATTATTTATTGCCCACTAAAGGAAAACATGAAAATTTGCTTAAGTAAGAGAACACTGATTAATCTGTAATACTTTTAATTGGACTATAAACTACAGAATTCATTTCAATGTCTCATATTTATCTCATTAGAAACCTTGAGGATTTCTCTCCACTTTTTTCCCAAGGTAATGTCCTATGTCCCTTCTTTATTTTCTGCATATATGCAAAGCATAAGGTGCATTTTAGTATAAATATTTCTCCCTGCAAACATTTGGTGCATTTCTTTCTTATTTTCTCATTTGAAGATGTTAATGTGTGGCTCCCAGGTTTGGAGTTCTCAGAGACAGAAATGTAGAAGTTTGTGATGAAAAATATTGTAAAATATTTACAAGCATGATCCCAATAGAAGTGCTCTGAATTTCAAGAACACTAGAACTGACACCCTGGAAAGCAAGGCAGAGGGTTTCAGAAGTAAATTGTGTGTAGCTAGCTGTTTGAGAAAGATAACGTTTAGGGTACAGAGAGATTAAAGAATCCCAAATAACAGCACAGTTGGTTGTATCAACAGAAAACCAGAACTCCCATGTTTTCAAGAACTCCAAAAAATTCCTCATCACTCTTTCTTCTCTTCCATAATAAAACAGAGAGAGATCTCAAATGGATTCTCAGACTAGAAGAGAATGTTGGGTTTGTGAGCAAGCCACACTATCTTCTTGGAAGCAGGTGTATAGTGAGTGGGATTATGTTCCAGTACATTGTTACACCTACTGGTTTAATAAAAAGTGGATTGGCCAGAAGGCAGACAGGAAGTGTGGGCAGGGCTACCAGACTAAGAAAACTCTGGGAACAGGAAGAGCTGAGCAGAGACTCCTGAGAGATGCCAGCAAAGGAGTCAGCAGATGCCAGAGGAAAGAAGACAACCATGCTGCTCTGAGAAAAAGGTACCAAGCCACATAGCTAAACAGATTAATGGAAACAGACTGAGTTAAGATGAAAGAGCTACCAAGTTATATGCCTGGGCCATAAGTCAATCAGCAAGAAATTAATATAAGCATCTGTGTGTTTCTGTGGGACTGCAGGTTCTGCAGGTTTGAACCATAGACCAGACAGGCCATAAACTTCATACTATACAGGTGTGTGCCCTTCTGATCAATATGTTGAGTTATACTTATTCAACAGTTTCTGCCCAGAGTTGTTGGCTTATTTACAGGAGGACAAATAGGAAGGGAGCAAAGAACATTCTTCATGACACTTGGAGTAGAATTGCCTGCAAAGTCAAGATGAAACCTGAAAGTAGCAATAGCCTCTATGTAAGGTATTACCAGGGGTGAGAAGTCAACACATGTGGGGATAACACCAGACTCCTTCACAGCCTCCTTGTCCGTTATTGAACAGACAGGATAGTTGGAGTAGAGTTAAAGAGAAAGCTGTGGAGGAACTATGTAGAAACAAACATTTCTTTACAGCTTTCAGTTCTCAGTAGTGATGGCATAAAATGGCAGCTTAGTACCTCAAGAGGCATTGCTTTAACCAGGGATTTTCTTATTTGATTAAATGTAAATATTCTGTCTCATAATTTAATGGTAGAGATCGCAAAGGTGGTAATCACAATCACAGCAGTTCATACTGACCTCCTAAAGTTGAGTGTCTACCAATCGGGAATGTCCTCCTTTGTGTGGTGCATATTTCATGCCAGGAGATGTCAGACTTAGAAACTCACCTTAACCATAAAATGGCTTCTCTGAAATGTCATATGAATTGGCTCTTATTTCCAAGTTATTACTTGGCCCTGTGACTTCTTACACTGTGGTCTCTAAACTATTTTTTTCCTTTTCCTTGTCTGAAGAGTAAATTTCAAAACAGCACCTGCATTTCAGATGTGCAGGGAAAGGAATGTGGATGATGAGGAGGGCGGAAGTTGGTCAGGGATATGTCTTCACTCCGAAGTCCTATGGAGGATTTCCAGAAGCAATTTTGATGCTAGAGCCAAAAATCATCTTGGAGTGGAGACTAATCAAGGTTTTCCTCATATGGTTCTTAGAAAGCCATCTATCCTTGTAAACATATTTTAAAACTTACAGAGGAGTAATTTCCATATGCTACTTAAATCAGCTGTGTGTGTGTGTGTGTGTGTGTGTGCATGTGTGTGTGTGTGCATGTGCGTGTGTGTGTATTTGAGAGAGACAGAGACAGAGACAGAGAGAGACAGAGAGAGAGAACCAAATTGATTTTGAGATGCTTATCAGCTTCTGAACCCTATTTCCTCAGAAGATGTAACTGTTCTTAACCCTGACTTTGGTTGGAACTGTGATCTGCATGACTGTGAGTGTGGGTGAACACCATATGGCTTTGGCTGGTGAGAAATTGGTTTTGATTCTTGCTTGGTAGAGTATCCCCACCTATGTCTGAGCCCACAAAATGATCTGTTAGAAACTTCAAGAATTTTAAAAAATTCCTCATCTGTTCAGTCTTTTCTCTGTGCATGTATCTCTCTCCATCTCTCTTCCTTTTTATTATTACCAAGTAAATTCTCTTTCAAATTGAAAACATGTAAGAGGAAGTAAATTTGTCACTTCTTGCCAATTCCCTCCTGCAACTATAGGCACAGGACACCCACCCAGCCAGTCTACTACAGAATCTCTTCAATCTGGGCAATGAATCTAAGTGTTATTTTAATAAAGATGATGAATATTAAGGAGAAAATATGAGATAGTTTTGCAGAAGAAGAGGGATCTCTTTAATCTTTTCACCTTCTTGGTGTGGGAAACTACTTCCCCAGCATACAGAGAAAGTCATGCTTTTCTAACTTTTCCTTAATTAAGCTGCAGGAATGGATGGAAAGCCCATGAAAAAAACCATAGTGAAAAACTACAGAACCATCTCTTCTACATGTGCTTTGGTTTTTGCATGTGTATGTAGGTTACACGAATACATGAATGCATACTGGCATGTGTGTGGGTCTATATGTGACCACAGGAACATGTGTATGCACATCACAGCTGAGTTTTATATTAGGAACATAATAATTAATATCTACTTTATTCATTGAGTCAGGTCCCTCATTTGAACTCAGAGTTCACGATTATGTCTAGTCTGGCAAGCCAGCTTGCTTGTGGAATCCTCTGTCATTGATCTGGAACTACAAAAAGATATCACACTCACAAGGCATTTATGTGGGTTGTGGGGACTGAACTCCAATCCTCATGCTATAGAACCAACTGACTCCATAGATCCTGTCCCAAGTCCTTGGGTATGAAAATTTACTTGTGCCAGTAGTGAGACTGAAAGCCAGTACAGGAACCTACTTTCCTGATTGACGAATAGTTTTCAAGTCCCCACTTTTCATTTTATTTATTTTTAAAAATATTATCCTATTAGGCCTTGTGTAGACATGAACTTCATAGTACAGAGAACAAAACATATGTCCAGGAATGCCATTTGTCTTCCCTCACTGGCATGGACTACACACTTCTGGCAATTTTTTAGAGCTTGTAATGAAGAGATACACACCTGTGTGAATTTAAGCAGGAGGCTTAGGATGGTGACTGTTGGACACTATTTTTAGAATGGAGAAAGTGCAGTGTTTCTAAAAATAAAGTTTCCATCGACTAGTGTCCTCAACATTGCTGACATACAGTCTTTGGAGCAGAAGTCGTCAGCAAGAGCTCGATAATCCAGAAATGAGAAGGCCTCACGATGACACAAGGATGCTGACATCCCTTCTGGGAGTCTGTTAAGTAGGACAGATGGCTCCATAAGTTAAGACTAATGGTGACCTCTTTATTTCTACTGATGACATGAGGGTCTGTTACAGTTAGGATTGCCATGAATCATAACCATAGGCATATTAGCAAAATGAAAGCTGTGCATGTTAGTGAATGTTGGAATTACAGTAAGAACACACACTGAAAATCTTACCAACCCTTATAGTAAAGGGACAAAAATGGGAAATTATACACTTGGGACTCATACCAAGGAGCCATAATTGCAGAAGCATTAGAGCAAATGAGGGTAGAATGTGTCACAGATAAAGATGAGGATGAAGGCAGAAACCAGACCATATATAACATATATACCCAAGATAAACATTATTAATAATATTTCAGCCAGGATGTTTTAGTCATTTCCTCATAGATGAAGAGATTATAGTAAGCCTGAATGACCACTCAATATTATGTGAATCATTATATTTCTCACTGTAAAGCACATTTCTTGCCAAATCTATTCTGAAAACATAGCTTGAACTCCAACATGCACGCTGACTCTCATACAATGGGCCAATCTTGAGTCATTCCCTCCTCAGTACTTCTCACTGCAGAATCCGGGGGCATTTGCCACTTGTATTGATGCATAGAAGCTATAGTAACTGAATATTTTCTTCTATGTTGTTCTTGGCCACATTTCTAAGGTTTGTGAAGTAGAAGGTATCTGTCAGATATCACATTCACCAGGAATTGACTCCAAAAATCCAATGAAACATGCAACTGGTCCATGAGAACCCACACATGAGTGGCCACCTAGACAATGTGAACTTGAAATTTGTAGGCTATTTGACAACAGGGAGGGGAGAATGTGGTATTTTTCTCTCTGTGTGTGTGCTAAAGAGACTGGATTGAAGGAGGGCTGCTTCCATGTAAGGTTTTAAGTCATTAACTAACACTAGATGTTATACTAAGGCATCAAGAGTTTCACATGGAGTGCTAAGTGTACTTGTTTACTTATACCCTAAAATCAGTTTGCAGTATTGTCATAAATAGGTACCATTATATTTTGTTTATAAACCAAGTTTCTAGTGAAGGATTCATTTTAAAATAGGAAATAAACCTTCACAACTTAATAGCAAAAAGTCCACATAACTCACTTAAAACTGCCACTTTGGGATACAACTTTGCATGGCTTAACTCAAAAAGAACAGGAGGGGTCAGTAAATAATTTAATTAAAGTCTTGCCTTTATATTGGACAGAAAATCTGGACAGAACATGTGGAATACACCCTTTAATTCCACAACTACTTTTTTAAATGTGGAGACAGCTTATGCCTGAAATAATTTCCAATCAATTTTGAAACCTACATATCTTTTTAAATGATATTTTCCTCTCTCGTAAAAAAGGGCAAGTTTCTGCTAATAATGAACATTTAATATTTTATATGCCATTTGAGTTATGTCATGTTATCTGTTTTATTTCAGAAATTAACAAAATGTGGTGCCCACCAATGTTAGTTCAACACTGTACTTCTGCCTAATCATGGCTCTGTAGAGGAGACCATTTGTCAGGGTTCTTCAACCTATAAAAGCATGTCAGGAGGGCTCAGACACCTAAATAAATAATGATGTGCAAAAGTGAAAAAGAAAGACGCTCTTTGAAGTTCCTAAAAATGAACCACTCCGGTTTATTTAGGGCTTCCATTTGTTTTAATCTCTAATTTGGACTTGATCCCATGCATATGCACCTGATATATACCTCCCTTTCCCCCACTGGAACTTGACTGCCCTATCTCTCAAATTAAGTACTGGGCTCTCTGATAGATAGGACAATCTATTTTAAACTTTAAAAACATTTATTATTTATTTATTATCTTATGGGTGAGGCTCATGTGTGTATTAGACAATTTGTAGGAGTTTGTACTTTATTTTCGCTATGTGCCTTCAGGGACCTGAACTCGGGTCATCAGGCTTGTCATCAAAGTTCCTTATCTGTGGAGGCATCTTGGGCTCTACAATAATCCTTTTTAGATTTTTGTTTCTTTTTTATCAGAAGCTCATTTGGGTCTGTCTTCCCTGTCACCAATCTTTTCTTATGTGAACTTTTACCTTCTTTAATGTCTTTTTTCTTCATATCTATTATGTTCATATGTGGATGTTTAAGCTTCATCTTTATATATCTTTCATGCTTGTTATTGATTTGATTGAATTCTTAGAGTGCAGTTTATTATATCTGTTTAACATTCTTGTTTGCTAATTACAGCACTTACATCAATCCTAAACGTATTTTCATCATTTTCTCTTAGTAGGCTACACTTACATGCTGTTTTCTCATGCCTGATACAGTTTGATTGGATGGCATCTACTGTGGATTTCACCTATTCAGCCACAATAAATTTCTGTTGTCCTAAATCCTGAGTTTTATTCTGCAGTGCAGCTGACATTCACTAACTGTTCCAGACTCTCTTTTGGACTTGTAGCTTCAGATACTCCTCTTTACTCAGGCATTTCCAGATATCTGGATGCAGAAGTGCAATGTGTCCTTGCTTGGCTTTTTGGAAACATTCTTTTCTCATGTCTGTTTCAGTTGACTCTTTCACACGTGCCTGCAACTTCTGCACATGTGCACTCCAATCCACACTCAGCCGCAACGGTCATAGCCCCTTTGTCAGGTCTCAGATGTTCTTTTTGCATCAATCTTCTCTCAGTCTTTGCTAGGAACAATAACTGAGTGTTAGAAAATCTCAGGTCCATTCCAAGATCTTCAGATACAAAGATCATTTATCTCCATATCCCAAGATGTGTGTGAATATGGGCTGTGGGATCCAGGACCTTTGCTTTTAAACCTGGATGAATTCTAGGCAAAGTAGCATAGGAAGATTACCTTCCAGGTAGATTCTGCTTGTTTGCTTGTTTGTTTTTTCCTTCATTGTGGTGCTGTGTATCTCAAGTCAGTGATCTGAAGACACTGTAGTGCTCATCTGCTTGTTTAGATTTTCTTAGAGATCATATTCATTGCCCAATTCCAATGCTTTAGAAACCATTGTCTTCTGCCTGTTAACTCTTTCTGTTTTTTGCTCTTTTGATTTATCCAAATGCAATGTTAACTTTTGAGTCTTGTCTTGTTTTGGTTGTTTGCATCTTTTTTCCCCTACATTGGGACTAATTTCCAATAAATTTTACTTTACTGGACCATTTCCGTGCATCTTCCTTAAAAGTGTTTCACCAAAACCCTGAAAGAAACCTCCACCTCAAAAACTCAGTGTTGAACCCTCCAAACTACCATATTTACCGTCTATCCAAAATTCACATATGCAGAAGACTCATCAAAGTTATTAGTTAAAATTAAGAATTCAGAATTCATTCCAATCCTTGAGACTATTTCTCAAAAGTCATCTTTCTTCTTTGAGCTTAAGACCCTTTAGCCTGTATCCCCACTCTGCATTTCTGCAAATCAACAAAACTCTACAGCTTTGCCTTTGTGTTACCTTTACCCCTTTGCAGCCTAATTCACATCACCACCATCTCTTACCAGATTGCTGACAGAACCTGTTACTTCACCTGTATGTATACTCACATCCCTAAGGTCCTATGGCTTATTTCATGTGTAACTCCCATCACATTCATTTCCAAGTAAAAACTACAGCACATGACTCCTCTGTTTTAAATGCAGTTGGGTTAAGGAGGGACTCAGTGGTAAAGATTATTTGGTGCATAAGCATAAGGACCTGAGTTGAATTCCAGTGGAATAAGTGTGGTCTCATGAACATCCATAACCTAATGCTGTGTGGAACATAGACAGGAGGATTGATGGAACTTTCTGGCTGCCAGCCTCACCAAAAATGCAAGTGTTGCGTTTAGATAGAGGCCAAGAAATGATATGGAAGGTGACAGAAGAGGACACCTGATGCTCTGCTCTGGCCTCCATGTGTGTGTACCCACCCCCCCACACACATTAAATTTTAAAAAAAAAAAACAAGTAAAAAATGCAGTAGTGGACTTTGTTCATCTTGTATTAATACATGAATACCATTTTAACCTTCAAATACTACAATACCTAAGCCAAGGCAACAAAGTCTGTCACCATTGTTTACAGTGGCGTTGTGTTTTCTTCAGTCACAGAAAGACTGCTCCTATATGCTGATGTTTAGTACTATGAATTATTATTCCCTTTGCTCAAAACACTCTTCTTGGTGTTCCATCATTTCTTCTAATTTAATTTTGTTTTACCGGAAAGGTCTTCTCTAGGTGACCATAACTCACTTGCAATAGTTTCAGAGAAAATAAATTATCTAGAAATAGACCTATAAGAAAGTAGAGGATCTCTACTATTAAAAATGTAATATCTGATAAAGGAGGTAAAAGAAGACAGTATAAAATATAAAGATATTCCAAGCTCATGAAATTGATAGAATTAATGCCAAAAAGTGTTTACAAATTCAATATAATTTCAACTAAAATTCACATCCCAGTCTTCACAGAAATAGAAAACAAAACTATAGTAAAATTTATATGGAACCACAAAATACCCTAGATAGCCAAAACAGCATTGAGTGGAAAAAAGATACCAAAGGAATTACAAATCCTGGTCTCAAAATATATCACAGATATATTCTAATAAAAACAATATTATGGTATTGGCACAAAAACAGACAAGCAGACCAATGAAACAAAAATGAGTCCATATAACTTCATCAACATATACTGGAGAAAAGAAGCATCTTCAACAAAGAATGCTGGGAAAACTGGATGTTCCGATGCAAAAGACTGAAATTAGACCCCACACAAAACTACCTCCAAATGGATCGAAGACCTAAACCTGAAAACTAAAACTGCTAGAAAAAAACATAGGCAAACCCTGCATAAAATAAGTGTAGGAAAGTGCTTCCCAAATAGAACTATATTTGCCCCAAAATTAGGGCCAGTAATTGACAAGTGGCCTTCATGAAATTTAAAAGCATCTGCACAGCTAAGTAATCAGCTGGGTGGGGAGGAAGCCCACAGAACTGTAGAGAATCTTTACCAGCTATACATCTCACAGGGGTTTTATATCCAGCATACACAAATAAATGACACTCAGGGATAGATCTCTGAAGAAGTTAGAGATATTAGAGGGAATAAACACCACAGTCAAATCTTACCCAGCTGTCTTCCAGCTTCCTCAGCCTTGCTTCCCTTGGAATGGCTTCCCTCTGTGTTTATATCCTGTCTTAAGTACCCTTTCATAAATTAAGGTGTGGCCCCACCACTGCCTGCTTGGGAGCCTGAAATTCCTTCTATAATCTGAAGTGAACTTGACTCAGTTGGGATTAAGGGTGTAGGTCACAACTCCCAGGATACTCCCTGTGCTGGGATTAAAGGTTTGAATCACCATTCTCTGATTCTCATAGACTGACTGTGGTTAGAGCTCCGGAACTTCTGGCACTTTTACTAACCCCCCACATAGACTATGGGTAGATTCCCTCTGATATCTCCAAAACTTCTGAAGCTTTTATTGAATCCCCACAAAGAACACATAAAACAAAATCAAAGAAGCAGATAACCCATTCAAATAAATTTGTTTTGGACATGATTAGATAGTTATCAAAAGAAGAAAAACAGCTAATTAAAATATATATCAAAATGTTCATCATTCCTGGTAATTATGGAAATGAAAAACAAACCAGTTTGGAGATCTTCTCTTACCTCAGCCAAAATTTGCAAAGATCTTTGGAACAAACAGCAATAAATGTTAGAGAGGATAAGAAGAGACCATATTTGACACTGGTGGGATTATAAACTAGTTCAGCCACCACAGAAATCAATGTGGAGAATTCACAAAAAGTTAAAATTAAAAATGGCAACATGACCCAGCCATTGGGTATATGCCCAAAGGACTGGACATCATACTCCATAAGTATATGCTCAATTGTGTTCATTGCTGCTTTATTCACACTAGCTAAACAATAGAGAAACCTAAATGCCCTCCAGTTGATGAATGGTTAATGAAAATGTAACTCCACACTATGGAATATGATTCAGCTGTAAAAACATGTCATGAACTTTAAGGGTAAATGGAGGAACTAAAACAGATCATGTTGAGTGAGGTAACCCAGAAATAGAAAGACAAATGCTGCATGATCTTTATCATTGGAGGATTGTTGCTGGGTCCTAAGGCTTTCTTCAGGAAGGGGGTGAGAAGACATAGAGTCAACAATACAGACTTTGGAGTCTGTTGAAAAGCAAAGGACTAACTTGTTTATTCAACAATGGGGAGAGCCTTATATACCCTTCTCCCAGAACCCAGGTACCCAGGCTGTATCCTGATCTGATGATGTTGTGTGGTTATCCCTCATTGGGTGGCCCTTGACAGCATCTGTTGCTAGACCCTCAGGCAGACTTCAGGTTGGCTCTTAAGGAAGTATATTATGTGCATGTCTTGGCAACTGGTTTGAGCCAATTTTCTTGGCTTTATAGGCCTGTTCTAATAAATATATATCCTTTTTATTTTATTACACAGGTGCTCAGTGGGAGTGAAAGTTTCTTGCGCTGACCTTGTTGACTCTACCTCAGAAGGTTTCAGCAACTGAACTGTGTCTGTCTTAGGTGGCTTGCCTAACAAGCTTTTACCCCTCATTGATTATCAGCCCTCAAAGAACATCCATTCCTGGAGAGTTGTCCAGATGGAGAGGATTAGGCAGGAGCCTTTTGAATTTCAGAAAACTAGGCATGCATAACCTATTGAGGGTTATAAGTAGGATGTCTAAGAGCCTCTAAAACCTGAAGAGTTGCCTTAGTGGCTGCCCACTGTCACCAGATGTGCTATAGAAGACACTTAAAAAGGAGAAAGATTAAAAATACAGCCCTGCCAATCAAAACATAAGTGAGAATCAAGGAGGGATAGCCAAGAGGTCAATTTGTTATTATACCCAATTGAAAGTGGAATCTGAAACAGAGGCATTGGGTGAAAGAAAGAAAAAGGAAGATAAAGCAAAGGACTTCCTCTAAAGAGTAAGTGCCCTCCAATTTTTTGGTGGTAAGCACCAGGTCCATAAAATGCAGACCTAGGGAAGAATTGGTGATAAATATCATGGGGAAAGCAAGGGAGTTAATTGCCACTGGCAAGAGAATGGGAGGCAGGGGAACCAGGGCCCATACATCCTCCACTTTTGGGAGAATAGAAGAGGCAATGGTGATGAGTATGTGTATTACCCATCTAGGGCCAATGCTTTTTTGGTAGAAGCATGCTGATCTGTGGCTGGGCACACATCTTTTTCTGGGCTACTTACTGAGATAGTGATACTCTGAGGAAAAACACAAGTATACCCTTTCCCACAGATCAGCAGGGGTCTGATGGCAGCCATTGGAGGGAGATAGAGTTTTTCCATCTTACTTGTGGTAGAGGTATTCTCCAGTCCTTATGGCCATGTTTGGTCTTGAGGGCACTGTGTTTGCCCTTAGGAGACTACCACAAAAGAGAAGTCGCTCAGAAAGACTTATTACTGCTGAACTGGTGAGCAGAATAAACATTCTGTGTCTGGCTCATATGTGATATGTGTAATTGAAACCTAAATGTACATGCTATTACATTCTTATATTTAAGATTCTGAGGACAATGTAACTTTGATTATAAAAGTTCAATAAATTTTCCACTTGTCCTACTTTAGGATAGTTACTATGAAACTGGTCAACTTCACTAGAATACAATGGCTACAACCAGCTTATTACATCTATGAAATTGAAACATAGAACAAAAAATTTAACTAGCTCATTAAAATTGTTTCAGGTAGAACTTTCTAGAAAGTTCTGAAGACATAAAAGATAAAAAAATAGTATAAACTGAATGAACTTAACAGAAGCAAAAAACACTCTCTCTCTCCATATATATATATGCCTGAAATGGCCTATAAGCATGCAAATTCTACCTTTATATTTTCCTTTAGGTTAGATGCTATGCAACTACATTAAAAGAGCTACTATTTGGCCTTATAGTCAAAGTCTTTGTATTTTAGAACCAAGTAATGATCTCATTTTTGTAATTGTGCCCCAGGGAGATCTGGGTAAAGGGAAAGTTCCCTGAAAGGACCATAACAGGTGACTCTGAAGGATCATGGCTACCTTAACCCTGTCTTTTTGAGAATTGTTATAACATTTTTGTAAAGAGCCTGTTGGATGCAAAAAGGAAAAAATAAAAAAAAAGAAAGTCCTCGGTATTTTTTCCTGTTATATGCTTAGTCTCTTTAATGCACTTATGAAAAATATCTAAGTCTTTAGCATTTTTATTCTTATGTGTGTATATAATGGCCATTTAGAATGTTAATTATTAGAATTGAAGCCTTTAATTAGACATTGAAGGGGTCATGGGAGGGCTTAAACATAAGAGCTTTAGAAATATGTGTATGTGGTTGAGTAATTTAAGAGCAGGAGGACAAGACACTTGCTCTCAGGCTAATAGATGATGGTCTGTCATCAGCTCAGCTAAGCAGCCCTATGTTTTTGTCCTATTGTGACTTGTTTCTTGCCTACTGTCTGTGTCCCTGGGATGGCAGCTAAAGTTTGAAGGTTTTTTTTTTTTTAATTGGTCTATCCCTCGATTCCCAGACAGAGTCCACTCGAGTAGCTAGCTGCACATGGTGTGGCCCGACCTGACCCAGGCTGTGCAGCCTTTCAGCACTGAGAGTGAGGAGAGGGAAAAATCAGAATCCGGTTGCTAGGTCCTAAATTTTCCCTTCAGGGAAGGGATAAGAATGTGTAGAGTCAATGATGCAGACCTCAGGAATAAGTTGAAAAGCAAATAACTAACTTGTTTATTTGACAATTGGGAGAGCCTTATATATCATACTTCCAGAACCCCAGTTGTATCTTGATCTGATGATGTGCAATCACCTCTCATTTGCTAAACATGATCAGTACCTCTGACAGAAGCTATTGTTAGGCCCCCAGGCAGATTTCAGGTTGGCCCACAAGGAAGTATATTATACGCATGTCTTGACAACTGGTTTGAACCAATTTCCTTGGCCCTATGGGCTTGTCCTACTACAAAAGAACTCATGAATCTCTCTTAGCCCCCAATCATCAGGTGTGAAAATATAATCTTTAACATATATATATATATATATATATATATATATATATATATATATATATATATATATATCAGCAAAGTAAAATAAGACCTATGCCAAATAGGGGGCTTGGGGAACAATATAGAAGGGAATAGCAGAATACAAATGAAGCATGGAAAGGGAATGCTTTTGGTAAAACGAGGGTGGTAAATACAGAAAAGTGCAGGATGAAGATAAAGGGGAATAGCTGGAAAAATGCTGCTGACCATGTGTCCTGACAGAAGTGGACAATAAGTCCCTATTGATAAAGACACCATGAACTTGAGAAACAAAGCCCAAAGAACCCTGAGCTGGAATTGACCTGATGGTCCCCTACCCCAGAGGAGTTGCTTGTATAGTATTAGAAGGAGCCATATCAGCTTTGAGAGATGGGAAGTGAAGGGGGATGTAGTCAGCTGGCCTAGTGAGGCCCTGGTTGTCCTTTTCTGAGTGAGTGCCTGGGCATGTGCACTGGCTGTCTCTGCTAAAGCCAGCTTGGAGTCTGCCGCTAAGTCTGGTGATTGATGACGTGTGACCATCAAGGTGTTGGAGGCTAATAAAAGAGAATGCTAACATAGCCAAAGGAATGACCAACAGCCATTGGGAAATATAGATGGGAGATAAAGTTTGCCCCATATCCACAATGTCAAATCTGCAGGACTGTTGTTTGTTTTAAGGATTCTGTGTCTTCTTCTCACATGACTACCCAAGTACAATGTCCTGAAACATGGACAAATGTAAAAGTGCTAGCCAGATGTCTATATCAACAACTAGTATGTCAGATAACCCTATAGGTTCAGTAGTGGCATGGATACGATGTCAGTAACCATAATTTCTCCAACTGGACTTGGGACATGCTCAACAAGTGGAAAAACATGCTGAGTACCAGACACCTTGCAAACTACTTAATGCTAGTGAAGTTCACTGAAGAATTTTTAAGCACTAACTTACTAAACCAGCATAATCTCTAACAAAAATCTATAAACGTGTCACTCTACCCATGTCTAAGTGTAGTCTTCACTCCTAATTAAGGAAACTTCTCTCTACGGTAGATGTAGACAACTACAGAAAACTACAGCCAATAAAATGTAGGTCACACTGGATGAATCTCTCAAAACACTCCAACTCCTAAGGCTCAGAAGAGGGGACAAAAAGGCTTTAGGAGGTAAAGGATCAGGGGGTTTGCTATGATTTTGTCTTCTAGAAGCGCCAGAAGCTACAACCGTAAAATCTCACCATAACTGGCCAACTCGAGCTTAAGAAGAACAGCAGTGGGCATGCTGAAATGGAAAGGAAGAATCCCATGAGGCCTCAACCCCACACAAAGAATTACAGGCAACTGAAAGCTGGGAGTGGAAGATGTGGTCCTTACCAGGGAAGAGCACACCGATTAGTTATCCAATAGCAAATGGTCACCCCTGAAAACATAAAGTAAAACTGACATTGAACAGATCAAACACGTTAAATTTAGTAATACGTATGTGCACACACACACACACACACACAGTTAGTGGGAAAAGAGACCATGAAGTTGATTGAAGGGGAGTAGAATGAGATACATGAGAGGCTTTAGAAAGGAAAAGGTAGAAAAAGAGGCTTTTCTGGCTGCACTGGTCACATGTTCCAGCAACCCCTCAGTTATGTCATTATGTGTTCTGTGTAGTAACTATCACCATCTGTTAGGTTAATATCTGCTAATGACCTTGTGTCTATTTTACTAGTAGAGGGGTGTCTGCAGATGCCTGCCTACATTTTATACATAGTAGATGCTTAAGAAATATTTATTAAGTACATAAATAAAACTAAAATTACAAATATGTTTGGTCCCTGGCATTAAATGGCACAGCTGTTACAAAGAGAACTCCAATTTACAAGTCACTTTTCAGGCTGTGTGTGGCATTCTTGTAAAGCATTCCCAAGACGTCAACTAGTCAAATCTGATCTATGTGTGTCTTGTGGTTGGAGCAAACAGAATATAAAACATTTCAGAGAACTTTCTTTTCTTGGCCCTAATGCAAGAAGAAATGATTTCCACCCACCCGAGGAGCTAGGTTATCAGAGTTCCAGGATGTGAGTGGGATATTATTTTCAAATGTCTCAATTAGGACGGAGTGATCTGACTCCCTCCCCAACAGCCAGTCTCTTGGTGACATTATTGAATCATTCTGTCAATGACACAAAAATCATATTTTCTGAATGGATTTCAAGCAGAAACTTGTAAACATCTTTCTAGTGTGATATTTTCTTTGTCCCTAAAATATTCTGCAATTCAGACTTAATGACTTCATTTTCTTCATTTTATTTTATTTTTATTTTTTATAAAAATGGTCTTTTTATCCATGTATCCTCATGTTCCCCATCCCTTCCTTATTCCCAATCCCTCTTAGTCAGACTTCAGTCTCCCTCCTCTCCACCCACCCATCCTCTCCCCCAAAAGGGCAAGAAATCCCAAGGTGGATCAGCTCAGGGTGGCACATCCACTCCAGGTAAACCTCCAAGAATTCACAGGATGTCCCTGTTAGGTCTCCAACCTCTAGTGGTTGGGAACCTAAACAGGACTTCCCCTATAATCAAATGAATAACCACCCTAAGTGTCATTAAAGAACCTACATCCAACAAAGAATAGAGGTGGAGACAGGGATATATGGCTGAGCACTGGGCTGAGTTCCTGGTCCATTTGAGTGCAGGGGAGGAGGTATGAGCAAGGGATAGGGATTATGAGGAAAATTCCCACAGCGATGGCTGACTGAAGCTCTAGAAACCTCACTGAATCAAGAACAGTCACTAGGGAACCATTAGAAAGACTGCAAAGAAAGGACTGTCTGGGCTTCCTTACTAAACTGCAGGGTTAGTGCTTAGTAGATCATCAAGTCTTTCCAGCTCTCATGTTTTTGGAAAGGAAATAATTCTATCAATGAGTTCCTTGCTTTCTTCTTTAGAATTTAAACACAGAATCACAGGTCGGTGATGAGTCAGCGCTCACTCTAGATATGTGCATTTAATATGGTAGAGTCCCCCAAACTCCCTGAAGTGTATCCTTGCTGCTTTATAGACACGCATTGCTAATATGGGCCCTGAGGCATCTGAATATTACCCTGTGTCTCCATGGAACCTCGATAACAGTGGCTCTGTTCCTCTTCACTGGGCTGCAGATCCTCCATCCCATACTTTCATTGTATCCACAACTAGAATTCAGTACAGCTGTTGACTGTGTATCAATTAAGGTGGGCTGTTGGCAATGTCTTTGGGTATTAGCTGGTATGCCTTCTAGCATTACAGAAAGCTTTTTCTGAACAAAACTTATTTTTAGAAATGCAACACAGTGATTTCTTTTTTTAAAAGTAAAGTTTGAATTTCCATTTTATTTAGGAGCCTCAGGGACATTGCAGCTGAGGAAATGCATTCTTAAGCCAGGAGACTTGATCATATTGTCCTTAGTATGACAGTGGGCATTTTGCTAGGGTAAGGATAATAAAATTAGACCTGTCATTCTTATTTAAGCACCTGGAAAGTAAATGTTAGGTTCAAATGGTACCGGCTCAGATGTTTAGACCTGAGTAGGGGAGCCACAATAAGATTTCATTTTCAGTAGCTGGCACTATCTGGATGTACTGCTTATTTAGGAAAGGACATTATTCAAGGTCACAAAGCCTTCCCTCATAAAAAAAAAATTGGGATGAGTAAAAACTGGCACATCAGTTTTAGATCTGTACATAATTACATTCTTCTGCCCCCATAATTTTTGAAGTACAAAATGAGTCTTGATTGAATCACAGTTGTACCCAACATACTTTCCAACAAATGGGCATGCCAAATAAACTTTACTCATATACTTTGTTCCAGAAATTGCTTTGGTGTGGGACTGATCGGTTGGATAAACACACAGGGAATTCTTTACGATATGTGACTTGAAACATCAAAGGTTACATTTGACTCCACTTTCCTATTCTATCTCAGGAGCACACTTTAGTAGGGAATAATATACAGAAATGCCTGTTACATAAAGTGTAGTGCAAACCCCACACCCTATAGCCCATAGACCATGGGTCATTTCTGTGACTGGCATGACTGTTCAAGGAATTTTGGCTTCATGGCTTGGTATTAGCTCACTAATTATCACCATGTCTCTATGGCTGCAGGGCAAATATAAGAAGCAAACCTTGATTCTTTTGAGCAATAGAATGTTTCCTGGTAGCTTTATTTGGGTCCCTAGAATTTGTATTTTCCTTGGTGGACAATGTTTCAACTTAAGAAAAACTCTTAGTGATAGGAAGAACAATAAATGTATTAATAGAGAAAAATTCCAGGCAGGCATGTGTGGATATAAGGATGTAGTCATGAGAATAAGTAAGCGTGCAGCATAGAATTCTGAATCACCCATGATTCCTTCTTTATGATTACAGTACTGAGTCTCTGCATACTAACTGGGGAAGGAAAATTACTTTTCCTCTATTACTTTTGTTTTTCTAAGAGACTCACTATTTCCTTGCATTCTAAAATAAACTATCTGTAGGGAAGAGGCAGGATGACAGAAGAGAAAAATGAATTATGAGTGAGAATAATCAGAATGTCCTATATGTATGTGCAAAATTTGCAAAGAACACATTTAATCAATACATACAGGGAAAACTATACATTGGCTTTAAGAGTGATTAATTACCCTCTGCGAAGACTGAAGCTTCAGAATTTTTAAAAGATCACTTTATGTTCTTATATGCATGTCTGCGTGGGGGAACAGACATGAGTAAACCAGATGAGGGCATCAGTACCCTGGAGCTGGAGTTGCAGTCATTTGTGAGTCACTGGATCCTGGTGCTAGAACTGAACACATACCTTGTAAAGAGCAGTATGTACTTTCAACCACCAAGACATCTCTCTGGTCCCAAGCTTTGGGTGATGAACTTTCAAAGATTTGACTGTTTTACTTGGCTATTTATATGCATTTAAACACATTTGACAAATTTAAGTTCTTGTTTGTTATTTTTTCTTCCGCTTATATTGTCTAGCTCATCATTTATCACTTTTCCTTACTCTCTTTTTTTATAATTCATTTGGAAGGATTGGTATTATTTCCTGGTTCTTGAGAAAAGCAGGAAAATGCTAGCTTTGGAGTTCCAAGAAGAAAAATACCTGATTGTATGTATTTTTAAAAATCCCTTGCCTTAGTTGGGCATAGTCGTATATGCCTGTATTCCAAACCTTTAAGAGGCTGAGGGAAGAGGAAGCCTGCAGATCCTAGCCCAGCCTGGTCAATATAACAAGTTCTGGGATAATTGGGGTGTGTGTTAAAATATTGTATCAAAAATTACATAAAATATAAATACATACTTACATGCATACAGTCTTGCCTTATGATTATTTGCTTCTATTTCCTAATAATTTTCTACATCACCTTTCTATTTTCCCGTGTCTCCAACTAGTGCTGGAATCCAAGATACAAACCTGTTAAACGTGTAGCTTCAAGTGGTCTATTATTAAACTATTTTGTTATAGAGTCCAGATCTTTCCTCTGCAGCAGCTTAATATTCTTTAATTATCCAAAGCATTAGTGCAACTTAAGAAACATGTCAGTCGAGCCTGGGAAATCCCTGACACAGAAAAAGTTTGATGATATTCTGTAAAACAGTTTTATAAAGATAATTAGCCACAATGTTGCATTTCCTCTTCCAGTCTCTTCCTAATTCTTCCTACACTCACATCACCTTGGAAACCTAGGTAATAAAGGACAAGGGAGGTTTCTGGTACTTAGCCAAGCCTAGAACTTTTGTATTTCTTAATGCACTGTAATTACATCCCTGCCAAATAAGCCATGGCTGAGCAACTGAGTCTCCTAGACCATGAATTCAAAATCCCGACTTACCTATATTTTGTACATGGAAGAGGAAAATCCTGTGTTCTTCATTTTTATCTATACATTTGCATACAAGCAACTGGTTCCAAGAAGAAACAATTCAGAAAAGACAAGGACATTTCCAGGTGATTAACTGCAAAGGGGGTAATTTTATAAGACAAATTAACTTGGGGGAGATAATGAAGTGTCAGTCCCCCAAGAGAAAATAGAAAGGGAACGTATTAAAATGTGTCCATTTCTTTTGCTCCACAGTCTTTCTCTTTATCTACTACTCTTACAATTATATTTGAACATGTTTTTGTTTCTTTGTAGTTGTCACTGCTATGGGTGACTTTACTCTGAAGCATGGGGAATTACGTCTTTCTAGATGGCTGGTAGCAACTAGAACAGAATACCAAGAGTTTTCAGACACTCATTTATAAACAAAATCCACTTGCAATGCATGTGAGACTGTTAAAACCTTCCCCATTCTGAATCTGATAGAATTGACAGGCTCTGCCAATATGTATACAACACTAAAGCTATATAAACTGGCTTACGGTGGTTTTGACTGTTTTCTAAATATTTAACAGATCAAAAATGCCTATCATGACCCAGATCATCTCCCAGGAGCCCCCATGGCAAGACTACCCACTGCTCCAAGCACCAGGAACATCACTAATGTGTCTCATTGCAATGAATCATGGGCATTTCTTCTGGGTATGCATCAGTAATACCCACTGAAGTTCTTTTTTTTTTTTTTTTGAAATTTATTAAAGTATTGAGACAAATTTAATTTCCTCAATGTCTATAGGATGCAAGTAACAGGAAGGAAGTCCCATGTGGGGTCAACATAACAAGTATTTAATTGAGAAATTGAACATTTTCAGAATAATAGTCTGTGCTGTGTTCGACTCCAGACAAAGGAAGAGGTCTCTACACTGTGGAGTGCTATTGAACAGGACAGGTTGCTTCACCAAAGCATGGAGTCTTTTGTTTTATTTTTCTAGATAAACAGAAAATGGCAAACAACAAGACTTTGAGGTAACACCTCGATTTTATCCCCCCCCCCCCAATAAATGCTATTCAGAAAAAGACCTACTATTTTAATTTTAAAGTCAACTTCTAAAGGAAATTGAAGGCCATTAGATATGTGAGAAGCTGAAGTTAGACCTCAGGATAATATCTGAGAGATTTGGCTCCCTGATATCTCCTCAGGATACTGAGTTCTCTCCTGGTTGAAATCTGCAATGTTATATGGGGTCTTCTTTGTCTCCTTGGACACACCACTGCTTCTTGCTTTGATCTTTGCCCTGTAATTTTTAACTTCTATCATTGTAGCTTTAGCTACATCCCTCCACGATTCAGCAAATACATAAATCATTGCCCTCCCTTAATCTCTCACAAGGCTGTTGCTTACCTAATCCTAATACCAGCAGGTTGTCTAGGAGGTGTATTACCTGAGAACACATTCTTGCCTTTACCAGCATGCTATCCCAGGCAGCATCTCTGACTCTCCTTGACCTTAAAGAGGACTTAGGAGGAATCTGATTATCTGAAATTCAGCATCTGGTCCCCTCATTGTAAACAGTATATTCTAAGAATAAGTTCCAAAGAGTTCACGCAGGATTCCCTATCCTGGGTTCCACATAGAAATCCCCAACTATCCTGACTTGAAAATTAAGACAGTGTTTCAACTATACCCTAGTGTAAAATGGATTTTTTTAAAATGTGTGTCCAAAATAACCTCACAACAGGTAGATAGTATTAACATTCTCGTCTGGACAAAGGGTCTAAAACAATGAAATAGTCTAAGGATTTCTATTTTGTAAGGGACTCTGGAATCATAAAATATCATGCAGCTGATGAGGAGGCCTATGCAATGAGAATTCCCAAAATTCAGCTTAAAAGAGAATGTCTGCATATCTTTTAGAGTAAAGAGAGCAGCCAGGACAAATGAAAGAGAAAGAACAGAAATCTTAATATCTATATGGATAAGATTATGTCCCCAAATGTCTCTGTATCTCATTGATACCTGAAGATCTGATACAAAGAACGTATCTGGATGCTATTCAAGCATGAAAATGCCTTGGTATTTCTTACTGGTAAGTGTTTGTCCTTCCATTCTAATTTGAAAAGTTGGTCTCAACATTACATGCTGAGATTTTGCATGCAGAAATAATGTATTTTTAGTTTAGTATCTATGTAAATAAAGCAAAACTAATAAATTTAATGCAGAAATAAAGAATATCAGTAGCAAAGTATCTTTGAACAGCACTGTGAGAAGGCTTTGCCTGGGCAGTGATTGTCTTGGCAGCTCTGTCTTTGACTATTTTAGAAACCTGCAGACTCCTGAAGCTTGGCAACTTCTAATGGGGAAATGATAGGTGATTAATTTTATTGCTTTACTTATACAACTAAAGCTATTCATCCCCAGCTCTCAGCCATACCCAGTATCTGTCCAAGCATTCACTGAATGAGCTACAAAAGGGAAGGTGGGTTAAATAGAGCTCAGTTCAAACTCCTGACTATAGTGCTCTGTTCACTATAGTCCTCCCAGGGGAAGATACTAAAATGTTAAAAATCATTTTTAAGTGTCCTACATGAGTAATTCATTCCCATTCTTCTTCCCTACTCCTCCCAAGTGTACCCTGCTTCCTCTCAAATTATTGATCCTTTAATATTTAATTAGAATGTGTGTATATATATAAAATCTGCTGTTTTTATTACTCATATATATCCATATGCAAATATTACATATTTATGTACTCATATACATATGAGTAATATATGTAATATATAATGTATGCATATTGTATGTAGCAATATATACTCATGTGTGAAACTTGCTGATTTTATTAGTGTTACTCATATATACCCATATGTATGAGTAATATATGTAATATATAATACATGTATATTATGTTTAGTAACATATACTCATAAAGGTATAAATAATGTATGCAGGATATGTGTATATTATATATAGTACTTTATAAAAATATGTGTGTGAAGCCTGCTGAGTTCATTCATGTTATGCATATATACACATATATGAATAATATATGTAATATGTAACATATATATGTAACATGTAGTAATATATGTAACATATATATGTGTAACATAGTAATATATACTCATGTGTGTGTTTTGTGTGTGTTAGGGCTGATCACTTGGGATTAGATAACCTACAAAGGGCTTATCCTTGAAAAAGACTGATTATACTGATTCTCTCATTCTCAGAAGCCTTTATCTGCTCATACCTCTTCATAGAAGGACAGAGGCCTTATGAGATTTTTAATCTATCCATATTGGCATGTCAATTGGTATTGTCATTATACATACCTTGCTTAGGCATTCAAACTGTAGATATTTCATTACAGAAGTTATTTTGTACATGTCCCCCTCCCATTGTCAAAAGTCAGAAATGAAAGACTGGGGCATTAAAAACTAATTGTATGTATAAGAAAAATTAAAAGGTGTCCTCTGTGCCCATTGAAAGGTTGAGAAGACCTTAAGTTTACATCTCAGGTTGGTCAAGATCAGACATGACACTAGGTGATAAAATGTCATCAAGTGTAAAAAAATCTCATATTTGATGAAAATTACCCTTTCAAATTGGGACAGAAATTAAAGAAATTCCCTAATAAGAGGCACTGTCACTTCTGGAGACAAAGGATAATCACAAATGAAGTATGTAATACAAGAAAATGAAGTGACTCTAACTACAAAATTTGACTTATTACAAAACACAGCAATGCAAACATTACAACACTTTTAATACAGAGAAAAAGGAAAGAATCCAAGTTAATTTCTCTCTCATCAGCAATTATCTTAAATATAAATTGATTAAACTCTCCAATCAAAACACAGAGATTGATAGAATTAAGTAAAATGTACGAGTCACCCAGATGCTGTCTAATGAGTGATTCATTTCTGATCTCAGTTGTCAGCTTGAAAAGTGAGAGGATGAGAATAGAATTCCATGAGTAAAACAATCAAAAGAAAGTTATGGTGAGTCTGTAATAGCAAAAAGAGGACATGCATATTTTCAATCATGCTAAAGTAGACTTGATTTAACCTTAAAAATGTTACAAAAGAAAGGGAAAGGCACACTATCCATTAGTAAAAAGTCCCATATGGTGATAACGTATAATAATTACAATTGCTTATGTCTAATCACAAAGCATTATGATGTACAGAGAAAGTGATAGATCTGAAGGGAGAAATATATCTATAATAATCATATTAAAATGGTATAAGACTTTAATACTTTATTTCTAAGAGTAAACAGAGCAAGTGGATATGTTCTCAACACAAGAAACACAAATGCATAGCAAACATATGAAGAGGTCTTCAACAATCTTGGCCAACAGAAAAATGAAGATTAAAACTACTTTAAGTTATTTCTCATCCCAATCAAAGTGTCTATTATCAGGAATACAAATGACTTCCAACCTTGGTGTGGATGTGAGTAAAGGGGAGCCCTCATGTTCTTTTGATGGGAGTATAAACTAGTGCAGCCACTCTAGAAATCAGTCTGGAGGGTTCTCGAAACAAATAAATAAATCTATCATATTTTCCAACTATATGACTCCTAGGAATACATAAAAGGCTTTATAGCTTGCTACAGAGATAGCTACACAACCATGTTCATTGCCACTCAATTCAAAGTAGCCAGACAATGGAATCAAGTAAATGCTCATCAACTGATGTTAACTGGACAAGAAATATGTGGAATATTACTCGTCTATGAAGAAAATGAAACCGTGAAGTATGCATGTAAATAAATGAAACTGGAAATAGTTACACAGGAAGACAAATAATATATATTCTTTTGATAGGAAGATCCTAGCACCAATGATTTTGTGTTGTGTGTTTTACAACAGAAATAGAAGCTAGGAAAGTAGAAGTGGGCCATTAGTGGGGGAGTGAACTTAAGGAATAGAAATAGAATACAGGTGAATTGAACAGAGGGGTTTCTTGATGGAAGGAGTGTTCTAGAAACCATTGGAGTGATGGAGATGAGGACATGAGCATGAGAATGGTACCTGGGAACGTATGATCTGGCAATTCAAGGAAATATAGCAGGAGGAGAAAGTAGATAGTTAAATACATGTAATAAAAAGAATAAGAAGAAAATATTGGGTGGTGAAAATCTAAATAGAGATGAAGACATAGCAATGGGGGAAATGAGGGGTGGGATCGGTTAACCAAAACACGGACCTATGAAGAAGCCTTTTGAAGGTCACCAGTCTGTAAGCTAATAGAAAAAATATAAGGTGCTTGACAGAAGTGTTCCACTTTAGTAGAGAATGTTGCTCACAGAAGAAATAGATTACTAGATGAAAATCTCAGTACCAGGCATCAGTTATCTCCCTATGAGTTATTAGTCAAAGAGGCACTCCAAACTTTAGAGGCTATCATTATTGCTCTTGGTTTCCCACTGTAACTAGATGATAATGTCCTACTTTTGAAGAGATCACACACTTTGGTTGTAGGACTCAGAGAAATTAATCTTTAACTGACATAGAAACTCTTCTTGCCAACTTGCTTTCATAGTTCTGAGAGGTAGATATTGTGCAATCTGCTGGTGTGGTGTAAAGGGGCATTAATGATCTTAACTAGAGGTAGAATCAGCCTTGCTTCAATGTGGATGTGCCTATCAAGATGTGCCCACCAATACAATAGTGTCAAGACTGTTCATGGAAGTAATCAACCACTTTCTTGATTATTTGAAACCTTCTTCAAAGGAGGAAATTCATGGCTGGTACTGTAAATGTGATCAAAATCTGAGACTAAGGAAGTCAAAAACTCTGGGGGAGAACCTACCAATAGTGCTTTCCTAAATGGTTAAGTTATATTTGTATCCATAGAATTATGCTGCTCCCTAACTTAGTCTAAGAAATTTCTTATTTGAGTGGATATTGGTTAATGCAGAGATACATTAGTGTTCAAAGTGCTATAAAGAAGTGACCAAGTGCTCAGCCATAAATGGAACATCCATATCATCCCTTTCACCAAGGCTTGGAAAATATCACTGGAGGAAGAATGGAGAGAAAGAAAGAACAAGTCAATTGGAAGAAAGCTATGAAATGTTTTCCTCTAGACATGTGGCTACTGCACACATATACTCACTGCAGCTGTGGTCACCTATATAAGGCTCACATAAGAGTAAGGAATTAAAAGTTCCAGAATGTGTAAGTGTGTGTGTGTGTGTGTGTGTGTGTGTGTGTGTGTGTGTGTGTATGCACATGGAAGGCAGAGGTCAATGTTGGATGTCTTTCTCATCTACTTCCAACTGGAAGTATTTTTGTGACAGAATGTCTCACTGAATCTGGAGCTTATCTATTCAGCTAGGCTGGTTGCCTAGCTAGGCCAAGGATCTCCCTCTAGCCACCTCCATAATAACTGGGATTATAGGTACATGCCACAACTCTGACTTTTCAAGTGAATGATGGAGATCTGCACCTGGGTACGCATGTTTGCATAGCAAGTACATCACCACCTGCATCATCTTCCCAGCCTAAACCCAATCTTCCATTCAAATATCAAACAAGAAAAAAGAAGGCAATAAAGAATGTGGTTCCTAATATCCCCAAAGCATCAGAGCCCATCAGAGACACACAACCCTACTGCAGCGATTGGGAGGGAGAGTCAGGAGCCACAGCAATTGGAAACAACAGCTATCCATAAGGACACATTAAAAGAAGTAGAATCCCTGGAGACACAGGCTTCAATTGTAGAAATTTGAAGACAAAATGGATAGAAGACGGTGTAAGAATATGTTCAACAACATAAGGAATAATATAGCACCTCCAGAAACTACAGTTTCTACAACAGCAAGAGCTGAACATCCCAATGCAGATGAAGTAGGGGAAAACTACCTTATAAATAACTCTATAAAGATGACAGAAGCCCCCAAAGAGGAAATGAAAAACTCCTTTAAGGAAATTCAGAAAAAAACAAATAGACAATTGAAAGAAATCAATAAATCTCGTAAAGAAACCCAATAAAGCCAAGAAAAAAACATCAGAAGAGGTGAAGAAAAGTCCAAATTTGAAAACTGAAATAGAGGCAATAAATAAAACAGAGATTGAGGGAAGGCTAGAAAAGAAAAATTTGAGTAAACAAGTAAAAACTATAGAGGCAAAAATCAATAACAGAATACAAGAGATGGAAGAGAGAATCTCAGCCTTCGAGGATACAATAAAGGAAATAGATTTCATTTGTTAAAGAAAATGTTAAATCATGCAAATTTTTATCATAAAATATCCAGGAAATCTGTGACAGGATGAAAACACCAAACCTAAGAATAATAAGGATAGAAGAAGGAGAAGAATTTCAGGTCAAAGGCACAGAAAATATATTTGACAAAATCATAGTGGAAAACTCTCCCAACCTAAAGAAAGGCATATATACGAAGATACAAAAAACTTACAGAACACCACATGGACTTGACCAAAATAAAGTTCCCTTACCATATGATAATCAAGATATTAAACATACAGAATAAATCATGAATATTAAGAGCAGCAAAGGAAAAAGGCCAAGTAACATATAACCGCAAGCTTATCAGAATAACACCCAAATTCTCAGTGGAAACTCTGAAAGTCAGAAGGTCCTGGACAGACTTTCTGCAGACACTAGGAGACCATGGGTGCCAGCCCAGGCTAGAATACTCAGAAAAGCTTTTAATTACCACAAATAGAGAAAACAAGATATTTCCAAAGAAAACCAAGTTTAAGCAATACATATCCACAAATCTTGGCCTACAGAAAGTACTAGAAACACAACTCCAAACCAAGGAAATTAGTTACTCCATGAAGATACGTGAAATAGCTCACCTGGCACAGCAAACATCGAAGAGGAGAAACAGGCCCGTATTACACCAACAAAACCAAAACAAGACAACAACCTCTAGTCCGTAATAACTCTTAATATCAATTGACTCAATTTGCCTATAAAAAGACACAGACTAACAGAATTGATTAAAAAACAGGATCCAGTCTTCTGCTGCATACTAGAAACACAAGACAGCCTCAAAGGGCTGGGGAAATTTTACCCATCAAATGGACCTAAGAAACAAGTTGGGTTTAGCTATCCTAATATCTAACAAAATGACTTCAAACCATAATTAATCAAAAGAGATGGAGAAGGACATTTAATATCCATCACAAGAAAAATCTGTCAAGATGAAGTTTTAATTCTGAATATCTATGCCCCAAATACTAGAGTACCTACATTTGTAAAAGAAACATTACTAAATCTTAAACTACACATCAAACCCCACACACTAATAGTGGGAGACTTCAACACCCCACCTTCTCCACTGGATAGGTCTGCCAGACAGAAACTTAACAGAGAAATAAGGAAATTAACAGAAGTTATGACTAAGATGTATCTAACAAACATCTATAGAACATTTCACCTAAGCAAGAGAACATACCTTTTTCTCTGCACCTCATAAAACTTTTTTTCAAAACTGATCACATACTCAGTAACAAAGCAAATCACAACAGATGGAGTAACCTCCTCTACCTTATTGGAACACCATGGCTTAAATTTAGAATTCAACAACTACACAAATTACAGAAAGCCTACAAAATCATGGAAACTGAACAATGCTCACTTGAATCATCATTGGGTTAAGGAAGAAATAAAGAAGAAAATTAAAGACTTCCTAGAATTTAATGAAAATGAAGACACAAAACACACAAACTTATGTGACCACAAAAGCAGTGTTAGGAAGAAAATCTACAGCACTAAGTTCTTATATAGAGAAAGTGGAGAAATCTCACACTAGTGACTTAACAGCACAGCTGAAAGCACTAAAACAGAAAGAAACAAATTCATACAGGAGGAGTGGATACCAGGAAATAGTCACATTGAGAGCTGAGACCAATAAAATAGAAACAAGGAGAACAGCACAAAGAATCAACGGAACAGAGTTGGTTCCTTAAGAAAATCGATGATATACAAACCCTTATCCAAACTAACCAAAAGGCAGAGAAAGAACATCCATATCAACAAACTTAGAAGTAAAAAAGGGGATATAACAACAGACACCGAGGAAATTGAAAAAATATTAGGTCATACTTTGAAAACTCATACTCCACAAAATTGGAAAATCTAAAAGGAATAAATAATTTTCTGGAGAGCTACCCATACCAAAATTAAATTCAGATCAGATAAACAACTTTAAAATTCCTTTAACCCCACAAGGAAACAGAAGCAGTCATCAATAGTCTTCCAACACCCCCCAAAAGCCCAGAACCAGATGGTTTCAATGCAAAATTCTCCAAGAATTTCAGAGAAGAGCTAATATAAATACTTCTCAAATTGTTCTACACAATAGAAACAGAAGGAACACTGGCAAGCTCTTTTTATGAGGCTACAGTTAGCCTGATACTCAAACCACACAAAGATGCGTCCTAGAAAGTGAATTACAGACCAGTTTCATTCATGAACATTGGTGCAAAAATTCTCAGTAAAATACTGGCAAGCTGAATCCAAGAACACATCAAAAAATCATCCACTATGATCAAGTAGTCCTTATCCCAGAGATGCAGAGATGGCTCAACATATAAAAAACTGTCTGTGATAAACAAACATGAAGAAAAAAATGATCATCTCACTAGATGATGAAAAAGCCTTTAATAAAATCCAACACTCTTTCATGATAAAGATCTTAGAGAGATCAGGGCTACAGGGAACAAAGCTAAACATAAAAGCTATATACACAAACCAATAGCCAGCATCAAATTAAATGGAGAAAATCTCAAAGTGATTCCACTAAAATCAGGAACAAGTCAAGGCTGTCCACTCTTCCCGTATCTAACCAACATAGTACTCAATCCACTCTTCCCGTATCTAATCAATATAGTACTCAATGCTCTAGCTAGAAAATAAAACAACATAAGGATATCAAGAGGATACAAATAGGAAAAGAAGAAATCAGACTTTCACTGTTTTCAGATAATATGATATCATAATTAAGTACCCCAGAAATTATACCAGGGAACTCCTAGAGTTGATAAGCACCTTCAGCAATGTGGCAGAATTCAAGATTAACTCAAAAAAAAATCAGAAGCCCTTCTGAATAAAAATGATAAAGAAGCAGTGTTACAATTAGGTTTTTGGCCCCAGTCCACCAGAGGTCCAGACCCACAGACATGCCACCCCAGACTTCTTAGCCACCTGTACCTGCTTAGGTCCCCCCAAAATGACTCAGACACTTATATTTTAAGTTCATACTATTTGGTCTGTGTCCCAGGCACATTGCTAGCTTGATCCTTCATCTTAACTCAACCCATTTCCATTAATCTGTCTGCCATGTGGCCTGTGGCTCACCTGTGATCCTTACATGTTTCTTCTTTGGCTGCTGGCTCGATCTGTCTCTGACTCCGCCCTCCTTCTCCTAACCATTTTGATTCCCCACCTACTTCTTCTACAGTGCCTGCCATGGCCTAAACAGTCCTTTATTTAAAGATTGATGTGCATAGCATACAGAAAGACATTCCCACACCAAAATGGAGAAATAAATCAGCAGAACATCATTTTTTAATGTTGAGATAATGTTAACTAAAGAAGTAAAAGACTTGTATGTCAAGAACTTTAAGTCCTTGATGAAAGACATGAAAAAGATAACAGAAAATGTAAATATCTCTCATGCACTTGAATAGGTAAGCTCAACATAGTAAAAATGTCAATATTACCAAAAGGAATCTACAAATTCAATGCAATCACCATCAAAATCCCAACACAATACTTCACAGACTTTGAAAGAACAATACTGAATTTCATATGGAAAATAAAAAACCTTAAAATAGTCAAAACCATCATATACAATAAAGGAACTTCTGGAGTCATCATTATCCTTGATTTAAAGCTCTACAATAGAGCTATAGTAAGGAACACAACTTGGAATTGACATAAAAACCAAGATGCAGACCAATGGAATCAAATTGAAGGCCCTTACATTAATCCACACACCTCTGAACACCTGACTTTTTACAAAGAAGCCAAAACTATGCAATAGAAGAAAGCATCTTTACCAAATGGTGCTGGCATAGCTGGATGTCAACCCGTAGAAGAACGTAAATAGATTCATATTTGTCACTCTGCATAAAACTCAAATCCAAATGGATCAAAGACCTCAACATAAATTCAGTTACACTGAACCTGATAGAAGAGAAAGTGAGAAATAGCCTTGAAAGCATCGGCACAGGAGACCACAACCTGAAACTAACATCAGTAGCACAGACACTGAGTGCAACAATTAATACAAGGGACCTCCTGAAACTGAGAAACTTCTGTGAGGTAAAAGACAGAGTCAATAAGACAAAATACAGCCTACAGAATGGGATGAAACTTCACCAATTTCACATATGCCAGAGGGCTGATCTCCAAATTATACAAATAACTCTAGAAACTAGACATCAAATATTCCATAACCCACTTAAGAATTGAAGTACAGATCTGAACAGAAAATTCTCAGCGTAAAAATCTCAAATGGCTGAAAGACATTTAAGGAAGTGTTAAATGTCTTTATCCACCAAGGAAATGTAAATCAAAATGATTCTGAGATACCATTTTATATCTGTAAGAATGGTTAAGATCAAAACCACTGATGACAGCCTATACTGGAGAGGATGTAGAGAAAGGGGAACACTTCTCCACTGCTAGTGAAAATGTAAACTTGTACAGCCACTCTGGAAATCAGTATTATGGTTTCTTAGATAATTGAGAATCAGCCTTCCTCATGACCTAGCAAGACCACTTTTGGGCATTTACCCAAAAGATAACCAACCACATTCTAGACACTTGCTCAATTATGTTCATAGTAGCATTATTTGTAATATCTAGAACCTGGAAACTACCTGGATGCCCCTCAACCTAAGAATGGATAAGGAAAAAATTAGTACATTTGTACATTGGAGTATTATTCAAGGGGGGGGGGAGAAACCAAAGATATGAAATTTGGAGGCAAATGGATTGGAACTAGAAAAAAAAATCCTGAGTAAGGTAACTCAAACCCAGAAAGACAAACATAGTATGTTTGTATAGAAGTGTATAGAAGGTAGTAAATAAATAATAAAGGATGAACAGGCTAGATTCCACAACCCCAGAGAAAATAAGTAGAGAGGAGAATCCTAGGAGTTATACACATGGATTGCCCCAGGAAGGGAAAGTGGTTATGATCTCCTGGGTAAACTGTGAGAGGTTGTAAAGGGGAGAGAAGAGGGGTTGGGAACATGAGGGTTCAAGAAGACAGAGTTGAGGGAGGGATAGAGAGGTGAGCAATAAAAGAGATATTCTGAAAGAGTGAGGTATCATGGGTTTAGGGAGAAACCTGGTGCTAGAGAAATCCACAGGAGCCCACAAGGAGATCCCAGCCCAGTCTCCTGGCAATTCTGGAGAGGGGGCCTAAATTAGCCTTCCCCTATAGTCAAATTGGTGACTACCGCAATTATCATCATAGAACCTACATCCAGTGACTGATGGAAGAAGATACAGTCACAACCAAGCACTTGGCCAAACTCATGGAGTTAATTTGAAAAGAGGGAGGGGCAAATAGAGGAAGGGGGTGTTGTCCAGAGCACAATGGAAGAAAAAACCACAGGTACAACTAGCTAACTGAGCTAATGAGAGCTCATGGACTCTAGACTGACAGCTGGAGGGTCTGCATGGGACCAAACTAGGTCCTCTGAATGAGGGTGACAATTGGATTGATCAAGCTGTCAATGGGTCCCTAGCTATAGGATGAGAAAATTTCTCAGATACATGAACTGGATTTTTAGAGCCCACTCCCTATGATGAGATACTTTGTTCAGCCTTGATACAGGGAGGAAGGGATGGGTCCTGCCACAACTTGATATCTTAGTCTATATTGACTACTCAAGGCAGGCTGACCTCCTTTGAGGAAAAGATGAGAGGTGTGTTTGGAGGAAGGGAGGAAAGGGGGAATAGTGGAGGATATGTAAAAGAAATTTTATTAATACTTAAATAAATATTTTAAAGATTATAGAAAAGACAAAATATACTTCTGGACTCTTGCTGAAGACTCAGCTGAACCTACTGTTAGCTCTCAGATGAGTAAGCACAGTGGCTACTTCATCCAGTTTCATATTTGGTGATGCTTTTCCCCAGTATGCATATTCACCCTGGTATACCAAAAATCAACCAATTATTTATATTATTTTTACAAAGTTGCACAGATAGGTCTGGGTTGTGCTTTAAGGATACTCTTTTTTTTTTATCAAAACATAAATAAAACATGAATTTATATATAGCCAGTGCTATGATTCACAGCTTCACTCTACTGTTTAAAGGGAAGAGATTTACATATTCAAAATCACTCAGCATAATAATTTATACTGAAGTGACCAATATTGATCCCCTGAAAATTTTTAATAAAAAATGTCTTCGAAAGATGCAAAAAAGAATGTACATTAAAAATGAAAGGCCTGGTCCAAGTATAATACACTATATGAAAATTGACTCTAGTTGAATCACATACAATTCATAAATAATATAAATAGTAATAATACATAAATACAATATCTGAAATTTTAAAATCCCTAAAAAAAAATAGAGAGTGTGGTCAAGTGACCACACTTTCTTTAATATGATGCTGAAAGCACAGGCAACAGAAGAAACACACATTGGAACTCATGAAAATTTAAAATCTTAGAACCTAAAAATAAAGCAACAGAGAAAAGAAGATACACAGAATGAGATACAACATTCATAAACTACATATCTAGCAAGGCATTCATATCATGAATATGTTGAGAACTCCCTAAATTGAACAACAAAGATAATCCATTTCAAATCTGAGCCTGGGATTTAAGTAAACATTTCTCCAGAGATAATATACAATGGTCATTGTAGGAATTATTTATTGGCAACTGATTATGTAAAGGATTAATATTTATTAATGGGTTTATATAAACACTCACTCATACAAAATTGAACCCAAAGCAATTTTCAGAGCATTGAACTGTCTCATGCAGTGTTGTTGCCAAATTTCTCTCTGAGAATGCAGGAACAAACAGGAAGGAAGATCAGCATGTACCGGGGTTCTCATGGGGGCTGGCCACACCCCATTCAGGGTCCTGAGACCCTAAAGCTATGCCTCTAGGTCTCTCTCAATAGTGCCTGAATCCCACCACAAGTGGTCAAGAAAAGAAAGTATTAAATACTGTCAATCATTAAGCAAATACTAATTTAAACCACAATCATATGCTACCTCTAACCTATTAGGGTAGCCATTGTAAAAGAAAACAAGTATGTAACTTATGGGGGTATTGAGAAATTAGAATCTTGGTGCACTGTTGGAGTGAATGTAAAACAGACCAGTCATGCAAAAAAGTATGGCAAAAGTATACAAAATTAAAATTGGATTATCTATGATACAGTAATTCTGAGTATACGCCTAAAACAACTGAAAGGGGGCTCCTGAATGTTTCTAAGAATATATATGCAAGACCATTATTCATAGTAAGTAGAACATGGAATCATCCCATATTAATATATAGATAGCAAAATTATCATATCCACACAGGAGACTATTACTCATTGTAAAACCATAAATGAATACTGATTTCTGCTGTAATATGAATGGAGCTTGAAGTCATTGTTCTAAGTGAAATATACCAGTGACAAAATCCTTATGCTTTATAATCCAGCTTCTGTGAGAAACTTTGAATAGCCAAAATCATAAACATATAACCTAGAACAGTGGCTGCCTGAGATCTCAATAACAGGAGAGTTGAGTTTATATTTAAAGAATTTAAAGTTCCAACATTGTAAGATGCAAAGTATAGACAATGGTGACGACATTGTCACTGTTACATCCTAACACTTTATCATGTTAGGAAAATGATTTAAGCTGTGAATTCAGTGATGTGAATTTTTACCACAATTTAAAAAAATTGAAAAGATTTTAGGATAACATGAAGACTAAAGATAATACTAGTGTCCCTATCAAGGTGAAAATGGAGTACTCTAGAGCACAGAACAATGACCCCTCTTTCAAGATATGTATACTTCTACAAGTCACACACTTCACCAGTGTAGGATGGGGGATGCTTCACTTCACTAAGCCAGTCAAAAGAAAGATCAAGAGTTCTTACTCATGATGATACTATATAAATATTTAACCGACACTGAAAATTGCTTCCATAATTATGTCCTTCTATGTCACAAAACCCAGCCAAACAACCCCAACCACCCAAACTCCATATACTTGACTATTCACATAATTAATTAATTGACAGTGTATTTTCCCCAAATCATTTTAAACATTAGTATTTATTATTTATTTTCATACTGAAAAAAGTCTTAGCAGTGTTACAAGTAACTGTTTGGGGGATTTTTATTATAGCCTGATGTAGTGAGATTATGTTCTGGAACTTTGTAAATATTTATCCCTCCTACTGGTTTAATAAAAAGCTGATTGGCCAGAAGGCAGACAGGAAGTGTGGGTGGGGCAGGCTACCAGACTAAGAAAACTCTGGAAACAGGAAGAGCAGAACAGAGACACCAGGAGGGACACCAGCAGACACAAAGGAAAGAAGATAACCATGCTGCTCTGAGGAAAGGTACCAAATCACATGGCTAAACAGATTAATGAAAATAGATTTGAGTTAAGATGAAAGATCTAGCTAGCAATAGGTCTGAAACATTGGTTAATCAGCATAAAAGTAATATAAGCCTTTGTGTGATTATTTGGGCCTGAGAGTGGGTCCAAACCTCTCCAAAAGGCCAGAAAGGCTATGCCATAATCTTCTTACTACAGCCTGGTAACAATGTAAATCAGGCATTCAAGTCTGATAAACATATTGCCTATTGCTCTGGGAAGATCTGCTCTCTTGCCAAACAACACATCCAAGCATGTTGGTTTTATCTTTTTAAATCACGTATCATTTGTGATAGGAGAGACAGACATGATTCTTTTCTTACAGAGATAGTGTTGATGCAGAAGCATAATTTGGTTTACTTAGTAAGTGTGGCAATGGCCATGTCAGGAGAGAATAATATTTAACTCAATACAGAGGGAACTGAGAAGCCTGTCTCAAGTGACTAACTTCCATATGCTATCAACAGTGAAGTTCACTTCCTAGTCCTTTGCAGAAAATGTTAACAACTCTCTGTATGTTCTTAAAGACAAAAACATCTCACTTAAGTACTTCAAATAATTGTGTTTCCGCTTTGCTCTGTAATAGCTTAGTGGTATCATTTCTGTTTCCTCATGAGACTAGAACTACAACTCACAGATGTTTCTCTTTCAAGTCCTTCTTGAGTGAACGCACACACACCTGGAGCATATAGACCTTACTGCTGCCTTTTCACCTCACCAGGTGAAAGCATCCAGATGTGGAAGAATAGTAAAAGCCAGCAGGTGGTTCCAGGAGCCCTCAGAAACAGCTGTCAAATGTTCTGCTTCATCCTGGAGATTTGCTGAGCTTCTGAGCAAGTGAAGAAGATGATCTAGCCTTGGATGAAGCATCCAAGCAGTCACCGGGGATGAGAAAAACTGTCTCTTAATTAACTCACATGGGCATCCTGCAACCTTCCACTTCAAGCTGGATGAAAGTTTGTATTTCTAATCGTGCAAAGTTTTTCATTTCTTCCTTCCTTATATTAACAATTCTTCCTCTTTCATTTGCTTCTTTCTTTTATATCTTAATTTTATGGTTTCACAATTTGATACTCACACATATATAATGAATGCATTTTGATCCTATTCTAGCCATTATCCTGCTCATCATTTGCCTGTCTCACTAGACCTCTTCTCCTCAACAGATTGTCTTCTTGCCCTCACTTCTTTTATGGTTTTGTACCTCACTGTACTTAATTGGGGTTACTTGACCCAGCATGGACAGGGGTGTTATTTATTTGAGCAAGGGCATCTGACCAGTGGCTAGGCAACTGAGGAATATGACTCCCTCCCCAGCAAACTTTAACAGACATATCTCCTCAGGGAGGAGTGGGCCCCATGAGCCCCTCCACCCTCATTATGGGGCATGCACAGGCCCCATATATGTTGAACTTAGGCAAGTTACCTCAGATGTCTTGAGTTTATGGGTATCACAGCCATATAATGTCCAGAAGACATTTTACAGCACCTTTTCATGTCTTCCAACTCGTACATTCTTCCCACTCACCCCCATGCCCCTTCACAAAGTTCCTTGAGCTTTGATGGAACAAGAATGATAAAGTTGTCCTGCTTAGGGCTAAGTACTCAGAAGTCTCATATTCTCAGTGCTTTGACCAGTGTCTCTTCACTGACACTTTCCCACAGCAAACAGAAGCTTTTCCAACTAAGGCTGAGAGTAGCAATAATTGGCCTGATCATTGGCCTTGCCTGATACTTTCACATTTCTCCTCCTCATCCAAAAGTCTTTCACTCTGAGTCTGGCTTTGGATGATTGAATTACCATTGCTCTCTCATTGGCAATCCTACTGAAATCCCAATGAATTTCTCTCATGAAGTGCTGGCTGGTTGATCTAGTTTACTCCTAAATTTCATTTTACTAAGACTTTTAAAAACTTTTGCTTTAGAACAGAACTTGTACTCCTAGTTTTGGACCATCTGCCGAGCGCTGGGATATTCTTGGCAATATCAAGCGTGAGAATAAAGTGGTCTAAAATCTTGAATAGAAGGCTCCAGCTGGGACTCATCCCAGTGGTCTAAAGAGATGTGCTCCATGCCAAAACCAGAGTTGTCCAAGAAAAGACAGAGAGGAGGATCTGAAAGGTTCATCTGGACTGACACTGAAAATTCTTAGAGGTTGACAAGAGTTACAGCCCGTAAAGGTAGATGGATTATGGGGAAGAAGACAGCAGATGGATCACATGACATTTCCACGTAAACATTTCTGATCAAAAGAGTGTAAGGGCATGAAATCTAGAAATGTTTCCTTTATTTGAACATAAAGGAAAGCTGGGACCATTGAAGATATTGCCCTGTGGGAACATGTTCAAAGAGATGAATAATGACTTGTACATGTGTTGTTAGCATCACCTACATGGTTTCCAATTGGTTGCAATTACCTACTCATTTCAAAATCCCACAAATTCTTCAAAATTATGTGATTAAAATGAATAAAGTATAATTTAACTTTTTAAAATGTTATAAAGAAAATATGGCTTATATCAGAGCCATTATGTGACAGACACTTCTTTTTACCAATATTTGATAGCCAGGAAAAAATGGCTTTGGGAAAAAATGGAGCACTGTATTTACATGTGGTTTGAATCACTTCAAGGAGTTTGATAGGGAGAAATTAGAACACAGTTACCAGGTCTAAAATTTTGTCAGACCATTAAAATTAACATTCCTTCTGAGGATTCAGGGAAGCATCTATATCAACATGAAGAATGGCAAACCAATTTAGATAATTTTAGTATTACTGCCCCTGTCCTCATCCATGCCACCTGCAATGAAACAAGGGCATGAATTACGTGTAGAGGCTTCCTAGAAGGTGTGAATACAGTTTTGGTCAGGCATTTAATTGACGTTTTTATAATGCTATATCTCTGAAATTGATAAAGAAATCAGAACCAGGATAATCATTTCACCCTTTAAAAGAAAAATCTATTAAGTTATTACAAAAAGATTATTTTAGATGCCAGCACATCAATACCTCTGCATAAATTGATCTGTTTAGAGCAAGGGATGTGATCAGCAGTTTTCTTCTAACCGTATACACACTCTTTGTGTGGAGCATGCTCTTGTGTGCTGAGAATAAATTATGAGTTAGAACGCACAGCTTTGTGGGCTTAAGGCTCATCAGCCTCATCTTCCCAACCGAAAATAGTCAACCATTACTTCTTGCTTGCTATTCCAGCTCTTCACTCTGCCATTATAAGCAGCTACATGTTGTAACAAATGGCTTCCTGGCCAGTTTCCCTCTCCAGACTACTAACAGCTTAGAAAAGAGAGCATATTTTTTCTCTTCTTTTGTTTCCCTGGGATACAGAAGGTAACACATAAGAAATGGTAAGTAGGTGTTGGTGGAGATGAAAATGGAACCCATGTTCTTGTTTTGGGGAGATATAATGAAAGTGTTATGGAAAAGAAATTTATATTTTTTATGAATTTTATATGAAAAAGTTTCAGATTCTGTGAGAAAATTCAAGATAGGAAAGTAAAGCAGTTTTAAAGCTCAGAAATGTAAGTAAAGTTTGAAATTTATCACTGTTCATATTAGTTAATTTGAGAATGTTGTTTTACTGCAGAGTGGAAAAAGAAATATTTTAATACTGAATTGGGAATTGCTACTGGAGATCCATCAGGAGGGGGAGCTGGGCCCTTCCAGAGTAGGTGGCTTTCAACTGGAATGAGCAGTGTGTGAAGCCACGAGGGGTGGGATCAGACTGTGTTCCTATTCATGAGCTGGCATCTTGGAGCCCAATCCCTATAGAGGAACACCTAACCCAGCATTGACTTTGGGATGAGTGAATCAGACTTTCCTGGAGTGGATGTGCTAGGCTGGGATGGGCCACCTTGAACCTGCTTGCCCTTTTGCGGGGAGGGGATAGGTGGATGGGGAAGGGCAAGGCTGAAGGCTGACTGAGAGGGACTGGGAGGGAGGAGTGGAGGGGACCAGGGGGATTTATGGAGATGACTTTTTTTTTAAATGAAAATAAAATTGAAATAAAAAGAAATATTAAGATACAGTGTTATGTTATTTTTCTCTTTTGGCCTTAATTTTTCCCCAACTTAACATTTTTATTAACTATTTGGGAATTTCATACAATGCAACTTGATCACACTGACTTCCCGTTCCTCCCAGGTCCACCTTCTCAACCTTTCTTTCAAAAACCTCCACAAAACAACAAGTAGTTTGTGTTGCCTATATACTCATTGGAGCATGGCTGAACTACCAATGACACCCCATAAAGAGACCTCAGTCCCTCCCCAAACCACACTACCAACAGAAACCACCTACTGTGAAGAGCTTCGTGTCAGCACCTTCATCACAGATTTTAAAGACTCTCTTTAGTAGCTTCCTGTCTGGACTGTTTCTTTTGTGGGAAGGGGTTTTTACAGAGGCCTTTAGTGTCCCCTGTTCTCAGTTATGAGGCTGCAGACATTGATACCCTTGCAAAAAAAGCTTCCTTGACCATAGCAATTGGTGAGAACATAGATCACAGATCTCAATATGGCCTCCTATAGTGGCTATATTCTAATGTTTTAGAATATAGTTAAGTGAGGCCAATAGTTTCATTATATTATCCTTGTTATTATATGTAGACATATTTATTTGTAATTAAATTTTAGAGTGAATCTAATGTTTTTTTAAACAGCCTTCATATGTAGGTCAGGCTTGAACTCTTAATCTCTCTGCCTCAGTCTCATTAGTGTGGCAATTAGAAACATGTGCCACCACTTGGAGCTACCCTTGCATTAATCATAGCAACAAAGAAGTGTCTACACAAAAGGACTCCCCATGTGCATGCTTCATATAGCTAACAGATATGCTGGCTACTGAGTCCGGGGTGGTTACATGGCTCATTGCAGTGTGACTAACACATCCTTATTTCTGCTTTGACCAAGACATGTGAATAGTAGAGAAATACTTCTGCACAGCATAAACTTAACGTGGATGACCTAAAACTATGTATAATAAACAGTAAAACATGCTGTAAATGCTAAACCATAGTAACAACTTGAGTAGAGAGAGAAAAAAATTCTAAACACCTTTTTGCTGTTGGTGTGATATATATTCACTGAAGGTACCATAACCATAGTCAACAGCAGGTCCAGGCACCACACTGGAAGGAGCATCTTGCAGACATTTTTTTCTTTCTTCAATTAACCATTTCATGAAATGAGTTACATAACAGTAGTTTGCAGAACTGGAGGTTGAACTATAGCATTAGGATAATGGCCCAATATCACACAGAGAGGTGTCCTCACAGGCTGGGCAGGTAACGTGTGCAGGGCAATTGTCTGAGTGCCCTTGGGCTGGCCCAGTTCTTATAACTTCCAACAATAAATGCATATTTGCTGGCAGCTGAGCAGCCCAAGATGAGAATGAACTGTCTGGAACTGTCCAGGCTCTATTCCTGTCCCTTTTTAAATGGAATGCCCTTCACTACACTAACTCAGCAAATCTTATTTCCCCTGAGGATAAACTCAAGGCAGACTGTTTGTAGTACTTCCAGCTGCAGTTGAAGCAGAACAAGCAGAGTGGAGAAACCACGAGCAGCTTTTCTGATCCTGCTGGGCTAGTTCTCCACAATTCTCTTTCTATTCCCTTGCTGTCTACCTGTGAGACAAAAGTTTCTTTGTTTAATGTGTGTAAATTATTGTCTTATCAGACTCATGATGGAAATTTTAGTGCAAAATGCATGGACTGAAGTGTTCAGAAAGCACAATGATGGCCTCTGATATCCTCATAGAGATTATTATTTTTTAATGAATGGTGATAATTATTTCAAATGCAAAATATAATGTAATACAATCACATACCTATCTATATTTAACTCTATAGGCTTCTTTCTTTTAAATGTGGAATATGATGTGCCCAATTGTATATTTTAGATTTACATCTGACCTATGAGATGCAGCAGACATTTTAATGCTAAGAGCAGTCATTTTATTTAATTACATCACTTTTTAAGAGAGTCCCTACATTGATGAAAGGCAGATGTTTTTGTTTTGTTTTGTTTTCAGTTCCTTACACAGATCTTACAAAAATACTACAAGGGGATAATAAGTATGGTGTATTTGTTGATTTTAGAATTATTTTGCTTAATTAAAAATTTCAATGTAAAGAAGTTGTTTCAAAACTTCCCTGTACACTCATCTCACCTAATGTTAATTAGAAGCAAGAATAAGGATTTTTGAAGAAGCAATTATGAAAGGAAAAACATAACGGATATGTGGTATAGAAGAAATAGGAAAGGCCCAGGGAAGGAGCAGAAAAGGGTCATTCACAGATCAAGGTGAAGAAACCTCTTGAGAAAAGCAGGGAAATAAGCCAAGTGCTGAGGCTTGATGAAGCTGGTATTTAAAACAATGATATGCTTCCCTGGTGTATCCTAAATAACAGGGAAGATAAAGATACAGGAAAAGAAATGTTGCTAAGCTATGAGAGTCCCATGATGAGACTATCATCTCTGTTATACAATCTTCATTAGTTATATTATAGCTAGTAGCTTCTCCAAAAGGCAAAGCATACAGGAGAGACCTCTTACAATGATGAGTCAAATATTCAAAGTTTACTAATTTTCTAATCTAGCCTAACATAAAAGTCAGGTTGTTGTTCATGATAGATTGAATATCATCAGTCAATGTAGAAAAAAAGATACATTGCAATGGAATATTACTGAATTAAATGGCATTTACATGCTGTCATTTGCCAGTATGTTGGATTACCTGATGTCAAAATTATTTAATTGAGATAAGAGTCTGTGGATAGGATCTCTTGCCCAAATGGGATAGAATTGTAACTTCAGAGGGTAGAATTGTGATGAGTGAGAAGTGGTCTTAAAAGAGAGAGAGAGAAAGTGGTGAATGAAGTGTTCAGATCATCACAAGAATGCCAAGATGGGGGGGAGCAGAAAGAGAAAGGTGAAGGGACATTGAAAAGAGGAAACATGTCAGAGGACATGGGATACCCTGATAACGAAGAAGGCACACGAGGAAACATGTCAGAGGACATGGGATACCCTGATAACGAAGAAGGCACACGAGGAAACATGTCAGAGGACATGGGATACTCTGATAACGAAGGCACACGAGGAAACATGTCAGAGGACATGGGATACCCTGATAACGAAGAAGGCACACGGTGGACAACTAACCGCAATGCACAGTGCAGGCAACCCAAGACACAGGAACACAGAAACATCGTATGCTTCTGTGTGCAGAATACATGTCTTTTTTGATGTTATGTGGGAGAACAGGTTCAGTATGATATCAAAACCAGTGAATCAAAATGTAGTGTCTGCTCAGAATATATATGGTTGCAAAAATAAAAATAAATTAAAACATTTAAAAAGAATAATCTACCAAAACAACAAAATCATAATTTATTCTTTTTAAAGCAAACTCCATGAGGGCAAACAACTCCCCCGAGGGTCACAGAGAGATGATCTGGACCCCAAACTGAGTAGAAGAGACAGATGTTTGATCAAAGCTTTTCTAGTTATAGGATCCAAGTTGTGGCCGTGTATTATGGGTCTATCTGGGATCTGGGAATATCAGTTGATACAAGTAGCACTGTCAAGAAAACCAAGATCTACATAGTTTTCCTCTGGCCTCCACACATATGAACATGTACACATGCAGCTACAAACACACATAGAACTACACACAAGAATACGCCTGGCCTTTTGCATATAAATATAGGTACATATGAATTTGTACACATAAACATATGTACAGATCTGATCATATGCTTATAGCATGACTCTTCACAGACTGTAATTATATGAAGGACAGCAACCATGAAGGACCTCACAGAGCCTCATATATACCCAAATGTTCTTCTTAATTATGTCTATAAGCAATTTAAAATGTAATTTTTTATATTTTTAAGCAAGAGTTAGTTGATATATATGCTTTTTTGGCCATTTTGCTCTGGGATATGGTGGAAGTTTTAATTTTATATTATTTATATTTGGTTATATTTTACTTCTTTAACTTAATACATAATATATCATAGTTAAAATATGAGTCAAATGTATCTTTGTGGTTAAGTTTTTGGTCATATTTTTACAATATTTCATTTCTGTTAAAAAAGAATGTCTTCTATCTACCTGACATTGTAGTATCTACATGTACTGTGTGAGAAAAGGCAGATATAAGTAAAACCCTTACTAAAGTATGAGGCTAGTTGCCATCAGAGTATAGGTAATGCTCTACAACATGGGTAGGTTATTGATTTAGCATTTCCTGAATCTCAGAACATGCTCCTCGGTTCACCTCTCTTTCTGAGTACTGCCTGATAAGAGGGTCTTTGAGACCTAAATTTTTACTTGGATGAAAGCACCGCCTCTTAGATTGAAAGTCTGCTTGGCCAAATATATAGATCTAATATAAAATTATTCTAGTCTATATTTACTAGAATGCATATAGACTTTTATTTTCACATTAAATGTTTTATTTCTGATTTTTGAGAATTTTGTAATGTATGCAATGAAATATGCTCATCATTATTCCCCTCTAACTCCTTCTGTATCCCACTAGGATCAATTTGACACAATGTTGGGTCATCTGGGAAGAAGAAACCTGAAATCATAAAAATCCTCTGTCACATATTTTTATTACTGTAGGGAAGTCTATGCAGGACTATATTGATTGACTTATGTGGCACGGCTCAGTCCAATGTGGATAATGCCACCCTTGGGCAGGTGATCCTGACCTATATAAAGAAAAAAGGGGGGTGAGCAAGTCATGTGGAGGAAACCATGAAGCAGCATTTCTCCACAGTCTTTACTTCAGTTCCTGCCTCCAGGTTCCTGCCTTGAGCTTCTGCTCTGAACTTTTTCCACAATGGACTATAAGAACTATAAGTTGAAGGCTAAAATCAAACCTCCCCAAGTTGCTTTTGGTCATGGTCTTTATCACAGCAATTAAACAAACAAACAAAAAAAGTAAACTAAGATACCCATCAAATTACCCTCCACAACCTCGTGTCATTTGTGCGGCCCATATGTTCATGGGTGTAGAATTTCTATGGTAACAATCAGAACCCTATAAGTTGCCAGTAAAGAATAATTGTTCCTTCCATAGCCACTATCCCTAGACAATAGCTTCTCAGTATGAAGTGAGGTCTATAAGTTTCTCCCTTGTTTCTGACGGAGGTTTGGTAGGCTTCCTCATATATAGGTAGTTACAGCTACTGTGAAGTTACTAGAGCGGTTCCCATGTCATATAGATAAGACAGCATTTCATGACCCTCCTTCATTTTTAGGCTTTTACATTTGTTCTCTATCTTCTCACACAGTGTTCTTAGGGCCTTAGCAGTGACGGGATTGATATCGATGACACTATAGATATTGATATGGATGCCTCATTACTCTCTTACCTTTATCACTATTACTGGTTAGTCATCTTTCCTTTGACTGCTACCCATCACAAAAGAGAAGCTTCTCCAACCAAGGCTGAGAGCAAATCAGGTCTATGGGTATAAACACAAATATTTAGAAAGCGATTTGACACCATGATGACTTAGCAAAATAACAATATCAGGTTCACCTTATCTCCAAGCCATAAGCTTTTAACTAGGGTTACAATAGCAGGCAACAAATTCCCTTCTGTGAAGCAGGGCTCAAAGTCAGTCAGAAAGTGATTAGGTTACCCATAACATCTGTACCACTGAGTATATCAGTGACACCTCTTCCCTGAGAAGCCTGTATTGCAAGCAGTCAGAGTACAGTACTGGGAAGGATCATTCATGTCTTGTCAGCCCCAGCAGCCTGCACAGCACCTTCTAGCATCATGAAAGCTGCCCAGAGAGAGGACGTATTCTGGTTGGTTTGCAATAGATGTCTTTATGACTACAACTGTATTTTCTCCAGGAACAGTGTCTTACTGTATAGTTAATTACAATGGATAAAGACAATAGCAACAGCCTGTATTATTTTGGAGATCTCTGGGGCCTCCTTGACCAATAACTTATAGGGAGCATTTCATGCCCTTCACTCAGATTTTCAGTTAGTAACCCATTTCTTCTGAAAGTGACATTGTCCACACATCCATACAAGGTAATTCCAATCAAACTTTTTTTTAAAAAAAAATGTAATTTGAAATTAGCTTACTAACCATCAAATTTATGTAAAGCTTTTTCATAGATGTTTGGCCAACTCATTTACTATCCACCCTTTTCCCTAAACTTCTCAGTCCTACCCTGCTTAACTCTTTAACCCTTAGGTCTCCACTCCTTTCTTTTCACGAGAGGTATACCAGCCTTCAACATTAATTTTCAGATGGATAGTGAGGTAATAGTTTTATATGTGGCTTTTCATACCCTTTCCTTTGGATTAACCCTTCCTCACTTCCTAACTTCCCCCATATTCCCACACCCCTCTCTACTTAAGCCTTTCTTCCCCCAGTATTAAGCTTCACAATTTGTCTGTATAATTTATTATATTTTATGTATGTATAATTTACTATCTCAACCTTACTTAAAACATCCCCTCAAAGGCCCATTTACTCTCTTCCTGGCTTCCATGTATCTGTGATTTTTCCTCAGTATCAGTGCTAATAACGACCATTCCAAACTCGTTTTTATCTATTCTTTGTTGTTTTGGAATAATGTAATGGATCACTCCTGTATTTCACAATGCAGAACTATATTGTAGCACATGTGTTGCCAAATATCAGTGTGTACCCTCATTGTGAGTGTGCTTACTAGACCCAGTACAATGGGAGATACCATGAATCACAATTCTGAGTTGGAAAAGAAGGAGACCAAGGGCACTCTAGAGGCAATTTTGACTGAGAACTCCAAAAGTCCTTGTTGGAGCTATTGATACATAGCACAGACTGCTGAGGATTCTTGCAGTCTGTGTTACCAAATGAGATCAATTCAGAGGGCTGAAAAGGGGCAAGATGAACTCTCTTGGGTTTCCAAAGTAATTCTCCTAGTTTTCAGCCTTGCACTTTTGTAGCCCACTAGAGCAACCCGTTAGGGCATAGACAGACAGACATACAGGTGCATGTATGCATGTGCACGTGCGTGCGTGCACACACACACACACACACACACACCATTTTGTCATCACAACAAGCACATCTACTAGCAAATTTCTTCAGTTGTTATTTATTCTGTAAATCATTCCAGCTAAGAAGGTTGCTACCTTTGTCTTTGTTTTGGACTCAATACTGACAGCTGTACTCCCTTCTCACCTATATACAATGCTGAGAAATCTGCTGGTGTGTGCCAGAGTTTCCTTATAAGATATGTCTAGATACTTTTGCTGCTTTCAGAATCTTCTCTCTGTCCTTGGATTTTAAATATACAAAACCTTAAGAAAGTATGAAACATGAGAGACAAAGAAGGCACATCACCACTTAAATAGTAACTTTTCACCAGCTGACCCTGAAGAATCTGTGAATTAAAGAGATTTGTAATCTGCATAAAAAGAGTTGCAAATAAAATTTAAAGAAAGTGTGACTAATTTAAAAAACATAATTAAATCAGAAAATCAGAAAATTAAAATACTTTTATAAAAGGAACATTGTGTGTGAAGCAAGAGCTCAAAAAGTATATTAAGGGCACTTAGCACCGGACCTGAGAAGTCTGAATTTGATTCCCAGGACCCAAATGGTGGGAAGAGAGGACCAGTCCCTAGCAGTTGTCTCTGAGTGCCGCATGCGATCAGTAGGATATATGTGCATGGCCTGGAGGTACACACTGTAATGAAGGAAATGTAAGGCAGACTGGAAAGATATTCTGGAGCTAGGAACATAACAAATGCAATCAGGGACTGTCATGGGGAGAACGATAAATTTGATCAGACAGAAATCAATGGAGTTAGGGTACGTTGGAGGAGAAAAAGAATAAAAAGGGAGTAAAACTATGTGGTTTATGAAATAATACAAGGGAGATAAAATGTTTGAATTATATAAGTTTAAAGGTTGAAAAGGAGGAAGAGAGAGAAAGCTGGTTTAAATGAACACTGTATGCAAACTACCCAAATCGGAGGAAAGAGAAAAATATCCCCATGCTCTTAAAGCCAATGTATGATATGCCAAAGAAATGCATAGAAAATATAAATGAACGAGACAAATAAGAGATTGATCAGGTTATCAGAAGCTACAATCATAGTCTCACCAGTATGATTGCCTAAACATGAACTAAATAAACATGCTAATATGAACAGGGAAAAGCTCAGGAGGCCTCAACCCTGCAGGAAGAACTATGGGCAAGAAAGAAATACTGAGGCAGGGGGATGTCTTCCTTGGGAAGAGCACAGCACTGCTTATCAATACCAAATGGTCAGCCGTGAAAACAAACACACAAGCAACATCACACAAACTTAGTAAGCTGTACTTGTGTATTTAGAAATGTGTGTTTGTTAAGTTTATTATATAGCACTGCAATTAATGGAAAAAGAGGCCATAAATTTAAAAAAAACAAAGAAGCAGCATATGGGAGGGTTTGGAAAGAGAAAGAGGAAGGGGGAAATGATGTGATTATAATATCAAAAAAGAGAAAATTAAAATAAATAAAATTAGGACATGTTAAAGAACAAACATAAACAATAACCAAGCATAGATGATTTTATGCCTGAATTTTATGCCTGACATTCAAAGCATTCTTACAGTCTTTAACTATAAAACTCCAAACAGAAAAGATTCCGTGTAAACTCATTCTGAGACTTATCTAATAACAAAGCCAAGAAAGAACAAGGAAAGTGAACAAACTCAAGCCAATAGCTCTGTTGACCACAAAAGTAAAAATCCTTAACAAAATAATAGTAAATCAAGGTTAACAGCATATTAATGACCATTTGCCAGGATCAAGAGGAATTCATTCCTGGAATGCCAGGTTCAACAGGTGCAAATCCATGGATGTCTCTAAGACGACGGTTTTTGAAGTACCTTCAGACACTTTTAAACCTGTATTTATTGAGAATAAGTTATTGGATTTTTATTTTATTTTTTGTAGGCACCTCTTTTCTGTTTCCTTGTGATTCTGATAGCCTTGAGCTGGTGTGTGTGTGTGTGTGTGTGTGTGTGTGTGTGTGTGTGTGTGTGTGTGTGTAACTTCATTCAATTTTTATAGGACTAACTCTAGCAAGTAAACTCTTTGCCAAGTATCCTGGCCAGAGGTTTGTCTGGTATGTTAGAAGTCTTTAGGCCAAGCCCACACACTGTTTCCTTAGACTGCCTTTATGACACAGATGTACCTGCTTCTAAAAGCTGAAGGTCCATTGTTGAGGTCTGCACGATGTTTACTGGGTACTTAAGAAACAAACAAACAATAAGACTCCTGAGGGGCTGTGGGGAGTTGGGTTCAATTTGCTCTCCTTAGTCCTTCATAACAGACTCAAAGGCAAATGCATCTTCTGGTTTGCTTACTGGGATGACTCGGAGGATGGGCAATATGTGTAAACTGAAACTTCGTCTTTTCTCCAGACATATTTTCTAAATTTGAGACTCCAAAGAGGTGTCTTAAATTCCAGAGGTATCATAAGTTTACTATAATGCAAAGCTCATTACTTAGTGGGTGTCTTTCATGAGGGAGATAAACATCAGGACCCTCACCATCATAAAGACATCACCTTTTTAAGGTTTCCAAGTTTTGAGGACAATGAGAAGTCTATCATATATTCAGACAAAAATGTTATGAGCATAGGGCAAAAGTGATAGGATATCCAATTTTTTGTTTGCCACTTCAAGTTATACTAACTACCAAACCACAAGACACTTCATTGTGTACAGTTAACTTTCTAGAAATGAGATTGTATTATTATAGCATTGTACCTAAAACATCTTTATTGTTTACTGATGCTAACAATAATTAGAATTTAAGTGTATACTTATTCTCTATCTCACACAACAATTGAACTGATATGTTAATATGAAAAATGTTCACAAAATTTAAAGATTGGAAAATATATCAACCACAAAACTCATGTTAGTAAAATATCCAAGGATGGATGTGGCTGTACATGAATAACATCCCAGCATTCATGCTGAGGTAGAAATTCATTATTTCAAAGCCATCTTGAAATACATATTGAAATCCTTTCTACAAAGGAAGGCAAGGTAAAGACAGGAAGAAGGAGCAGAAATAGAAAGAAAGAGAAGAGCAGAGAAACAAAATCTGGTTAAATGCATAATGTCAACAATAGGCAGTGTTTGGCAAAGGAAACTGATGTACATGTAAAGTATATGATATATATATCAACTTAATACATATGTTGGGAAGCAAATTGCCTATGACTGTCTAAAATAGAGTGCTAAATGAGCATATTTAAATATAAGAACATTTTTAAATATTCTCAATACAATAGAAATAGTTTAGAAACTTAATATTGTAAGACAATAAAAAATCATGTTTGTAGTAGATGTAGAAAATAATACAGTGATGCATCAGAAATTTTAATGAGGCTCACAAATTAAGAAACAATGTAATGAGATGAATGGCATGTTGTTCAAACTAAAAAATAATAAGGAGAAGATGTATCACAGTGAGTATAATATATATAATCATTAACAACAACCCTAATGCATGCAGTTATGGCCGCCTAGATAAATGGGACAAACCCTCCGGCAATAAAGACTAAAGAAGCTTGGTAAGATAATAGAGTGACATTTCAGCTAAGACGGGAACCAGGCAAAGGCAGAGCATGTCGCATTCACAGAATCAAATGAAAGAGATGCCAAAGATGTATATCAGGGCTTGGGAAAGGATGAAAGGTAATGATATTATACATCCTTTAGACCTTACTTGCATAAGTCAAAGTCTGAATCTTAATAAGTTAAATGTTATAAATTATATGAAATGAGGGGTCACTAGATACAGCATGTATTAAAATTACATAAAGTTAAGCACCGTGCTTTAAATAGCCCATTTGATTAGATTTAGAAACTCCTGAAATAAAACTGTGCATCTGGAAGTGATGTTGAAGCATTGACAATACAGCAATTCCAGGAAAAGTGAAGTCTCTGAAGAAACCATCCATCTCTGTACTAGTTTCTCTTGTTCTGAACTATTTAGGGGGAAAAGAAGGAAGTTTTAGATGAAGGAATTTGGACTTTCCAAAATAGCGCTCAGTGCCAACTTCCCACACAGCTTAACTTTGACTTAACACTTCCATGTGATTTTGAGATTGAATGCAGTTTATTTAGGAAAGTCTAAACGAAGGAGTTTTGGGGGCATCTGTTTCTCAAATATCATTTCCAAGAAACTAAAAGTTAAGATACCTTGCAAAAGTGCATATCTCTACACACATCTCCAACCCTCTAACTAAGAATCTGAAGACGCACAGAAATCTCTCTTTCCTGTTTTAATTCGTTCTTAATTACAGCCAGCCTGAAGATATTTTTGAAGATAATGTGACCAGAGCTTTTCAACTCAACAATTAATGACAGACTGTAAACCATACTGATGGTGTCAATGATAGACAGAAAAATCTATACAAGTGTTTTTTTAATCCATCCTGCACTGAACAGGTATCTAGGAACCAATGTTTTAAAGCAGTCTCTAGCACAAAAAATGCAATTCTTGGGCTCTAATCATTTTATAATGGTTCTGCTTCTGTTCTTTCAGTTGGGTGAATATTTATCTAGCATACTTTATTTATACAAGTGTTTTTTTAATCCATCCTGCACTGAACAGGTATCTAGGAACCAATGTTTTAAAGCAGTCTCTAGCACAAAAAAATGCAATTCTTGGGCTCTGATCATTTTACAATGGTTCTGCTTCTGTTCTTTCAGTTGGGTGAATATTTATCGAGCATACTTTATTTTTAAGATTTGCATGGGCTAAGGGATAAGGAAAACTGATAAAATTTTTCACCAGATAGACCCTTAAACCTCATAGAGATGTTTGTAGGATCCATTAGTTTTGTACTTCCAATGACTATGGCAATGGATGGGGAGAATAGGGCAGAGAGAAAAGGGAGGGATGGAGTTTGGAGGAACCACATGGTAGAGGCAGCACCTGGTAAGTCAGTGTATGCACAAAGATAAATGAGGAAGGAGAGCTGAGGAGAAATGTAAGGCGTGTTTTCCAGACACTAGAAACATTAGGAAAGCTGTGCTTTTTAAATACATGATGCAATATGTATATTCATATGTATCTACATATCTATACACACACAGAGGGGGGGAGAGGGAGAGGGAGAGAGAGAGACAGAGAGCTATAAGGTTGGTAGCAAACCAATTTTTACTTCAAAGATACCCTGAGAGAGTCCGTGTCTGATCATTCAACTAACCCATTCCAAGAGCCCATGAATCTTGCTTTACCGAGTTACCTGTGATGTATTAAAACACTAGAAGCTTATGAACTGGAACCCTTCATTTAAATCCTTTGTTTAAATACTTGTCTCTCTTTCCTGTTTTAATTCGTTCTTAATTACAGCCAGCCTGAAGATATTTTTGAAGATAATGTGACCAGAGCTTTTCAACTCAACAATTAATGACAGACTGTAAACCATACTGATGGTGTCAATGATAGATCATGCATGGGTGATATTTGACAATTTCTAGTAATCTATCTTAGAGCCATGGCCCAAGACTCAGAGAGGTGGGAGGGACTTGGGAAGGGGGTTATAACACAGTGTGAATCCAGTGAGTCTAGCAGACATAGTTAATACCATGGAATCATGAAGAAAGTCTAACAAGGGACATTATCAGCCTTCTGGCTATGAGTTATTTAAAAGATTTATGTATCTATTTAAAAAATAAAATGAGTAGTGTCTTACATTGCTTCTAATGGAGCAGTGACACCAGAGACTTGCATTTTCAGAGCTGCAGAGGAGGTTGCTGCTGTTGCTATGGTTTCCATTATGTGAGGCTGTAAACCCATGGAGCCGCACTGGAACCCAGTTATGCAATTCAACTGCAGCACATCAGGACTTGTTATTTTTTGCTGTGTTCTTATTTTACTTTAACTATCAGAAAAACTTCAAACCACACATCAAAATGAGGATAAATCATTTCCATCATTATGTCTTATAATTTCTACATAGTTTTAGACATAGTGACAGAATTTTCTATTTAGTAAAGGTATGGTTTTTTATCCTGTTTTATAGCTCCTTTGATCTCTCTCTCTCTCTCTCTCTCTCTCTCTCTCTCTCTCTCTCTCTCTCTCTCTCTCTCTCTCTCTCCTCCTTCAAGGTGTACACATTTTAATAGTAAGAAAGACAGCCATGTTTGTTTTATATTTTTGAACAGCACTGAATATGATTCCTCACTGAAACCCTGAGACAGTGAGACAGACTTAGGTACATTGTGTGAACCCTGACAGAAATGATGTATGATAAATAGAAACTTCATATCAGTATTAGACTTGCTAGCAGTTTATTACAGTTAGATGTCATGGGTAATTAATTTATCTTCAGAGAAAGAGGCTACTGTCCCTTAATTTTCTGGATGTTTAAATGCAAGTAACTTCTGTGTTACCCACCACTGCCTCATTCAGTTTTCTGTAAGAATGAGCCTGGAAGGAAGTCAATAGGTTGAAAGCAACCTTAAACCACAAATATCTCATAAATGTTAAAAACAACATGTAGATTATAGGATGATAACATCTGTGTAAGGTTGTAAGTGCTCTTCTGGGTCAGAAAAGTAACTTCTTTTTTTTTTTTTTTGTAAAACTCTCTTAAACATTTTTGTAGAAAAGAATTCCCAATTCCTTTCCCATACCATGTTTTCTGTGATGTTCAATGAATACTGGAAAAATCCGATTGATAAGAAGAGCAGGCAACAGTGACAGCTCAGACACACACACACATACACACACATCTCTCTGTCTCTCACACAGGGACAGCTCAGACACACACATATACACACATCTCTCTCTCTCTCTCTCTCTCTCTCTCTCTCTCTCTCTCTCTCTCTCTCTCTCAGGGACAGCTCAGACACACACACACATACACACACACATCTCTCTCACACATCTCTCATACACACATACACACACATCACACACACACACACACACATCTCTCTCACACACACAGGGACAGCTCAGACACACACACATACACACACATCTCTCTCACACATCTCTCATACACACATCACACACACACACACACACACACACACACACACACACATACATGAACACACACAGACAGAGAAAGAGAAAATTCAAATCTGGTCTCACTTTTAATCAAACTCCTCCATGAAGAACTCTCTTTCTTATTGCTTACTGTGACATTGATGCATTTTAATGGCCTCTCTCATATTTCCTTGACATGTGACCAATGAATATTCCAGGTCAGTACCAGCCTAATTTATCTAATCCTGTGACTAAAATATGAAGTATTTTCAGAAATACTCTCTTACCTCCATATTCTAGGTGGCATTCAAGAGAAATGGGGACAGGCCATACTGTATCTGCAGCCCTCTTAGACTCCCTAAGAGCAGCAACTCAAAAGGAGGAATTTCTTGCCTGACACTAGAGTTTTTGTTAGTCTATGGCACCTATGGGAGTATTCCCTCATTGTCTAGGGTAACAGCATTAAAGACACACATACACACATGTATACACACACATGCTCTTTTTTACAAACACTATGTATTATTCATACCAGGCTTACCATTACAGAGATTCTGAGGCTCAAACTCATGTCCTTGTGTTTGCAAGGTGAGCACATTACTGAGCCATTGTCCCTAGATAACAAATGTCTATAGAATTCCAATTTAGCATATTTTACTCATCAGCCCTCTACTCTGCACAGGGATTAGCAAATAAGTAAGATCTTTACAATAGCATAGAGTGATGGCAAGAAAGTGTCCTTTGTTTTCCTTATGTCAGAGTAGCTTATTACTATAGTTATCTGTGATATTAACCCACAAGCTATGTAGATATATTTATTTACAATATAACTGATACACTTCTTTGAATGTTGTGATATTATAGACCTGGGGTTCCAGTAGCTATCCTCAACACTGATGCAGGGTAACAGGCAGAACCAAAAGACACAAAGAGAAGGGATCCATGTGATATAACTTAAGCCACCTGAAACAACTGATTCCATTAAACTCCAATACTATTTTAGAAGGTATAATATTTCTTTTACTTCTTAGACTAATTTAAATTGCTATACCATTTAGAGTATCTAAAATACTTAACCACTATCAACAGAGACACCTAACAATCAGAATAACAATAATTCATAAGAGAAGTTGACAACAAATATCTGAAGCTATGGGAAACAATACGTCATGGTTGAATCTCAGTCCTGGTTTCTGCCACTTACAAGTGAAGTGTTCTGTCTGCCTAATTATCTACTGGGCAGGGCAAAGGAGAGAATAGGGTAGCATCCATAGGGCATTCACTGCATAGCTGGCACTGCAGAAGTTCATTTACCTCTCAACACTTGGCAGGGAAAGACTAGACATAACTGGGTTATTTTCCGTATTATACAGACAAGAAAAACAAAGCTGTAAGTTATTAGGTAGTTTTTCTAATAGATAGTAAGCAGCCTAGTTGCAATTTCTTTCCAAGATAGTCTCGTCTCAAAGCTCAAACTGAAGACTCAGATAAAAGATGTGGTGATTTTGTTCTCTGGATCTTAAATTCTCTACTTGAGACTTTGCTCTGGGAAACTGATGATTACATGTCTAGAGTTTCAGTGACTCTCTAATTTAATAGTCTAATCTTTAAAAGATGAGCACTGGTAGAATTATCAGGCCCACCAACTCACTGCTTTTAGTTCACAACAAACAGCCAATATCCTCTCTGATTTATTCAGCTGACACAAATACCCCCCCCCCAGATTAATTACACCCAAACAACATTCCTGTATCTTCATGCTCCCATTTGTAAACACGCCACATGGAGCTCTCTGTCTATCTTTCTTCAGCATATCTAGTCATATAGATAGTGATTCAAGAGATCTGTCTGCCAAGATTAGTAATGATTTATTTTCTTTTGTATAAATTTTCCCAATAGAAAACATCTCTCCGTGAGCAGTCTTTGGGGAGAGCAACTTCAGTTTGTATCCTCCAAAATCATGTCAATAATTATTATTGAAGAGTATCGTGGATCTGTCAATTTGGAGATAACATGAGGAAATTATCTTCATGCTCTACAGAGCCTCCAGTATTATTACTATTTAGTGCCATATTATGTCTTTTATAGTAGAGAAAGACATTCTGTATTAGTAATGTGTGGGGCGGGATCGGTGTGTATGCACATGCTTGAGTTCACTGACTTAATATTTTTGAATATTATAACATTGAATTTACTATATTAAATAGCATTCGTGGTATTTAAGGAGAAAATGTACTTAATGAAGATGAGAGATAAAGATGGAAAGGTGCGTTAGTGTTTAATCGCTTTCCCAGAGGACCCAAGCTTGGTTCCCAAAAATCCATGTCTAGTGGCTTACAAATGCTTATTCTAAGGCATCTCTCTTCTTGTACCATGTGAATCATGGCATATATTGCCACAAATAAGTAATGTATATAAATAAAATAAGTTAAAAATGAGATCCATTTCAAATTTCTTAACTTTCTCAAGTTAAAATTGACTTATAAGCTACCCATTGTGGCACATTCCAGCAGTGCCATTATTGAGAAAGCTGAGGCAGGACTGTGTTCAAAGCTGTACAAGAATATATAACCAAACTCTAACCGCAAAAATAATTGTCTTCAATTAAAATTTTGGTCTAGCAGAAATTCATCTTTCATTGTTATAGAAAATATACTCCATAAAAAACCTCTTGATGGAAAAAAAAAAAAGCTCATCAGCTACAAAAAGCTGAAATCCCAACATTACTCACATGACATCATATATAAAACAACTAATGACTATTTAATTTATATTATGCAATACATGTGAGTACCCATTCTCAGGGTCTAATAAAAGTTGTCAATATGAGATATCAAAAAGTGAGAATATCTTTGGTGATACTGAAACTACAGAGATGCAGCCATTGCCACACTAAGACTACAAGCTCTGTCTTGGTCAATCTAAAACGCTGTGTTAGTGAAAGTGGCCAAGTTTCAACTGAATCATTCTTCATGCATAAATGACTTTTCTGAAAATTAAAGACAGTTTAATAAGTGAGCATCAAAGTGCACAGCCTGAACTGGCCTGGCCTTGTTGTGCCAGCAGGACATGCTGAGAAACATGAATAATTTAGTTTGCCAGAATTCCTGGAGTATCTATTTTCTGAGTTCTTTTGGCAACTGAAGGATAGAACAAGAGCCAAGATAAGGACAGTATTCTAGGCATGACTGAATTCATACTCATGCCAATATATAATGATCAATTTGTTCTTTATTGCTTAACTAGAACAGTAATTAGGAAAAGCTAGAATCTCTGTGAACCTCATCAGAGGCTGTATTAAATAATGCATTGGGATAGCCTTTCTTTATTCATGAATCCTCCTACATTGTGTTTTAAATAAACTGGAGTCATTAGTTACATAAGTGTCTATCTGGATCTTGGAGCCTAAAATGTGTTCTCAACACAAAATGGCAATGATGGTTCCTGGTTTTCTTACTAAGGTACTTTTTGCCCTATTGAATATTATTACAGAACTACTACCAACAGGTCCTGAATTTGCACACTATGGGTGAATATATGAATGCCAAAAAGAATAGGGAGTTAATGAATTAGAGAATTTGACAGACAAGGGAAAAGTAGAACTTGGTAGTGCATATGCATTCCAGATAGAGTCCCCAGATATAGTGAAATCTAGCCTTAAGACTAAAACCTCAGATGTCTTTGTTTTCTAAGAGTAGGAATCTTCACGTTGGAACAATGAGTATTAACATTCATTCAGAGTCAATATCTCTAAGCCTTCAAGACTGTGGATTTAAGTTATTTTCTGGGATTCAAATCCTCTTTCTCAACATACATAAATTACACTCCCTTTCTTTCTTAGGCTGTTACAATTCTAATATAGTAACAGCTCTGATTTGCAGGGTCATTTTGATGATTAATTGAATTAAAATATGTAAGGGGCATAAATCATTACCTGGCCTGGAGTAAGTGCTAATAAACAGGTTTTTTTTTTTTAAACATTCATCTTTATGCTGTCGTTGTCACAGTTTTCACCAATTTAGGACTTTCACCTAAGTTAGTACTTGCAAAGACCCCATGGGACTTAGACATGCAAAGAACCCACAAAGTGCAGGTGTCTGATGCAGCTGATGGAGGCAATCTGGCTACAGTGCATATGCCCATCACCCCATACCGTACAGTTCATCCTTTCTGAATGACGAATGTCTTTCCATCAAGTGGACTGAGCAACTGTGAAACTGGAAGTAGTTCTTGCAGATGTTCATCACTGCTGTAGCTTTGTTTACAACTGTTTGTTTACATGAATGCTCACGTTGCAAACTAGCATCCTTAGATTAATGTGTATCTAAATTTGGTTAGGCAGTATAGGCTGCATTTCTCTCAGAAGCAAAACAAATATTTTGGTTCTTCTATAATAGCAAGGACTACTCCAAATAATGCAAATTTGTAATCTTTATAATTTTGTTCACTCAACAGTGATTGCAGAATGATATAAACAGCTTGCATTTGGATTTTATTAGCTCACATAATGAATGCTAGATCAAAATGCTCAGTTTTACAAATTAAAGCTTTCAACATCAATACCTTGCTAAATGTGAGGGAAACAGAATTATATCATGAGGTATAATAAATAAAATCTTATTGTGTCTTGATGACACTGGACTTTTAGACAGTGACATTTAGAGAAAATGTGTGTGCACTGGAAATGTATCTGTAAGTCTACACCTAAAATTTAGTAAAATCATTTTATTTTATTTTCTAAGTATGCAACATCCTCCCTCTGCCAATAATTTATATACACCCATGCAACAAGTAAATTCAACAAAGTTGTCTTTCTCACATTCCAATAGCAGAATGAATTGTTTTCAAAGTATTTTGCACAAAGACAAAAATGACCTAGAATTAAGTCAATGAACAAATACCCAATGATGTTTGGGAAATCTGAAACCATCAAATCCCCATGAATTTTCTATCGTGGTAAGAAAATACCAAATAAGAAGTAAATTGTGGGAGGAAGGGTTTATTTTGTCCAATGGTCCTTGACAGTAGAAACAATGTGGCTATAGGATCATGAGGCAGCTGGTCACAGCCCCAGTCAGAAAACAGGGAGAGATGAATTTTGGTCTGAGCTAGCTTTTTTCTTCTTATTCATTCAGTCTTGGACACCAGCATGTAGAATGCTGCTGCTCTTATGTAGGTTGGCTCTCTTCTGCCCCATTGTTAACCTAATCATGACCACATGCACACACATATACACACACATGTCTAGAAGTATATTCTGTGATTTTAAAGCCTGTCAAGCTATAATTAATATTAACTACCACAGTCCTCGGTATCTAAGTAACTTTACACATGCTTCAACTTGTCTTCAGTAAGAAATCCATCTACTTAGAGACTCTTCTAGAGGCTAACTTGATCGGCTTCCTTGTACTTTCCCTATGGTCCTTCTAAAAATCAAACATTATGTCATCACTGCAATAGACTTTTAGCTTTTCCTTTTTTATTTTTGAACAGGAGTATTATTTTAGAATGATAATGTATTAATCCTTTGAGAAGTTTATGCAGTGTATATTGATCACATTTACATCACTTTCCTCCTATCTAACTCATCCCAGATCCGCACTCACTTCCCTGCCCACTTAAGTATACTGTCCTTCTTTATCTTTCTTTAATAACCCATCAAATCCAAGTTCTGATGTCTGGATGATCTTCCATATAGGGCTACTCACTGAAGCATGATCAACCTACTAGGGACATGTCTTCAAAGAAACCTGAGATTTTCTTCCCAGAAGCCATTGAGAACCAATCACTCCCCTATTAGTGGGGAACTTTGGTTGGCTCATTCTTGTGCAGGCAATCTTAGGGTCTGTGAAGTCAAGAATTCAGCTATTATCACATTTTGTATGGTCTTTGATGTAGAAAAGGCATAAATGTGTGCAGCATCATGATTACAGAACAAATTGTTTACAACACAATATTATATTTGAAAATATCCCCACATATCCCCTTTTGTGTAAAATTTTAAAAAAGAAGGTTATAGCTAACATAAGAAAAGCCATATATAATAGGTACAATAATTATATACAATATATACAAACAAATAATAAATGAGTAATGTTCAGTTAGTCCATTAACAATTGACAGTTCAAAGAAAATATTTCATTAATTATCCTATTTTGATGAGTCCAAAGAATTATACCTAATTCACCTTCTTTCTAACTTGGATTACTAACTAAAAACTATTATCTTGATGTCTCTTGAACTTACATACTTTAACTTCAAAGTTCCTTTTCTAAAACTGTCACTAGAAAACTATAACTATAACTATCTCATCTTCAACTACCTCAGAGACCCAAGAAGGAAATAATATTTACCCAAGTAAACAGGAAGTACAAGCGACTTCCAAAATCTAGAAATGACAGAGATGACACGTAACTGCCTGGAAATTCACCTAAAGTTCCTTTATAAGTTGGGGCATCCATCTTCAGCCTACAGTCCCAGAGTCTTTTCATTTCAGTGAAGCAGGAAATTTGCTCTGTCCATTCTGGTATAGTTCATCAGTTGCTTCTCCTTGTGTCCTGAAGAATATCTGACAATTTTCTCTGAAAAGAAGGAACCTGAAGGACCATCCATCTCAGCTTGTTCTGTCAAAGTTCAGAGGTCACTTTCCTAGGGAACCTGCAAGTACAGTTTAAACAGTATACTGTCAAGCACTCAATACAAGAATTGGTTCTTGTCCAGTGGCTAACTGATGCCACAAAGAAATTAGACTCCACATGGATTTTCTTTGATGCCTGTTTTTCTCTTGAAGTAGATTGGTGCTGCCAGGAGCAGACCTATCTCACTGTTCAGAAAAGTCTAAGTTCTTAAAATATTTTATATGCCATATTCTATGGAGCTCTGAAGTGTTTGAAGAGGACCTGTTCATCTAAAAGATATTTATTTGATCTTGAAAACACATTTAAAGCTAATAAATTCTTTGAAAAGAAGATTCAATAATCTATCCTTATACCCTGTATATGTGGGGATATTTTCAAATATAATAAAACAGTTGGAGATATCAGAAGACAGATCTGCCTCCTCCAGTTTTTGGTTTTTACTTACATGCATAAATAAATAAGCATTTGAGTAATTGATGAAGAGTAGTTTGAAATGTCAGTCTTCTAGTTCTTAAAAATCTGAAAAAAAATAGCTCACTTCATAAAAACTCCACCAGAAACATGATCATTTATCTGCTTACTCACTTAGTGTGTCCTCAGCAACCAATATACGTACAGTAGTGTGTGAAACATCATAAAGATTGGGTGGATAATTACAGACTGTTACACTGCTGAATAACATTAATGACCTACTGGTGAACATCCAATATGTTCACAAAAAATATTATAATTTGGATCAGAATAGGTGCCATAAGAGATAAATAAACCAGGAGGTACAGAGATGCAGTAGATGGGAAAATTGCAGTTTAGACCATAATGAGATTTTATAAAGAAGTTAATGCTTAAATTTTATCTTAATGAATGATGGAAATAGGGCAGGCAGAAATTGTAGAAAAACGTCATTCAAATACCCTCCCAACTTAAACATCTTCCTACTATAGGAAGCAGATATTCAACAGAATGGAAACTTAGTAATTGCTTTTACCCCAAGGTGCAGTTATTTCATGTTCAATCCTCAAGCCAAATTACAGTAGATTAATGATGCAAAATATTTGGATATATATATCCACAGATCCTATATATATATATCCTAGACCTTATTTTATCAAATGAATGTTAAACATACTACCAGAGTCTTGGTAAAATGAACTAGAAATGAGTTTGCCCTGCCCTGTATTGTGATTTCAGTGTGAAATATCTTTCATAGGCTCATGTATACTCATTCTCCAGCTGCTTATTTTGTGTGGGAAGGCAGTAGAACCTGTGGAAAATACATCCATATTGGAGAAAGTAGTACATCACTGGGGGTAGACTTTGGGGTTGTATAGGCTAGCTGCACTTTCTGTTTTTCTCTGCTTCCTGATTACTGGTGCAATGTTACTGGCCAGCCTGCCACTCACCAAGAGGGGCTGTATCCCATTTGGAAATGTAAGACAGAAACAATCCAATTCTCCCTTAAGTTGCTGTTGTTGGGGCTTTTATCACAGCACCGGGAAGAAAACTAGGACACCCTGGATTAATAATATTAAAAAGTAATAAATAATATCTGTCCTAAAAAAGGAGAAAAGTACAGACCAAACTAAATCTGAGTATGTTTCATCTACTGTATTTTTAATGCTTGTGCCTAGAAAAGGTATGGAATAGATCACTGAGTATCTCCAGGCAAAAAGTAATAAGAGAAATCAAATATTTGCTTGTGCAAAGGAATTTATCTGGTTCCATTTCTAGCTGGAAAACAAATACTTCAGCTAATGAAACCTAACATTGTCTTAAATGTAGAAACTTTTGAAAGACCCTAAATATGTGGAAAACTCACAACTGCTTGATTTTCATGCCAAAGATAAGGCAAGTATGATTGTGCATGTACACACACAGATCCTATAGTCAGGTTGGATACTGTGAAAAAGTCGGCCCTGTTTTTTGAAGTACAATGTTACAGAATGTTTACAGAATGTATGTGCATTTTAACACTTGAAACTACTGAACTGCTCTTCATGAGCCTCATAATGTACTGTATCTTTTTCAGGATGGAGAAACCAACTAGAAATTATAATTAAAGTAATCATCTGACTCATTCCAGAGAAACCGTGTTGACTGTAAGTGCTGAGAAAGAAATAGCCAGGGCTCAGTAATAACCCTGGGTTACTCAAAGGAGGATTTACTTTCATGTTAAAAAATATTGCTTCATTAATATAGTTATAATATACTCTGAGTCCAAGAAACTGTAGAGATGTCTTTGATATTCTGCACATAGAGAATGTGCTTGTCCTTTTAATCTGGTCAGGGGTGTTTGTAAAAACGACAATAGGAGTCATGGAAGCAGTTGTAAGGATGAGACAAGGAGGGATTGGAAGGAGGACAGGGAAAGAGGGAAGTGATGTAATTATATTTTAATTCTAAAAATTTAAGAAAATATACCTTGGCAAATAGGTAGAGAGATGTAAATCCATTCTGAGTTCACTGTGCATTAAATTACTCCCTTTTTGAAATGCAGTTTTATTGAAGTATGGTTTATATAAGTAAATGTACCTTTTCAAGCATGTGGTATGTGACATTTAGAATATGAAGGTTTCTGAGAAGCTACTTTCAGTCACTGTCTTAATCCAATTCTACAAACTGAAAGTCCCTAAACAATAGAGTTTTATTTACACAGTTCTAGGGGCTGAAGAGTCCAGGATGAGGGTATATTACTAATAGACTCCTGGCAAACACCGACTTTCTCATTCACAGATGTGTAACTTTTCATGAAAGAAGGGAAAAGAACTATTTCAAACATCCTTTAAGAGACCACTAATCTGATTTATTAGAGCTCCACTTTGAAAATCTAGTCACCTCCCAAAGGCTCCGTCCCCACATAGCACATTGAACATTAGTTTCCAAGATGTAAATTGGGGGTATGCCTCAGTCTATACTCTGATAACCTATAATTTGTATCTATAGCTTTCTTCAGACAGCAAATATGTGGGAGTGAAGTACTTCATATAGAGCTCTTTCCCTGTGGTACCCATATTTACTTTTCCATGTTTTCCTTAGACTAATTCTGTAATAGTAACACTATTATTTTTAATTTTCGTATTTTTAAATGACCTCAGAATGCATGAGTAATTCACTTACTCTTACCCAAATGACAAAACAAGCCAGGGAATGATGTTGAACCAGATTTTCCTACCAAGACAATTGCTGGAAACATACCTTTGCTGCAGCAAACTGGAAAGACAGGTAAGCCCCTGAGATTCTGGCTGACTGGCCTAGTGCTACAGCCCCAGGAACCCAGGCACATACCTGGTCCCTCTCCCATACCTATCCCAGTCCCAGAGACCAGCAGCACCCAGATTTCCCTTACCCTGCACCTAACTTACCCAAGGCACCAGAGTCTATCAGAGACACACACTCCTATTGCATCCAGCAGGAAGGAGAGCAACTGGGAAAGACAATCAGAAACCACAGCAAGTGGGAAGGATGGAAATACAGAAAGACACATTGAAAGAAGCAGGATCCCTGGAGACACAGGCTCCAACTTTAAGAATTTGAGAAAGAAATGGGTAGAAGGCAGTGTAAGAATACATTCAACAGACAGACCCCTGGCCCACATCAGACTAAGAGGTGAGTGACACCCCACCCAGCCCAGGCAGAGATCCAAGTCTCTAGGACCACAGCCCTGAGATACAGACCTCAGAATCAAAATCCTACTCAGCTCTGCCCTCAATCAAGGGCAAACAATGAAACCCTATGGGCCAGAACCCCAGTAAAACCCAGTTTACTAGATACCCCTATCTTCAAACCCCTGCCCCATTCTCCAACCCAGAAACTCAGTGGCAAATGGAAACCCACAGACTTGTGGCCCACATTAGACTAAGAGTTCATATTGGATCAAGAAGAGCTACCTGAGAACCTCAGTTTCTCAGCAGGTCAGGGCCAGCAGTCAAAGCAGTGCTTTAAAATTTAGCGTTTTAAAAATCAATCCTGACTGGAAAAACACTTAAGGATATGCAATAAAATAGATTCAGATAGGAAAAAATATTCTAAATGGGTTACAATGTATATGAAAAAGAATATATAGACTGGGAGATAAAAGAAAAATGCTATAGAAAATATTTAAAATAGAGAAATAGGGTAATAAAAAGACAAGCCACATAAAGATGGAAAATACACAGTCTGGATTATGTTTGTCATTGTATTTATTTTAATTTTTTTAACAATGAGCTAACTGCCGAAAGACATTTGCTTGTTAAGGCTGCTAAATTAAATGAACATTTTTAAAGGTATCTTGACTTTGAAATTTGGGTCTAAAGATATGTTGCTTTGGAAAAGAGGTTATGTTTTTACTTCCACAGAAGATGAGAACCTGTGGCTTGCTGCCAGGCTGATATGGTTTGATCAAGGAAGAGTCCCTGAAAAAAATCTCTGATGGAAAGAGATGGCCACATCAACTTCAAGTCTGCCAACTAAGATGACCCAGCCTTGGGATCCCCATAAGATTGCCAGCACCCCCAAACAGCAGGAAGTGTTAATGAAAGCTATGCTTAAATTCTCAAAATATTGCTTATTAATGTATGTTGTCATTATAAATGGTTAATAATCATAGTCAATATCTTTTTAGAGAAAATGGGGGATGTGATATAGAAATAATAAAAATATAGATTATTAAATATACTTTTATCCAAAAAACAATTGTTAATCTAAAAATATTTTACATTGGTATGGATTTTGGTTTATTGATACAAATTTAAAGTCAATTTACTATACTATGTGTATATTCTACTTTTGTTAAAGATGCTATCTTTATGCAGTTCCTTTAAAATTGTAATGTATAATTAAAAAATACAGATTAATTGTCATCTATGATAATAAAACTTGTAGTCATGTTAGGTTTTCTAGGTATACAAATAATGTGATGTGGTTCTATATGCTGTGAATTATCATTGGATACTAAAAACAGCTATTGTGACTTACAGAAAGGCATCTAAGAAGCAGGCAAGAAATCTAAGCATAGATAAAAGGGAAGGAGGGTAAAGTTAAATCCAGAAGCTGTGAGCTGCCACCCAGAGAGGAAGATGTACAGGAATTCAGGTAAGCCATGAGCTACATAGCAAGACATAGATTATTAGAAATGAGTTAAGAAACAAGAACTAGCCAATAATATGCCTGAGCCATAGATTTGTGTGTTTCTTTGGGATTTTGGGACTGCTTGTCTGTATTTTGAGTCTAGTTCAGACAGAAAACTTCTTACAATATGCAAAGATATATTTCAATTAGATAGGTAACATTCAAATACTTCAAAGACCTACAGAATATGGCATCTAAAACATTTTAAAAAGTTAGACTTTTCTGGATAGTGAGACAGGTCTGATCCTGGCAGCATAAATCTACTTCAAGCAGATGATGGCCACTGAAGAATTTACATTTTTGTGGCAAGGGTTAGCCATTAGGCAAGAAATTGTTCTTGGCTAAACTGTCTGAAAAATATTCTATATAAACTGGACATGAAGAACCCATAGGAAAGTGACCTCTGAAACTTTGCCAGAACAAGCTGAGATGATCCTTCAGGTCTCTGCTTTTCAAAAAACTGTCAGACATTCTTCAAGACACAAGAAGAAGAGACTGGCAAACCAGAATGGGCAGAGCAGTCCTTCTAATTTTCTGCTTCACTGAAAAGTATTCCAGAGACTCTAGGCCTATAGACTGAAGATGGCTGCCCCAACATTACAAAAAAAAATCTTTGGGTAATTGTCCAGGCAGCCATACATTATCTCTGTAATTTCTAGATTTTGTAAGTTGCTTGCTTTTCCTTTTTACTCTGGTAACATTCTGTCCATCTGTGGTCTTTGGTGTAGTTGAAGATTAGATAGTTATGAGTATATTTTTCTTAAGTTATTAGTAAAGGTATATTAGATATAAAACTGTAGACTCACAGGATAAGGTACATAATAGAATATTTTATTAATTTTGCTAAATACAAATAGACTAGATATTATAACTGTAATTCCTGCTTGATAGTTGTTTGTTATATGTAATTTTGCTATGTTAAAATTGAAACCTTCCTTATTGGTTAGATAGAAAAGGGGAAGTGATGTGAAATGTCTTTGTGTATGCTGTGTATACCAATGGACAATAAAGGAGTTCTTTTGACCTATGGCAAAGCAGCTTAGACTCAGGCAGGAAATCCAAGCATAGATACAGGAGAAGGAGGGCAGAATAAAGAAAGATGGATTCAGCCGCCTAAGAAGCAAGTTATAAAAGAACTCAAGTAAGTCACAAGCCATGTGACAATACACAGACTAATAGAAATGGGTTAAGATGCCAGAGCTAACTAGCAATAAGCCTGAGGCATCAGCAGAACAGAACGTAATAAATATAAGCATCTGAGTCATTATTTGGGGCTTAGAGGCAGCAGGGCTGCAGGCAGATCCTGACCTTGGGCCAGACAGGTCAGAAATTTCATAATATACTATATTTTATTATCACTCTTTAAATATTTAAAAATAATTCCAATGTTCCATTGTAGCTATAGAAAAATATGATGGCCTCTTATGCATTGCTCTTGTATTCTGTATTTTTATAAAATTTAATTATTGGTTATAGAAGCCTCCTCATGGACTCAAGGTTCTCCAAATGAAAAACACAATGTGTATAAGGGTAAGAGTATTTACTTAGTGGCCACAGAAGGCTAGGAGTTGAGTGATACCCAGCTGAGGCTAGGTGGAGTTCCCAGTCTCAGGAACCCCCGTCTGGGGTCACAACCCTTGGAACACCACCCCCACTCAGCTCTGCCCTTAATCTACACCAGCAGGTAAAGCCCCTGCAGGCCCAAAGCCCCAGTGAAACCCAGTTCACAGGACACCCCAGCTCCAAAACCTTGTCTCATCCCCCAATCCAAGCCATCAGACATCAACTTCAGCAACCTCAACAATAACTGGAAACCACAAACCCCTGGTCCATAGCAGATTAAGAGCAGACTAAGAGACTAAGAGCCATCACCTGTTGACCTCAGTGGCAATTTGAAACCCATAAAACCCCAGGCTATCTCAGACAAAGAGACTAATTGAGTTTCTCAGTTCCCATTGGATCAAGAACAGCTACCTGAGACCCACAGTGTGTCAGTGCTTACTGGATTAAGAGGGTCACTGTAACACGGAATACACTACCTACAAGTGGGCCAAGAACCAGATTTCACCAAGAGAGTCTTCCTGAGACACAGAACAGAGAGCACCGAAGTCAGCTCTCTGGATTTTAGAGATCCTGCAGTGAACTGAGGAAGAAATGGCAGATGGCAGTGCAAGAAAACATGCAACAACAAAAAGAAGAACATGGTACCACCAGAAAAATCTGCAGGTTCTACAGCACTAAGACCTGAACGTGGAAATGCAGAAGAGAAGGAAACTACCTAAAACAGTTTTATGAAGAAAATAGAAGCCTTAAAAGAGGATGTAAAAAAATCCTTTAAAGAAATATCAGTCAAAGAAAACACCAAAACCAAAAAAGTCAGAACACAAAATATCCAGGAAATATGGGACACCATGAAAAGACCAAACCTGAGGAAAATTGGAATTGAAGAAGAAGAAAAATACCAGCTCAAAGACACAGAAAATATACTCAACAAAATCATAGAAAACTTTCCCAACATAAAGAAAGAAATGTCTATAAAGATACAAGAAACTTACAGAGCACCAAATAGACTTGACCCCCTCAAAATAAAGTCTGCTCGCCACTTAATAATCAAGCCACTAAACCTACAAAATAAAGAAAGAATACTAAGAGCAGCAAAAAAGGGCCAAGTTACCTATAAAGGCAAACCCATCAGAATAACACCAGATTACTCAATGGAAGCAATGAGAACAAGAAGGTCCTGGCCAGATGTTATACAGACACTAAAAGAGCATGGCTGCCAGGACAGACTACTATACCCAGAAAAACTATCAATTACTATAGATGGAGTAACCAAGATATTTTATGACAAAACCAGATTTAAACAACACTTTTCTACAAATCAATCCACACAAAAACACTAGGGGGAAAACTTCAACTTAAGAAAACCAGATACACCAATGAAACCACAAGCAATAGATAATCCCACAGAAGAAAAACCCAAAGAAGAGAAACACACACACTACCACCCCAAAAAACAGGAAATAACAACCACTTGTCATTAGTATCCCAAACATGAATGGACTCAATTCACCTATAAAAATACACAGCCTAACATTATGGATACAGAAACAGAATCCATCCTTCTGCTGCATACAAGAGACACACTTCAACTTCAAAGACAGGTATAGGCTCAGAGTAAAGGGTTGGGAAAAGACTTTCCATTCAAATGGTCCTAAGAAACAAGATGGTGTAGCTATCCTAATATTTAACAAAATAGACTTCAAACTAAAATCAATCAAAAGACACCAGGATGGACATTACTTATTCATCTCAGAAAAAAAAATACACCAAGATGAAGTCTCAATCCTGAATATTTATGCCCCCAATACAAGGGCACCTATATATGTAAAAAAAACACTACTAAATCTTAAATCTAATATCAAACACTACATATTAGTAGTGAGAAACTTTACTACCCCACTCTCACCAATGGATAGGTCTGCCAGACAGAAACTCAACAGAGAAATAAGGGATCTAACAAAGGTTATGACTCAAATGAACTTAGTAGATATATATAGAAATTTCTGCCCAAACACAAAGGAATATACCTTTTTCTCAGTACCCCAAGGAACTTTCTCTAAAACTTACCACATATTCAGTCATAAAACAAACATCAATAGATAAAAAAAGTAGGAAAAACTCTTTGATTCACATCAGACCACCATGTTCTAAAGTTAGAGTTAGACAACAACAAAATTCACGGAAAGCCTACTAATTCATGGAAACTTAACATCTCTCAATTAAACCACCTCTGGCTCAAGGTATAAGTAAAGAAAGACATCAAAAACTTCCTAGAATTCAATGAAAATGAACCCACAACATACACAAACTTATGGGACACAATGAAAGTAGTGCTAAGAGGAAAACTCAAAGCACTAGATGTCTATATCAAAAACCTAGAGAAATCTCACATAAGAGTTAACAACAAAGCTGAAAGCATTAGAACAATTAGAAGCAAACTCATCTAGAAGAAGTAGACGGCAGGAAATAAACATAGGGCAGAAATCAATACAATTGAAACAAAGAGAACAATTCAAAGAATCAATGAATCAAAAAGTTGGTTCTTTGAGAAAGTCAACAATACAGACAAACCCTTTTCCAAAAAAACCAAACTGCAGATATAGAGAGTATTCAAATTAACAAAATCAAAATGAAAGGAGAACATAACAACAAACACTCAGGAAATCAAGAGTATCATTAGGTCATACTTTGGAAACCTATACTCCACTAAATTGAAAACCTAAAGGAAATGGACAGCTTTCTGGACAGGTACCACTTATCAAAATTAAATCAAGATCAGATAAATGACCTAAATAGACCTATAACCCCCAAGAAAATTAAAGCTGTTATTAAAAGTCTCCCAAACAAAAAATCCCAGGGCCAGATGATTTCAATGCAGACCAGACATTCAAAGAAAAACTAATAGCAATAATTCTCAAAATGTTCTATACTATAGAAACTGAAGGAACATTGCCAAACTCTTCTTACAAAGCTCCAGTCACCCTGATACACAAGCCACTCAACAATAGAACAAAGAAGAGCATTACAAACAAATCTCCCTCATAAACATTGATGCAAAAATGCTGATAAACTGAATTCAACAATATTACAAAATAATCATCCACCATGATCAAGTAGGCTTTATCACAGAAATACAGGTATGGTTCAACATACAAAAAAACTGCCAATGTCACCAATCATATAAACAAACTGAAAGAAATAAACCCCACATGATCATCTCCTTAGATATTAAAAAAGCCTTTGACAAAATCCAATACTCCTTCATGATAAAAGACCTGAAGAAATCAGGAATTCGGGGAAAATGCCTAAACATAATAAAGGCAATATACAGCAAGCCCACATCCACCTTCAAACTAAATGGAGAGAAATGTAAAGCAGTCCCACTAAAATCAGGAAAAACAAGGCTGTCCACTTTCCTCTTATCTATTCAATATATTTCTCAAAGATTTAGCTAAAGCAATAAGAGAACAAAAAAAGATTAAGGGGATAAAAACTGGAAAGGAAAAAGTCAAACTATCTCTATTTACAGATGATATGATCATATACATAACTGACCCCAAAATTCTACTAGGGAACTCCTATAGCTGATAAATATATTCGGCAATGTAGCAGGGTACAAGATTAACTCGAAAAACAAAACAAAACAAACAAACAAACAATATCCCTCCTATACACAAATGACAAAAGGGCTGACAAAGAAATCAGAGGGACATCATCATTTATTATAGCTGTAATTAACATCAAATATTTGGATATAACTCTAACAGAGAAGTGGCAGACCTGTATGACAAGAACTTTAAGTCATTGAAGAAAGAAATTGAAGACGATATCTTAAAGTGGAAAGATCTCCCATGCTCCTGGATAGGTAGGATCAACATTGTAAAAATGGCAATTTTACCAAAAGCAATCCATAGATTCAGTACAATCCTTATCAAAATCCCAACACAATTTTTACAGACCTTGAAATAACAATACTCAACTTCATATGGAATATCAAGAAACCCAGGATTGCCAAAGCAATCCTGCTCAATAAAAGAACTTCAAGAAGAATCACCATTCCTGACTTCAAGCCATACTCTACATCTAAAAAATAAAAAAGAGCCTGGTACTGTCATAAAAAACAGACTTGTGGATCAGTGGAATTGAATTGAAGATGCTGGCATTAACCCACACACCTGATTTTTGACCAAGAGACCATAAATATATGGTGGAAAAAGATGGCATCTTCAACAAATGGTGCTGGCATAACTGTATAGTAGTATGTAGAGGAATGCAAATAGATTCATATCTATTGCCCTGCACATAACTCAAATCCAAGCAGATCAAAGACCTCAACATAAACCCAGCTACACTGAACTTAATAGAAAATAAAGTTGGAAATAAGTTTCAGTGCATTGGCATAGGTAACTACTTCCTAAATATAACACCAGAAGCACAGACACTAAGAACAGTAATTAATAAATAGGACCTCCTGAAATTCAGAAGCCTTTGTAAGGCAAAGAACATGATCAGTAAGACAAACTAAGCCTACAGAATAGAAAAATGTCTTTGCCAACCCTACATATGACAGAGGACTGATTGCAGTGGGATTGTGTACTTTTCCTTCCTAAATAATTGCCCTGCCTACTGGTATATTTAAAATGCTCGTTGGCTGAAGGCAGACAGTAAGTATGGGTAGAGCTACCAGACTAAGAAAACTCTGGGAACAGGAATTACAGAACAGAGACATCAGAGAAGCCAGCAGATGCAGAGAGCAACTATGCTTCTCTGAGAAAAGGTACTGAGTTACATGGCTAAAATGGATAATGTTAGTTTAAGAACAAGATCTAACTAGTCATATGCCAGAGCCATAGGCTGATCAGCATAAAATTAAAACAAGTGTCAGTGTGTTTTTGTGGGACTGCAAGACTACAGGTCATGGACATATGGATCTGTGGATCTGTGGGTCTGGACCACAGGCCAGACAGGCCAGAAACTTTGTACGACAACTGATCTGTAAAATGTATAGAGAACTCAAGAAACTAGAAGCTAAAAACACAAATAATCCAATTTTAAAAATAGGGTTCAGGGCTAAAAAGGGAACTCTGAACAGAAAAATTACAAATAGCTGAAAGGCACTTAAAAATTGCTCAACATTTTTAGCAATCAGAGAAATGCAAATCAAAACAAATTTGAAATACCATCTTACACCTGGGAGAATGGCTAAGATAAAAAAATACAGATGACAAGCTATGCTGGAGGGGATGTGGAGCAAGGGGAATACTCCTCCATTGCTGGTGGGAGTGTCAATTTGTACAGCCACTTTGGAAATCAGTATGGTGGTTCTTCAGAAAACTGGGAATCAATCTAACTCATGATCCAGCAATACCACTATTGGGCATATACCCAAGGGATGCACATTCTTACCCTAAGGGCATTAGCTCAACTATCTTCATAGCAGCATTATTTGTAAAAGGAAGAACCTGTAAACAACCTAGATGCTCCTCACCTAAAAAAAAAATGGATTAACAAAATGTGATACATTTACACCATGACTACTACTCAGGGAAAAAAATGAAAACCTAAATTTGCAGGCAAATGTATGAATTTAGATAGTATCATCATGAGTGAGGTAACACAGGCCCAGAAATATAGTCATGGTATGTACTCACTCATTTTACACATAAAGAAAAGAATATCCAGGCTGCAAACCACAAGCCCTGAATGTCTTGGTAACAGAAGAAACTTAAAAGAGACATCCAGGGACCCCTTGGGAAAGAAACATAGAGAAGATTTCCTGAATAAACTGGAATCATAACAGGGAGCAAGTAAGAAGTGGGAACAAGTCATGAGAGAAGTAGATGGTTGAGTGAGAGCTGAACAGACAGAAAAAAAGAAATGGATATCTTGGCTAAGAAAACCTCCAAGAACATACAAGATATCCCTGGCTAGGACTCCAAGCAGTAGTGGAGAGGATGCCTAACCAGGACTTCCACTATAATTAATTGAATGACCACACTAATTGTCATTATAGAACCTTCACCCAGAAATGGAAGGAGGCAGAAACAGAGATGCATAGCTAAGCACCAGGTTGAGCTTCCAGTCCAGCTGAAAAGAGAGAAAGGAGAGAGTATATGAGTGAAAGGTCCGGGAATATGAGGAGGAGACCCACAGAGATTGCTGACTCCAGATTGTGGGAGCTCACTGACTCAGAAACAATCACTGAGGAACCTTTAGGAAAATAAACTAAACCCTCCAAAGGCTGACCACCATCAATGGCATTGAAAGTTTGTGGAACCTCTTGCAGTAGGATCACAGTATGTTTCTGGTGCATAAACTGACATCTCTTGGTGCCCACTCCATATAGAGAACACCCAACCCAGCCTTAATACTGTGATGAGGAACTTGGATCTACCTCAGATAGACATGCCAGACTGAAATATCCCACCTTGGGGCTCTTTGTTCTCCTTGGGGGAATGGATGGTGGGATGATGGGATGGAGGACAGGGAACAACTTGGAAGAGGGAAGGGAGGGGCAGCAGTGGCATATATGAAAAACACCTTTTTAAATAAATAAAAAATAAAACTCAAAAAAAATACATTCAACAACATAAAGAATAATATAGCACATCCAGAAACTACAGGTTCTATAAGAGCAAGACTTACCCTTCCCAATGCAGATGAAGCAGAGGAAAATTACCTTAGCAATAACTTTATGAAGATAATAGAAGCCCTCAAGAAGGAAATAAAGAATTTCTTTCAGAAAATTAAGAAAAAGACAAACAAAAATTGGAGAAAATGAATAAATATTATAAAGAACCCAAGAAATCGAACAAAAGCAAGAAAAAAACATTTAAGCAGGTAAAAACACAGTCAAAGACTTAAAAATTAAATTAGATAAAATAAAAAAAACATAGACTGAGGGAAGTTTGAAAAATAAAAATGTGAGTAACAAACAAAAACTACAGAGGCAAAAATCAATATCAGAATACAAAAGATGGTAAAGAGAATCTCAAGTATTGAGGATACAATAGAGGAAATAGATTCATTAGTTTAAGAGTAAGAGCTAGCTAGCAATATGCCAGAGCCATAGGCTGATCGGCTTAACCAGCAATGTTAAATTATCATAATCACAGAATGTTAAATTCAGGAATGTTTTAATACAAAATATCCAGAAAATCTGGGTCACCATGAAAAGACCAAACCTTAGAATAATAGGAATAGAAGGAGAAGTATTTAAGTTTAAAGACACAGAAAATATGTATAGCAAAACCATAGAGGAAAACTTTCTCAACCTAAAGAAAGACACATTTATGATGATATTAAAAAAAAAATTTCCTTTCCACATAATAACCAAGACATTAAACATACAGAATAAGAAAGAATATTAAGAACAAAGGAAAAAGGCAGAGCAACATATAAAGGCAGACTTATCAGAATTACACCCAAATTCTCAACAGAAACTCTGAAAGCCTGAAGGTCCTAGAAAGACATTCTGCAGACACTGAGAGACCATGATGACAGCCCAGACTACTTTACCATGCAAAGTTTTCAATTACCATCAATGGAGAAAACAAGATATTCCATGACAAAGGCAGATTTAAACAAAACATATCCAGCCTGACAGAAAGTACTAGAAGGAAAACTTCAACCCATGGAAGCTATCTACACACATAAAAACACAGGAAATAGATAATCCCATACCAACACACCCTCCAAAGAAGAGAAACACACACACACACACACACACACACACACACACACACACACACACACACACACACACACACACACACACACACTACCACCACCACCTAAACAAAAAAGAACAACTAACACTCTCTGGTCATTAATATTTCTTATTATCATTGGACTCCATTTGCCTACAAAAACACACTGGCTAACAGAATAGGTAGAAAAATAGGAGCTAGCCTTCTGCTACATACAAGAAACACAACCTCAAAAACAGATATCACCTCAGAGTAAAGGGTTGGGAAAAAATTTACCAATCATATGGACCTAAGAAACATGCTGGTGTATCTATTCTAATATTTAGCAAGATGGACTTCAAACCAAAATTAATCAGAAGAGATGAAAAAGGACATATCACAGGAAACATCCATCAAGATGAAGTTTTAATTCTGAACATCTATGTCACAAATACTAGGGCATCTATGCTTGTAAAATAAATGTTGCTAAAGCTTAGACCACACATTAAATCCCACACACTAGTAGTAGAAGACTTTAACACTCCACTCTCACCACTGTATAGGTCTTCCAGACAGAAACTGAACAGAGAAATAAGGAAATTAACAGATGTTATGGCTCACATGGGACTAACAGCCATCTATAGAACATTTCACCCATATACAAGAGAATATACCCTCTTCTCAGCACCTCAAGGAACCTTCTCTAAAAGTGACCACATACTCACCAACAAAGAAAATCTCAACAGATTTTTAAAAATGGAGTAACCTTCTCTACTTTATTGGAACACCATAGCTCAAGATTAGGATTTATCTTCCACATAAATTACAGAAAGCCTACAAACTTATGGAAACTGAACAATGCTAAATTGAATTATCACTGGGTCAAGGAAGAAAAAAATAAAGTAAATATTTCCTAGAATTCAATGAAAATGACCCAAACTTATGGGACCTCATGAAAGAAATTCTAAGAGGAAATTTTGTAGCACTATATAGTTAAGTGTCTAGCTAAAGCAGAGAAATCTCATATTAGCAACTTAATAGCACAACAGAAAGCCCTAAAACAAAAAGAAGCAAACTCACCCAGAAGGTATAGATGCCAGGAAATAATAAATTGAGCTCTTAATTCAATAAAATAGAAACAAAGAGAACAACACAAAGAATCAATAAAACAGAGAGTTGTTTCTTTGAGAAAAATCAATAAATAGATAGTTATCGAAACTAATGAAATGGCAGAGGTAGAACATCTATATTAACAAAATCTGAAATAAAAAGGGGATCATAACAACAGACACAGAGGAAATTTAGAGAATTATTAGATCATACTTTGAAAACTTGTACTTTACTAAATGAGAAAACCTAAAAGAAATGGACAATTGTTTCTAGATAGCTACGACATACCAAAATTAAATCAAGATCAGATAAACAATTTAAATAGACCTATAACCCCAAGGAAGTAGAAATAGTCATCAATAGTCTCCTAATACCCTCCCCAAAGCCCAGAACCAGATGTTTCAGCACAGAATTTTACTGGAATTTCAAAGAAGAACTAACACCAATACCATTCAAATTTTTTCATACAATAGAAACGGAAGGAACATTTGTCAAGCTCCTCTTCCTCTTTACAGTTACTCTGATACCCAAACCACACAAAGATATAACTGAAAAAGAGAAATACAGACCAATCTCTCTCATTAACAAAAATACTCAATAAAATACTGGCAAACTGATCCAAGAACACAGCACAAGAAAGAAGGAGAGAGAGAAAGAGAGAGAGAGAAGAAGGAACGGAGGAAGAAAGGATCATTTACCACAATCAAGTAAGATTCTTGAAAATTTGTCAATGCAATCCATCATATAAACAAACTGAGAGAAAAACCCACATAATCATCTCAGTAGGTGCTGAAAAAGCCTTTGACAAAATCCAACACCGTTTCATAATAAAGGTCCTAGAGAGGTTGGGGATACAGGAAACAAACCTAAACATAATAAAGGCAATATAAGCAAACCAATGGCCAACATCAAATTAAAAGGAGAGAAACTCAAAGTGTTTCCACTAACATCATGAACAAGACAAGGATTCCACTCTCGCCATATCTATTTAATACATAGTACTCTAAGTTCTAGCTAGGGAAATAAGACTAAGGAGATCAAAGGGATATACATTTGAAAAGAGGATGTCAAACTTCCACTGTTTAAAGATGATATGATATGATTTGATATGATAATGACCCCCAAAACTCTACCAGGGAACTCCTACAGTTTCAATAATGTGACAGGATACAATATTAACTAAAAAAAAAAAAATCAGTAGTCCTCCTATATACAAATGATGAACAGGCAGAAAAAGAAATTAGGCAAATGTCACTCTTTACAATAACCACAGATAACATAAAATATCTTGAGGTAACTTTAACCAAAGAAGTGAAAGACCTGTATGATAAGAAGACTAAGTTCTTGAAGAAATAAATCAAAGAAGATATCAGAAAATGAAAATATCTCCCATGTTCTTGGATAGATAAGATCAACATAGTAAAAATGTCAATCTTACCAAAAGCAATTTACAGATTCAGTAAAATCACCATCAATATCTCAACACAATACTTCACAGACATCAAAAGAACAATACTCAACTTTATATAGAAAAACAACAACAACAAATCCCAGGATAGCCAAAACAATCTTATACAATAAAGGAAGTTCCAGAACCATCACCATCCCTGTCTTTAAGCTTTATAATAGAGCTATAGTAATAAAACCAGTTTAGTATTGGCATAAAAAACAAAATGTTGACCAATGGAATTGAACTGAAGACCCTGATACTAATGCACAAACCTATAAGCACCTGATTTTTGTTTATAAAGAGGCTGAAACTGTGCTCTGGAAGAAAGAAAGCATCTTCAACAAATAGTGCTGATATAACTGGTTGTCAACATGTAGAGGAAGAATGCAAATAGACTCATATTTATCATGCTACATAAAACTCAAGTCCAAATGTATCAAAGACCTCAACATAAATCTGGTTACACTGAACCTGATAGAAGAGAAAATGCAAAATAGTCTTGAATGTATTCAGGAGACTACAATAGTAAGAAGTTTCTGGCCCAGCCTTGCCAAAAGTCTGAACCCACAGTCCCATAGCTGTTTAGTTCAAAATAAACACACAAAGGCTTATTATACTAATTACAAACTGTTTGTTCTATGGCTCAGGTTTATCACTTGCTAACTCTTATATTTAACCCATGATTCTTTCTATGTTTAGCCTTGTGGCTCGGTACCATTCCTCAGAGCAGCATTTTCATCTTCCTTCCTTTGTAAACTCTGACATCTGTCTCTTACTCTGCCCTCCTTTGTCTTTATCTTAGCTTGGATTGTCCACCTGCTGCTAAGCTGCCTTGCCAAAGGTCAAAACAGCTTCTTTATTAACAAATAGTAATAAAGCATATTCACAGCATATAGAAAGACATCCTATATTACTTTCTCTTTTCTGTCTAACTAAAGGGAAGGTTTCAGTTTCAACATAGCAAAATTACACATAACAAATAGCTATTAAGCAAGAATTACAGTTACATTATTTAGTCTATTTGTATTTAGCAAAATTTTTAAAAATTTCTAGAATCTATCTTATTTTTGTTAGCCTAAGGTTTCATATTTTACCATTTATCATAACTAACACAAATTATATTCAACTCCATCAAAAAACACAGAAGGATATAGTATTACCTGAGTAAACAGGAAGTGCATTGCAAGCAACCTCCAAATTCTAGAAATGACAGAGTTATCTGGATACCTGGACCATCATCCAAAGTTCCTTTGTAATGTTAAGACATCCATCTCTAGCCTACAGACCTAAAGTCTCTGGAAGACTTTTTAGTGAGGCATAAAATTTGAAGGAATGCTCTGTCCATTTTGGGAACTTGTGTTCTGCAGAATGTCTGGCAGTTTTCTATGCTTGTTCTGACAATATTCTAGAGATCACTTTCCTATGATCCTGCATGTCCAGTTTATACAGCATATTGTCAAACAGTCAAGACAAAAACAATTTCTTACCCAGTGGCTAACTTTTGTTACAAAGAAGGTAAGCTCCATATGGAGTTCCTTTGATGCCCATCATTTTCTTGAAGTAGATTGATGCTGCTAGGAACAGACATGTCTCACTCTCCAGAAAAGTCTAAGTTCTTAAAACAATTTAAGTGCCATATTCTGTAGGTCTTTGAAGATTTTTTTTAAGATTATCTAATTAAAATATATTTGTTTACCTAAAAACCTAACTAACAAGACTATAAGTCTGATTATCATAGATCACTATTAATCTGTATTCCTTAATGATACATCACAATTTTAAACAAATTTCATAAACATAATATCTTAAACAAAGAGTAGAAATATATATATATACTACAACAAAATAAATCTTAAATTTGTACCAATAGACCAAAATCCATATCAATGTAATGTATTAAAAATAAGTAGTTGCTTTTAAAAAGTAGATTCAATAACCTACCTTTTTATCTTATCATATATATGTGTAAATATATATTTATATATTTCCTATTTTCCTTTAGAAAGAGATTGACTATGACCAGTAATCAAACCCTCTAAACAAAGATAAACATTCATAACCTATTTTGGGGGAATGTGAGTGTAGTTTCCTAGACTACTTCCTGCTGCTTGGGGGCACTAGTAATCTTATGGCAATTCTGAAATTATTCAGGATTATGGTCAAGTACTGACTGGAGTATTCTGTGAAGCTGGGTCATCTCAGTCAGTCTCTCTTGAAGTTGTTCTGGCTGCAGAGATCAGAGAAAAATGCAACAGAGATGCTCTGAAATGTTGGGTTACCTGGGCCATCTGTTTCCCTATGAGGTTTTTAAGGGGTCTTCCTCTAAAATAAATTCACAGACTCTCATTTTCTATGGAAATAAAAACAAAATTTCTCCTCCACAATGACATATCTTTTGACTTTAATTTTGAATCAAGGCATTCACAAAATACATAGGTTGGATTAATCCAGCAGCATTTATAGGCAAATGTCTCTTGGCAGCTCTTACATCTTCCTCAGCAGTCAAACAATTTAATGACTACATTACATGCAGTGTCCAGACTCTCTCTGTGTATTTTTCATCTTTATAAAATATGTATATATATTATTTTCAAAAGAACTGTCTTATTCTTTTTCTTTTTCTTTTCTCTCCAAAGCCTACATATATTTTTAAACACACTGTAAACAATTTAAAGGGGTTTCTGTCTGAATTTATCTTTACTATTTATTTATTTTTCTGAGCACATCTATAATTGCTAAGGAATAGCTAGGAATAAAGGTTTGGTTTTGGTGGGATGCTCTTCCTAGACCCTTGGTCTTTGAGAACTTATCTTCATAACAGAGGTATTGACAATAACCACATTTACCATCCCAACTCTAGGGAATTTTAGGCTTCACATCGCCATTTAGTAGATTACCACCATGTGCAGTTCATAAACCTCATATAAGTGGTTAGCAGCAGGGCCTCTTAACAGAGCTCCAGGCTTTTGCCCCTAAGGCTGAGTCACCCCTGGGCCTCCATTGAAGGAGCCAGGCCTCTGCTTTACCACCAGTACAAATAGTCCTCCTGAGAAAATGCTGCTACCAAAAATCCATCTTTGACTCTGTTTCTCTTTTATCTGTATGGACAGAAACCTTAAATCTATCATATGCAGCTTGTGCTTGCATTAAAGCTCCAGTGGGACTGTGGGAATCCATTTTGTTACAGCTCAAGCTCAAGCTCAAACACTTGTACCTCAAACTAGACCATAATGGTGTCTCTGTACCATGGTCCACTTGAGAAACACAACTAGAAAGCTGTTTGGGGCTCTGTTTCTGTGTTCTAGAACTATTTTTAAGATTTCTGTGGATGTATATGCATCACATTGGAATATCATTTGTAATAAGTTTCTAGCCTGGCCTAGCCCCCGAGTCTATACACACAGCCCCATAGACTCTCAGTCACAAGTAATTACAAAAGGCATATTTTTATTATAATCTGTTTGGCCTATGACTCGGGTTTATTACTTATACTTAAATTAACACATGATACTATTTATGTTTTGCCTCGTGGCTTGATATATTCAGAGCAGCATTCTTATCTTCCTTCCTTTGTATCTTCTGGTATTGGTCTTGGACTCTACATTCTTTCATTTTTATCTGTGCTTGGATTTCCCACTTGCCTCTAAGATGCCTTGCCATAGGCCAAAATATCTTTTTTATTAACTAATGCTAATAAAGTGTATTCACAGTATACAGAAAGTCATCCCACATCAGATCACTTTCTAATATGACACCAGTAATATAGACACCGAGAGAAACAATGAATAAATGGGACCTCCTGAAACTGAGAAGCATTTGCAAGGCAAAGGACATGGTCAGTGAGACAAAATAACAGCCTATAGAATGGAAAAACATCTTTATCAATCCTACTTCCAAGACATAGAACTGATCTCTAAAATATATAAAGAACTCAAGAAACTAGATATCAAAAAACTAAATAACCTATTAAAAATAGAGTACAGATATAAACAGAAAATTCTCAACAAAAGAATCCCAAATGGCCAAAAGACATTTATGAAGGTGTTCAACATCCTTAGCCATCAGGGAAATGCAAATCAAAACAACTGTGAGATACCATCTAACACCTGTTAGATTAGCTAAGATCAAAAACACTGATGACAGCCTATTTAGAGAGGATGTAGAGAAAGGGGAACACTTCTCCACTGCTGGTGGGAATGTAATCTTGTACAGCCACTCTGAAAATCAATATGGCAGTTTCTCAGAAAATTGAAAATCAGTCTTTCTCGGGATCCAGCATAACCACTCTTGGGCGTACACTCAAAAGATACTCAACCACAATACAAGGGCATTTGCTTAACCATATTCATAGCAGCATTATTCTTAATAGCCAGAACTTGGAAACAACCTAGATTCCTTTCAACTGAATAATGAATAAAGAAAATGTGGTACATTTATACAATAGAGTATTACTCAATGGGAAAAAAAAACAATGACATCATAAAATTTGCAGACAAATACATAGAACTAGAAGAAAATCATCTGAATGAGGTAACTCAGACCCAGAAAGAAATAGTATGTACTCACTCATAAGTGAATAGTCAACACATAGCAAAAAAAAAAAAAAAAGAACAGGCTAGAGTTCACAACCCCAGAGAAGATAGGTAGAGAGGAAGATGCTAGGGAGAATACACATGGATTGCCCCAGGAAGGGGAAATGGTTAAGATTTTCTGGGGAAACTGGGAGTGCTTGTAAAGGGGAGAAGAGGGGGTTGGGAAATGAGGGTTTGAGAAGATAGAGTTGGGGGAGGGACTGAGAGGTAAGCAATGAAAGAGATATTCTTAAATAGTGAACCATCATGGGCTTAGGGAGAAACCTGGTGCTAGAGAAATCCACAGGAACCCACAAGGAGGTCCCAGCTAAGTCTCCTAGCAACACTAGAGAGGGTGCCCAAACTAGCCTTCCCCTGTAGTCAGATTGGTGACTACCCTAGTTGTCATCATAGAACTTACATTCAATGACTGATGTAAACAGATGCAGACACCCACAGGCAAGCACTTTTCTAAACTCCTGGAGTTCAGTTGAAAAGAAGGAGGAGAAACCAGAGGAGCAAGTGGGGATCAAGAGCACAATAGCACAATGTAGATATCCACAGAGGCAGCTGACCTGAGCTAATGGGAGCTCACTGACTCTGGGATGACATCTGGAGATCCTGCTTGGGTCTGATCTAGGCACTGAAGGAGGGTGACAGTTGCTCAAATAGTGCTGTTAGTGATATCTGTAGCTATGGGACCAGGAAATATCCTAGTTACATGAACTGGTGTTTTAGACTCCTTTCCCAAAGGTGGGATGCCTTGCTCTGTCTTGATACAGAGAGGGAGTGATCGGATCCTGCTTCAACTTGATATGTTGGCCTGTGCTGACTGTTTAAAGGAGGCCTTACCCCCTTTGAGGAGTGGATGGAGGAAGTAGAGGAGGAGAAGAAAAAGTGGAGGAAAGGGGAACAGTAGAAGGTATGTAAAAGAATTTTATTAATAATTTTAAAATATTTTTTAAAAGACAATTGCTGTTTTGTTTACAGTAAAACACCAAGACTACCACCTCTATACACAAGTCATATCCCCAATTTTTCAGAATAAAAAATTCTCAATGGAATTATGAAAGTAGTAATAAGGAGACCATAAGTGGCTTAGAAACAGAGAATATGGGAACATGGTCCTAAGAAAGGAGGGGTGACCCTGAGCATTGTAGTAAAAGCGAACAGCAATGATTACATGATTGGTATAGCTGGGCAGCAATGGTAACGTGGCTGATATGTTGCAGGAAAGGTTTTTGGGAAGTAATTTTCTTTCACCAGAGTTTCCTGACTTGAAAGTAGGAGTGTATTTTTAAAGGAACTTTAGTGTTGAAGGCAGAGGTCCCTCAGACATAAAAAGAAACATGTTAAAGTCTCTCTTACAGTGCCATTAAGGGAATGACTATGCTGGAGCATTCTGTGGACTTGGCCATTCTTTATAAATCATCGCTCAGTCTTTGTGTATTCAAAAAAGATAAATTGTGGTACTATGTCCAAGAAACATAAAAATCACTGAAATTAAAGTATGTAAGTGTGAAAGTATCTGTTCTTAATGTGAATCTTAGATTTATGACGTATGTGTCAGTAAATGAATTTGAGTTTCTATCATCTTTGTTTTATATCAAGTGCCATAAACTATTTTAGTGACTTTCAACTAGTTTTATGTTATAATGTCATCAGCTGAATTAACTGTGACAAAGTCACATGGGGAGTTATTTACTTAATAGTGGAATAGTAAGAATTTAAATTTAGAATTTAATTTTATTGTGTAATTTTCTAAAATAAAATGTAATTTATTACTATTTATTTAAGATTGCACAAAAAGGCAAAATTCTTTCACATGTGAAGGTTTTTCAAGGCTTTGCTTCAAGCTTAATTTAAATATAAACCTTAATTTTTAAGTTTTTAATAAAAATAAGCATGACACATTTTTTATATCTGATTGATATAGCACCAAATATTTTATATTCTCCTGTAAGCCAGGTAACTATTAATCTACATTTTGTTTCAAACAGTACTTCTGAAATTTGCCAGTTGTTACTTGTATACATCTCTCAACTAATTTCAATTAATTTACCTATATTTATATAACTATGTGGATAATGTCTGTTCCTCTAGACTATAGCTCCGTTAGTTCAGAAATCATAACAATTTTATAGTGATAATTGTCTGGGAAAAATGGTATTTATAATAAAAATGTTAGCAAAAATGCATGTCAATACTTTATGGTGACAAAATAACTTTCAAACCAGAATATCACAATACAACACTGCCTGAGGACCGAGAAACAAAATGAAATGGTTAAATATTATATCAGGAGTTAAAAAAAATAGGAGGAAGTATGAACAAATTCTTTGACCTTTTCAGGAGTGAGGTCAATACTGATTTAGTTGATCTCACTAGGCGCCAACCTTATTATAAAGCATCTCTGTACTAGTTGGGAAGATGTGATAAAGAATTCTTGGGAGCCAGCTATAGCAAAAATGTCAGGGACCAAGTCTACACCTAAGAAAATTTGTAGAGCTGGGTCTTCTCTGTACTAGAACACAACGTAATATTATTGAGATTACAAATTTAATATAGTCACTATTAAAATAGCATTAGGTTTGGTTAGGTTGTTTAACTTTTATAAAAATCGATTAGTTAACCCTTAACTTCATAAGAAGTTACAGTAGTAAGTTTCTGGCCTGTACTTTCAGGCTTAGTCCTGAGATTTGGACCCACTCACAACCCCACTGTCACTTAGCAGCAAATAACCACACAAAGACTTATATTAATTTTATGCTGATTGACCTAGGGCCCAGGCATATAACTTGCTCTTTCATCTTAACTCAACCAGTGATTTTTATCTTGTTCAGCCATGCAGCTCAATACTATTTCTCAACAGCATTTCATCTTCTGTGTCTCCTAGCATCTCTGCTCTGCTCTTCCTGTTCCCAGAGTTTTCCTAGTCTAGTAATTCTACCCACACTTCCTGTCTGCCTTCAGCCAATCAACATTTTTATTAAACTAGTAGGTGGGACAATTATTTACAATGTAGCGACCTAATCCCACTACAAGAAGTTTAAGTGATTATTGCAAAAACTCTAGTTAGCATATAATGAAACCTGGAGCCAAATATTGGCGGTGGGGCTGGAATATCAGAAAAAGGAAACAAACCACAGTCAATTCTCACCCAGGCCACTTCTCAGGCCAAACATGGTAAGTGCTATCTTCAAGGGTCCTCAACCTGACTGATCGCTTCTACCGAATGAATGAATTTCTGCCTTCTCCTGCCTTTTCCCTGCTCTATTGTTTTAGTTACTGGTTCAACTCTGTATCATAATCCTAGTTAAGATTAAAGGTGTGACATACTATTGCCTGGCTGTTAGGCCCTGAACTCATGGAAATCCAGTAAGATCTCAGTCTCCTAATGATGAGATTAAAGGTGTGGGTTACCATTCTCTGATCTTCAAAGCTTGACTGTAGGTGATTCTGTTCTCTGATATTCCAGGCCAATTTTGTTAAATGTACAAAATATCAACACAAGTGAAATTAGACATTTAAAAGTAACATAAATTCAAAGTTGTGGGATTCACATATTTAATCAGTTTCAAAATTACTACAAAGTTGGCTGGAGAGATGGCTCAGAGGTTAGGAGCACCTGTAGCTCTTCCAGAGGTCCTGAGTTCAATTCCCAGCAACTACAGGGTGGCTGATAACCATCAGTAATGAAATCTGGTGCCTTCTTCTGGTTTAGAGGAATACATGCAGACAGAGCACTGTATATATAATAAATAAATGAATTTTTAAAAATTACTGTAAAGCTACAGTAATTAAACAGTATTCTAATGATACAAAGATAGATATGGCAATCAAAGGAATAGACTGAAGTTCTTAAATTCAAGCATTTATGGCCAAAGATTTTGGCAGGTTGTTGAGACAATTTGATAATCTTGTCAGGAAATACTCTGCAACAGCTCAGTGTATACATAAGAAAGAACAGATTTGTTCCCAGTACTGGTAGAGATTCATATCTAAGCTTTGATGACCAATGTCATAGTATTGACTTCTTCAGAATGAGATCTATCCTGCAGCCTACCATTTCATCTGAAAATAGAGCAGGGGTACTCTAGTCTCCTGTGTTGATTATATAGGTGAGTGATCTGCGTGGGTGCTTTTCTTGCCTCAGAGGATAGAATAGCCTTCTCCGAAAATAAAGCACACTGTGGGAAAAGCAGTGCCTAGACAATCCTTTTCATGAAAAACTAAAGGTTGAAAATATGACTGGACAAAGTGCCCACAGCATTTATGTCATTGCTACTTTTTATGACTTCAATAAGGTTGTGAAGTATAGCTGTTTTGTCAACAGAAATTTAAGCAAGTTGGACAATGTGATAATTTCTGTGTGGAGAAAAAGAGCACTGGTCCCTAGCATCTGGTCAATGCCCACAGCATGGCAGCTCAGCCTGAAGTCCTGACAATTTGCTTTACTTATTCATAAGGAAATCTTTAAGACAATTCATAAATAAAGCATATGTACCCAAAAATGGCACTACTAATTAGAATTACTAGAATCCCTCAGGCATAATTCAACAAATGTGCATACTTGTATCCTCATGTATGCATTAATGCTAAAGACTCTTGGGCTCTTCAATGAGTGTGACATTTTTTGAGGGAAGTTAGGAAGGAGGTTCTGTTTGAAATTAATTAGTTATTATATTTCCATTATCATTAGTTTCTATTTAAAATACTTATTAAATGGAACATCTGAGCTCTGACTCTGATGGTCAATGAACTCTTTTTTTTCTAAAGGTCTCAGCCTGTGACTATGTGAAGTGAAGAGACCAGGACTCTAAACTCATGTCTGTTTTGTCTAACAGTGTATCTTCAGAATTGTCATAATACCTGAGGTTTAGAGCAAAACATAGACAAATTGTGTTTCTGAATGGTTTTGGAAAAAAAAAAAGACTATCTTTTTTCTTTCATTGTGGCTCATTTCTTCCTTTTAACCAAAATTTCTGTGTAGTGAGAAGTTTCTCTGCCTGCCTGGCTGGTCCTGCTGCCGGTTAGCACTGAGTAATCACAGAAAGGCTTATATTAATTACATGCTGTTTGGCCTATGGCTCAGACTTATTACTTGCTAACTCTTTACGTCGATGCTGTTTTAAAGATTTATTTATTCATGTATTTTATGTATACACAAGAAGAAGGAATCTGATCCCACTGTAGATATTTGTGATCCACCATGTGGTTGTCAGGGAGTTAAACTCAGGACCTTAGAAGAGCAGTCAAACTTTCTTAACCACTGTGCCAACACTGCAGTCCTACTTGCTAACTCATACTCTTGCTAACTAGCCCATGATTCTTATCCAAGTTTAGCCACACAACTTGGTACTTCTGCTTTGGTGCAGCATTCTCATCTTCCTTCCTCTGCATCTGGCTGGCCTGTCCCCCTCTCTGCCCTTCCTCTTTTCAGTATTCTCCTAGTCTGATTTCCCTCAGCTCTACTTCCAGCCTACCTTCAGGCCAATTAGCATTTTATTAAACAAATACAAGTGAAAATATTTACAGCATTATCCCACATACCTATGTTAGACTTTGCTCTGTATTTGATATATTTTCACTGCCCTAGAGAGCTTAAGGATTTTAAAATGAGCATAATAAAAATATTTTTAATCACATAAAAAATATATATTGGCATAGATTATGTCATTTCATTCTCTACTTCCTTTCTTAAATACTATAGTAAGGACCCATAGACTCAGTCATTTCTCTACTACTTCATACAGTAAAGAAAATAAATAGCTTTCATTTAGAATAATAGTGACATCTTGGCTGCAGCTCTGTCTAGCTCCTAGCAGAATGTTGTGTATAAGTCATTAAGATACTGTATTTTTTGAGAAATAATTCTTTCTAAAATGCTCATTTTCCTTCTTACCATAATTGTGTTCATGCTGACCTGAGACTTTCTTAAACTAAAATGTGCTTGACCTGTGTAAATTTTTCTGTGCCTACCAAAGGATGTTGATTATTGCACATCTGAGTCTCCGAAACACATCAGATGATTATTGGTTGTTTTCTTTCTTGGACCTATCTACTTCCCTGAGAACTCTTACAGTTTTTCCAAGAGCTCCAATCAGCTATATCAGCTATTCTGATGAAAGCTGTGTTTTACCAATGGCAAATAAACTGGATCTACTCAGTTTAGTGCTCAATTTTAAAAACTTAGCATGTGAGCTGGTGTAAAACACAAACTTGGCAAAAATGTCTCTCTTTGAATCCATAAACATTAATGTCAGATGGACCTAGAAGACCAAGAAAGTTGGGGCTGAGTCAGACACTTTATAATGTCTATAAGTTTTGAATATATATCAATTACATTATGAAGAAAATTTTCTCTCAAAATCTATGAAAAAGTAAATTGGTATATTCATTGGCCAAATCCCACATGAACCATAATATTGAGTCATGAAACTAGTCAGCAAGTAGTACTATATAATTTATATTACAAGAACATTTAACAAAAGTTCAGGTTGAGGGCAATCAATCCTATATTATATTTTATATATCAAAACATATTTATTCTCTTGGACAATATTTATTGAGATTCATTTATCAATTGGATTCCAGTATGAAAACTGGATTTGCATCCCTCTGTAATCTCTATTGTGGAGAGGGAAACAGTCATGTAAGGATTACACAGATGCACAGCTAAATAGAAACTCTCATGAGCCAAAACTTAATACTGCCTGTTCTTTTCCATTTCCTATTTTTCCCTGTGTAACATACTCCACACTTATCACGTCAATATGTTCAGTTTTAAGTTTGAAGAATGAGAGAGTTGAAAGATTTGTGTAACCATGTATAACTGAAAGGGAAGCAAAAGTCATTGGCTAGAAAAGGCAAACAACTCATAGGGCCATGACTTATCTGGAGGCCTTTGACTGTGTACCTCCTCTTTCCTGTGCTCAGAATTAGACAATATGATCAAAGCAGGTAGCATCTTGTGATGGTTTGTTAACCTTAAAGTTGAGGTTCCTATGCTAAAGATTTGTAACAGAATAAAAGGAGTCTGCTTCCTTCGTGGCTTTAGTGCTATAATATATACTTCTGTCTGCTCACTTGGGGCTTTGTTTATATTAAGGAAGGATAAGATTCTATTCTGGGTTTGCAACCCTTGTTTTTTTGTTGTTTATTTTTGATTTTCTTGCATGTGGCTTAATGATGTGGGAATGCGTTTATGTATGCTGTGAATCTCAATCTTTGAATAAAGGAGCTGTTTTGGGCCATGGCAGGCACCATAGAAGAAGTAGGAGGAGAAATGAAAGCTTAGGTAGGAGAAGCAGGGTGGAGTCAGGCAGATCAAGCCAGCTGCCCAAGGAGCAACATGTAAGGAGCACCGGTGAGCTACGGGCCACATGGCCAACAGATTAATAGAAATGGGTTGATTTAAGATATAAGAGCTAGCTAGCAATGTGCCTGAGCCATAGGCCAAACAGCATGAAGTTAATGTAAGCATCTGAGTCGTTTCTGGGGACCCGGGCGGCTGGGCGGCTAAGCGGTCTGGCACGGCAGGTCTGTGGGTCTCGGACCTCTGGCGCCCCGGACCCAGAGAAACCCACTACTACAGATGGCGCATCCAACGTGGGGCGATTTTCCACTTAGAGCCTGAGAAAGATTAGAAAGGGTTCTAGATCACAGAAATTGAGCCAAGGCAGCTTCCAAATTGTATATATGAAGCGGGTCTTTGTACAAAGAAAGCGTGGCATCCGGGTCACATTCAAAATGGCACCAGTGGCGGGCTGGCGGCAGGCAGTGTAAGCTGCAATCAGGCGGGTTCCTGAATCTCACAGAAGACACAGTACCATGTGATTGATTTTAGATTTCTGTTTATTTTGAACAAAAAAGAAACAAATTTTCTTCGTAGCAGCATTTTCTTGGGTGTGCTCTGTTTATGGTCCATTTAAGAAAACTTAGTGATTCAGCCTAATTTGCAAAAACTGTGCTTCTTTTTAGAAAATGTATATTAAAAGCTCTTAAGGTTAAAAGATGATTAAGGATTCACAATAAAACAGATTCAGATAAAAAGAAAAACCTGTAAACGGGTTACAATGTTTGTAAAAGGTACATGGGCTTCAGAGAGAAAAGAAAGAGGTTAGAAAAAGTTTTTAAAGCGAGAAATAGAGTAATAAAAATATAATAAGCCACGTAAAGATGGAAAATAGACACAAAATCTGGATTTTGGTTGTTATTGTGTTTTCTTTTAATTTTTTAACTGTTAATGAGCTAACTGTAGAAAGACAATGGATTGCAAATACAAAGGCTACTAAGTTAAACAAGAATATATATTTTAAAGGTATTTTGATTTTGAAATTTGTGTCTAAAGATTTATTGCTTTGGAAGAGTTCTAATTTTGTTTCCACAGAAGATGAGAACCTGTGGATTGCTTCCAGGCAAATATGGTTTCATCAACCAAGACCCCCTGAAAAAACCTGATGAGAAGAGATGGCCATATCAGCTTCAGAGCTGCAGACTGATCCAGTCTCAACAACTGTGAGATTTTCAACACCCTATAATCAGCAGGAAGAAGTAATAGAAAACTACGCCCAAATTCCCCAAATATTGTTTCTAAATGTTTGTTTTCATCACAAATGGTTAATGGTCATAGTTAATCTCTAAGAAGAAAAAGGGGATATGGTATATAAATGATTTTTTAAAAAAATTAGATTATTGAATTTACTTAGATCAGGAAATCAGCTGTTAATCTCAAAATGCTTTACATTGGTATAGATTTTGGTTTATTGATACAAATTTAAGGTCAATTTTGTTATGCTGTATGTGTTTTTCTATTCTTGTTTAAGGTATGGTGTTCATGTAACTGTTTTAAAATTGTAGTGTATAATTAAGAAATGAAGGTTAATAGTCACTTTTGATAATCAAACTTATAGTTAGGTTAGTTAGGATTTTTAGGTATACAAAGATATATTTCAATTAGATAGTTAATCTTCAAATACTTCTAAGACCTACAGAATATGGCATTTAAAATGTTTTAAGAGCTCAGACTTTTCTGAACAGTGAGACAGGTCTGCTCCTGGCAGCACTAATTTACTTCAACAGGAAAATGGGCATCGAAGAAACTCCATATGGAGTCTACTCTATTTGTGGTAATGGTTAGCCACTGGAGAAGAACCTGTTCTTATATTGACTGCTTGACAGTATGCTGTTTAAACTAGACATGCAGGTTCCATAAGAAGATGACCTCTGAACTTTTGCAGAACAAGCCAAGATGGTCATTCAGGTTCCTGCTTTACAGAGAAAACTGTCAGACATTCTTCAGGACTCAAGGAGAAGCAACGGATGAACTGTGTCAGAATGGACAGAGCAGATGTCATGCTTCACTGAAATGAAAAGAGATTTTGGGCCTGTAGGCTGAAGATGGATGCCCCAACTTTATAAAGGAACTTTGAGTGACTGTCCAGGCAGATAGGTGTCATCTCTGTCCTTTCTAAATTTTAGAAGTCACTTGCACTTCTGGTTTACTTGGGTAAATATATCCTTCTGTGGTCTTTGATGTAGTTGAAGATTAGATAGTTATAGGTATAGTTTTTCTTAGTCATTTGAAAGATATATTAGATATGAAACTTTAAATTCATAAAGATAAAATAGATGATAGAGTATTTTCTTTAATTTTGCTAAATACAAATAGACTAGATATTGTAACTGTAATTCTTGCTTGATAGCTATTTTGTTATATGTAATTTTGCTATGTTAAAATTGAAACCTTCCTTTTTGATTAGACAGAAAGGGGGAAGTGATGTGGGAATGCGTTTATGTATGCTGTGAATCTCAATCTTTGAATAAAGGAGCTGTTTTGGGCCATGGCAGGCACCATAGAAGAAGTAGGAGGAGAAATGAAAGCTTAGGTAGGAGAAGCAGGGTGGAGTCAGGCAGATCAAGCCAGCTGCCCAAGGAGCAACATGTAAGGAGCACCGGTGAGCTATGGGCCACATGGCCAACAGATTAATAGAAATGGGTTGATTTAAGATATAAGAGCTAGCTAGCAATGTGCCTGAGCCATAGGCCAAACAGCATGAAGTTAATATAAGCCTCTGAGTTATTTTTGGGGACCTGGGCGGCTGGGCAGCTGAGGGGTCTGGCATGGCAGGTCTGTGGGTCTCGGATCTCTGGCCGCCCGGGACCCGAGAACCCACAGGTCTGTGGGTCTCCGGACCTCTGGCGTCTGGGACCTGAGAAACCCCACTACTACAGCCTAATATAAACTTTATTGAAACAAATAATTTTAGGATCTCATCTGAAGTTGAGGACAGAGCTAGAGCAAACATCCAGGATATTTTCTCTGAGAAGATGAGACTTGAATTGAACTCATTTAGATAACCTTGGTGAGAGCAGAAAATGGGAAAAGGTAGAAATGGAATGCATAAAATATAAGAAACCTTTGGAGCAGAAAATAATTAGAACTCTGCTTGATAGAAGGAAAAAAGTCAGCATGCTTGCAACACAAAGTCAAACTAAGATTGACCCATGCTGTTATTTAAGATTTCAGCATGCTGTTGTACTTCTTCAGCATTTACACATCTCGAGAAACTCAAATTTTGCATTTCATGTACAGAAGGTTTGAAATAAAATATTGTGCACTTAAATTTTTATTAAGAAGATGCAGCATACATTAAGTAATCTACATAATAAAACAAACAAATGAGATTTAAACACAAAGGTGATATAATATATGTAACTTTGCATTTAAAGAAAGTTAACACACTATCTGTCATGAGAAAAATACACTGGAAAAGTATGAGCATAGCTAACAGGAAACCAGTTAAAAAGCCTCAGCAATATCTCAGGAAAGAGATGTTGGGATGCAATGCATTTACCTTCAATGGTCCCCTGGTGCTTCTTATAATACCAGTAAGGAACTTTGATAGAAGTTATGTGTGTGTGTGTGTGTGTGTGTGTGTGTGTGTGTGTGTGTGTGTGTGTGTGTGTGTGTTATAATGCAAATATATTAACTGTAAAGCTTGATAGATTTTTCAAAACTTAATACAAGTGTGTATATAAAACATGAAAGAGAATCTTTCTGTCTCTATTTCCAATCAGAACAGATTCCCGCCAAAAGTATTCATTATCCTGATATATAATAACAGATAAATTTGGCTATTTGTTTTCTGTTACGAATGTACTCACATAATGTGAATCCCTTTCATGCTTGGTTTATTTTATTTTTCAGCATTATATTTACATTAAATATCTCTATGTATGTATATACATATGCTGCTGTATAACACCATTGATCAGACCTTCTTACTTCTATATATTGATCCATTGTACAATACACAAAATAGAAAATTTAAAAATAAGGTATTTTAGGCATAGACTCACAAAGTTAAGAATGTAGATAGAAAATAGGACAATAATTTTTTCAAGCTGTAAAGAAAGTATAAACTTATAACCGAATGGAAAAATATAAAGATTTTTGAAGTAGTGTTTGTGAGAAAATTAGAAAAAGTAAGGCATTTCATGTGACATGATCTTGGGATCAGTGCTGTTCAGTGCAGTGGTTACTTTTAATTGTGAACTTGATATAATGTAGAATCATGTGGAAAGAGTCTCAGTGAAGGATTATCATCATTGGCTTGTCCTGTGGGTGTGTCAATGGGAGACTATCTTGGATATGTTGAGATGGGAAGTCCTGCACAGAGAGGGATCACAGCACAAGCAAGCATGTGGGCCCTTATTCTCTCTCTGCTCTTGAGTTCAGATGTGACATTAGTAGATGTGTCCACTTCCTGCCACCTCAACTTCCTGAAATGATGGGCTGTAAGAAAGAATTGTGATCTAAAATAAACCCCTTCTCCTCTAAGATATTTTTGTCAGGGAATTTCATTGCAGTAATTAGAAATGAAAGTAGGACACTTATGTTTCTGAAATGTGGCATTAAATAAGGAGCTAGCCAGAAAGTACTTGTTGCTGGTCTGTGAAGAAAAAAAAGCAGTGAAAACACTTCTCACTGCACTGAAGGGGGCAGAGAACCTGTGTTTGTGGCAGATGGGCAGAAATACAATCAATTGATTGCTATACTGACTGTGGACATAGGGTCAAAAATCATTCCTGTGTGGTTACTAAGCTAAACAGGAAATTAATAGAATAGACACTTGGAGCATTGAGTTAGCATTCCTAAAATACTCATATGGTTATATGGAGCTGGAATATCCTGCTCTGAGAGTATGGATGATTTACCTATGGGAATGCCAGTCAATGAGATAGAAACAGGATAGAGTTATTGCCAATGAGTGTTTCATCCTTCAAAGAAGCCAATGAAAGAGCAAGTTTTTATAACCAGTGGAACATTCTATCATCCTTTGAGTGGCAGATATCTGCTTGTTGGTAAAAATCACTGGATGTTTTAGAAAATATTCTAATGTGATAAAGGCAAATACCAACATGCACAACAAGTTCAGAGGTGAAAATCAAGACAAAAATCAAGAGTAGGGTATTTCAAACCACTGAAATCAGAATCCACGACACAAGAACAGAAATCTATAAAACTGAATATTCATGGAAGACATCCTGAAATTAATATTATGTTGAACAAAAGTAAATAATAAATTTAAAACTATTTTCAGAAATAATAAATGAAAAACAAAAGATTTAAACTTCAGCCTGAGGTATCCAGTATCTGAAATAAAAATTTGAGAAGACAAGAGAAATGACAAGACATGGAAAAATATCTTACTAAGAGAGGAAACTTGTAGTTTAAATATATATATCCCCAAAGACTGCCTATCCCAAAATGTGGGACCAAAACAATGAATATACCATAACATTTTTCTAAGTATAACCAGGTAATGGTAGAAATACTTTAGTCCACAGAAACTTGTGGAGTGGGACACACAATTGGCTTACTAGGTATGGAAGTTCTAACCCACCTATGTACTCCATAAACTATTATACCAGCCTTCCAGAGAAGATTAGCCCATTGGTGTAATGGTGGCACAGCTGCTATGGGAGTAACCAACTTCTCACTAATTGGATTTAAAGTGGTAAACCCAGTACAAAGCCCATTACTGAAGTATTCTTGGACCCTGAAAGAAACTAAGATGACCTAAGATTTAGTTTAACTGATACAACATCACACCTCCCCATAAGTATCTACATGTATACCCACAGATAAAGTTCACTCTAAGCCTTAAACAGAGGTGCTTCTCACTCCAGTGAATAGAGATAAAGCTGCCCAAGAGGTGAAGAATAAGAGATGATTGAGAACTCAGCCTTTGACAAAACTTTTACATCACCTCTTACTGCTCAGGGAACATAACAGAAAAGAGAGTGGAAAGGAGTAGAGGCATAAGGAAGGATGAGGAGGAGGAGCTGCAAAATATCATCTCCTGAGCAGGACATAGCATTTGGACAACAGCTCCACATACAGGCACTGGGTGACAGAAATCAGCTGATAACAATCATCTGTTGAGGAGGAAACTGATTTCAGGGCCCTACCACATACTGATGGTCTTTCAGCAACTAACAGGTTATAGGAAAGGGAAAGATATAGCATCAAGTCGTGTACCCACTGTTAAACTTACCAGACTTATATGATTAATATCAACCTTGGGATCACATAGATGGCCCTCATCAAGCCCTGTGGGACACTAAATGAAACCAAACTAGTAAATAGCAAAAATGAATTTACAGGGAAGGGGTGGGGTTAGAAAAGGAGGATTTTGCAGGGGAGTTTCTTCGGTCCAGGGCAGCCAGAGGCCCAGACCCACAGACCTGAAGCACCAGACCCATAGCCACACAACTCTGTTGCTCAGGCCCCCAGAAATGACTCAGACACTTATATTAACTTTATGCTGTTTGGCCTATGGCTCAGGCACATTGCTAGCTAGCTTTTATATCTTAAATCAACCCATTTCTATTAATCTGTCTGCCACATGGCCCGTGGCTCACCTGTGTTCCTTACATGTTGCTCCTTGGGTGGCTTGCTTGATCTGCCTGACTCTACCCTGCTTCTCCTACCTATGCTCTGATTTCTCCTCCTACTTCTTCTATGGTGCCTGTCATGGGCTAAAACATCTCCTTTATTTAAAGATTGATATTCACAGCATATAAAAAGGCATTTTCCACATCAGGAGGAGTCAGGTGGTATAAGATAGATAAAGCAAAATGCATAATGTATATTCTGAATTAGTGAAAGAACAATATTGACTAATAAAATAAAAATAAGTGCAGTTTCTACCAGATATGTAGAATTTTCAGAGCACTGTAAAACTGAAAGTTTTGAACTTTGAATTAACATAACAAAATAAATTTTAATTCAAAATCTATTGAGATTTTTCTAAAGGAAAAGAAATTTATTAAAAGAATATAACAGATTCAAATGTACATGCAAGGAAATTGAGTACCTTATGGCCAAACATGAGAACAAAACATTAATAGCAATCAGCTTAACTACTCTTAACAATGAACTTACCAACAAGTTTCAGCATGGAAGGAAGTTCTTCGACAAATATTACTAGTTTTCCATGAACTTTGGTACCATCCACCACGAGGCCCTGTCCAGAAGCCAGAGATTGGATTGCCCAAATATGGATTCTCAGCCTCTAAAATGTAAGTCATATAACCTACCTTTCTAAGTACACATACCTCAGAGCAGAGAAGTGTTGGAGCCTTGCTGCATCAATTTAGAGGGTTTGATTTTTTAATAGAAATTCTCCCACTTTCATATTACTCAATTCTACACCTCTATATAGTCATTTGTTATTCATGACATCTGGATATTTACTTGTAAATACGTAATATTTTAAAATGGGCTTTTTTTAGTGAGTATCTTTGTGTGCCCGTGAGTTTTATAACATGATTCTATAGAATACACGCAAACAGTAAATGGCTATTTCAGTAAGGCAGATGAATTCATCTATCATTTCAGTTACATTCTGACACAACAGCAGGTATAATATACATAAATATTCTCAATATAATGTTATTAACATTGCCTTCTTGTTCTATACCTAGACATGTCCATCTTATTTGTAAGCTATCTGGTATCTCTTATGCCTTATTCCAGCCCCTGTTTATGGTGGTAAGTTTCATGCCATAACTCTATGTATTTTTTCTTTTTGACATACAAATGGGATGATACATTATTATTTCCTTGCAGTCTCTGCTATTTTCACGTATAATAATGTCATCTAGGTTTATATTCTGTTAAATGTCAATATCTCCTATTTAGAACTTGAATAATATTTCATTATAAACACATACATTTCTTCTCTAATTCTATATTCACTTAGGATCTTTCTATGCGATGACTATTGTTAATATTGGTGCAGTTGAAATGGAAGTGAACATATCTTCATGGGTTGTCAATTTCACTCCAGGAAATTCTCAGATCTGGCTACACAGAAAGGGGTTGCTGAATTGTTTGCAGGTTCTATATTTTATTTAATTAGTTTAATTGATTTCACACACATCTTTTTATAATGGTGCCTCTAGTTTCTCTCTTCACCAGTAGTAAACTAGAATGCCATTTTCTCACACTGTTGGGACAGTTAACATTTTGATAACAGGCATCCTGATAGTGAGAGATGATAGCACATGATGATTTTAGTTTGTGCCTGTCAGTAGGTTGGACAGTTTATGCCTTCTTTAGGAAAAAATACAAAGGTTTGTTGTTCTTTTAAAAGATTACTGGTTTTTTTTATCCAATTATCTTCAACAGTGAAATGCACTCAAGTACTCCAATTTTTGGATGTTATTTTTATTAATGTAGGTGGTTTGTATGTATCTCTTTGTGAGTAGATGCTACACATGCCTGCCAGAAACCAGAAGAACGAGTTATATCACCTGGAGCTGGACATGTAGGAAGATGCAAGCCACCAAACGTTGGTGCTGGGAACTGAGTGCAGCCCTCTTAAATAGCAGAAAGCACCCTTAGGAACTAGGCCATGTCTTTAACTCCATTAAAAGGAATTAAATAAATGATAGTATTATACCATGATGAAAAGAAATTCTAGATGTTCTTAGAAATATTAATGAATCTTTAAAATCAGACTTATAAACTTTTTGAACAACATAGTATTGAAAATAAGAATGGTTTTTAGTTACATTTGTTGCTGATTTCCAGAAGAACTGAAGTTTTCCTGCATAACATTCTTCCACTAGAGCTGGGAAACCATACAAGTATTACCTTGTGGTAATTAAGCAAGCTGTGTGCTTATATTTTGTGCAGTTTTCTTTATATAGAATGTGCGGCATTCAATTCTCATTCTCCTCTGGTAATGAAAGGGAATGTGCACTACTGTGTAGAAAAATAGGGACAGTTAGGTTGTAGTAGCAAACCAGAACATGATATCACCTTTGGAAAACTTAAAATGCTGAAAGTGAAAAGGGAGACTGGAGGGAGCAAAGGCAAAAACGCAGTGGAAGGGAGCAGAAGTGATAGGTGGAAAATAATATAATAAACCACAGAAAAACATGAAGAGAAAGAAAGCATATGTTGATCAAGGAAGAAGAGGAAGGGAGAATAAGATTAGCTAATCTTCCTCTAGCCATCCTCAGTATGGTTTCTTTCTTCACAATTCTGCAGCCTGAGGTGTCATGTAGGAAAATGCATCCCTCCTGAGACTCACTTGGCTAGGTGATAGGGTAGGTTAAAGAGAAAACTTTAAGTATAATATGAAATAAAAGTTTAAATTTGCTGGGCCAACAAGTTAAGCAATCTTCTCAAGATGTCCTTTAAAGGTTCGGCCTTTTGGGAAAAACTAATTAGCCTACTATAATGGAGGGCAGTTGTAGGAGAAAAAGTATGTAATTCCTATGCATGCTTTCTACCAAGTCATAGCTGCTCAGTGAAAGACATCCTCTGTGTCCTCTAGCTGAAGATGTGTTAGCTCTCTGACAGTGAGCATGGCATATATGCACAATAATACTTGGAGAAGGGCAGACAGATCAACAAAATAGTTATCATCATCAGTCTGATAGAAACTACCCAGGTCCTGGGGATGACATTCTGCTCCCTTCTGGATTTTACAGAGCAACATTGCATCTCTCCACTTGTCCATGGCCTTCTGTGGAGAACAGGAGAGATTTCCTTGCATATTCATAGCATTTTGAACCAGGAAACTCATGTGAACTCACCCAAGCCTCATTCTCTTGAAGACTTCTGACAGGCTTTTGACTGTCCTTGGGCTAAGGTAGAACAGACTGTGAGACCGATTCTTACTAAAGTCAAGTAAGCATGGTATGCCATGGTTCTTTACCACTTAATGCATCCCTTCTCCAGAACTGTACCAGACATGAAAAGGCCAACATCAGTGGAAACACTTGCCTCTTCTCCCAACTCACCCCAGTAAAAAGTGTAATGATTTTGATGAATCTCCACTTAGAATGAATTCATAAATTTTATGATAGGAGCAAGAAGGATCTAATCCTGAAAGTCTCCATCTCCTGTAAGAAAAATGGTGATGCCAGCCTTAGCCTTGACCAAGGAATACCTAAGAGTATGTAAAAACACACCTCTCATTTGGCTAAATCATTACATGATAAAGATGAGAAACATTACAAACATTTCTAGTTCATATAGGGTTTATTCAGTACAAGGCACAACAATGGTTCATACCCTTAACAGAGGACCCAGATAATGGAAGCAGATGAATTTACAGGCTGCATACAAGCATATCAATATTTACAAACGTTACATTTCTATTGTGTATATCCCTAAATTCTCCTTTCTTGGAGAAATTCTTGTTTAAATGTGAGCAAAAGAATCAGGTAAGAATATCTTTACGTCTAATGCACAATCAATGTTTTTTCAACAGAGTCCTGTAATTGAAAAGAAATAACAATAAATTATCATTTAGGAAATAACACCTACTTCATAAGCTGATCACTCTCGAATTAAGACTTACAAATGTATTAAAAATAAACCCACAGGTCACCAACCAAATCACTTAGTATGCAAACCATAAATATGTAACAAAATGTGAGTGCTAAAACTTTTCTCAAAATTCTATTATTTCAAGTTACATACAGAAATTTATTATTTCAGAGAAATATATATGTGTGTATGTAGTTAAAGTATCGGGGCTATTTTTACATCTTTCATAGTTTTCTTTTTTGTGAGAATTGCCTGTTAAATTTAGTAACAATTTTATGTGAATTAAATATCCCATTTACAAAATATGGACTTCAAATTCAGTTTTGATCCAATAGCATTATATTGTTGGAATAAATCTCTTGTGCCCATGTGGTTTCTTATAATGCTATTGTATTTGTACTTACCATCCTCCTCTAGAGGAATGATGGATGGCAGTAAGATTTAACCCAATTCTACATCACGTTCCTTGCTAACCTCACAGAAGCCTTTCATAAATCTGAATAATTTATTGCTGCTTCGCAGCCAATGTGTGAGCACTAGTGTGGTGTTGCTCTAACATTATGTATTATTACAACCTCCTTTGGAAGTAAAAAGGCTTTGATTGTTTCCATAAGTGAATTATGTTCTTATATATTTACACTGTTGTAGTGAGCATTGCTTAGTAACAAGGCTGTAAGAATGAGAAAGTAAAGCATGTCTTCTTAGCATGATACACGACCCTCCATCCTATCTTGCTATGGTCTGGAGAAACTCACTGCAGACTCTGACTTGTATAGCCCAGAAGAATGATTTATTCTCACTGTGTGTGTGTGTGTGTGTGTGTGTGTGTGTGTGTGTGTGTGTGTGTGTGTGTGTGCACGCACGCATGTGTGCACGCATGTGTGTGCGCAGAGGCTAATGGTCAGCATTGTAGTCCTTTAATTATCTTAATATTATTTTATAAGATAAATATTCTCATGGCCCTGGAACTCACCACATAACTAGGGTGGCTGTCTAATGAAATTCAAAAATCTATTTGTTTCCACCTCCAGCTGTCATACCTGGCTTTTACCTGGGATTTGTGATTTACAAGTGCAGATCTTTCTCAAGGCAAGACCTTTAGTGACAGAATCATGTCCTTCTCAATATTTAACAGACGTTCATGTTTCTGTAAAACTAATCATACTTTCTATTACAGCAAAGATGGCACCAATTACCCAACTAGCACCTAGTGCACACACAAAGCATTTTCACATAGAAATTAACTCAATGTAATTGTTAGTACAAATACCACCCAGTGCCATATACCCAGGTGACAGTACTTCACTTTATTCCTTTTTATTTAAGATTACAGAAAGCATAAGCATGTTTGTAGCTACCATTGTAGATTTCACCATGAGAAAGGCATGCTTTATCAAGCAGTTCTCTTTGTGCCAAGAATATATTTTTGAAAGACTGGTGTCTGGGTTGAACATAGGGTAAGAGCAAGTAACTTTCTTATCCCTTTGTGCAGGTTGAATGTCTTTGGTTGGTTCAGACAGAAATGTTTCTAAAAATATCTAAGATTCATAGCTCACTTGTAAATCCACCAGAAGTTGCATAAGATAAGCACAGAACATAGGCCTTTCCCACTTAGGATTTAACTCTCAAGCTGTGCATACATATTATGATAATGTGTTGGCATTGGCTGAAGCTATTTTTATCTCCCAATTGGCCCTGGTTTCCTGTGGGCTCCATGGGAAGACGCTTCTTCACTTGGTCTACAGTTCTTTTCTCTGGTGACATGAGTAGTGGAAGTAGGCTAAATTTTTCTCATGGGTTTAATTTTTAAAACTGGGATAGGGTGCTTTAAAGGCTGTTGAAGGAGAATGAGAATCAGTGAAACTCTGTGAGAAGGTTGGCCTTCTCTGTAGAGCATAAAGCTAGGAAGCATCACTCTTGTAAGTCAGTCAATTTCTTTTCAGCGTTTCTGTCTCCCACACTAGATGCCAATAGCCGTGGTATATTTTAATGTTTTTTTTTTCTTTTAATCAGAGTACTGAACTTGAAATACAAAAGTGGTAAAGGTCCTTACAGAAATCAATAAAGAAATATTTGTCTGTCAAATACTTTGCCTAGCACAATCACACACTATATCTATTAAAACACAAAAACCTATTAAATGCCCATAATTAATTTGGTTTTGAAATTGAACTTCAAAAGACTCTGAACCTTGAATTAAACAATTGTGTAGTGGAAATGAAAAGATTAGTTAAAACTGAAATTTCAGATGACATTACATATAGCTGTATTAACCAACATAATTTCTGGTATTCTAAATTTTTAACAGAATTCAAAAACATCTAACATTGCCTTTTGTACTGAATTATAATACAAATATACTCTAGGGAAAATGTAATTGCTCATCTGTACTTGAACCTTCCATCCATAATGAATATTATATTATGGCATGATTTTATAAAGTTAAATGTTTCTTTTGACAAGGAACATCTATCACCTAAAAATACTCAAGGCTTTGGATTTCTTTCTTCTGCGCTATCTTTTATGAGACTTATTTCCTTGCCTTTCTTCCCCTGCTATTCTAGTTTCTGCTCCTGACTCTGTCATCTGGAATGACAGATGCTCAGACCACTGTATAGAATACATCACATTTTATTTCAGCTCTCAGCTGATGAGAGTTCTGTAGTCTTGGTCTGGAGTAGTATTATGAAAAGTTCCACCAAAAAAAGGACTAAAAATTATGAATGTCAAACATAATCTCATCTTTTCTTTGTTTCCGACCAAGTAGATTGCATATGCTAGTCTATATGTCTTCCTGTAAAGGAACAACTACACTGTCATAATCTCACAAAAAACATGCACTGCTATTTTGACTAAAAAATAGACATTGGAATGGATGTGAGCAGTGGCTTGCCAAGGCCCTTAAGGTCCCTGGCTTAGATCCCTGCTACCTGCACCCACCCTTCCCCCACCAAGCATATCTCTTTATCAAGGACATAGCAGAGAACACCAGATATGAATATTTACATCAGGAATTTGGCCATAATGGTTCAATAGTAGATGTTTATATTCTACTTCATCTCTATAATCAATGTCTAAATTTTTCATATGTTCAGTTTGAGAATACTCATGATGCTGGAGATGCTTCATATAATTTAGACAGAAAATGGATTTGTGGGCATCAATTTGAAATACATCTTCATGGGGGTATCAGAAGACAAAAGATCAAATGAAAGTCCAGAAATGGAGTAATGTGTACAGTTCTTCATGATATGATGATGATCATGAGCAACATATGCACTGAAAAAACACCAAGTATTTGTTCTTTTGAATACAACCATAGACATTTGAACTTATAAATCTAGTAGTAGTAGGATGGCTGGAAAACCATGAAGTAGAAACTACTCTGACAAAGATAGATAAAACTACTGCAGGAATATCCAACACAGTTCTGCTTACTAAACTTCAAGAAAATAGAAAAGGAAGCAAAGAAGGCAGTTCAGGTAACTGAAGGGTCAGTGAGAGGCACTGTAGTACAAAGACTGTACAGATAGTTTGACTGTGGTCTGTAATAATACAAGAATTTTCAAAAACTACATGGGATGCTTGAAGTCCCTTCAAGAACAGATAAAAGGAAATTCAACTTAATACTGTAGAAGCTAATTCCTAAGTATGAAGAGGTTTATATTGACTCATGGATTGCAAAGTCATAATAAGTTACTGGAAACTAGGATATCTAAATATCAAGGAACAGCCATAGTCTCTATCAGGGCCTCTCTTGGGCTGTCTCAAACTAACTTGGATAGTGAAAGTAAGGCCCAATATAAACATGTTCTTGGTTATTTGTTTAAAGTCTGTTATGTTTCTGCCAGTGACAGCAGGTCTCACCTTTATTTCATTGCCAGATTTTCTGCTTAATTCTTTGTTTTGTTAACATCTGAGCTCATTTACTTAGACAATATATGCAGTTTACATATACCCACACCTTCAGAAACTTAGAAGGAGCAAAGTCAATGTTTTCTAAGATTGGATTTTGCAGGTGTTTGTTGAACAAAAGCAGAACATGAAGTAAGACCTGCAAGAGTCCTTTGACTCTGAAAGGCATTTTCTTGAGGCAGTCCAGCAGTCCTAGAGGGCAGATCACTTGGCATCAGGAATCACAACTGCTAAGGTGATCAGTAAAACATTTTTTTAAAGCAATGGCCAGTGCTAGATTCTTCATTTGAAGATTACAAAGCTGCCTTGCCATACTGTGAGGAAAAAACCCTAAATTTCTAAGCATCTTGGCAATAATGAACTCTAATTCAAGACAATACAACAGAGATTTTATTCCACTGGAGAAAACAAAAGACATATTAGTCTTCAAGGCCATTAGAATTTTAAAGCAAATCAGAGTATTTCACACTGTCTGAGCAACTGTCCCTGGTATGTTAGCTTTTCTAGAGAAATAATTGACCCTGAAGCACTAAGGGTCATAGAGTCTAGACAATAAAATATGACAGTCCATGTAGTCCTTTTTCAGCAGACAAAATTGTACATAAGGGATTTTATTCAGGGAATATATGATAGAGCTACATGAACAGGTTCCCAGAACCTCATATTATTTCACCCAATGGCAAGAATACCTCTTTCCTCATACAATCATCTTTAAATTAGCTGAGAGAAATGAATCCATATGAAAAGCTTAAGAATAAAGAGGTAAATGGCCTAACCTTACTTTGTAATTGGTTAGCTTAGTAAGCATCTATAAGTTAAAATTTTACAGTGATTATATTCAAGTCATTGATCCACTGTCCTGAAAGTCCACATAAATAAAAATCTCTGCAGTAGGCAGAGCCATGAACTGTTCCGGCCACCTATTCTGTGTGGTGGAATTGGCTGTAAGTATAAAGGTAAAGACTTATGTTTGGTGGTCACTGGCTGTCTAGAAATGAAATGCTAATAACTGCAAACAAGAAGTTCAGCATTAGATGTGTGTCAATAAACAATAAAAATGGAACAAAAATCACTCACTTATTCCACAAAGTGCATGCAATAGAAGAGGCACTACACAAAGACAAGAAGGCAAATGTCTTTGTCCATTGATATTACCTAGCTTTTGTTACTGGTCACCTAAAATTGGAATTACTGGAACACAGAAGTAGTAGTCACGAAAACCAAATGGTGATTGGTTATTTGTGAAGTCAACAGTATGGCTTCTGATTTACCAAAGTCAATACAGTTACAGACATCTGCTGTTGCCTCTGAATAACCAATACTTCGATAATGGAGACCAATGTAGACAATCCAGTAATGATAAAATTCACTGGGCTTCTTCTATCCAAAAAAGAACAGTGGTTCATCTTACAAGAATATATAAGTATTCCAACTATATTTTTACCTTTTCTCACAATGTCTCAGTACCATCATATAGGGGTTTTAAAAATGTCCAATTTATAGAAAAGAGTTTGCCTTAATCATTTTACATTGCTATTGCAAAACATCTTAAAAGTAGAACAACTTAAAAGTAAAAAGGATTTATTTTTGGATAATGGTGCAATAGGTTGCTATCCAGGGTTAACTGACTCCATTGCTACTAGGTATAAGGTGAGGCACAAACACTAAGTCCCAAGAATTTAATGGAAGAATGTATTCTACCTTACAACAACAAAGACTAGAGAAATAAGTTAAATAAAGGAGATATAGATGAGATTTAGCTTTTAACATTAAGCCTCCAGCATACTATCTCCTCAAACTAGGCCCTATATACTAGTAACCCATCAGCTATGAACTCATCAACTGATTAATTCACCAAAGAGGTTAGTGATGCCGTGATACAATCACTTCTCAATAGTGATATCAGTGAGGAACCATGTAGTATGAGGTTTCTGGCCCGGACTTTTGGGACTAACCTCAAGGTTTAGGCCCACAGACCAGCAGACCCATAGACCCACAGATCCTCACAGATGCTTTCAATAGTTTTAGGCTTTAGGGGATTGTGTTGTTTCATGGTAAATAATTGTCTCCCCCACTGGTTTAATAAAAAGTGCTGATTGGCCAAAGGCAGGCAGGAAGTGTGGGCGGGGCTACCAGACTTAAGAGAACTCTGAGAACAGGAAGGACAGAGCAGAATACCAGAGAGAAGCCAGAAGAAGCAGAGGACAACTGTGCTGCTCTAAGAAAAGGTACCAAGCCGCATGGCTGAACAAGATAAGAGACATGGGTTAGTTTAAGAGTAAAGAGCTAGCAGGCTATATGCCTGGGCCTTGGGTTGATCAGCCAAAAACTAATTGTAAGCATCTGTGTGTCTCTGTCTCTGCGAGTCTGCGGGTCTGCGGGTCTGCGGGTCTGCGGGTCTGCGGGTCTGTGGGTCTGTGGGTCTGTGGGTCTGTGGGCCTAGACCTTGAGGTTAGGCCCGAAAGTCTGGGCAAGAAATCTCCTACTACATTAGGCTGATCAGCCTAAGGCCCAGGCATATAACTTGCTTACTATTTACCCTTAAACTAACCCATTACTCTTATCCTTTTCAGCCATGAGGCTGGGTACCTTTTCTCAGAGCAGCATGGTTGTCCTCTGCTTCTTCCGGCTTCTCTCTGGCATTCTCTCTGTGCTTCCTGTTCTCAGAGTTTTCTTAGTCTGGTAGCCCCTCCCACACTTCCTGCCTACCTTTGGCCAATCAGTGAATTTTATTAAACCAGTGGGTGGGACAATTATTTACAATGAAACAACACAATCTCCCACATATCCCCTTTTCTATTCTTAAAATAAAAAGAAATCCACATCTAATATTCTTTTCCCCTCTTATTTATAACAACTTATAAACAACACTATAAATAAACACAAACATCCATAATCCATGTTTTGGGAATGTAGGCATCATTCTCTAGGCTACTTCCTGCTGAATGGGGACCCTGGCAATCCCATAGGAATCCAAAGAAAAATGTAAGATTATGGACAAGTCTTTAGTGGAATAGTCTGTAAGGCTGAATCATCACAGCCAGTCTCCTTAAAATTGTTCTGGATACAGAGCTCTGGAAACTTCAACAGAGGTGTTCTGAAATGCTGAATCATCTGGGCCATCCATTTTCATTGGAGATTTTCAGGGGTTCTTCTTCTATCAAACTTTATGTTCTTCATCCAGAAATATCCAGAAATAAATCCACAGCTTCTCATTTTCTGTGGAAATAAAAGGAAAACCTCTTCTCCAAAGTAGCATATCTTTGGATTTTAGTTTTAAAGTCAACTTATTTACAAAACATATAGGTTGAATTAGTTCAACAGCATTTATAATCAACTGTCTTTTAGCAGCTTTTACTATTTCATTTTCAGTCAAGAAGCTTAAAGATAAGACAATAACATATAGTATCCAGACATTCTTTGTAATTTCCACCTTTACGTGGCTTGCTTTTATCTATCTATCTATCTATCTATCTATCTATCTATCTATCTATCTATCTATCTATCTATCTATCTATCTACATACCTACCTATCTATCTATGTATCTATGTATCTATCTATCTATCTATCTATCTATCTATCTATTTACTTATTTATTTATTTTACTCTATTTCTTCTTAAGGGCTTTCTCTAACTTTAATTTTCTTTCTCTAAGCCTATGTCAATATATTTTCAACACACTTCAAACCACTTAAACTTTTTTTAAAACTGTTTTACTGTATATTTAGTTCTTAACTTTTTCTGTCTCTGACCACACCTGTGCTTGTCTAGGGTGATTGACTCCACCCAGATTCTTCTATTTCTTTCTGTTTCTGAACACACTAATCTGCCAGGATTCAAGGTTGGTAGGATGGGTAGATGGTTCCACCCAGCTCCTAGTCTAATTTCATAGAATTTATCTTTTTAACCCAGGTACTCTGGGGAATTTAGGATCCACATAATCACCAAGTAAAGTATTGCCATAGGCTGCTCATTAACCCATTTAAGTATTAGACAGCAGGGCCTCTTAAAAGACTCACAGTGTTTTGCCTCTAAGGCTGAATCAGGACGGTTCTCTTCAAAAAGCCAAGCTTCACATTGCCACCGGCAAACAGAGCTGATCCAAGAAAACATCACCACTAAGAAGCCATCTTCGACTCTATTCTCTTTTTGTCCTTATCAACAGAAACCTTAAATACATCTTTACAACTTTTTGCTTATATTGAGGGTCCTGTAAGACTTCAGGAACCAGCCATTTTACACTTTATGCTGCACTCCAAAAGCTCGCCATCATACTCAAGCCCATGTGCCCCACCAGGGTGTCTCTGTACCGTGGTTCACATTAGAGACACAACTCAGAGGCTGCTTTGGGCTCTAAACCATCTTACACTTTCTATGACTTTATGTGGGTACATTTTACCCATGTTGGGCTGCCATTTGTTTCTGTTCCGGACTTTCAGGCTTAACTTCAAGGTTTAGACCCGCAGACCCACAGACCCGCAGAGACACACAGATGCTTACAATAGTTTTAGGCTGATTGACCTAAGGCCCAGGCATATAACTTGCTAACTCTGTACCCTTAATCTAACCCATGGCTCTTATCCTATTCAGCCATGGGGCTCAGTACCTTTCCTTACAGCAGCATGGTTGTCCTCTGCTTCTTCCAGCTTCTCTCTGGCGTTCTCCTCTGTGCTTTCTGTCCTCAGAGATTTCTTAGTCTGGTAGACCCACCCACACTTCCTGCCTGCCTTTGGCCAATCAGCACTTTTTATTAAACCAGTGAGTGGGACAATTATTTACAATGAAACAACACAATCTCCCACAGAACCAAGCAAGCAACACACCTAAACAGCATCCAATCAGAGATCCTACTTCACAGAAAAGATGAGGGAATATTTATATAAATGTTAATCAAATATCTACCTCCATTACTAAGCTCACTTTATATTATACCCTTATTACCTAGCAGTGTCAAGTCCTAAATCGAAATTGAACAGCCTAAAGCATAACTAAAGTACCAGCTTACAGAAAACAATGGGAAGAATCTATCCTTAAGGTTGTAGCAAAAGTGTTAAATTGGAGAACTCTTCATTTATTAACCTCTAGTAGAAATATTACTTGCATGGAGAAACAAAGCTTGAGGGGCTGGAGAGATGGCTCAGAGGTTAAGAGCACTGGCTGCTCTTCCAAAGGACCTAGGTTTAATTCCCAGCATCCACATGGTAGCTCACACTATCTGTAACTCAGGTTCACACAGATCTGCGTGTAGGTAAAAGATCAGTGCACATAAAGAAATTTTTTAAAAGTAACAAAGCAGGAATATTTCATCTTTAGAAGTTCTGTTCTTTCATGTTTCTTAATGTGCTCATGTTTTCCTCTGTTCTGCTTTCATGTGTGTGTCCATGTATACATAAACAAGCAGGAGCAAAGACTCAGTGTCGAGTGCCTTACTCAACCACCATCTCACTTAAACTTTGGGGCAGGGTCTATTAATAAATATGAAGCTCACTGATTAGCTAGACTGACTTTCCTGCAAGCTCCATGAATCTAACTGTGTCCCCCTCCTTAGCAGTGAGATTACAGAAATGTAACATTGCACCTAGCTTCGTGTGTAGGTTTTGAAGATGTGCATTCAGGTCTTTGTGCTTGTATGGTACTGAATGAGCCATCTTGAAGTCCTCTTCTCAACCTCCCTGAGTATGATATGAATTTCATATTCTTCTCCATTTTTAGTTTTTCATAAATCTAGAATGAATTTTATTTTTCTTTTATTTTTAGTATATAGTTTCTTTCTGTTTTGACTCTGTATATGGAGTATATATTATATCAGTATTTGTGTGGGGAGAGGTATACATGTATCTGCAGGTATAGCTGTGTGCATGTGTGTATGTGGAGGCCTGAAAGTGGTAATTTTCAAGTGCTGTTCTGACCACTGTAGAACTCCAGTCTCTGGTCCAGGTACATTGTTAACAACCAGATGCATTTTGGAGCATGTTTTAATTTTTTCTCAAGGGTGTTGTTATGTTCAATGACAACATTGTTTTCAGAGTAACATTGCCTATATTGGGTAAAAAATAAATTTTATGATACTTTCATTCTAAGAAGCCAGATTATGCCAGTAACATTTGAAAAATAAAATTGTGGTTTTGTGGACAACATTTGAGAGAAGTATTTACTGACTTCAGTTTTAAATTTAAGGGTTATTATGGGTGAAAACCTATAATTTTAAGTATTTGGAAATCGTAATGATGGCCAATTTTTAACAAAATATGGGAATGTGTTCTTTATGAGCATTACATTCCAGTACACTGGAAGGAAATCATGAGTAATAAAATAACCACTTACTGTCGATTCAAACATAGCATTGGGCTAATTGACCTCCAGGATACCTAATGAGGGAGATTCTAAGATTAGTTAATTCCAAGAGAAAATGGAGATAACCTCTGACATATATTTGCAGTCTAGAAACAGTAAATTATTTCACAAGAAATAGCTCTTCTTGGGCTCAGTCCTCAAAAAAATAACTTCTTTCTTCTTGTGCTAATCTCTGATAAAAGTATGCCTAAGGTATGGATCTAGAAAGTAAGTGTATTCTCTCTCTCTCTCTCTCTCTTTCTCTCTCTCTCTCTCTCTCTCTCTCTCTCTCTCTCTCTCTCTCTGCTCTGCGAACGTTAATTTCAATGTACATTTGTTACAGTTCAAGACTTACAATAATGCTCTGTAAACCAGGACCAGCTATTAGCACATTAATTAGAATTTCCTTTGTAGTTCTATTGAGATAGATAATTATTTTTGGATTGCATTTTTTACCCTAAGAACTCCAATTTTCATGCTGGGTCAGAAATCTTGTTACAACCACAAAGTGAAAATCATGCATGAGCACATTTGCACACACTCTCTGCATTTATGAACTTTCTCTAGCACTTAAAAGGAATAAATGGCTATAAAGCATGAAAAACATGACTGGTAAAAGAAGCATAAATATAACCTAGCCCAGCAAATTTAATTGTTTGAAAGCTAATAATCTCCTTTCCTCTTTCAAGTCTACATAAGCCACAGTGTACCATAAATTGTCTTGACTTTTCAAAATGCTAATACCAAAATTGGGTAAATATACATTTATATTTTATAAATAAGAATGTGTGTAATGAAATATTATGCTCTGAAATTAATAGGCAGAGGCATTCTAGGAGACTTCTGCTATCTTTGCTGAGTTTGAGTTGGTGTGTGTTGACTTTGCCACTCTGCATGCAAGAATACTGTTGAGAAGTGATTTCCTTTTGACAGGTTTATCTAGTTAAACCTAGAGAAAAGCTTCAGGTTCCTTCTTACTTAGCTACCCAGAAATGGTTTCACTTCATGGAGGCACAAGAGTCTCTACTGTATCTTTCCTTTAGGTAAAGTAATTAAACTTAAAAAGCAATGTATTGCTGAAGACATCATGGACCTTAGAAGCAAAAGCCAGAGGCCCCTAAGCTGGAGCTAAACTGCATGATCCTGAAGACTAACTTTCATGGTAGTGGAAGACACAATGCAAGCTGCCTTCCAAAGGAGGGAAGCAACCAAAAGTCCTACCAAACTTTGATGCTTATGAATCACAGCAATGGCTAACATCATATGATATTCCTAAGGGTACAGTAGTGATACACATATCTTGGCAATAACTAATAACTCTCTAATAGGACTTAAGATACAATAAACATATGAAAATCATACCTGATACTGGAAACATAGTCAACCATCTGAGGCTGGTGAAGTAGTGAACCTTGGAAGAGAATCTACAACTATTACTTTAGTAAACCAGCATATTCTCTAACAATAATTACCAACATTTGTTCTTAAACTAACAGATAAGTTTAGTCTTCATCAAGGAAACTTCTCTTCACAACAAATAAGATCACCACAGAAAACCACAGCCAATCAAAATGCAGAGCTGTGGAGCCCAGTCCCAATGGATCTATCTACAACACACTCCTATGCCTAAGACTCTGGGAACATTATGGAAGAGCTATAGCTTTATCTCTGTTTATGTCCAGCAAGAATAAATCTTCTGCATGGCTGACTTCAGCCTTGTAGTTAATCAAACAAAGTCTTATAGCTATCACAGCAAATAAATATTGAGGGATATCTGTACCCTATGTGAAAACGTACGGTTGTGATTGGTATAATATAAAGCTGAATGGCCAACAGCTAGGAATAGGTTAGACATGGCTTTCAGGAACAGAGAGGACTATGGGAAGAAGGACAGAGTTACCAGCCAGATGGAGAGGAAACAGGAGGTACAAGATGAAAGACAGGTAGCACTTCGAGATAGAATGTAGTTTAATATAAATAGGTTAATTTAAGTTATAAGAGCTCATTAGGAACAAGCCTGAGCTATATGCCAAGCTTTCACAATTAATAAGAAGTCTATGTTATTATTTGAGAGCTTGCTGGCAGAACAGAAAAAGACTCTTAGAAACAATGGTAGTAAATGAGAGGGAGGCATGAAAAGGATTCCTAAGTAATTTCCAGATGGGAAAGTTAGGAACCTTAACTAGTGTCTCACAGAAACTAATTAGTGATGGATCCAGAATTAAAACTCCAAGTTCACTCTGCAATTTGTCTTCTTTCTTTTCTTCTATTTCCCTGAAGACCTTTGTCATAGGGTCTATCTACGTATGAACTCTCTGAACAGAATTTTCTTAGCAGACATATCTCATTCTGTACTCCAACTTCAAGTATAGTTGGCTAAATCATGTAAATTTTCTATTTGTGGATGATGCCTACTTCCATAATAGAGATTCACAAATGTTAGGCTGATTTCCAAAGCAGTTTGTGACTCAGCTATGATCTTCATATCCTGTGATGTTCTTTCATGAGGTAGCTCATGAACAACCCATGCAAATAAGAACTTGTATTTCTGAAGACAAATATTAGCTTGTAGAATCTTATATAGGTATTACTACCTTGCTCTGCCAACTATTGGGTTTCAGACTCTAAAATGATTTAACAAGATGTTAATTTCATAGAAATCTATAGAAGGGGAACATTAGACTGTTTTGTACATTTCATTTCAAACTACTAGTATCTAAAAGTTGTTTTAAAATAAAGTTTACAAAGCTACAAAATGTGCAAATATGTTGGTAAATATGACACTGAGCTGTGTATTTTAGTTTTACATGAATGTTAGAAGTGAGTCATGCTCATAAGAAATAGGTGATAATTGGGAGGTTATAGTTATTAGAGATAAAGCTTTAAGAAATGTAGATATTTTTGAGCCAGGCCTTAAATAATATGTATCATTTTCCAAGCAGATTAGGCATAATAAGAACCAAAACAATTAAACAGATAGGAAGAGGTAAGGAAATGAATGTGATAGGTGGATATGTATGGGCCACTGGGATCAGTGATGCGACATAAAGAAATATAGGCAGAACTCTGTCTAATTTTGACCTTATTTCTAAGAACTTGATGAAGGAAGGGAATGGCCCAGTATGAAATTTTTGGAGGGAAAGTTTCATTCTCTCCTGAAATGATCTTTGTATTTTCTCTGCTTGGAAAAGTAATAGCGTTGCCATGGGTTCGAACCCAGCTCTCATCTTCTGAAGATGAATAGCATATGCAGCAATCTACTGTCTGAAACTTCATTCTGCTGTCATACACTTATTTGTAGAAGTGTGGCGATATTACTATTTCTTGAATGAATCACTGTGATTTCCAAAGTCTAATGCATGTTGGGAAATTGCTTAACATGTTCAATGAATGGTGATGACATTGATGATAATGAAGCTTTTCTTGTTCTCCAATAAATACATACAGGAGGGGAGTAACCTTTCAGAACTGAGTACCTCAGTGCATTGGGTATTTATTGCAGATGTATTCAGGCTTCCATTTAATGTCAATGAAGGATAAATTTCAAGACAACTTCAACTATATCTCCTGAAGCACTAGCCACACCTTGATCTCTTTTTCCCAAAAAGTATCTAAAATTATACCAGCTCTTGCTTCAATTTTGAACTTCTGGATTTCTGCTAGGTAGTGTAGGACACTAAAACTTCCATAGGTTTACTGACATATATAGATTAACACTTTTAATTGACACATGGATTAGTCTAAGAAGGTCTTGATGGAATGAAACTAGAAGCTAAATCTCATAGTAAAAAGTTTACATACTCAAAGGGTTGGTAGTTCATATATTAGGATTCTTTTGTCTCAAAAGGTTAATTGTGTAGATTACACACATTAGTGATTAACTCTGAGTCACCAATAATGCATCAGTGTCACAATAAAGAAAGAAATAAAGACACTTCCCCTTAGAGTCATTCAACTGAGAGCAGTGCAGATTTTAATTCTCTATTTCATGCTTCCTGTACCTCTTGTCTCCTGTGAATCTGAATCTGTGCCTGCCTACAGATTGTCTTGTGAACCTGTTTGCAGATCTGTGTCCTTCTTCCCTCCCTCCCACCTCTCTCCCTCCTTCACTGCCTACCTCCCTTTCCCTCTCTCTATTGTGGGTGCTTTTTATGTCTCTGACTGTGTGTCTGTTCTTCACAGAAAGCTTTTCTATGTCTTTGTTAAACAGCACAGAAAGCATCACATGGGGGGAGGAATGAGATATTTTATAGAGAGCTCTCAGGACTTTGGTGTCCCTCCAGTGAAATGAGAAAGAACAATATCACCCAGATTAAATGCCCCACAGAATAAAACTTATATTTATAATTATCTCATAGAATCCTAGCACAAAATCAAATGTTAAGTAATTGCCAGATGTACATATAGAAAATACATATAGAAAACCTAGTAATAACCTTGTATGGTTGTTTCATGCTTATATTCAAGAATATACAAAAGTATCCATTATTTATTAAGATCTTAAGTATGGTTTTAAATTTTTTTTAGACCATGTAAAGCATTTCAAAAAGCTATAGACTCATCCACAAAGAAACCAGACTCTGTCTAGAGAGACATTATTAGAGATTATAAAACTCCTGAAATGGAATACTGAATAGAATCATACTCTATAATATTTTAATTATTTATCATATCTTAAAATGTTAGTTTAATATTACTTTTTAATAAGCTCTTATTTTTTCATGCTTAGTACACAAAATATTTAACATATTTACTACTCTAGAGACAGATTCTAAGATGGAGTTTAATTTGGCTAGCATTATGGAAGAGTTGCTGTCTCTTGACAACTGAATTACTTATGTTTACTATCTTACTATTTAAAAGTAGTTTATTTTGAACTTCAAATGCATATTGGTAGGTGATTTCCTTCCCTGCAAGATATGTTCTATGACCCCTTATGAAGCAAGCAATTTGTTATAGCTTGGAGTCTCTCTTATTATTTCATGATGCAGTAGACAATATTGCTTATTTACCTCATAATATAAAATATAATATGATTCTGTAGATTTCTTTGACACACCCCTTGGCTCCTAAAATCCTTCCTTCCATCATCCACAGAACTCCTGGAGCTCTTCCTAATGTTTGGCTATGGGTTTATGCATCTGTTTCCTTCAATTGCTAGATGGAGCCTCTCTGATGATGATTGGGCTAGGCATCAATCATATTTTTCTTCTTGGGTCAGAAGTACACTCACTCAAGATGATTTTCTTAGTTATATTCATTTGTCTGAAAATTTCAGAATTTTTTAATAGGTGAATAATACTCTGTTGTGTAAAAGTACCACATTATTAATCCATTCTTCAATTGAGGGACATCTAGATTTTTTTTTCCAGTTTCTGACATTATGAATAAAGCTGCTATGAACATAATTGAGCAAGTGTCTTTATGGGAGGATGGTGTATCCTCTGGGTGAATGCCTAGGAGTGATATTACTGGCTCTTGAAGTAGATTGATTCTCAATTTTCTGAAGACCAACCATATTGATTTCCATAGCGACTATACAAGTCTGCAGTTCCACCAGGAACAGAGGACTGTTGGCCTTGATTCACCTCTTCTCTCGCATGTGCTGTCACTTGTATTATTAACCTTAGTCATTCTTACAGGTAAAAAGGAACCTCGGAGTCATTTTGATTTGCATTTCCCTCATGGCTAAGGATATTGAACATTTTTATGTGCTTCTCGGCCATTTGCATTTCCACTATTCAAAATTCTCTGTTTAAATCTATACCCCATTTTTAAGCAAACAATTTGGTTTGTTGATGTTCAGTTTCTATAGTTCTTTATATATCTTAGATTATTTTATATTAGTGCTCGGTCAGATGTGGGATTGGTGAAAACTGTTTCCCATTCTGTAAGCTGTCATTTTGTCCTGATGACAGTGTTCTTTGTCTTGTAGAAGCTTTTGTGTTTTTTGAGGTTCCATTTGTTAATTATCAATATTAGTGTCTGCACTATCGGTGTTCTGTTCAGGAAATTGCTGTGCCCTTTTTTTTCATCTGTTAAGTTCAGTGTATTTGGTTTTATGTTGAGATCTTTGATCTACTTGAGTTTTGTGCAGGGTGACAGATAGGGATCTATTTGGATACTTCTACAAGCTAACATCCGGTTAGACCAGCACTATTTCTTGAAGATGCTTTATTTTTTACATTGTCTATTTCTGGGTTTTCTTCTCAAAAATCAGGTGTCCAAATGTGTGTATTCACATCTGAGTCTTCAATTTGATGGCACTGATGAGTTTCACTGTTTTCATGCCATTCTCATGGGGGTTTATTACTATAGCTCTGTATTAGGGGATACAGCTTGAATTAGGGGATAATACCTCTAGAAGTTTTTTATTGTACAGGATTGTTTTAGTTACCACAGGGTTTTTGTTTTTCCATATGAATTTTAGTATTGTTCTTTCAAAGTCTGTAAAGAAATATGTTGGAATTTTGATGAAGATTGTATAGAATCTGTACGTTGTTTTTAATGATATTGTCATTTTTTGTTATGTTAATCCTACCGATCTATGAGTGTGGGAGCTCTTTATAACTTCTGATATCTTCATTTTCTTTCTCCAAAGACTTGAAGTGTTTCTAACACAGGTCTTTGACTTGCTTGGTTAGAGTTACCACAAGATATTACGTATTATTTATGGCTTCCTCATAGGGGCTTCCATCAGAGGTCAGTAGCCTCATTTTACAAATTCCATTTGTAATACAAAATTCTATCTCTTTATTCCTGTGTCTGGCTTATTTCACTGTATTCTCTAGTTCTAACCATTTGCTTCAAATGCAAGGATTTTGTGCTAGAATAATATCCCATTGAGCTAACTCTCCACATTCAGATATCTATTTGGAATGCTGTCCTTATATCCAGAATTTAGATAAGTCATATGTTTGCTCTATTTTCAATTGTTAAAATATGAATTCTTTTCATTCACTTGTTTCCCACCATGGTTATGCCTATTTACATCCCCACAGTGTGTGATGGTTCTTTTCCTCCACACTTTCATAAACATTTAGTTACACAATTTTTGTTTGTTTTATAATTATCCTACTAAAATGTGATTAAATGATTTTTTGTACCTCTGGTTTATAGTTTCATTATGGTTAATTAAGCATTTTATATAATTTTAGGCCATTTGTACTTCTCCTTTTAAGATGTATCTTTTCGAATCACTGGTCAGACTTCTGTTGAATGGTGTCTTGCCAGTCAACACTTTCTCTACAGCATTTCTAAATCCATTAAATAAAAGACAGCTTTAGCTTTTTAAACAGATGGTAATGGGAGAACTGGATGTCCATATGTAAGAGATGAACCTCTAACCCTGTGCAATAATCAGCTTCAAATAGATCAGGCATATCAACGTAAGATCCAAACTATGAAGACACTGCTGAGAAAAACTATTGTAGAAACATTTCACAACATAGGACTAGATGTTGCTTTCTATGCCATAAAGCACTGGAAGCAAAAGCTAAGAAATAATATGCAAAAGGTTCTATCAATCAGAATTCACAGGAAAATAAACAATAGACTAAACAGACTCATTACGATATGCGAAGCAATCACTGACTATTCATTTAGCAAATGAACAATATCCAGAATACTTAAAGGAGATGGTAATGGCAATTGCCTGAAATTTCAACATTTGGATTAGTCCAACTACCCTGGACTCTGACACAAGACACTTTGTCAATGACGTGAAATATGTAAGTAAAACAGGCAGAAAAAGTGAACCAAAAGCTTAAAAAAAACAAGATTCTGCATTTGTTTACCTAAAAAGTACCCTGGAGATTCCACCAGATAGTTTCAAGTGTTAATATTCTTTTTTTGAATTCATATAGAGTGCTCAATGCTTGTTTCTTCTCCATGGTCAATGATATTTTTTCATTAATTTATTCACAAACTTTCCTCATCAGTAAAATATCAGTTCCTATTTTTCTGTTTGTATAGTAAATTATTTCTTAACTGTTGTGATTATGTGCTAAACATCCAAGTCTTTTGTCAACATATAACATACAAATACCTTCATTGAGTCCATACTTTTTATTCTCTTCAGAATTCCTTTCAAATATCAAAAGTGTTATGGTACAGCTGTATCTGATGGGAATGGCCATGTCATAAAGTCAGCACAGCTGCTTGACAGAGATTCAGCACCTGAGCTACATGATGGCCACCATGCCACTTTTGGTTTTCATTTCATTTATTACATGTTTGGGAGCTTTTAATATTTGTACAGTTTGGGAATATTGAGTTAATGGGAAGTGTTTTTATGAATCATTTATGCCTTCTGCCAGGAATGCTGCTTCTGAGCTTTTCCAGGAAAGTCCTTTTAGGAAGATATCCTTATCTACTTGAAGCTCTTCCTTAAGTCTTGGAAGTTGTGGCACACATAAAGAAGCCAGAGGTCTCTTTATGAGGTTAAGAGATATTATTAAAACATCGGTCCCAGTATTTACTTAGGAACAAGATAATCAAAACAAAGTAAACCTAAAATTGTCAACAAGATTGTAGCCTGGTTAGTTTTTGCTACTAATATCCACTTTTGCCTCTAATATACACTTAAGAATGAGTACCATATTTGTCTTTCTAGGCCTGTTATGCCAGATTTTGCTGATCCCCCAAAGGAGGCCTTTGTCGCACAAATAAATGAGACTCAGGGATAGATCTCTGAAGAAGTTAGAGATATTAGAGGGAATAAACACCACAGTCAGATCTTACCCAGCTGTCTTCCAGCTTCCTCAGCCTTGCTTCCTTTGGAATGGTTTCTCTTCTTGTGTTTCTATTTTGTCTTAAATATCCTTTTGGTAAATTAAGTCGTGGCCCCACCTTTGCCTGCTTGGGAGCCTGGAATTCCTTCTATAATCTAAAGTGACATTGACTCAGTTGGGATTAAGGGCATAGGTCACCACTCTCAGGATTCTCCCTGTGCTGGGGTTAAAGGTTTGAATCACCACTCTCTGATTCTCCTAGACTGACTGTGGTTAGAGCTCTGGAACTTCTGGAGCTTTTATTAACTCCCCACATAGACTGTGGGTATATTCCCTCTGATATCTCCAAAACTTCTGAAGCTTTTATTGAATCCCCACATATCCCCTTTTGTGTCAAATTTTAAAAAAGATGATAGTTAACATAAGAAAAAAAATATACAATAGGTACAATAATTATATACAATATATACAAACAATAAATGAGTAATGTCCAGTCCATTAACAATTGACAATTCAAAGAAAATATTTCATTAATTATCCTGTTTTGATGGGTCCAAAGGATTATACCTAATTCATTTCCTTTCCAACTAAAAGCTATTATTTTGTTGTCTCTTAAACTTATAAACTTTAAATTCAAAGTTTCTTTTCTAAAAGTGTCATTAGGAAACTGTAACTATAACTATCTCATCTTCAACTACTTCAGAGACCCAAGAATGAAATACTATTTACCCAAATAACTAGGAAATGCAAGCAACTTCCAAAACCTAGAAATGGCAGAGTTGACACCTATCTGCCTGGACAGTCACCCAAAGTTCCTTTATAAAGTTGGGGCATCCACCTTCAGCCAACAGGCCTAATGTCTCTTCTTTTCAATGAAGCAGGAAATCTGTTCTGTCCATTTTGGTGTAGTTCAGTCACTTCTTGTGTCCTGAAAGTTTAAGTCTCTCTTCAAAGTTCTTTCCAACTTTCCCTTGCAGTACTTGTTGGTTATCGGTGTCATGCTGATATTCAGCCTTAGATGGAGTTTACCACCCACTTTGGGCTGCATTCCCAAGCAACCCAACTCCAGAAGATCCAGGCCTCTGACAGTTTTCTCTGAAAAGCAGGAACCTGAAAGACCATCTCTGCTTGTTCTGTCAAAATTCAAAGGTCACTTTCTGAGGGAACCTGCATGTCCAGTTCAAATAGCACATTGTCAAGCAGTCAATACAGGGACAGGTTCTTGTCCAGTGGCTCACCATTGTCACAAGGAAAGTAGACTCCATATGGAGTTTCTTCAATGCCCTTTTTTCTCTTAAAGTAAATTGGGGCTGCCAGGAGCAGACCTGTCTCACTGTCCAGAAAAGATGTTTAAGTTCTAAAAATATTTTAAATGCCATATTCTATAGATCTCTGAACTTTTTGAAGAAGACCTGTTTATCTAAAATATATTTGTTTGAACTTGAAAACATATCTAACATGACTATGTCTGAATGTAATGTCTAACTACTAACACTCATTGCTTTATATTCTTATTAATTGGAAATAAAAACTTTCATGGACTAGCAACTTGTATTACAATGTTAGATGGACTGAATAAATATACTACCTTGAACAAGCATAGAGAAATTTGTACAATGACACAATTAATCTCAATATACACAATTGGTATACAGAAAACCAATGCAATGTAAAATATTTAAAGCTAGTAAATGTTTTTAAAAGAAGATTCCATGATCTATCCTTATATCCTATATATCTGTAACCCATTTTTCTTTCTATATTTTTAAACACAAATCTTGAATCTAATCATTCTTGTTTAACTTTTTACTAACCATAAACATGAACAATTTTTAACCAATTAACCTAAACAATGGCAATCATCCATGACCCATTGAATAACCAACACCAAACCACCCCACCACTTGGGAACCAACACCGACCCACCAAATGACTTGGGAATGTGGTCACCATGTTCTTAAATTTACTTCCTGCTAACTGGGGCGATGGCATCTTTTGGGGATCCTGAAAAGAAAAGTTTTGTTAAATGTCAATTCCTGAAATAAGTAGCTGTGTCATTTGTTGTTCAGTCTCTGATCCAAGTTTTCTTGGATTAGCTCTGTTTGCCGGAGGCAATGTGAGGCTTGACTGTTTGAAGAGAACCTTCCTGATTCAGCCTTAGAGGCAAAACACTTGTGAGTGTTTTAAGAGGCCCTGCTGCCAAATACTTAAATGGAGTTAATGAGCAGCAGATGTCAAAGCTTTACTTGGTAATTATATGGACCCTAAAATTCCCAGAGTACCTGGGCTAAAAAGATAAATTCTATGAAATTAGACTAGGAGCTAGGTGGAGCCATCCACACATCTTACCAACCTTGAATCCTGGAAGATTAAAGGTGTGTTCAGAAGAAGAAAGAAATAGAAAAATCTGGGTGGAGTCAATCACCCTAGCCAAGCAAAGGTGTGGTCAGAGACAGAAAAAGTTAAGAAATAAATATACAATAAAGACAGTATTTTTTTTTAAAAAAAAAAAAAAAGTCTAAGTGAATGTGTTGAAAATATTGATACATAGGCTTAGAGAAAGGAAAGAAAACATAGAGAAAGCCTTTAAAAAAGAAATAGAGTAAAATAAAAAAATAAGCCATGTAAAGATGAAAAATACAAAAAGTTTCTAGATACTGTATGTTATTGTCTTATCTTTAAGCCTCTTGACTGAAAATGACTTAGTAAAAGCTGCTTAAAGACAGTTGATTATAAATGGTGTTGAACTAATTCAACCTATATATTTTATAAATGTGTTTACCTTAAAATTGAAATGCAAAGATATGCTAGTTTGGAGAAGAGGTTTTCTTTTTATTTCCACAGAAAATGAGAAGCTGTGGATTTATTTCTGGATAAAGAACATAAAGTTTGATAGAGAAAGAACCCCTAAAAAATCTCCAATGGAAATGGATGGCCCAGATGATTTGGCATTTCAGAGCACCTCTGTTGAAGTTTCCAGAGCTCTGTATCCAGTACAATTTCAAGGAGACTGGCTGAGATGACCCAGCCTTACAGACTACTCCACTAAAGACTTATGCAAAATCCTACATTTTTCTTTGGATTCCCATGAGATTGCCAACACCTCCATTCAACAGGAAGTAGCTCAGAGAATGACACCCACATTCCCAAAACATGGATTATGGATGTTTGTGTTTATTTACAGTGTTGTTTATAAGTTGTTATAGATAAGGGGGAAAAGAATATTAGATGTGGATTTCTTTTTGTTTTAAGAAGAGAAAAGGGGATATGTGGGAGATTGTGTTGTTTCATTGTAAATAATTATCCCACCGACTGTTTTAATAAAAAGTGCTGATTGGCCAAAGGCAGGCAGGAAGTGTGGGCAGGGCTACCAGACTAAGAAAACTCTGAGAACAGGAAGCACAGAGCAGAATGCCAGAGAGAAGCTGGAAGAAGCAGAGGACAAATATGCTGCTCTAAGAAAAGGTACCCAGCAGCATGGCTGAACAAGATAAGAGACATGGGTTAGATTAAGGGTACAGAGTTAGCAAGTTATATGCCTGGGTATTAGGTCGAGTAGACTAAAACTATTGAAAGCATCTGTGTGTTACTGCAGGTCTGTGGGTCTGCGGGTGTAAACCTTGAGGCTAGGCCCAAAAGTCTGGGCCAGAAACCTCCTAGTACAGGCCTTACCCCTTCTAAGGAGTGGATGGGGAAGAGGGGAGAAGAGGGAAGTGTAAAAAGGGGAGGGGGTTGCAGTTAGTAAATAAAATAAAAAATAAGTAAAAAGAACTTAGTTTAGTTTTTTTAAGTCAAAATTCAGTTGGCTAGAAGATACAAGCCTCTTATTATTATTATATGCTCAGGTGATTACAAGGCATATACTGCAACAAAAATAGATTATCTAAACTTATCTCTGCCCTACACAGAGACTTATATTTATTGGCAAAAATGAATAATTAAAAGGAAAGATAATAAAAGAATGAGGTGTCAAGGCCTCCCTTTCTTAGAAAAGTTACCTAGTGCAGAGTTACTGTGGTGTCATCTGACCAAGGAGCAAACGACTGCCAGGATTAGACATATAAACAAATTCTATAAATACATACAATGTAAACATTTTATTTGTCAGAATTTGAATAGCAGCTGTAGCATCTTTGGCCTGAGGATTTTTCTTGTGCACTCTGACCCTTAAAAGTTAATAATATACTACTCAAAAAATGACAATCTTTCCACACTTGCTTAGAGATTTTCTTTCTACCTAGCTTCCTTGAAGCTGCAAAAGCTGATAGCCTGATAATGGGCTGCCATAAACCTCTAGATTCTTAAAAATTGGGCTATGGGGTTGATGAGTAAGAAATTATTGTAGAAGATAACTCTTTGTCAATGATGACTGGAGTTGAGAGAAAATGGTTTTTAAGAGATAACTGTTTATCAGTGATGACTAAAAGATCTGTAAAAGGAAGGAAAACACATGTCCAAAACCAAAATATCGATCTATGTTTTGAAATAACATGAATCTATCTCTCCTTTTGAATTTCTTACCTCCTTTGTTGGACCTGGCCAACACTAAGACTGGGCCCCAGCAGTGTTAACTTTAATTGAATCAATTTTTTAAAAGAAAACTAATTTTTGAACTACATCTTTTTTTTCTGTTATAGATATGAAGTACATTATCTCTCCTGCTACAGATTACATCTTTAGTTTATGTGTGGAAAGTTGAGTACCTAATTCTTAGCATTGTGGAGAAGTGTAGAATCCACAAAGGTGAAAACCAGCAAAGGGAGTAAGTATACATGGAATGGCCCTCAAAGAAAAGAAGTACCATTGCCTCCCTTCAGTCTTTACTTTGGAACACCGTGAGGTTAGCTGGCTCTTCTGACACGATTCTGCCATGATTTATACTATTAGACAGTTAGCAAATAGCTCTAAGTTTTAAAACATTTTATTTTTTCTTGTTTTTTTTTAATTTTACATTTAAATCCATGATTCACTGTGGATTGGTTTTTAAGAAAAAGACTTTAAAGAAGTTCATTTTAAATTTTGCTTTCCTTATGTCTTGGTTACTTTTGTATTGCTTTGATAAAACACCATGACCAAGATATATATAAAAAAAATTCTTCATTGGATTATGGTTTCTTCTAGAGTTCATGGGGGCAGAGCAAAGGCACAGTGGCAGGGGCAGTCGGAGCAGCTGCTGGGAGCTCACATCTGGATCCACAAGTAGAAGACTGAGAGAATGAAAGCCCATCTCCAGTGTCACACCTCCTCTAACAAGGCCATACTTCCTACTTCTTCCTAAATCATCCTACAAACTAAGAATATAATAAGCCAATAGAGGTCATTCTCATTCCAACTACTAAAGCTTAATTGCTGATTTTTTGTCAGTTTTTATTTTTGCTTATGGGTATCCATCATTTGCTCAAATGACTACTATTGTTTTGTGTATTTGTAAAAATATCAGTTGGATATAATCATAATCATGTTCATTTGTTTCTGGATTCTCTATTCTGTTTCTCTCTCTCTCTCTCTCTCTCTCTCTCTCTCTCTCTCTCTCTCTCTCTCTCTCTCTCTCTCTCTCTCTCTCTCTCTCCTGATGGTCTTTTGACATATGGTAAAGTACTGTGAATTTTCCATTCATATTAGTTTTCTTCCTCAACATTTTATTAGTTAATTCAGGCCCTTGATCTTTCCAAACACATGTCTCAGTGTTTGTTAATCTATGTCTTTTTCAACATTTTGGTGTTCCAAATCAATTGCTCTAATTCTACAGGTCAATTTAAGGGAAATTGGCACAGTCATGTGTGTCTTCCAGCCCACAAAGAGGTCTTGTCCTCTTTTGTTCTTTTATAATTTTGTAAAACATACAGCTCTTGCAAGTAGTTTTTAAATTTATGCCTGAGCAATTTGTTTCATTAATTTTAGAGAAATTATGTGTACTGTTGAAATTTTATTTTAATTCCCACTAATAATATATAGAAATGAATGCTCAATAAGCAGAAAGTAACTGCTACATGCTTTATTTTAATCTTTATCTGGTGACCATGCCCTCATTTCTAGTTCTCTCAGGTCCTTGGAAAATCTTCAGAATATTCTTCATGGTCATGGAACCACATACAGAAGTCATTTTATACCTTCCTTTTACTCTGGGCTATTTTCAAGGATTTTTCTCCCTCCCATTATCGCATCCTTTTGAAATGCCAGTACCCAATAGAGACCATGAGGAATGACACTCAACTCATTCTCAGTCCTTAAAGGACAGTGCTCCTTTCCCACCATTAGTGCTGCACTTCCTGCAGTTTTCTATCTGCTTGTTTGCTATGAGGAAGATTCCCTCTGTGTCCAATAAGGAAATGCCGATCACAGATAGCTGCTGGGTTCTGTCAAATTGTTTCTGTGTCATTGTGTATGATCCTGTGAAATTTTGTCCCTGGTTTGTTGATATGGAGGAATACATTAATTACATTTCTAAAATGGAACTAGCTCTGCGCTTTGGAGTATATCTCTTTGCTCTGAAACATTAATCTTTCACACATTGTTGGATTTGCTAATATCTTCTGAAAGACATTTAATGTAAGTTCATAAAGACAGCATTTAGTGCTGTCATTTCCTTTCTTTGTACTGTGTTTGTGCAATGGGCATTAAAGCAACACTGTCCTTATAAACTGTGTTTTCTTCCCATGAGAATCTGATATTAATTATTCTTTAAATCTTCACTAAAACTCCTCAGTGCAACCATCTTGACTAGAGCTCCTTTTGAGGGAGACTTCAAGCACAAATTCTGTTTCTTTAATGTTTATATGAAAACTCATTTTATACTGCTCTTTTTAGCTTAATGAAATCTGGCCATTTGTGGTTTCCAAGTAATTGGAATACTTTTTGCTAGCTAGCCTGGGAACAATTATATGTCAGTTCATTTTAATCTTGATTTTAGTGCAAATATGCTCAGCAATTACTTACCTATCTTTATGATGAGTAAGATTATCTGGACCATATTTAAAATGCTTCTTGGTCATTTTACTTTACAGGTAATTTATTATTTTTATTATGTTTATTATTTTTACATCTATTTATTATTTGAAAAATTGAGACAAGGATACAATGTCTGACCTTATCAACCCATCACCATCTCTAGTTGTCTCCAGACTTATATAAATCTTTCTCTCAACTTTCTAACTCACTGAGTCCATTTAATGCTATCCGTGTGTGTGAGTATAAAGTTGTCCACAGGGGCATGGCCAACCCACCAGTGTAGGGGTATTGTGTTGTTTCATGGTAAATAATTGCCCCACCCACTGGTTTAATAAAAAGCGCTGATTGGCCAAAGGCAGGCAGGAAGTATGGGTGGGGCTACCAGCCTAAGAAAATCTCTGAGAACAGAATGCCAGACAGAGCACCAGAGAGAAGCTGCAGGATGCAGAGGACAACCATGCAGCTCTAAAGAAAGGTACCAAGCCACATGGCTGGACAAGAGACATGGGATAGCTTAAGGGTAGAGAGCTAGCAAGTGATATGCCTGGGCCTGAGGCTGATCAGCCAAAAACTAATGAAAGCGTCTGTGTGTCTCTGTCAGACTGTAGGACAGTGGGTCTGTGGGTCTGTGGGCCTAGACCTTGAGGTTAGGCCTGAAAGTCTGGGCCAGAAACCTCCTACTACACACCAGTAGTCATCTTTAAATAAAATTGCCTTTCCCTTCCCAGCATCCATCAATGCCAATAACCCCTCTGCTAGAGAATGGACCTTGGGAGCTCTTTTTTTCCTCCATGTTAAACTCTGTAATTGTCTTCATCTTGTGGTGCTCTTGGGTTGAAAATCATGGTTGCTGTGAGTTTTCATGAGCTATATATGTGACCTCAACACTTACTGTTCCTGCTTTACCATATTTGGCACTTGGATAACTTTTGTTCTTTTTTCTTTCTCTTTCTTTAGCATTTGTGTAGTTTCTAGAAATAATACCACACTCCGCCTCTAAAGTCTTTCTGCCACCTCTATTCATCAATGTTAATTTTTACATTTAAATCCACTTAAAATATGGAATTCCATTCACTAAGGATTTAGAGACTCTGGCCTAAGAGACAAAAAGTTCTTGATAACATATAGTGAATATCTGTACTGATTTTTAAGAGACCATTATTGACTTGATGTATTTAACTGCAGATCTCTCATTGTATTTGACCATCGCTATGCAGCAATGTATCCAAGAAGACAAAACTTTGCTGAAGAGTCACACATGCATGGTTTATGTTCTAATCCTTCTCTCTTTAATGCTATAGTCCTAGGAATTTTATTTAACCCTCCTAAAACTATGATTATTCTAATGGTTGATTGATTTTGAGACATGGTCTTACTCAGCAACACAGGCTGATTTTGAAATCATGATTCCTCTGCCTTAGCTTCTCAGTACTGGGATTATACGCATGCATCATGATCTGTGCTTCCTTAAGTTATGCCTAAAACCATCTATCTAATTCAGAGATGTTATGAAAAACTAAAAGTATGATATACAGAAAGAATTGTTCTATTAAGAATACGTGAATTGTTAATACTGCTCAATGGAACTAAGCTTTTTAAAGGTGTGTCATATAAATATTACTATTTTAGTCATATATCTCCTTGTTACCATGCCTAGATTGAGTCAGCCAGTTATATTTTTGTCAATGATACAAGACTTTTTGAAAAAACATAAAAACTTCTTTCCAAATGATCCACTTCTCAGAAGAGCGTGTGTGTGTGTGTGTGTGTGTGTGTGTGTGTGTGTGTGTGTGTGTTTCACAAATTGAGCAAATTGAGTGCCATTGTTACATAAGCTCAGTGTTCTCCAGATTCCTCAACAGAAGTAGCTCCCATCCCAGTACTTTCTCCTCTGTTTACAGTGGTATCATTTTATTTTCGAGCAAAGATTAGATGTATTGATACTTGTCAAAATTCAAGAGAGCATGTTGTAGGTGGAGTTTTACTTACAAGGCACCAGTCCAAGATTAATATTTATTAAAATATAAATCAATACTCATGATACAGGTAACAGCTTATAATGTCACCTGAACAAAGACTGAAGTATCCAAGCGATGGACGATGGATTCCAAACTGGTCTCTCCAGCAGCCAGGAACCAGGAACAACAGTGCTCCCAGGGTCCCAGTAGCCCCTTATCAATGGGGTTGGCCACACCCCCTCCAGGTTGGCCACATCCCCTCCAGGTTGGCCACACTCCCTCCAGGAGCCCAGGACCCTGGATAAGCATCTTCGGACCTTATCAGCTGACACCTGAATCCCACCACAGCATGTTGTTTTTTAAATTGTTAACAAAAAAAATAGTGTAAATCATTCTTACTCTTATTTTCAGTCGTATAAATGATTCCATATACTTGCATGTCTGAACACCAGCTTTGATTAGTAACTCTGTAATAGTGGATGGGAGTAACCACCTGGCAAGTACTGATGAAAGTCACATTTCCTCTTGAGAAAAATGATAGAAACCGTGATGATCCTATATGACCACAATAGCACACCTTCGGCGGCTGAATTGTACAGTGTCTTTTGCTTACAGGTTTGTTATTTACTATCACATGGATTTTCAACAAGCCTTAATTTTTAAAAAATATTATCCATTTATTTTTTCATATTTATTCTATTTTGTCAACATGTTTTAAATTGAAACAGAATTACATCACCTTCTCCATCTCTTTTCCCTCTTAACCCCTCTCTACAACATCTTCTAGATCCTCCACACACACTCAAGTTGATAACTTCTTTTTCTTTTATTATTATTGTATACTCTCTCACAGAGAGAGAGAGAGAGAGAGAGAGAGAGAGAGAGAGAGAGAGAGAGAGAGAGAGAGAACAAAGAATGTGTGGTATTATCATATTTATTATATAATATTATCATATTATCTATTTGTAAATGAGATAGTTTGACCTATTTTCCTAATTATATCCATTTCATCTCCTTCTTTTGCTGTATTGATTCAGCTAGCACTCTAGGAATGTATTTGTCAAAGTGGAAATATTGACCAATCTTGTCTCATTCCTGATTTAAATGAGATGTTTTTGAGTTTCCCTTTAGGATGGTGTTGACTGTGGGTTTGTCTTATATAATCTTTACTATGTTGATGTATATTCCCACAGTTCTACTCTTTCTATGACTTCTATCATAAAAGAACATTGAGCTTTGTCAAAGATAACTTTTTTTCTATACTTATGTGGTCATGGGGCTTTTATTAGGTCAATTTATATGATTCAGTATGTTTATTGACTTATGTATGTTGAAGCAACTCCGCATTTCTGAGATAAAGCATCACGTTGGATGGACTTCTTGACATGTCCCTTGAGCATTTTATTGGGGCTGCTGTGTGTCTGTGTTTATAAAGGACATTAGTCTGTAGGGTTTTGTTTCTTGGTGATGTTTTGTCTCTGGCTGGTTTAGATATTAGGGTAATGTTGCCTTTATAGAATCAATTTTGGACTGATTTGTCTGTTTCTACTTTTGGAGAGTTTTAAAAGGGATTGGCTGTAGTTCTTCTTTTAAGGTCAGGTAGAATTCTGTTGTGCCTCCATCTTGGCCTGGAGGGTTTCTAGTTGGAAGATCTTAGTGGTTTTCACATTGTTTCTCTCCTTCTTCATTGTGCCTTCTTTAGGTTGCTGGTCTCTTCTTGGTTTAACTTTGATAGTTTTGATAAATCAAGAAATTCAACTATTTCAATTTTACAATTTAATACTGAGTGCATATTTTTAAATTGACAGCAATATATAATATATATACACATATATATGTTACATAATGTGTTTACAATGTATATACTATGCAGTGTGCATGTATGTATATAATTGATGTATAATGGTCAGATATGACACATGAGATTATTTTAATTTTGTGTATTTGTCAAAATTTGTTTTTTTGTGTTTTAGAGAAGCTTTGATGTGCTACTATATATAGTAAATGTTCTTTGGAGTTTGGGTAGAATATTCTATAGATAGGTGGTAAGTTCCTTTAATGTAAGATGCTATATAATTATAAGGTTTCTCTGTTTTTTAGTCCAGGAGTCCTGAATAAAGTGGGGTGTTAAAGTCACCTACTATTATTTGTTTTGTGATGATATTTATTTTTAATTACATTGGTGCACTTTTTATGAGATTGTATGCACAAGGTTTAGTGTATACATAATAAGTATTGGATATTTTCTTGATTTATTGAGTCACTGATTAAAATTTTATGCCCTCTTTCCCTCATTTCTCTCTAGTTTTAGTTTATTTTTACAGATATGAGGGTGCCTATGCCTGCTTCCTTTTTGATCTCATTTGCTTGAAATACATTTTTTCTGTCTTTCACTTTAAAATGGTGTTTGTCTTTAAAACTAAGACAATTTCTGGTATATAAAACATAGGTGGATTTTTCTCTTAATGCACTTAGCTAGCTTGTGTCATTTCACTGGAGAATTATGATCATTAATAGTTAGTTATTTTTGGAAAATATGGTAAGATTGCAACCATTTTTATTTTTTCTGCTGTCTTGTCCTCTTAGCTGTGTTTTGATTTTCATTAAATATAAACTCTTTTTTTCTTCCTAAAGTCTATTGATTGTGCTTATTTCTCTACTTACTTCAAAGTATTACTTCAAGTATTACATTTAACATTTTATTACTTGATATAAAGCTTGGAGGCTTTCAAGCATTGAATTCAAACAAATTTGGTCTATATATTTTACTTTCATAAATTACTTTTAGAGGTTGGATTGATGACTAGTTGATGAAGCACTTTCACACTAGCATGAGGACCTGAGTTTCCATGATATGCTCCTCTGATGAGGTGAGAACAGACACAGTAACATCTCTAGACACTGGAAGGCCAGCTCACCTGTTGTATGCAGCAGCAAGACACCCTGTCTCCCTCACAGGGATAAAAGGTGAGGAGCAACATCATAGCCTGCCCTTTGTTATGCACACATGTGCTGTGGTACATATACTCTCTCTCTCTCATACACATATATGCATACACACAATATATACAAAGCACACATATGTATATGCGTGCATACAGTATATACACATCATACACACATATTCGCATACAAGCACACACACGTTATATTTAGTATTTAGTGTTCGGAGGAAAATACAGTACCTTGAATAAAAAGTTAATATTTCCCAATTTCTATCATTAATCTTCAATTTTACATTACATGATCATTTTGAATAATTACAGAATGACAAAATTAACATGTTTAACTTCAGGAAAGATTTGAAGTTCTTCATCCCACTTTACACAGTTTTCAACTTGACTGCACACATGCATTAATATCCCTTATCTAGATCTTCAGTTTGGTCTTCTGCTCTTCTTCCTTCATTCATGTTATTTTGAATTTTGACACAAAAAAACTAAGAGAAATCTCAGAGGATTCCTGTTCCCACAGTGCTCTGACATGTGCCCAGACACTAGTTCATACATAATTCCCTTTATTGTTCTTTCTTCTACACTATGAAAGAGGAATTCTCACATACTGTCGTTGAGATGTGCTGATAAAAAATACACTTGCTGTCTGGCAGTGTGGCCCTTATTATTTTTTGTTTCCTAAGTCCAGCAGTACGTGATCTGTCTAGAACAATTTTCAAGTCCATAGAAACAGTCAAACTGCACTCAGTAAATGCCATAAAGCCCATCCCCACACCTATGTTATGGTCAATTGTGTAGTGGACACACGGCCGTTCATAGAACACATAGGCTTGCTAGGGCTCCAGACACGATCTAAATATTGTTTTAGAACCTTCTGAATAAAATTGAATATGTTCTATTCATTACTTCTTGTTTGCTTTCTCAGAATACTGTGACTTTAGTTGTCTGAGGTAAAGGTTCAGTCCCTTTTTATCTCCAGGTTTTGTACGCCAAATACAAATTAAGCAGACGAGTTGGCAGTTCCCCTTGCTTCAGTCTCCATTAAGGGCTTCTGTGTACACTGCATCCTCTCTGTCACCCACGATGCTCTTTCTCTTCTTTCCATGTAAAGTTCTCGTGTTTCCTCTTTTGTACCTTTTTTTTTTACCAAAAAAAAAAAAAAGTAGGAGGCTCCTGTTTACTTGAGATTTTCATTGAGCTACATTACTGGAAAGAGTTAACATGGAGGAAAGAGAGCTTGTATCGGAGATATCGAGGCATGTTCAGTTCTGAGAACTAGTTCAGTCTACTGTACAACAAAGAATAATGAATTCACTGACAGGTTCAGGTACTATGTTGTGGCCTGCAGGGACATCTTTAAACACTTATTCCGTACTTAACAAGCCCAAAACTATAATGTGAAATCCTCCATTTTACTCCCTTTACCCGTACGTGTTTCATGCTCAATTTTGTGTGTGTAACTCTTTTTCCTACCAGAGCACTTAGGAAAAGAATAACCTGCAGGATTTATCAGTTTTTTTTTTAAGGACAGAGTTTTAGTGTACTCTACTATGTTTAATGTCACCCAAAAAGCACTGGCTGTGGATGCTCAGTTTTATCCATCAAATACCTTGTTTCAGGCTCATGTTCTATATTTAGAAGGGGTTCCGATTACAGCTGGCATGAGAATGGGAAAGGAGGAAGAAAGAAGATACAGAAAGTAAAGTTTAAAGTGATCTTATCACTAAGTCATCTAAATTTTTTGAGATTGGTATACCAGGTATAAAATGTTAAGATCAAATATAGAAGGCAGACTACTATTAAAATGGGGCTGGTTTTTATTGCTTTTTCAAGCTCAAGAGCATGAGGGTATAGATTAAAATGGTGACTTCTATCTGTTTGATTTTATTAAATGCCTATATTATTAGCTAGATATCCTAAAACACTGAAGATAAAAGTCACCTTAGCATGGAACAGAATTCATTCAGTCCACACCCCTCTGGCTAGAAGGTACAGGAGTAAGCTTGGGCTTCCTTGGAAAAAGAGGCAAGATAATTAAGTTCATATAACCCAGAAGGGATAAATGGATATAGAAGGGAAAGATAAGAACTCAGGACTTGCCATTACCAAGACTACTTTCAGCCTTTCATGTCTTCTTTCTCTTTTTTGTAAGACATTCTCTTTAACTAAAGGACAACCTCAGCCCTCAGAATCATAAATGCCAAAGAAAAATCTTATTCTACACAGTCAACCAGGACTTCTATAACAATGAATCCATGATAAACTCTCTAAGGCAAACAAAACTTTAGATAAACAAAAAGCTGCCCCAATGAGTTTTACGAAAAGCCATAGAATAATGTCATGAACCAATTACCATGAGGCTAATTACATATGTCAACTTGATTGGCCACAGGATTCCAAACATTTGATCAGACAGTTTTCTGAGTGTGACTAATTTTGAATTTGAACAAAAATTACAGTCTTGATTCTTTTGGATCATAGATGTTTGGATACAAATTGGAACTACCCCAGTAAGTCTTGTGTCTCCAGATTACAAATTGAAGATTATGTCAATTCTTAGCTTCCATATTTGTATAAGTTATGTTCTGTTATCTATCTATCTACCTACCTACATATCTACATATCTATCTTCCATATCATTATTTTTCATCTATCTCTGACCTATTATATACTTATTGATCTCCATACCCAATTATCTACTTACTTCTTACTGGTTTTCTTTAACTAGAGAACTCTAACACTTATACACAGTAGAAAATATAAGTATATAAGCATATATGTGACTATTGAGGTTGAGAAATCTCACAGACCCTAGTTGGGGGAACTGGTTTAGTTTGGTTAGGATCTGAAAGCTTTGGAATGAGAAGCACAGGGTCAGAGAAATCTGAATGTCTTAACTCAAACACAAAGAAATGTGTGGTCCTTCCACTGACTTACTTATCCTTTTTCAGTCCTTAACACAATGGATGGTTCTGGCTCACATTTGTGTGAACAATCTTTACTCAGAATCAAATGTTAATCTCTTCCAAAAATTCCCTCACTGATAGCTGCTTATATCACTTTATCATCTCCACAACCATTGCTCAGTATAGTCAAGTTCACACTGAAGATTACACATTTTGTGTATGTTTGTGTGTGTGTACACACATCTGTATCCACAATATTTTCTACTTCAATTTAATCTTGATTAATATAATTCTAACAGCACATTTTTTGCCAATTCACTATGTCAATATGCTTTTATAAATAATAGGAAAATTTAGGACACAAAATAAAAGGCTAATATGTATATGTCACTTACTCTTCTGATTATTTGTACTATCTCATTGAATGTAACAGTCTTGTAGTAGAAATTACTATTTATATCTTATAGATAGAATATATCACATATAAAGATCTAGTATATTATAAAAGGTCTAAAAATGCTAATAACTGGTATCCCACATAGACTGTAATAGATGGAAATGTATGAAGAGGTATTATTTGTCCCATCAGCAGTTAATTCATATTCCCTTTCATGTCCATTCATTATCTTTTTGGTTCTAGAAGGTTTAGCTTAATAAGATGAAATCCTGAAGGCACTCTCAAATAGCTATTGCAAATTATTATTTATAACTTTTAAAAAAGCATTTGCATGATGACATGCATAAGAACACAAGTGATGATGATTGAAATGATCATGTGGTTGTCATAAATGCAGTAATCAATTCTGAAGAATCCAGAGTTTTCACAGTAAACTTGAGGTCCTTTATTCATCAGGACAATCAGCCAAGATATGTGAATTTCTCACAGAATCAGAGCATTTTCTCTCTCCCATCTCTAAACAGATCCCTATAAGGACTATACGTTCTAGGAAGATACAAAGTGAGGGAAGACTCTAGAGAAAGGGTTTCATCTAAACCCCAATGAGCTAGAAAGTTTTTTCTAATACTTAGCATATAAAAATGTAACCAACATTTTTGTTGATTTGTTCTTTAACATGTAAACTGTACAAAGTACTATAAAATTTTGCATTCCCATTCAGCCTCATTGTACTGAGGTCACTGATAGAGATTCACCATGATGAAATGCTTTGTGTACCTACCTGATTCCTGTAACCTCCACCATGTCAAAATATTTTGTTGTGTCAAAGGTTTTCTTCTGTGAATCAGAATAACTTTCTTTTTTGTCTCTCTTTGCTTATTTCAGAATCAATTTTAATTAATGAAACAGCAGCCTTTCATTTTCAATAAAGAAATTCAAGCTGATACCACAAGCAGAGAGACTTGCCCTGGGACCACATGCTACCTGATTTAGTGCAGTGCTGTAATTAAGAGTATCCTTTAGGAAATAAAGAGAATATTCTCAGCAACTAGCACACACCTTTACTGTCAGCAGCATAAAGAAAAACTTTATACATATTTAATAACTCATGCATGCTAATATAGAGTATATTATATATAAATGAATCATGTCCCATCATTCACAGTGCTTACTTTTATTGTGATTAATGCACACTAAGTGTTTTTAAGTATGCTTGAGTGAAGGTTAAAACATCAGTGTTTACACAGTATGCGTGCTTAGCTGTTGTATTAGTCAAGATTCTCTAGAATCACAGAAATTATGAAATGAATCTCTTATTTTTATTTATTTTATTTAATTATAGTATGTTATACTATAAAATATATAATATATAATTTAGTGGAATGACTTACATGCTGCAGTCCAGTTGATCCAACAATGGCCAACTGTGAATGGAAATGGAAACTCTAAGGATCTAGTAGTTGGTCAGTCCCACAAGGCTAGGTGTCTCAGATGGTCTTCTGTATCTGCTGAAATCTCAAAGAATTAGACATCAATGCCAGAGAATAAATGGATGTGCGAGGAAGACAAGGGCAAGCAAGCATAGTAAGAGCTTCTTTCTTCCATGTCCTTTGTATAGGCTTCCAGGAAACAATGTGGCCCAGAATAAAGGTTTGTTTATTTATTCTGATAATAAACTACCTCCAAGTTCTGGACTACAAGTGGATTCACCCACTTCAAACAAAGCTGATAATCTCTCACAGACATGCCCTCCATATCTGGATTGTACTTCACTCCAGACATAATCAAGTTGACAAACGAGAATAGTCATCACAACCTACCTTGAAATCATTTTTGTGAAATTTCCAATTTATCTTGTCATCACTTTAAATCAAGCCTGTCTAAATCATTTCTTGACCCAGCAACTTCAGCAAATGTTTCCTCTAAAATTCAAACACCTCCAAAAATTAATGCAAAAAGTATAAAGCTTGAGTTTCTGTCTCATTAAAATCAGGATATGGTAGCCTTATGAGATAAGTGTGTAGGCTAACAAACAGCTAATCAAACAAGACAGTTAGAGGTCTGGAATTTATGCTACATGTTCAAGGGTTGGTTATTTGCTGTTAGAGTTTGAAAAATTTGAAACAAGCTATCACAGATCTGCAGCTGAGCTTGACCTCAAATCTACTGCATACAAAGGATGACCTTGAACTCATGATTACTCTTACAAGAGTGCTGGAATTATGGGTTGAATCAAAATGCTAGTCTTAAATATTGCTTGATATGACCATCTAACTATCCTAAGAATTGGTGAGCACAAGATGGGGAGGTGAGGCTGATGGCTGACTGGGAGGGATTGGGAGGGAGGAAGGAGAGGGAGCAAGGGGATACATGGATAAAATGACATTTTTTAATAAAAAAATAATGATAAAATAAATAAATAAAGATTTAATAGATAAGAATTTGTTTCAAAGCCAATCCTAGTAATTTCCGGTAAATCAGCTAATTTCTTTTGCTCTGGGAATTTAAAAAAAGTAAAAATCAGTAATGGAAATCTACAAATCTGGGAATTTTTGAATCATTACTTAAAAGTTATTTTTGAAGTATAATTTTAGGTCCCTCAACATATGCCACTGTTATGGAATCTTCAAACCCGGTGCTAATTTTGTTTCCATAAATTTTCTAAAATAGAAAAAAAAAATACTTAACAGGGAATGGATGTGTTTCTTAGTTTCTTGCTTTTAAATTAACAACCACAGGTTTAAACAGAGAAACAGAAACCTCTTCCCAGGAGTATTCAGGCTTTGGTGTAAGCTTGTATGAGTTTTGATTTAGAAGCAGGCCATGGTCAAGGACAAAGTAGTATATTTTTATATTTTTTGAAGTAGAGATATACTATGTATTAAGAATTCCTCAAAACTGCTGAATATTCATTATCAGAAATTTTAAAATTAAAACTACAATTATTATTAGAAATATAATCAGAAAAACATTGAAATTTTTAAAAAATTCCTAACAAAGTTAAATTTTCATGCCAATATTATATTGGCATTTATAAATTAAAAAATCAAGTTGATTATTTTCATTATAAAAAGTAATAATTTTTAAACCAAATATTTACCAATAATCATCCCCTCTATATAAATAAATCTATATTTTAATTTAGACATTAAAGTCAAGAAATCACTACAGATTTAAAATAATAAAGAACACAGAGCATAAAGTGTTTTATCATGCAAGAAATAATTACCCAAGCATCAAGACTTTTATTCTTTTAGCTGAACAAAGGAACACCAAATGGAGTTCCTGACGCTGATTCAAGTTTCCCAAAAGTCTCTGAAATGTTTTTACATTGTATCCTAATAATACCCTTAGATGGATTTATGCTTAAAATAAATTTAATGAGATGAATGCACAAAGATAAAATTTCCATAATCTTCATAACATACTTGTTTAAAAACAACTCAAATTTCTCAGAACAGAGAAATAATTGAATTACTATATAACCACTTAGTGCAAATCTAGAAGGCATTAAAGGCACTAATATAGACAATGACTACAATTAAACTCTATATATATATATATATATATATATATATATATATATATATATGTTTGTATGTATTTCGTATGGCAATGTGACATCATTGTAACAGTGAAGAGAGAGGCTGTAGCATCAGATAAAAATATGACACACCCAGTAAATGTGTCTATTTACCAAACTTGTAGCAATAAAATTGGAAGTGTCACTTTTCAGAAAGGTCATAAAACCTTTAGGAAATAGAGATTTGCTGGAGGAAGTATGTCACTGAGGGCAGACTTTAAGGTTTACAGCTTAGCTCCATTTTCTGATCACTCTGTTTTCTAGGTGCTAAAAATGCTATCATCTATTTTCTATTTCTGCTATCATTCACTTCCTGCCTGTTGCTGTGCCTACCCCACCCTGCCCCTTGATGGAGTCTGTCCTTTTGGAACTATAAGCCAACAGAAACCTTTTCTTCCCCAAGTAACTTTTTGTCTGTTCTTAGTCCAGCAATAGAAGAGCAGCTAATAGAATGAGGTAGAGACATTGACACATGCTATAAAGTTATATGTTCATTACAGGAAAGGAAAGGTAGGTGGAAGGAAGGAGAGTGGAGAAAGAGAAGGAAGGAAGAAGGGAGGGGAAAAGAAAAGAAAGGAAAAGAAGAGAAGAGAGAAGAAAAAAGAAGCTGAGAAACCAGATGATATTCTGGCTTTAATATTTTCTTTCATTACCTAAACTTTTATCCTTTCCCTGTGGGAAGTACAATCTAAATCTTCTCTTTACTTGGGAATGTTGACATACACCTTTAATTCTAGCACTCGGGAGGCAGAAGCAAGTAGATCTCAGTGAGTTCAAGTGCATTTTGGTTGACGGTGAACTCAAGGTAAGCCACAGCTATATAATAAGGCCCTGTCTCAAAATTAAAATCCTCTTTCATTGAGATAACAATATATTGTCGTTAACCATAATTGCCCTGCTATGCCCTAGAACAGCAAAATTTATTTCTCACAAGTTCAATTTTACTTTTGGACCATTGTACCTGCTAATCATGCAAGGATGGGAGACTAAATAAAGCAGACCTTAAATTTTGACAACCACAGTGCACTGGTTCAAGCCTCATCCTTTTCCATGTTTATTCAGTTAAAGACTTTTCTTTTATTTAAATTTTTTCTCATACAATATATACTGATTACAGCTTCCCTACCCTACTCCCCCAGTTCCTTTCTTTACCAGTTTCCTTCCCATCCATGACCACCTCTTTCAACCTCTCAATAGAAACAAATGGGCTTCTAAGGGATAATAGTAAAATATAACATACAATGATGATACAAAATATAACAATTAAAAAATGGACAAAACAAACAGGAGGAAAAGAGCCAAGAAAAAGCATAAGATACAGACTCACTCGTTTGTACAGTCAGAAAACCCTTGAAAACACTAAAGCAAAGGCCTATGTTTATGCAAGGACCTGTAGGGTTAAAAAAAAGACGAGAATATAAACTCTCATTCTTATTTAGAATTTTTATTGCTGTGAAGAGACACCATGAACATGATAACTCTTATAAAGAAGACATTTAATTGTGTGGTTTGCTTACTTGTTCAGAGGTTCAGTCATTTTCATCATAGTGGGGAGAATGGCAGTGCGCAGGTGGGCATGGTGCTAGAGAGGTAGCTGAGAATCCTAAATCTTGTAGACAAGTGGAAGTCAAATGAAAACACAGGGCATTATCCTGAGCATAAAAAACTTCAAAGCCCAAACCCGCAGAGACACACTTCCTTTAACAAGGCCCATACCCTTCCAACAAAACCATACCTCCTAATACTGCTACTCCCTATGAGATTATGGGTGCCAATTACATTCAAACTACACATTCCACTACATAACTCCCATAAACTTGTAACAATATCATATGCGAATTGCATAGTCAATCTCAGTCTCAACAAAGTTTAAAAGTCCAAAGTTCAAAGTCTCTTCCGAGATTCATGCAATCTCTTAACTATAATCTTCTATAAAATCTCAATCAAAAGTCAGATCACATACAGCCAACATAAATGACACAGGAAATGTATTACTATTCCAAAACATAGAGAAAGGAGCACAGTGAGTCAATACTGGACCAAAGCAAAACAGAAAAGCAGCTGGGCAATCTCCAAACTTTGCATCTCCATGTCTGATGTCAAAGTGCTCTTCAGATCTTCATCTCTGTTCTGCTTTGTTGACTGTAATACACTGCTTTCCCTTGGGCTGGTTCCACTTCCTGTTAGCAGGTATCCCATGGTCTGACATATCTAACATCTTGGGTATTCCAAGGCAATCCAGGCTCCAACTTAACAGTTTCATACAACGGCCGCTCTAGGCCTTTACTTAGGGATGCCCTTGATACCTGCCTAGCCTCAGCAACTTTCCTGAATCTCAGGGGCAAATTTAATAACCTGTTTTTTTTCCCCATTGTTAACTCTTAAGCTAGAACCATGTGGCCAAAACTGCCAAGCTCTGCTACTTACTGGAGCTGGAACATGCCCCCTCCCCCTGTAAATTACACTTTCATCAGCTTTCTGTTTTTGATGGTTCCCTCACTGCCTAAGCTTGGCTTAGGAACTTGCTCTGTGACCAAGCTGGCCTCAAACTCATAGATCTTCTGACTTCTTCTGCCTTTCCAGCACTAGGATGAAAACATCGCACTGACCCTATGCTTTTCTTTAGTTCCTTTTCCCACCTTGGAAACTTAGCTGGGTTGGACTTTGCCTAGTGGTCACCACTTTCTTTATTCCATTTTTAATTACACTTATGTCCTTGAAACAGAACTTCGTTCCATTGCACTTCCTGGCATTTCTTTTTCTCCTCAAAATTTACATTTTATAATTTAATCTGCTCAGCCTGTTCCTTTTCATTATAAATCTTCATTAGAGTTACCACTAACAGCCACATGACGGTCTGTTTTCGAGATTTCATCTGTCAGTGGAATTAACCACAACTCTTCACTTTAGCCTCAGGCAGACTCTTTAAACAAAGGCAAAAGACAGCCACTTTCTTCATCAAAATATCACAAGAATGAGTTCTAGGCAACATACTAAAATTCTTCTCTTTTGAAACCTCTTTATTTCCACAGTTCATCAAAACATATTCAGCATCACTGTCTTCCACGCTCAGACTAGTATGGCCCACTAAACAGCACATACAGCATTTCACTGCTTTTCTACGCAAACATCCAAAGTCAGGCCTATCACAACAATGCCCGAGTCCCTGGTATCAACTTCTGTCTTAAGGTTTTTATTGCTGTACTGTGACACCATGACCAAGGCAATTCTTGTAAAGAAAACTTTTAATTGGGTGGCTCACTTACAGTTTCAGAGGTTCAGTCTATTATTATCATGATGGGGAGCATGGAAGCATGCACGCAAACACGGTAGTGAAAAGGTAGTTGGAAATCCTACATCTTTCAGGAAAAAGGAGGAATTTGGCAGAATCCTGAGCATAGGAAACCTCATATCTTACCCCCACAGTGACATACTTCCTCTAACAAGATTAAACCCACTCCAACAAAATGCCACCTAATAGTGCTACTCCCTATAAGATTATAAGATTCTCTCTCTCTCTCTCTCTCTCTCTCTCTCTCTCTCTCTCTCTCTCTCTCTCTCTCACACACACACACACACACACAGACACACACACACACATGCACACAAATATATATATATATATATATATATATATATATATATATATATATATATATATATATATATATATATATATATATATATATAGTATCTTTTTAACCCTACAGGTTAAATAATGTAAATAAATACAATAAAAATAAACAATAAAAATTACAAGGTAATTGTTGACCATCTACTGCTGGGCATGAGTGTGCTCTTAAGAGTAGTTTGCTTTCCCAATGAGACCCCTTTGGAGGAAAATAAATTTTCATTTGCAAGTAGTTATCAATTGGAGATTGCTTATGCGTTAGGGATGACAGCATTTCCCTTCTTGAAACTATGGTCCTATCTGGTACACACCCATGCAAGGCTTAGGCATGCTGCCTTAGTCTCTGTGTATTGATCATGTTGATTTAGAGAATCTTGATTGGTGTGGGGGGCTGCCCTCCATTTCCACTGACTCTTACACTCTTTCTGGCTTCTCTTTCACAGAGTTCCCTGTGCACTGAGGAGAGAGATTTGATGAAGACAACATGTTTAAGGTCTAGAGTGCAAAGGTCTCTCAATCTCTGCATAATGTCTGTCTGTGGCATCAATATTTGTTCACAGCTGCTTCAAAAGAAAGCATCTCTGATAATGGTTGTTAAAGTAATTGATCTTACAGTATAGCAGAATTTCATTAGGAGTTAATTTCTTACTATTTTTTATTTAAGAACAATGCCTAGTTCCCTGAGCTATATAGTTCCAAGTTCTTGGTCACCCAAGCAACACTACATGTAAGTTCTATCTATTAGAGAGGTCTTAAGTCAAGTCAGATTTTGGTTGTTACTCCCTCAAGCTTTATGCCCCCACTGCCCTAGCATATCCTGCAAGCAGAAAATGTTGTTCATCAAAGGGTTTGTGGCTGCTTTGGTGTTTAAGTTTCTCCTTTATTACTATGTAGAGTAGTTTCCTGTTCCAAAGAGGCTAGGCCTTAGTGATGAAGTCTCTATGTATGCATCAGCCCAGCTTTTTTATGTCCAATGAGTTTTATAAGTATTATGATCAGCAATGGGGTTTTGTCTTCATTTGTGGGGAACAATCTATAATCATGGCAAAAGCCTGGGTTGTTGAGAGATTTCCATGGGACTCCTTTGGCCAACAAATCAATTAAATGTAACCCAATCCCAGTAGTGGAGGTTTCATTTGATGACAAGAGATGTTCATGTGGGGTTCTGACTCCTAATTATTTAGTGATTTTATTTAGGAAGTCTTCAGAATATGTGCATATTTTAGAAAGCTTCTACTCTATTAGGACTCCATACTACCCCTCAAATGTCCCTTAATTGTAGCTGTCTCTGCCCTGTACTCAGACATTACTCCTCCTTCCCCATCAGTTCCCAAATAACCACTGAGAGGCTTAATTTTATTTATAAATGCTTGGCAGATAGCTCAGGCTTGTTATGAGCTAACTCTTACACTTAAATTAACTCATTTTTCTTATCTATGTCTTGTCACATAGCTCATTGTTTGTTACCTCATTTTCTACACACCCTGCTTCCTCAGCATGTGGCTGGCATCTCCCTGACTCTGCTCCTCTTCATACCAGTATCCTTGGTTTGATTGACTGCCTAACTTTATCCTGCCTTGCTACAGGCCAATCAGCTTCTTTATTAACCAATAAGAGTAATACATATTTTCAGTGTACAGAAAGATTACTCCACAGCACTCCCAGTATTCTTTCCCTTATTATCCTTTTTCCACCACCTTTTCACTTGATCCTCCTATTTCTTTGCCCCCATGCTTAACTATCTAGTATGTTTTCCTTTCCTAGAAAGAGTGATCTATCCCTCCAGTCCCTATCACTTATTCTATACCTAACCTCTGTGATTCTACAAATTTCATCTTATTATTGTTGACTTAATTGTTAATATCCACATATAAGTGAATATATACCATGTTAGTGATTCTGGGTCTGGTTACTTCATTCAAGATAGTTTTTCCCCCTGAGTTTCATCCATTTACCTATAAATTACATGATGTCATGTTTTAACAGCTCAGTAATGCTCTACATTATGTAAATGTATTGCATTTTCTTTATCCATTCTTCTAATAAGGGACATGTAGATTGCTTCAAATTTCTGACTAACATGAATAGGGCAGCAATGAAGAAAGCTGAACAAGTGTCTATGGTGTGGAATAAAGTATCCTTTGGGTATATGCCAAAGAGTGGTACATCTGGATCTTGAGATGGGTTGACACTCATCTTCCTGTGGAACTGGCACACTGATTTCTATAGTGGCTATAGAGGTTGGTAGTCCCACCAGAAATAGATGAGTGTTCCTCTGATTCCATATTCTCACAAGTATGAGCTTTAAATTGTTTGTTTTTGCATTTTTGTTTTTAATCTTAGCAATTCTGATAGGGGTAAGATAAAATTTAAAAATAGTTTTGATTTTATTTTTTCTGATGGCTAAGAATGATTAATATTTCTTAGTATTTCTTAGCCATTGTAGTCCCCCTTCTGAGAATTTCTGTTTAGATATATAATCCATTTTAAATTTTTGTTACTTATTTTCTTGATGTTCAGCTTTTGAGTTATTTATATAATTTTATATATTTTGGATATTAGCCCTCTCTTAGATGTGCAGTTGGTATTCACAATATCTCCAGGACTTTTTAAATATAAGGTACAGAATTTTATCAAAGGTCTTTTCTGTATCTAATAAAATGCTCATGTGGGTTTTGTCTTTTAGTTTGTTTATATGATAGATTACATTTTCAATTAACATATAGTAAACTATCCTGGCATCTCTGGAATAAAGCCTACTTGATCATGGTGAATGATCTTTTTGACACATACTAGGACTCAGTTTTGCAAGTATTTCATTGATAATTTTTGTATTTATAGAAAAATGGTCCATAATTCTCCTTTATGTGGCTTGGATATAGGGCAACTGTGGCCTCATAAAACAGTTGGGCAATATTCTTTCTGCTTCTATTTTGTAAAATAATTGAGGAGTATTGGCATTAGCTCTTCTTTGAAAGCCTGTCAGAATTATAACCTAAAATTATCTGGCCAAGGGCTTTTGTTGGTTGGTAGAATTGTAATCACTACTTCATGTTGTATGAGGTTTCTGACCCAGACTTTTGAGCCTAGCCTCAAGGTTTGAATCCACAGACCCACAGACCCGCAGTCCCACAGTCCCACAAAGACCCACAGATGCTTACATTAATTGTATGCTGATTGACCTGGTGCCCAGGCATATAACTTGCTGGCTCTTGCTCTTAATCTAACCCATGATTCTAATCCTGTTCAGCCATGTGGCTCAATACCTTTACTCAGAGCAGCATAGCTGTCCTCTGCATTTTCTGGTTTCTCTATGGCATTTCTGCCCTGTTCTTCATGTTTCTAGAGTTTTCTTAATCTGGTAGTCCCGCCCACACTTCCTGTCTGTCTTTGGCCAATCAGCATTTTTTTATTAAACTAGTAGGCAGGACAATTATTTACAATGTAACATCATAAATCCTCTGTAACTTTAATTTCATTAATAACTTGTTTAAACTGTTTATCTGATTCTGAAGTATGTGTTAAAGAAATTATCAATTTCTTTTGGATTTTCAGCTTTCCAGAACAAGTTTTTAAATTATGTCCTTAAGATTCTCCTTTTCCCCCTCTGTGTTTATGTCTTCTCTAATTTTGTTAGCTTGTTTATTCTTTCTTTGCCTTTTAGCTTGTTTGGAGAATTGTTTGTCAATATTATTGATTTTCTCAAAGAACCAATATTATTTCAGTGATTCCTTGGCATTTTTTTAATTGTTGTTATTCTTTCTATTTTACTGATTTTACCCGAGTTTGATGATTTCTTGACATCTTCTCTTATGGGTATGAATTCTTTTCTTTCTTTCTTTCTTTCTTTCTTTCTTTCTTTCTTTCTTTCTTTCTTTCTTTCTTTCTTTCTTTCTTTCTCTTTCTTTCTTTCTTTCTTTTCTTTTCTTCCTTTCTTTCCTTCCTTTTATTTTTTGTTCTAGAGCTTTCAGGTGTGCTGTTAAGTTACTAGTATGAGATATAGGTATGCCACGTTGTTTGTAAGTAGGTACTTTGTGTTATAATCTTGCCTCTTACAACTGTCTCCATTGTGCTTCATACTTTGTATTATATATTCATTTTCATTCAATACTAGAAAGTCTTTAATTTCCATCTTGACCGATTTTTCATTCAGTGGTAAATAGGGCTGGATTTATAGATATATATTACTTAAATTTGATTTTGTCATGAAATGTCTTAGGTTCTTCTATTGTGTTGAAGTTGTTTGGTTATAGTAGTTTGTTCTAGAGTCTGAAGAATATATATCCATGCACTTGAGTCTCTACATGTGTTATTTTAATACATCTATTTTTATGTTAGTTGGTCTTTTTTCCTTGAAGTTTTATATATTTCTTTGCTCTGTATTTTTAGTGCTTTGATAATTACAGGCATCTGTAAATATATATATTATATTATATAAAGAAGAGCTTTTTTGCTTCTTGTATCTTTTCAGGCATCTCCCTTTTTAGATTAGGGAAAATTTCTTCTATAATTTTGCTGAGCATATATTTTCTTTGACTTTGATATGGGTTTCTTCTCCTTCCTCTATTTCTATTATCCTTAGTTATGGTCCTTTTAGAGTGCCCTAGATTTCCTGGATGTTTTGTGCTTGGATATTTTTATATTTAACATTTTCTTTGACTCAGGTATTTTTTTTTTTTATTCTATCATGTCTTCAGTGCCAGAGAATATTTCTTTATCTTGTGTATTCTATTGTTGAAGTTTATCTCTGAGGTTCTTATTTGAGTTTCTAACTTTTTCATTTCAAATTTCCCTCTGTTCAAGTTTTCTTTATTGATTATATTTCTGCAATCAAGTCTTGAACACTTTTATTCATTTGCTTCCATAGTTTATGTTCTCAAAGACTAAGGTATTTTGTTTGTGTGCTTGTTTGTTTATTAGGTCACTTGCTCTTTAAGGATCCCTATCATATTTATAAAGGTTATTTTAAGCTCTCTGTCTCTCTCTGTCTCTTGTCTCTCTCTGTCTCTGTGTGTGCATGTGTGTGTGTGTGTGTGTGTGTGTGTGTGTGTGTGTGTGTGTGTGTGTGTGTGTGTGAGTGTTCCAGCTATATTACAATGCTTGAGGCTTGCTGTGGTAAGATTTTTGGTCTCTAGAGAATATAACTTGTCCTGGCTATTTTGGTTTTATTTTTACTCAGATATGTAGGTATCTAGGTTTGCAAAGATTTTAATTTTAGAATATGACCTTAACTTTGTTCCTTGGTATCTGCTGACCTTTCTGGTTCTTTGAAGAATGTGGTAGCTGTCTGATGTCTGGAAGGAAATTCTACTGAGATTCTGATAGGTGTGGATATAGGAGGTTTTTCAGTAAAATGTTTCTAGGTATTGGAAGCTGACAGTTAGATTGGGGATCCATTAGAAGGAGGTTGAGGAGGTCCACAGAAAGGAAGAAAGTAGATTATTCAACCATTATTGACTTAATCCCTCAGTAAAGGGAGCAAATACCAAGGAGAGGACACAGCAGGTATTCTGCTACAGAGTCCTGAATGAGACTAAGGTATTGAACTTGGAGGAACTGGGGGGAGAAATGACTGATAATCTACAGTTAGAATACCTGCTTCCCTGACAGGTGTGGCCTATGTGATCCCAGGGAGTACCTACTGTGATTGGAGGCTGAAAAATAGAATGAGTTGGGCAAGGGACTTTAGAAGGGGAAGATCTGATCTGTGATCCACTGGGAATGGGGAAAAGAAGGTAGGGAAGCCACAGCAGGTGGCCTGCTGCAGGGGAGAGGTGAATATCTACAGTTAATCTACCTGCTCACCTGACTTGAATGCAGGCTTCATTTCTAAATTCTATTAGCAAAAAAAAAAAAAAAAAAAAAAAAGGAACTTACACATGCAAGATTCCTTTCTGCTTAAGTTTTACAGCAAAAATATTTTAGCCTGATGAATTTTAGTTTTAATAACATAATTATGATACTATTTTTCTAGTCCTTTAATCTGAAATTATTTTTCAATATTAAACAAAGGTTGTTTCATCTTGATACTAAATATTGGCTTTCTAGATGCTAATTTTAAACAGAAATGAATGAAAATATTAGAAAACAAATCCCAGACAAAAACATTAAAGAACAAAGATATCAATACATCTTAGCATTAATCCACTTCACCAGCAAGCAGTATTTTTCATTTATTTTTAAAGTTTTAATTTCAACCTATGCTCTAAATTATTTAATTAATATATTTCAAAACATGCACTTCTTAGACAGCAAGCGGGCTTGATGTTTCAAATTATGAAAACACTTCTGCACACAAACATGCAGAACGCTTTCTTATAAACACTATACAAATATATTATGGTGACCAGGATAAGAGAAGATACAGGACTGGGAAATAATTCCTGCACTTTCATAATTTCCTTATCAGCATGGCCTTTGAAAAATTAGAAAGATCTATGTAGGTTTGTCCTGCATCAGTTTGCCCCACACCCACTTGGATCCATGAGTACGCAAATGTGCCGATCATTTTGATTTCACATATTTCATCCTGCCCAAATGATACATAGGTTCTTTCCTAATTATTGTTATTATATATTATACTGAGGAAGACTAGGTGTCATCTCTTAATGCTTCTCCATATGTTTTACCAGGAATAATGTGTAAGGCATTAGCCACTCTGGATGACTCTCTAAAGCAAAAGTTCTCAACTTTTGGGTCATTGGTAAACGTCTGTCTCCAAAACTATTTACTATGATTCATAAAAGTAGCAATATTACTGTTAGAAAGTAGCAATGAAAATAATGTTATGGTTGGGGTCAGCACACCGTAAGAAAATGTATTAAAGGGTTGCAATGTTAAGAAGGTTGAGAACCACTGCTCTAGAATCATCACTAGAGAATGGGGCAGGGACAAACCCATCTGCAGATTCCTTGCATGCTAGTGATTTACATCAGAAAATTACATGGAGGAAGTAGTGTTTAGTATATTTTTAGTGTACATGGAAATTCTTTCGAGTTACAGATACCACCTATTTTTCTTCAGATCCAAGAACTGTTTCTTCATATTCTTTAGAGTCAAGTATGTTAATCCTGGTGAATTTCATATTTCTTGTCACACACACACACAAAAATGTGTCAGTGTTGTTGATTCACTATTCCAGGGTTCATAAGTAACTGAATCTATTAAAACAGATTCTCTTCCATCTGTCAGGCATTCCTAATGCCATGGATATAATGATGTTATTGCTATTGTTCATGAGGCTGCCTCAATATATCATGCCATCCACATATGTACACTCCCAATGACTGTCCCCCAAACAATCGCTGTACTTCATTGATGATGACCCCAAGTGTATATCTTATCCAGAGTACTCAAAAGGCACTGAGAATGATCATTTCTTTATTGATTATGCTAAATTTACCTTTTGAATTTTATAGCATACATACTTAAAAATAAATGTTCTGTCTTCTTTATCATAATTGCTATATTTCCAGAATAGGGTTTGCTTCCTTCCAGAAACAACCACCAATAGGACAAACACACATGGATGGAGTAAAACAGCACAATTCATTCAAGGATTGGCTAACCTTTCTCTGCATCTAGCAAGGTTTAGAAGCCACCTCAGAAAGCACAGAATTGGAATCACAACTGAACCATTAGCATGGGGATTCTAGTTCTCAAAGGAGACAGACATAGCACTTTCATCTAAGAGACTGATGTGCAGTAGAACCTACATAGTAGAATGGTCAGTTGCCATAGATGCAAACATCAGAAAGTGAAAGGTACCTGCTACACTCCCTGAAACCTCCATAGACTGTACACCTCTGGCATGAATAGGTGTGCACAGTTCAGTGCCCATGTTAGAAGATGCATTACCCATGTATAGACTTTTGAACTATACTGAGTTCAACAGGAGTTGGACCACTGACACCCCTGTTGTATTGGCTCAGGAGTCTGTAACAGTTATGAAAGAAAACTGTATAACATCATAACTCTTAGCAGTCTCTGGATAAACTACCTTAGAGACCAAGGACACCGAGATTAATGAGTATTGCAAAATATGAAACTACATAGATAGTCCCTTTGCTGGTCTGAAATACCTTTCCTGAACAGATCTGATGAGCAATGTGAGCCAAAGGCACTAGGAAGACTCAGAAGGGGGAAAAGCATTCCAAAGTTTAGAGACACCTGAAGTATTTTCTGAAGCTAAAACCACTTTGCTCAAGTCTTAAGTTACCAATTATCTGCTTTAGGACCCCAGAAGCAATATGGAAAATAATTTGATATTCTCCAGAAGTCTAGTTTATGTGGCTGGCTAAAACTAGTGTAAGAATGCATCATTCTATCAGTCCCTTGCCTATAAGCTATATTAGCACCACTTGAACATTGAAGGATCTTAACAGTGTGATTCCATGTTGGATATTTGATTTCTGACTGTATCCCTTCTTGTTCAACTGACAAGAACAGCAAGTTTTACCTTCATTTGGTCCTGGAGGAGGCTTAATCAAGTTCTACATGAGAGACTCTTACCCTAACTCTATCTTCTAACCATACAATAAACCAAGCCAATCTCCTATCCATATAGTGTTAAGCTGTTGTTGAATCTGTTTAGAAGTCTGTCTTATTTTTCCCAGAAAGCTTTGTTATATATATATATATGATATTTATTTTGTGTTATCTTAATGTAACTGCTGTTAACTCTCAACTTCTGAATGAAACTAAGAAAGGGTAGAGGCCAATTAAATCTCTAAGAGGTAAGCACAAAAAAATGGTGGAGTTGAACCAATCTGTGATTTGTAAATATTAATGGTACAGTGGCCTGAGGTGAACTGCTATAATGAAGAATGGTCTACAGTTAGACTCCTTGTAGGAATGCCCCCTTAGATTCACACTCATCTCACAATGCATTTCCTGAAAGCACATTAGAAAACTTAACCTGAGGAGAAGTCTGCTTTCTAGAAAGGATGATTGACAACCTCAGAGGCGTTTGAGGTGGTAATATGAATTCCTATCAGTAGTTAATTTTTGCCTAAACCAATTTTAGTTGCTCCAGCTATACTTGAATGGCTTTGGGGAAGAGAAATGTGGCATTTAAAAACTGTCAGATAGTTTTATGTGGCTTTTCTAATCAAAGGCCTGTGGCTTATTAGTCTTCAACAGCTCCCAACACAAGACTAGACTCATCACTTATAGAGCTGACATCCCCTTCTAGAAGCTGACCTGAAATTCTGAAAGTGCAGAGTGAACAAAACATAACCCACCTCCGTAGGATGCTTCTTAGAGACCACGTGGCTCTTCTCTCTTCTCTTTTAAGCAGGTGACCAATAATTCTACAAACTGGTTAGTGCATGTATACTAACATCAAGAAACAAGAATTTACTTTTTACCCTACTCCCATTAAGTTATTTGATTTAGAAACTTGATTTAATTGTCATCCAATAAAAGCTGTGATATGTCTCCCAGATGCATAAATCTGTGATCTATATGGCTGCAGTTCAGTTCTTACAATGTTGGGCTTGAATCAACTTACGTCTGAGTCACAGAAATGTTTAATTTAAAGAGATGGTGGAAAGAGCTATTTAATGCCATGCCTTCAAAATTCTGCCAATTTCATATGCCAAGGTCATGCTGCTACAAAAGTGAAGACCAGGATTTTTACCCAGATGTTCTACTTCTAGAAAAATATGACTTATGAACACAGTCTACTGCATAATATGGCCCTGTGAAGCCTTACTTCATGTGTCTGAGACTTGGCCAATTGATCATGTGAAAACTATGTTCTACATGGGAAAGTATAGAAAGAGCTAGGGAGCCCTGGACTGCAGCATGGAAACTCCCTGGGACTCAAAAAATGTCCAGTAGAGAAACACATTAAGAGAGTGCTTATCTAAGTTGATTTAAGAAGAAATCTCTCAATACATATCTTAGTATCTTTTTTTGTAAACTACCAGAAATCACATGCCCTCATCTTGGCAGTAAGACTCATTAAAAATATATTAAAACTCACAAAACATCCTAAATATTCACTGGATGTTTCCTTAAAGGAACTCCATGGTGAAATGTTTATAGAGTCCCACTACACATTTTTCAACTTGCCTATACAGTGCATATCTATCTGCTCTCCATTTTCCCTCTGATAATGCATCTTTGTTCAAGATTATTGTAAATCCACATTGTTTAGCCATTTCTCTACTAACTCAAAAAAATGAATATACAATTATAATAAGTTTTGAAATTATAGAGAATATAAATGCTTAATTTTCAAAATATGACTGAGAAAGTAAATATTTAAATTCCACAAATTTTAAATTGTGGTAACTATGCCAGTTGCCTCATCATCTATAAACTTCTAGAAGGGATGAGAATTCTAACATGCTTCAGTTTCTTCTTTTCCCCGTCACACTGCAATACTTCTGAAGTTGTCTTGGATGTTTAATACAGGGCCTTGTTGAATAAGTGTGTGTGAGACATGACTGGTGTTATATTTTTTACACATTTTATGGTAACAGAAAATAATTTGATTATGTAGTTCTTTTATGTAGCATAGCTTCTTAATTCTTTGACAAACTTGGACCTTTATGGTAACAGAAAATAATTTGATTATGTAGTTCTTTTATGTAGCATAGCTTCTTAATTCTTTGACAAACTTGGACCTTTACTTTAGCTATTAGATTTCTTACATACATCAACTAAAGAGTAATTGGAACATGTAGCAAGTCCTTGCATATTTTAAAATGCCTTTACATCCAAGTCAGATGAAGCACAGATTTCAAAATCATTTTGCTCAAAATTACACAACTGAACATTTATAGATATTTAGCATTCACTTGTTATCTCATTGCAGATAATACATTTTGAGGATGTTCTCAGAAGATTTCTTCTTATTTCCCTTTAAGTTCTAAGATTTTAATAACACAGGACCATGATTTCCTGTTTTGTAGTCATTCTTTCCACACTCAATATTTTCATGCATAGGGTAACTTTTTTCACACTATCAGGAGTTAACTTCCCAATTAACTATGTAATTTACAAGTTAGTAAATTATTTTTCTCTCCAAAAATTCAATTTATTTCCGTTTTGATTTTATTCATTTTCTCCTCCATATTTACTTCTTCTTTTGTCTTCCATTTACTCCCTGTTTTCCAATGTTTTCATGCTTTGTGCATTCCAAACTTTCTCCCTGCCTAGCATGGGTTTTCTTGTGTGTGTGTGTGTGTGTGTGTGTGTGTGTGTGTGTGTGTGTGTGTGTGTGTGTGTGTGTGTTTAGATTATAACATAATTACATCATTAATCTTGCACAAAAACTACAAGCAATTTGGGAATGCTGAGAGCAGAAAAATAGTCCTCCCCAGGAAAATGGTATGCAATATGAAATGGTCAGCTCTAGAAACATAGGTACAAGGAACATTATACAAGACTGAGCAGGTTGGATTTATGTGTTTATCATTGGTTTTTAAAGGAACTGCTTGGCCTTACAACCTCCTTTGATAGAAGTAGGTCATCTCAAACACCAAACCTCTGGAAAACTACTTTCTGTTGCTGTTTTTGTTGGGAGACTTTTCTCTACTAGAAAGGAGGCATAGAACAGCCTTTTTGTTGCCTTCCCAGGGGTCTGTTCACTCTTTCTGTCTCATTGATGGTGATTTCTGAGTTTCAGTGAGAAGCAGCATAAGTCCCTGCATCTAACTCTACTGTGTGGGTTTGTAGATGGAGGAATCCCATACATACTAGTTCTAGGCTGCCTGCAAAGTGAGCTAAAGTGTATCTTTACTGTTTCTACATCTGTGCCTTTTATTTATTTTTAATTTCTTAAACTAAAATATACTTACATTATTTTCCCCTTCCATTTCCTCCCTCCAAATTTTCCCATGTTCTTTTTATTATATATAGTAATATAGCAATCCCCTCTGGCAATAACAACAACAAAATCCCCCACAAATTTAGTGCTAGGGAATTTTTATCTCATTTTTTCTTTGCTTATGCCAAATTCAGACTTGTTTTCCACTAGAAATTGTAATTTTTAAATATATATTTTTGAAAGTTTCCCCTCATGCTGCTTATATTTTGATTTAAGGTAAGAAAATTACATGTACTATTAAAATTTGATAAAGTTTTTAATATAATAAGTCAGAGATCTATGACATTTTTATCTTAAAAACTCAGAATTTCTTAATATAAAAATTTCAAAATTTAAAGCTAAGATCTGTGTATAATGGAAGAACATGTGATGCTTTCATTTCTGAGTCTGAATTTTCTGATTTATTGTAATATTTCTATTTGCATCCATGTTTGTGGAAACTTAATAATGTTTTGATTTACAAATGAAAAGAATACCATGTATATATGTACCACATTTTAAATATTCATGCATTAGTTGATGGGTATCTAGACTGCTCCCATTTCTGAGCTATTGTGACTAGAACAGCAGTGAACATATGCAGTTATCTCTGTCATAAATTATAGAGAATATGCCTACTAATAACACAGATGGATCACATTGTAGTTATATTCTTTAGCTTTTTGAATAATTCCCATATTGATTTCCATAGTGCTGTTTACACTCTCAGCAAGACCAAGAAAGGAGCCATGAACTAGGGAGGAAAAGGGCCTTATGGGATGGAGATATTTGTTTAAAAAAAATGAGATATGAAAGTAGATTGGAGGAACATAAAGCAGGCAGAGGGTTAAACAACAATGGTGTAGGAGGAAGGGAGAAAGATGAGGTGTTAGGAGCAAGAAGAATTGTGGATGTATGGAAAAGCCATATAGAAACTTATCATTTTATAAACTATTAAAAGTAGAATTTAGAAAAAAAGGAGTTTGAATTGATAGTTCTGTACCTAGAAACCACCAGTTATTAAACAAAATTTCTAATGCTAGATGCCAATCAGTTGTTGAACAGGGGAGCCCCAGAAGCCCCTAAACAAAATATGTTATTGCTATTGCTCCTGGTTGTGCACCAGAACTATACAGTAAGTCCCTAATGGGGAAGAAACCAAGCATTTTAGATGGACAATCTAAGACTAAAGTTACAACTGGGCTTCAAGCTTCCTTTCTACTGGTTAGCATTCATTGTGCCATATCATGACATGCAGGATACTGGGGGAAAAAAATCATCAATGGGTTTACCCAACTCTGGACTCTGTGTGCTATAATAAAACATGCCAAGCAGGCATTACCCACTGACATATTAATGGCACAATAGTATAGGGGGCAACTAATCACTTTCTAGTGGGACTTGAGGTCTGTTGCATGGTAGAGAAAATATGCCTGGTACAGAAAATATGCCTGGTACTGGTTTTAGAAACAAAAAATTATGACTGTGGAAAGCATTGTCCCTAATGTAACATCTACCACTGATTCCTTTTTAAATGGACATTAGTAGTTAAACTGCATTCTAAATCTCTGTGTTTATATCCATACACCAATTCTGCCCTCAGCTTGGTCTTGGAAGCTTCTTTTTACAGTTGGCAGTTTGCAGAGATTGATAACTGGTCAAAGTGCTGAGAATATGTGATTATAGAATGCTCAGACAAAAGTAGTGTATCTATGCTACCCTCTCCCAAATCCCAGGAAACAACACAGAACATGAGATTGAAGGATCGTAAAAGTCAGATGTGCTCTGAAATGCTGCCTTATGGATTTTGCATGGCCACTGAAACGATGGGCAAACAGATGCTGTGACTACCTCTGTAAAATGTGCACAACAAAACTAAGAAAGTGGGATGGAGTGTATGTAAGAAGGACATCAGCAAGAATGGGGGAGAACAAGAGAGGAATGGGGAACGGGCATCATTGCAATACAGTGATGCATGTGTGAGACCATCAGAAACGAGGAATGGGGAACGGGCATCATCGCAATACAGTGATGCATGTGTGAGACCGTCAGAAACAAAGAAAGGAAGGAGGGAGGGAAGGATAGAGGAAGAAAGGAAGGCAAAACCTAGAATTTCTACTGGAAACAAAGGAATCAGAAAAATTGACCTGTGATTGGCCTTTCTCCGCATTACTGAGAAGAATTTCTTCTACTAGAGATGAAGGTGACAGAGGCCCCGGCCTGACATGTTTCCTTGGACTGGAGAGAAAGGAGATGCCTTAGTTCATTTTGATAAGCATGCTGATCAAACGTGAGTAGATAGATGAGTCATTTCTTCTGGAAATAGCATGTTTATCTGTGAAACACTCTCTAGAGCTGTCCTGTGGATGGTTAGAGAGCATCTTCAGCTGCATCCAGGAAGGGTATGGTGAAAAATGCCCCCTGTAAATGGTCTTCACCTGTATCCCTACATTATTAATGAATTTGAAATTACTAGTAAATCTTAACATAAGACAACATCTCTGATTTGTGTCTCATGAAACTTCACCAAACAATTAAAAATTAAAGAAACTGAGTGCAGTTTGCCACAGAAAGAATTGGTTTATAGAATACATAAAGTGATCAATGTCAGCCTTCCTTTGTTTCTGAAGGATAGTGAATCATCTAACTACACACCTCTACCTTAGAGCGTGAAGGCACCTGACACAGGCATGCACATGAATAAGCAATATTTAAAATAGATGACAGAATAGGTCTGGCCTGAGAATAGCACTTTGCTACTGCTGACATATAGAGTGAAAATAAAGGATCAACAGTTATGTCAAGATTGTAAGTAGACTTCACATTGTCAACTTAGAACAAAAAACACTTAAAATTTCACTGTGTTTTAAGTAAGGTTATGGTTCTGTTTGGCCACATTCATGGCTCTCTTCAAACACATGCAGCCGGCCCCAAGCAGGACATGCCTGAAAAAGCACTGACAAAGCTGGCTTTGAAAAGGAAACTGACATCATAATAAAACTGATGTGATAAAAATCAGCTGGTTTAATGGCTACAGAACCTGAGGTGAGTGGTCAATGAATCAAATCATCAATTTGACCAAAGTTTGCCATTTAGAACATTGTGTAAACTATCCCAAATTGGATCACAACAAATACCTATTATCTTTATTTAGGATTATAGAAAAATTTGGGCAGAGTATAATATACATGGTCATTATTTGTTTTATAATATTTTGAATCTTGGGTGTAAGAATAGAATGCCTGGGGATGATGGAAATATTGGGGAACAGAAGCCACCTGGAGAATTTCTCATCCACATCTGGAACATGGCTGTGGCATTTCAAAAGTTTTGACCTTATAAAAATTTCAAACACAGAATCTCCCTCTGGTTTCTTAAAGTGGCTCAGATTTCTCATTAAGTCAAAGGGGTTCTCTGGGAGAATGTTTGGAATTCAGAGAAGGCAAGAATCATATGCCTGATACCTGTGAGAAGCTGTAATACTTCTTTTGATAGCACCTTGGAGATGACAAGATGTCACTTTCACTGCATCAAATCACTAACAGGCTTGTCACTGAATTCAGCTCATCTTCAGACAGAGGTTCTAAACATGGTCATGATGTTGGGAAGAATCCACTGTATTTGTCTGGATGACTATCTGGCTGGAACTCAAATGTATGGCTTGAGTTCATTCGTGCTACTTCTGTCTGGGACTTCCGTTTAGCTGAGGGCCACCATGGCTCATTGCAAAGGGATCAGCCAGACTGTGGGATGTTCCTCTGTTGAAAGTAAAGATAGGATGTTGCGAAGGCTCTGCTTTCTAAGTACTTAATTCCCACATGATCGATTTTTTTCCTTGCAACAAAATTATGTTATTCACCCATGCACTAGAAAAGAAATATCAGGGTAAAACTCTGTTTCAGTAAATGAGCTGAGCAGCTCTTAAAAAATCAAGCATTATCATTTGAAGTCAATTTGGTCTTCTTTATATTGCAGCTTCTGCATATAGGAAGGAGAGGGAAGGAGAGGGAGAAGGGGAGGAGGGGCGAAGAGGGACAGTCGAAAAGGAGCAGAAAAAAAGGACTCCAAGGTTTTAACCAAACTAAGTAAAAGTGTCATGATTCTAAGGACAAGGAAGAGAAAGAAACACCTTGTATGGCAATAGAAGTATTAACATGAAAGTATGGCAATGTCTAATTTTCAAAGTTTTCAATTTTATTACTGAGCATTAAGTTTTACTCTGGTTTTTTTTTTAATTGTTTTATAGATTCTCCTCCATATGTCTTCCTCATCTCCTGGCTTGCTCTTGTATCCTTCCATGTACCCCACACTCTGCCTCTTTTCCACTTTCATATATGTTGGGTTTGCCCAAGTACAGATGACTTAAAGTCATAGCCTTAACATTTGAAAGAAGTTTAAACTCTCAGTCAACTACACATAACCCCAATACTGCATCTGTTAAAGTAAAGCATCTAGCCTTTATATCTATTGTATTTACATGAGGACAAACTGTGAGACAGTAGCAACAGCCCTTAGGATCTCTGTCACTACAGACAGTGCATTAACTTGTTCACTTGGGGGAGCACAATCTTTGAAAAGATCAATGCATTATGATACTAATAAAGCCACCTAGCCCTTCAAAGGTCCTAAGAAGTACTGAACTCTGCACTTTAATCATTAGAAGAGACAGTAATGACCTGGTGTGATTTTGCTATGCTAATGCTCTTTATTGTATTCAATGTAATTAGCAATACATTTGTCGTCGTCCCCCCCCCCCGTCAAAGTTCTCCCCATTACAACCTATTCCATCTAATGAGAAAATTGTTGAGATATGTCTCTAATGTTGCTTGACACCCACCTCTCCTACCACTGCAAACCTTTAAATAATAACAGAAAGCTTTCACACAAATTATAGTCCTGGTTTGCTTGAGACCAGTATAGGCGAAAAGTGTGTCCTTTGTGTTCGCTGAGAATTAGTCCCTTATGAGCATTATTTATTAGCTGTGAGTATTTTAGGCAGTTATTAAATCTGTCACAGAATAATAGGACTGACCTAGATTCAATCTGTGGGTCCACCTCCTTGCATGTGTTCACTGTCAAGTCACTCTACACTTGTGAATCCTATTGTAAATGATTTACTACTGAATTACTATGTAAATGGTAATAGGTATCCTCTATCTCATGAGTCTTTTGGTGTACTAGATAAGCTGAATATTCCTTGTGTACTCACAAAATTCTATCTGTTACCATTGGTAATAGGATTTGTGGGTCATAAAATATGCTACTTTGTGAGCATGCATTTTAGAAAATTTAGAAATGATATTTATTCACAGAGTGGAAAAAACTAAAGAACACCACACTCACCCAACTCTGGCTAAATTAAAAACCCAGAACTTTTTACTCAACTTAAAAGAAATAAACACAAAGAACTTACTAAACTAGAGCTTGGCATGGTGGCTCATGCCTAGAATGCCAGTGCTGGAGAAGCTGAAGCAGGGGGATGCAACAAACAAGATTATCCTGGAGACAGAAAATGAAACCGCATATAAGAAAACAAAACCAAAGAGTAAAACAGGCAAAACAAAGCAACAACTAAAACCAGATTAGATTCTAAATTAAAACAGGCTCGTTCAAGAAAAGATATGGAGTACACACAGGCTCCCCTGTGGCAAACACTGGACACCTAGAGCACCCTGCATGCAGGCAAGGAGCTCTACCTATAGATATCTATGAACTTCTAACAGCTCAGTGTATGCACTGAAAAGAGCACAGTTCATTGAGGCTGTGGAGGAGGCATGCTCAGGATTTCAGGTTTTACCCTGCATGTGTTCACTGGGAATGGGAATCCTTACATCATAAAAATCTCCATCAAGAAGGGGGAAGCTGCTGTAAGAAAGGCATAATTCACTGGGGTTAAATCCCTTCTCAGCACATCTTCACAGAAAAGGCTGAGAGGATAATACTATCACAGAAAACCCTGCTCTTCTCAAGCTCCAACCATAACACTCAGTAATGTGAACAGAATCCAAAGCCACATACACACTAAATGAAACATGATTGACACATTCTAGAACAGTTCCTCAGACAAGGGAGAGGGCTTGGTGGGTAAAGTACTTTGTGTACAAGCACAGTGATCTGAATTCAGAACCTCAGAATGCCTGTAAAAGCTCACCATAGTGGCATTTGTCTGTAACTATAAATGTATGTTTGGGGTGTGGGGTCAGTCAGATCCAAGGGACTTGCCGACATGCAAATTCAGCCAGTCTAGTGTAAACAGTGAGCTCCAGGCTTGAAAGACCCTTTCATAAAATATGTTCAAAATTATCAGAAGACACATCAACCTCTAGCCTCTAGCATGTACTCTGTGCATGCACAGTAGAGCACATGAATACACATGTATGTATGCGTACACACACGCAACATCTGATAAAAAGAAAATCAATTAAACTGACTGTTGGTTATTTGAAATGTTGAAAGAAATGATTAAATCGCTCGCAAGGCTAACCAAAGAAATAATAACAGTATTGCCAACATCAGAAATAAAAGAAGGCATGTTATGATTAACACACAAACTAAAAGGATAATTAGAGAATATAATTGACAACTTTACATCTAAAAACTCAATAGCTTAGATTATTTAGATTAATTTTATTCTGTTAGAATTTACAAGAGCATAAATAACATCTAATCATATACAAATTAAATAAATACAATTTATAGTTATGACTTTCCTCTGGAGAAAAAAATGCAGGCACAATAGGTTTTCCTGACAAATTCTTTCAAACAGCTAAGAAAGAAATAATAGAAATTCTATGAATATTTCACAGAAAGCAAAAAGGGAACACATATTCTTTTTATTAGATCAACAGTATAAGAATACAAAGGCTCAGGCAAATAAAATTATCATCCAGTGTTTCTTATGAGCACTGATAATACTTTTTAAAATTACAAATAAAATCTAGCAGTATATACGAAAGATAATGTATCATGATCAAGTGATGATATGCCTCTTGGGAATAAGAGACTGGATTAATGATCCAAAGTCAAATAAATAAATTAATTGTAGTAGATACTAAATATGGAGAACACAAACAGTCATATTATATAGTTGGTAAAAGTTTATCTCAAAATTTAATAATCTTTGTTGATAATAAAAGAAATTTATTGTATGAAAATAATAGCACTGAAAAGTCTGTTGCTATGATCACAATAATCTTTCTTCTTCTGAGATGGGGAAAAGGATAGAATGGAGATGCATTCCCATTCTTTTAAAACCATACTAGCATTCACAGCCTAATTGGGAAGACAAGAGAAATAAAATTGAATGCATTAGAAACAAATAAATAAATAAATACTCTTACCCCTATACACAATGTATTTGGAAAACCCTGAATCCATGAGGAGGCTTCTATAACCAATAATTAAATTTTATAAAAATACAGAATGCAAGATCAATGCATAAGAAGCCATCATACTTTTCTATAGCTACAATGGAACACTGAAATTATTTTAAATATTTAAACAGTGATTATAAAATGCTATATAGTGTAGATTGAAATTTCTGACTTATCTGGCCCAAGGTCAGGATCCACCTGCAGCTGCCTCTTAACCACAAATAATGACTCAAATGCTTATATTAATTGCATACTATTCTGCTTATGGCTCAGGCTTATTGTTATTTAGCTCTGGCATCTTAACCCATTTCTATTAATCTATGTCTTTCCACATGGCCTGTGCCTTACCTGAGTTCCTTTACATCTTAGGTGGCCAGATCTATATCTCTCTTGATTCCACCCTCCTTCCCTGTATTTATGCTTGGATTTCCTACCTGCTTCTAAGCTGTTCTGCCATAGGTTAAAACAATTCCTTTATTATCCAATGGTATTCACAGCATACACAAAGACATCCCATATCACTTCCCCTTTTCTGTCTAATTAAAAAGGAAAGTTTCAATTTTAACATAGCAAAATTACATATAACAAAATAGCTATCAAGCAAGAATCACAATTACAATTACTAGTTTATTTGTATTTAGCAAAATTAAATAAAATATTCTATCATCTACCTTATCCTTGTGAGTCTAAAGTTTCATAGCTAATATATCTTTTATAATAACTTAAGGAAAATATATTTATAACTATCTAATCTTCAGCTACATCAAAGATCACGAAAGTATATATTACCCTAGTAAGTGCAAGCAACTTCAAAATCTAGAAATGACAGAGATGACATCTGGCTCCCTGTACAGCCACCCAAAGTTCCTCTGTAACACTGGGGCATCCATCTTTAGCCTACAGGCCTGGAGTCTCTGGCATACTTTTCAGTGAAGGAGGAAATTGGAATGGCTGCTCTGCCCATTCTGGCAGTTTGTCAATCACTTTTCCTTGTGTCCTGAAGAATGTTTGGCAGTTTTCTGCAAAGCAGGAACCTGAAGGACCATCTCAGCCCATTCTGACAAAGTTTGGAGGTCACTTTCTTATGGGTCCTGCATGTCCAGTTTATATAGCATACTGTCAAGCAGTTGAGGCAAGAACAATTTATTGTCTAGTGGCTAACATTTGCCACAAAGAAAATAAACTCCTCTGTTGTATTATGGTTTCTTGGTCCCAGGTGGCCAGAGATCCAGATGCACAGACCTGCAGCCCCAGACCCCTTAGCAGCCCACCGCTGCTTAGGCCCCCAAAATCATTCAGATATTTATATTAAGTTATGCTGTTTGGCCTATGTCTCAGGCACATTGCTAGCTTGCTCTTACATTTTAACTCAACCCATTTCTATTAATCTGTCTGCCACATGGCCCGTGGCTCACCTGTGCTCCTTACATGTTGCTCCTTTGGGCTTCTAGCTCAGTCTGCCTGACTCTCCTACCTATGCTCTGATTTCTCCTTCTACTTTTTCTATGGGCCTGTCATGGGCCAAAACGGCTCCTTTATTTAAAGATTGATATTCACAGCATACAGACAGACATTCTCACATCACTCCTCATTGAGTTTATTCAGTGTTCATAATCTTCTTGAAGTAGGTTCATGCTGCCAGTATCAGATCTGTATCACTGTCCAAAAAAGTCTAAGTTCTTAAAATATTTTAAATGCTATATTCTATAGGTCTTTGAAGTGTTTGAATATTACCTATCTAATTGAAATATATCTTTGGATATAGTAAGAAGCTTCTGGTCTATACTAGCCTTGAGATCTAGACCAGCAGTCCGAAAGTCCCAAAGAAACACATAAAAGCTTATATCAATTGTATGCTGTTTGGGCTATGGATCAGGCATATTACAGGGAGCCAGATGTCATCTCTGTCATTTCTAGATTTTGAAGTTGCTTGCACTATAGGCCAACTCTTGCATTTTAACCCATTAATCTATGTCTTGCCACATGACTCATGGCTTACCTGAATTCCTTTACATCTTCCTCTTTGTATAGCAGCTCACAATGTCTTGGTCTGACTCTGCCCTCCTTCCCCTTTATCCATGCTCGGATTTCCCACCTGCTTCTAAGATGCCTTGCCATAAGCCAAAATGGTTCCTTTATTATCCAATGATAATTCACAGCATACAGAAACACATCCCACATGATTTGTATACCTAAAATCCTAACATGACTCTAAGTTTTATTATCATCAGTGACTATTAATCTCTATTTCTTAATTATACATTACAATTTTAAAGGAATTGCATAAACATAATATCTTAAACAAAAGTAGAAATATATATAGTATAATAAAATTGACCTTAATTTGTATCAATAAACCAAAATCCATATCAATGTAAAATACTTTGCGATTAACAATTTTTTGATCAAAGTAGACCCAATAATCTATCATTTTATCATTTCAATATCATATTCCCCCTTTTCTCTAAAAAGATATTGACTATAACTATTAACCATTTATAATTACAACAAACATTTATAAGCAATATTTTGGGAATTTGGGTTTAGCTTTTCAAAACTACTTCCTGCTATTTGGGGATGCTGACAATCTCATGGGAATCCTGAGGCTGGATCATCTTATTCAGCGGCCTTGAAGCTGATGTGGTCATCTCTTCCTATCAAAGATTTTCTTTAGAGGATCCTCCTTGATCAAACCATATTAGCCCAGAATCATTCCACGGGTTCTCATCTCCTGTGGAAACAGAAGCATCACCTCTTTTCCAAAGCAACATATCCTTAGAACCTACTTTCAAGTCAAGATACCTTTAAAATATATGTTCATATAACTTAGCAACCTTTACAAGCAAATGTCTTTCTGCAGTTAGCACATTGTTTAAAAAGTTAAAGAAACATAATAATAAACATAATCTAGACTCTTTGTGTATTTTCCATCATTATATAACTTATATTTTTATTACTGTATTGCTCTTTCTTTTAAAGATTTTCTCTACTCTTTTCTTTTCTCTCCAAGCCTATGTATTCTTTTTTATATACACTGTAATTCATTTAGAGGTTTTCTCAATCTAAATCTGTTTTATTCCTTATCCATAATTATTTTCTAACCAGGATTATTTTTAAATTGCTAAACTTTAAAGCACTGATTTGACTGATGCCTCTGACCTACTTGGCTTTTCAACATTGTAGCGGTACCAGAGTCAGCTTACCTTTCTAATTCTGGGGAATTTTAGGATGCACACTGCCAACCAAATAGATCACTACCCCCCACTGCTCATGAACTCTATTAAAGTAAATGGCAGCAGGGAGCCACACAGTTTTTGCCTCTACAGCTGAGTCAGGAAACAACTTTTAAAGGAGTCACACCTCTGCTTGTAGCCAGCAAACAGAGCCATCTCAGAAAATGTAACTACTAAGAAGCCATCTTTGACTCTGTTCCTTTTTTGTCTGTAAGAGCAGTAACCTTAAATCTGTCTTAAGCAGCTTGTGCTTATACCGAAGCTTCTGTGAGACTGTGGGAACGCATGTTGTAATCAGGCTGTATGCAGCAAACCTACCATTTTATAATTCAAGCCCGCATGCCACACTGTCTCTGTACCATGGCCCACTTAAGAGACACAACTTAGAGGCTGCTTCTGTCTCCATTTCTGTGCTTTTAGAACCCTTTATAAGCTTTCTCAGGCTTTATGTGGGTGTACATACCCCACATTGAACACCATTTGTAGTGTGAAATTTCTGACCCATCAGCCCAAGATCAGGAGCTGCCAACAGCCCTGCTGGCACTTAGGTCCAAATAATGAGTCAGATGCATATATTAATTACATGCTGTTTGGCTTATGGCTCAGGTTTATTGCTAGCCAACTTTGGCATCTTAACCCATTGATATGAATCTATATCTTGCCATATGTCCTGTGACTTACCTGAGTTTCTTTATATATTGCTTCTTGGGTAGCTGGATCCATCTCTCTTGACTCCATCTCCTTCCCCTGTATCTATACTTGGATTTCCTGCCCGTTTTTAAGCTGCTCTACCATAGGCCAAAACAATTTCTTTATTATCCATTGGTTTTCACAGCATACTCAAAGACATCCTACATTGATATAGCATACAACTCCAAATAATGGAAGTAGTAAAGTGTAAATCTTAAAATATACATAGTTTATAACCTAAGTGCTACAAGATTTTTTAAAAAGTCTCCAAAAATGGGACTATATATCATATCAAAGGTTTAGAAAGTTTCACATTTTTTCTATATGATACAATTCTGTGGGAGGTTATTTTGTTGTTGATTTGGTTTGTTTTTTAAATAGCAGAAAGCCAAAATCTATTTAGAAAGGCAAAAGGGCAAAAAAGCTAGAACCACCAAGATGGCTGGGAAAGAATGCAGCAGCATGTAAAGACCCACCATATGTACCTTCAATATTTGATATAAATACTCTGTAGTAATGAAAAGAGTTTAGTAGATGAAGAAGTAGATGAAATTAGTAATATATGAGAGACCAAATGTGAAATTGTTGTTCTGTGAAGAATGCTTTAGGGGAATGAAAAATCAATGCATAGGCAGGAGAAATATTAGCAACTGCATATCTGCTAATATATTGTACATAAAATGCATGAAGAATGCTATAAATTTAAAAAGAACAAACAACTCAATGACTACATGCTAACATGGTGAAAGGACCAACCACTTTACCAAAGATTGCATAATGACTGGTGACTTTGCTAAAAGATGTTCAACATCACTAGCCATGGAGAAATGAGACACTACTCCAAATCCATTGAAAAAGCTAAAATTAGAAAAGCTGATCACACACAGTTTGGTGAGAATGTGCAAAAACTATAATTCCCATATGCTGCCTATGCAAATATAAAATGAAACTTTAAATTTGGAATATTGTTTGGCAGTGTCTTAGAACTTAAATACACTTCCATATGGGATAGCCATTCAACTTGGAATTTTACACACTGGGAATTAAGCAAATATCTATTTTAAGACTTGGGATAGAATACTCAAAGAAACATCCCTTGTAACAGAAGCTGAATATAATCCAATTATTTGTGAATAGGTAAATATTTATAGGCACGTTGTTGCACATCTATTAAAAGTGACCATATTTGTCCTTGAGAGGTGTGAACTATTAAGACATATGCATTAGTATTTTTAATAATTACTGCTTTTTTGAGATTATACCATAATTACAACCTCTCTTTTTCTCTTTATTCCCTCTAAATCCCCCATGTATACCCTCTTGTCACTTCCTATTTTATGATTTCTTATCCATTAATTAATGTTACCTATATATAACAATATATACTTCTATATTATGAGTCATATATATTATTATATTATATTATATTATATTATATTATATTATATTATATTATATTATATTACATATGTGTGTGTATTCTTAAATGCAACTTGCTTGATCCATATAATGCTATCTGTATGTATGTTCTCAAGGCTGCACTATATTGAATAATCAAGTAGTGTGCTCATACATGAAAAAGACTATTTCCCCCACTCTTGGCATTCCTTAGTTATCTGTAGTTCGTTCTGCAGGGTTGAAGCCTCATGGATTCCCCTACATTACCATGTTTGTTCTTGTCCTTGTTCCGCTCATGTTTAAGAAGTCGTTTAGTGAGGCGTTGTAAGTGTATATTTGACAATCATTATTCTAAATTTTAAGAAGCCAAATGCCTTTATGCCTTAGCTATTATTCTGTTTACATAAAATTCTAAAAATGACAAACCAATTTGCCAGAAAATGGATTAGTTCATGCCAGGGAGGAGAGAGGAGGGAAATGCAGCATCAACAAAGGGCAAGAAGAGATGCTTTTTGACAGTGCATATGTTCATACTCCTCATGTGTTGATGGTGTGTGATGTACATGTATGTCCAAGAGCATCAAGTTGTGTGACTTATATACGTGTTATTGTATGACTATATGCTTCAATATGATACTTAGGAAATTGCACTAATACTACATTTGTTAGTGTTTGCTCACTCAGATTAAAAGAGAAAAGAAAGCATCATTTCTCTATTCCATAAATTGCCAAAATTTAGATGGTCAAACACTGTTTTCAAACAGTCAATTTCCTAATCAGGTCATTTTTGAAGCCTTTGATTTCTTTTCTTTAATTTAACATTAGAAGCCCAGGCTGAAACCAACTGTCTCCTGCATGTTAGGCTTTGTCTTTACTATTTAATTAAGGATGAAATGGGCAAATCATTTGATTCTTCACTCCACCACATCTTTTGGCTTCAAATCTCATGAAAGCTAATGTGTTTCAGGAGAGGTGGCTATTAGTTAAATCACATAAATATTAAACAATTAACGCCTTTTTTGTAATCTTTGCCTGAACATGGTTCACAGCCCAGACAATCAGGAGCACTGGAATAATATTAGGCATCACTACCAACAGAGAAAACCACAAAGGAGGCTTTGCTCAGATTCCCACATTTTGCAATACATAGAGAACAAATCATTGGTGTTTCATCACCACTGACATATACTGAATACCTGTGTATGTGTTGGGCTCTGAGTTAAATAAACACTGTAATTTCATACTCATATAATCTCCCCATTTGAGCCTTTGAGTTACTTTAACATTTATATTTTATGTGTATCATTGTTTACATAGATGCATGTCTGTGCACCACATGCATGTAATGTCTGTGTAGGCCAAAATGAAGTGTCAGATATCCTGGGATTAGAGTTACAGACAGTTTTGAGTAGTTATGTGGATGCAGGTTCATACCTCAATCTTCTGGAAGAGCAATCCTTACTCTTAACCACTGAACCATCTCCCCAGCCCAGCTCCATTGTAAAACTTTTCAGTTAGCACCACTCCTTTATATATGAGAAGAATAAAACAGAGTATAAGTTCACAAAAACCATGGAGGATGTGGAAAAGAGGTCACATATGAAATGTCCATCTTCTCTGATTCTGAAGTGAGTGGGCTAAGCCCCTTGCACAGTAGCCTCCCTACTAAAAACTCATTTTCATTGCAAGATCTCCCCTCTAAACACCAATTCTAAGGAAAATCAGGAGTCAGATTGTACCTCAGAGAGAAGGAAGGAATTAAACTCCAAGTGTAGAACCCACAGCTATTATTTGCAGTTGATTTTTATCTGCAAAGCATGTCATTCTCCCCTACCATGTATTAGGCACTTAGTATTTGATAAGGTGAAGCATGCTTAAACCATGCGTTTGCAACACTCTCTAGGAAAATGGAGACACAAGCATATTCTAGACGCACTGCAGTAGACAGCCAACCCAGGATGTCACTAGTACAGATGCCCATGTATATATCATTTCTTGAGACAGTTGTAACTAAAGACCATACATATGCCCATGACCAAGACAGGTAGGTGGTCTTTCTGAAATGACAGTTTAACTAAGGGTATTGGTGGGAACCTGTCACAGTGATGCATTTCACCATATCATCAAAAAAGTTGAGTTGCAAACGTGATGTCATGCTTAAGTGGAAACTCAGTGGAGGACTTTTCTCTACCTTTGTCATTAGGTGCCTCTCACTGATGCCTCTGAGTCACTGCTGGATACTGGCCCTTTTACAAGTAGGAAAGAAACAACCTTGGCTGGCAATTAGGCTGGCACTATGAACATTCAATCATTCTCAACTAGATGCTGGATCTGTTCACATGCTACTGAACTTGAGGATGGCACGTTCTTCACAGAGAAAGCAAGACCAGAAACAACCCTGCAGGTTAATGCCTACCTATGGTTAAGAAAAATGGTTTCAATTTGCATTGGTTTGTGAGCAGGCTCCTGCAGGGACATCCTAGGGTATGGTGATCACAGATAACTCACAGACTGCAGCATTGACACTCCTTGAGGAGACAGCTTAATATATACATTTCTCTATTGTTTTCATGGCAATAGGCACGAGCCCAGAGGCCAGAAAACTTGTAATTGGAACAGTTGTGCATGAAGATTAAATTCATGGTGCTCATAGATCAGCAAGGACTGTTGGGTGCTTTCTACAGCAGTGAGCACAACGAAGAATTCTGCAGGAAGCAAGGACAAGAGAAGAGGCCTCACTGTAAGGTAAAAAAAGATGTCTCTCAGAAGTCTGCATTTCATATCCTGAATATATGACCCCGTATCTGTGTGACAGTAGGCAGAGCATTCAACCGCTCTAACCTCAGTTCTCTGTTCTCTATACAATAAGTATACGGGGACAATCTTAAATTTTGTTTAAAATTATAAAGTAAAAAAATGTGTTAGATACATAGTAAGTCCTTAGTAACTGTGTATTTAAAATTTTGAACACTTTATGAAGCTTGTACAAAGACAATGGATGTTCCCTAAAGAAACTCTATTCATTTGAGAAAGAGAGTAACTGGTAGAGATTACCAGAAATTCTGAGTTGAATAGAAGTGTGTTTTGGGGGTCATTTGTAAATTACCAATTGCATGCTCTAAATATTTGCCTTAGCTTTTAACAAATTGTTTTCTTCAGTAGCTCCAGCCAACAGATAAATTTACCAAGCAATTAGCACACTTATAATCCCATAGTGACATCAGAACAGATTTTTAGGCAGATTTGCTGAGTTACTGTGATCAACTGTCCTTTAGGGATATTTCTTTGAAGTCATGTTTTGGTTATTCACATAATTTTCCTTTACTCAGGATTTTTAGTAACTGTATGTATTGAAAGAAGCAACTATATCTTTGAGTTATAGTTTTCACAGTAAAAGATCTATTATCTTGCTTGTTTCATGATTAAAATTACTTATAATGCTTCACATATTTGAAAACATAATCTATATTTTGTAAGCTTATTTTTAAATAATTACAGATTCATAGAACATTTCACATAAAAAAAAATCAGAGCAATTTTATGGACTAAGTTTTCCTCAACAAGGAGTTATGTATGTATGTGGCTCAGTTGTACAGCAGTTGCCTAGCACGTGCCAGGCCCTGAATTCTGTCCATAGCACCATAAGGGAAAAAGAAGACCAGGGAAGAAAGACTTTCAGTTTCTCCTGATAAGAGTATCTCAGGTAGGAGGGCCAAAAGAGGAATGGTATTCCCTGGGAAGGAAAAATAGAAGAGATCTCCTGGGTAAAATGGGTTGGGGGAGTGAGTGGGAACATAAAGGATCTGATTGGGAAGATTGGGGACAGGACAGAAGGGGAGAATAATGAAAGAAATGTCTTGCTGTGGGGTGGGTGGCATTTCAGGGTCTGGGAGAAACCTGGTGCAAGGAAACTCCCAGAAATCCACAAGGATGATCCCAGCTAAGACTCCTAGCAATAGTTAAGAGGGTGCCTGCCCTGGCCATTTCCTTGGTTTGACTTGGTTCAGGCCATTAAGGGTTTATTTATGAAGGTAAGCATTCCTCCCTCAGTGATAAATGCCTAAGTGCAACTGGTGAGTGAGTCAAAATTCAAATAGTATATGCATGGTTACTTTTAATTAAGACAAAAATCTCTCAAATCATTTTCTAGAATGACCATACAATTCTTTATTTGCTTGAGTGGGAATGAGTAACTGTTCTTCCAAATTGTTGCTAGCACTTTGTGTCATCAAGTCTCTTGGTATCATCAGTCTTTTCTCTGATTTTCCGTCATCTTAATAATCACACAGTTATTTTCAATATGGTTTAATTTGCATTTTCTGATGGCTAACAGAACGCTTTCTAATGTGATTATCTACACCCTAGACAAAACACCTACTCATCTTGTACTCAACTATTTTCATCTAATATTGAATTTTGATATGATCTGAAATGTCTCCTTTAAGTTGGATACAACCCTATGTACTGACTGTTTTCTTTAACAGATCTTGGGCACCTTTGCTTAAACCTCTCAAGTTCTTTTAGTATCATAGCAAACTGACTACCTTAAGGCCTGCCTAGTGTCTATAAGCATATTTTTCTATAATTTTTTAATTTTATATTACACTTTTAAGTGTGTGATCCATTTTGATATGTATGATAGTATATTTAGGAAATGTGGGTTTTGGGAGGTGAGTTTTTATTGTTTTTGTTTTGCCCTACATATATTCACTTGTTCTGAGGGGTTTTTTTGTCAAAAATGCTATTCTTCCTCTGATGAGGGAGTTTTGTGTCTTTCTAAGAAAAAACCCATGGAGTATGATCATGATTGTGTAGATATATGTCTGTATTCTCTCTTCTGTTCCTTTGTGCCCATCCCTCTGCCAACAGTGTCATCTCCTGATTGATATGGCTGTGCAATGTGACTTAGGATAGAATAATCCCCTTTACCTTATTCTCCTTCAAGATCAGTACCTACAGTTACTCTCCTAATAATCCTTTTAGTATAGATTATGTACCTACAAGATTCTTACTAGTACTATTTTTGATGTGAATTGTAAAAATCTGTAGATAAACTTGGGAACAATTGACATCTTTCCTGTGGTGAGTTCATTAGCCTATGAACTGAATTTAGAAACTTTCTAATAGACACTGGTGGGTTCAGATTCAGTGGAAAAAGCATTGTTCTTCATTTAAAAATCGTCGTGGGCATGACACATACCACATAAGCCAGAAAGAGGAACCCAGGTAAGAGTTTGAATTATCATCTAAAGACCTTCAGGCTACAGTGAATGTATGACTCTTTTAGAGATTGTACATTTGGGGGAGGTGAAGGTAGCATTTATTTGTAGATCTATATTCTATGGATTTTTCTATAAACTAAATTATAAAACATGAAGAATTAAAAGAAAAATTGCTCATCTGATTGTAGTAGTGGGGTTTCTTGATCTCAGGCAGCCAGGGACCTGGACCCACAGACCTGCCGCCCGAGACCCCTTAGCCACCCACCCGCCGCCCAGGCCCCCAGAAATGACTCAGATGCTTATATTAACTTCATGCTGTTTGGCCTATGGCTCAGGCACATTGCTAGCTAGCTCTTACATCTTAGATCAACCCATTTCTATGAATCTGTCTGTCATGTGGCCCGTCGCTCACCTGTGCTCCCACATGTTGCTCCTTAGGCGGCTTCAGCTCGATCTGCCTCTGACTCCACCCTTCCTTTCCTACCTATTCTTATTCCTCTCCTACTTCTTCTATGGTGCCTGCCATGGCCCAAAACAGCTCTTTTATTTAAAGATTGAGATTCACAGCATACAGAAAGGCATTCCCACATCATCTGATGTTTCTGGGGAGACAGCCATACTGCCCCAAACTTCCAAGATCAATGTCTGCTATGCCACCTATGGAGCAAAACCTTAATCTATAGGGAGAAAGCAAACAAAGTATCAAGAGCTTCTAGAAGCTCCATTAGCTAAGAGAAAATAAGAAAGTTCCTCTACTGAGGTGGGGGACAGAATACATGCTAGCCCAATGGCTAAGTGGAGAAAAGGTCGGGTGTTTATAAAGGTGAAAACCCTGAAACTTATGGTACTTAGCCTGCCCCTGCTTCTCTCTTACAGAAGACTTAACATGGATCCCTCGCAAACTGTCATGGAACACAGGGAGGAGAACAGCAAAAGGAAGATTCTCATTGGAGCATCACTCGAAACAGGAAACAACAATGTGAGCAGAAACTGGAAATCTAATCCCTGATGAGCCAGCTCACAGCTCAAAGCATCCATATGCAAAATTAGAGCTCTCTGATGTATTAAAAACAAACACCAAATACATCCCAGGGCTTGATCAGCTGAACACAAACACACATACTTTAGATCCAGCAGAGGGGAAAAGTGGATTAATCTGAAAGCCTGCAGTCGAAACTCCTCAGGCAGCTGATGAAGAAGAATGGTACGGTCAAGAACAGCCTGAGATATCAGGTGAGCATTAAGGCAAACTAGGAAGACCCTGGCCCACAACAAAATGTAAAAAGATGGCTGAGGATGTGTCAGTGGTAAAGTACTTGCCTAGGATGAATGACACCTAAGACTAAAATCAGTCTCTATAGAGAGAAGAGAGAGAGAGCTTGTGAATGTGTACATGTGAAAGTGTGTACAACTACAGAACTTTCCATGTTTATCAAAAATCATGAGACACGGGGTATCTGGTAAAACACACACTTAGACAGCAAAGCAAACATCAAAACAAGTCTTAAATATGAGACAGATACTGTAACTATCAAATATAGAACATGAAACAATTGTGAGTATGGTCTGGGCATCCACTGGGGAAGGCAGACAATATGTAATGTCATGTGAGTAATTTCAGAGGAATTCATTAACTGGCTAGACAAAGCATGCCCTTTTCCAGTTCCACATCTCACTGAGGTAGAAAGAGGAACTTTCCAGTTGAAGGTGAAATATATCACATTCCTTTTCTTTGATAGAGTTCTGTTGATTAAACAGATTTGGATAAAAATCACTCTATGGAAGATCTCTGGAGTCCCGGATAATGAATTGCTAGACAGAGAACTTCCTGGGTCTGGAATGTTCCTTCTTCCAGATTGAAAGGACTCGCTCCAACACAGCCCTCAAACTTGCATGGCTCTAGTCTACTCCTGTAAATGATAGTGTCCTGGGTCTATACTTCCACATCAAGTCGTCCACCCCCACTCCCCAGGAAGGTCACTCTTCGGTTTGTTCAAGGTGACTGTAAGGTTGGAAGGGAGAGAAGTTTCACCTCATTAAACAGACCCAAGTAACAAAACCATAAGACCCTGGGCACAACATGCTCCACAGTGGGAATAGAGAAATGTTATATGAGCCTGATAGTTTTTTTTTTCTTCACTACTTGGCACGAATTTCTATTTATTTTCAATAAAATATATCCTTTGTACATAACGCCATTATTTTTTGAGCAATACTTTCTCATGGAAAACACCACACACACACACACACACACACACACACACACACACACACACAAAACTATCAGACATGGAAATTGATTAAATTTTTATCCCATAATTCTAAAGAATGAGATTTCAGAGAAAATACCGTGTAGTAGCTGGGTTTCTTGGTCCCAGGCAGCCAGAGGTCCAGACCCACAGACCTGCAGTCCTAGACCCTTTAGCCGCTCACCGCTGCTCAGGCCCCAAAAATGACTCAGACACTTATATTAAGTTCATGCTGTTTGGTCTATGGCTCAGGCACATTGCAAGCTTGCTCTTACATCTTAAATCAACCCATTTCTATTAATCTTTCCTGCCACGTGACCCATGGCTCACCTGTGTTCCTTACATGTTGCTCCTTTGGGCTTCTGGCTCGGTCTCCCAGACTCTGCCCTGTTTCTACCTCTGCTCTGATTTCTCCTCCTACTTTTTCTATGGTGCCTGTCATGAGTCAAAACAGCTCCTTTATTTAAAGATTAATATTCACAGCATACAGATAGACATTCCCACATCACCTCTCCTTTTCTGTCTAATCAAAAAGGAAGGTTTCAGTTTTAATATGGCAAAATTAGATTTAACAAAATAGCTATCAAGCAAGAATTACAGTTACAATATCTAGTCTATTTGTATTTAGCAAAATTAAATAAAATACTCTATCATTTACCTTATCATTGTGAATCTAAAGTTTCATATCTAATATACTTTTCAAATGACTAAGAAAAACTGTACCTATAACTATCTGATCTTCATCTACATCAAAGACCACAGAAGTATATATTTACCCAAGTAAAGCAGAAGTGCAAGCAACTTCCAAAATCTAGAAATGACAGAGATGACACCTATCTGTCTGGACAGTCACCCAAAATTCCTTTGTAAAGTTGGGGCATCCATCTTCAGCCTACAGGCCCAGAGTCTCTTTTTATTTCAGTGAAGCATGAAATCTGCTCTGCCCATTCTGGTATAGTTCATCAGTCACTTCTCCTCGAGTCCTGAAGAATGTCTGACAGTTTTCTCTACAAAGCAGGAACCTGAATGACCATCTCAGCTTGTTCTGCCAAAGTTCAGAAGTCACCTTCCTATGGAAACTGCATGTTCAGTTTAAACAGAAATACTGTCAAGCAGTCAATATAAGTACAGGTTCATGTCCAGTGGCTAACGGATACCACAAAGAAACTAATCTCCATATGGAGTTTCTTCCATGCCCATTTTTCTCTTGAAGTAAATTAGTGCTGCCAGGAGCAGATCTGTCTCACTGTCCAGAAAAGTCTAAGTTCTTAAAACATTTTAAATGCCATATTCTGTAGGTCTTAGAAGTATTTGAAGATTACCTACCTAAGTGAAACATATTTTTGTATACCTACAAATCTAACTAACATGCATTTCTTAATTATAAATTATAATTTTAAATTAGTTACATAAACATCATATCTTAAACAAGAGTAGAAAAATACATACAGCATAAGAGAATTGACCTTAAATTTGTATCAATAAATCAAAATCAATACCAGTGTAAAACATTTTGAGATTAACAGCTGATTTTCTGATCTAAGTAAATGCAATAATCTAATTTTAAAAAAAATCATTCATACACCATATCCCCCTTTTCTTCTTAGAAAAAGATTGACTATGATCATTAACCATTTATAATGAAAACAAACATTTAGAAACAATATTTTGGGAATTTGGGCATAGTTTTCCATTACTACTTCCTGCTGATTGCAGGATATTGAAAATCTCATGGATTCTTGAGACTGGATCATAGTCTGCATCCCTGAAGCTGATATGGCCATCTCTTCCTATCAGAGGTTTTTTTTTTTTTTCAGGGGGTCTTGGTTGATGAAACCATATTTGTCTGGAAGTAATCTACAGGTTCTCATTTTCTGTGGAAACAAAAGCAGAACTCTTTTAAAGCAATAAATCCTTAGACACAAATTTGAAAATCAAGACACCTTTAAAATACACATTCTTGTTTAACTTAGTAGCCTTTACATTTGCAATCCACTGTCTTTCTGCAGTTAGCTCATTAACAGTTAAAAAATTAAAAGAAAACACAATAACAACCAAAACCCAGATTTTGTGTTTATTTTTCATCTTTATGTGACTTATTATATTTTTATTACTCTATTTCTCTTTTTAAAGATTTTATCCTTTTTTTTCCTCTGAAGCCTATGTACCTTTTACATACATTGTAACCCATTTTCAGGTTTTTCTTTACATCTAAATCTGTTTTATTGTGAATCCTTAATCATCTTCTAACCATAAGAACTTTTAAAATACTCACACTCTCTTAAAGAACCACATAGATTTTGCAAAGCTGAATCAGTAAGTTCTCTTAAAGGGACCGTGTCTGTTTGTGGCCAGCAAACAAAGCACACCCAAGAAAATGCTGCTACTAAGTATCCATCTTTGTTTCCTTTTTGTTCAAAATAAGCAGAAACTTTAAACCAATAACATGCTACTGAGTCTTCTGTGAGATTTCAGGAACTGTCCTGATTGCAGTTTACACTGCCTGCCGCCGGTCCCATTTTGTATGTGACCTGGACGACATGCTTTCTTTGTACAATGACCCGCTTTATATACACAATTTGGAAGCTGCCTTGGCTCAGTTTCTGTTATCTGGAACTATTTCTAGTCTTTCTCAGGCTTCAAATGGATATTTGACCCACGTTGGACGCCATCTGTAGCAGTGGGGTTTCTTGGTCCTGGGCGGCCAGAGGTCCAGACCCACAGACCTGCAGTCCTAGACCCTTTAGCCACCCACCACTGCTCAGGCCCCAAAAATGACTCAGACACTTATATTAAGTCCATGCTGTTTGGCCTATGTCTCAGGCACATTGCTAGCTTGCTTACATCTTAAATCAACCCATTTCTATTAATCTTTCCTGCCATGTGACCTGTGGCTCACCTGTATTCCTTACATGTTGCTCCTTTGGGCTTCTGGCTCGGTCTCCCAGACTCTGCCCTGTTTCTACCTCTGCTCTGATTTCTCCTCCTACTTTTTCTATGGTGCCTGTCATGGGCCAAAACAGCTCCTTTATTTAAAGATTGATGTTCACAGCATACAGATAGACATTCCCACATCAATACAGATTTAACTAATTTTAAAATCATAACAGAAATGCTTCACAAGTCCTTTGTACTAACTTGAAATTGTGGTAGACATGGAAAACCAGAGCACGAGGTAAAAACTGAGGTCCCTGGAGAAATGTGAACAGCTAATAAATTCCACAAAATTCAAATATCATCATGCTCTTTTCAGGTTAGGGATGCCCTTGATCAAAATTAACATGCTATGTTTATACGAGTAATTTACTAATTATGTGCCTCTTTTCCTTGGGGGCCAGTTATAGCTTATAAGCAAGCTTAGAAGTTTTAGATTCACATAGGTACCACAGACTCTGAACTTTGGTACAGTTTATAGCTGCCACATATAGATATGGGACATCCACCTTGAATCAATTTTCACAAATACGCCCCATAGCAACAACTGAGACTGCATGGCCTTAAGAAAGGACAGTGGGGTCAAGCTGAGAACTCATTACTAGAACATGTCAGATTTAACTACCACTACAATTCCTCTTTAATTTTTAAATCCTTATGATTTTCACACATAAAAGACTAAAATCGGCCCAGTGTCTCTGATGACATTTATAGGACAAGATTGCTATAGAATGAAAAAAGAAACAAAACAAAATAAGCAGGCACTCTTCCTTGAGTTCTGGTAAAACCTGAGCTCAAGCATACTAATAGCTTACATAATTAGAGATACTCAGGAGTGCTTTGACTATGATAGGAAATCAATTGAACATTAACTATGTAAAAGAAAACACTTTACCATTTCATTGTAAGTCAAGGATGCCGTTCCAAGCTGAGAGCAGTATCAAGTTCTCCTGAAAGCAGAGTTGGGACATGGAAATGGGAGCTAGTGGGTTAGGACATGGAAGGAAATTGGGAGGAAATGAAAAATACGCCAAGTACTTAGGAAGAGGCTGTGGTTATAAACATGTGGAGAGAGAAACTAGAGCTGGGTTGAGAAACATTACTCAGGCGCCAGAGACATCTGCTTCAGCCTTAGTGATACACTTTAATGAGAACAAGCCTTCTGAACACTATAGATAAGTGTTGTGCCATTGTGGAAATAAAAAAGTGGGTATTGGTAGAGTTCCCAGGTACATGCTTCTACTGGAGTGTGTGAAGATGAGGCAGTCACTTATTCTAAAGTACTTGAGTGTTTGATACAGTGTGATGATATATTGTATATTTAATAAAATAGTCTGGAATATCAGAGGACAGAGCCACCTCCAGCCTTTGTTGCTTTTGTGTGTTTTTTAAAAATATATTTGTGTACCTACAATGTATACGTTAGAATCTGAACCCCTAATGTGATGCAGTAAGGAGATTGGGCTTTGTGGGTAATGATTACATCATAAATCACAGGCCCCGTTAATGGCACTAGTATTCTTATAAAATTTCGCTATCTATCTATCTATCTAAAATAATTACTAACTATTGTGTGGTACTTTCTAGCCAACAAAAACATGAGTAAAATGTGAGGCCCCAACATTTTGATACACGTGGATCTACAATAAGGCTCTGGGTTCAGCTCAAGTCCTGTGCCTAGTCTCTATTACCATGTGCACATAAAAGAGTAAATCAATTATATATTAATAGGCTACCTGTGGTGGTTTGAATACAAATGCCCCCTCAGGCTCAGATATTTGAATACTTTGTCAGCCTTGGTGGCTGTGCTGTCCGGAGAAGTGGCTACGCAGAGGAAGGATGTCACTAAGAAGCTGCATCCAGTTTGTTCTCTCTACTTTAGCTCTCTTGAAGAAGTAAGCTCTCAGCTTCCTGCTCTTGGTATCATGTCTGCTGCTTGCTACCCCTCCTTCCTGCCATGACAGACCCATATCCTTCTGAAATATAAGCCAAATACACTCACATTCCCTTAAGTTGGCCTTGATTATGATATTTTATTACAGCTACAGAAAAGTAACTAATACACCACCTAAGCCAAGTTCTTGTCACAAAACTTTCTGTAATGGAAACACTAAATCTCTTACTTTAAAAAAAAATTGAGTTTGTCAGAAAAAGGCACAGTGACCTACTTCTTCTCTTCTGAGGGCTTCTATTGATCCATTCCATATGATCCCCTGAACTTCCACCTCCCTCAGCCTCTGACAACTACCATCTACTCTCTGAGCATATTCCCCCAAGCTAATTGCATCACATGCTAAAAATAACCAATAATTATATATTATGCATTTCTCTACCATCAACAGTAATTTCTAATGCACTCTTAACAAAATCTTAAAATATTTGGGGTGACGTCTGTGTTAATTAGTTCAGTTTCATCACTTCATTATATCACAGGACTTCTTTGGGCCTCATAGATATTGCAACTAATATTTCTGAAAGCAAAATAAAAAAATAAACGTTGGGGGAAATTGAGGGACTGAAGTTGCAAGCATTCAAATTTATAAGTTGTAGGAATGAAATAAAATGGACCCCCCAATAAAATCCATTGATTGTCCATTATTCTAATGAGAATAGGAGAGAGTGCAGACGGGGTAAATAATGCTCATCAGCAGCCCTTTAATGTACTGTGAGGGGTAGGGAACAGGACTGCTACCTAGTTCCCCAAGAATAACTGAATGCCCCTCTAATCTCCCTTCAGAGCATCTTGTTCAGCTAACCCCAGCTTCAGAACCTGCTATAGAGTACAAATAGCAGATCCTTCGCTTCCCTCTGTATTCAGGACCTGCCACATGAGAGACTGAATGCACATTTGTTTAAGAAATTATGGGATCTATCAAAGAGACAGTATTAGGGGCTAGTAAGATGGCTCAAGGGTTCATGTCCCGCTCTGGCAGGGGATTTGAATTTGGTTTTTTAAACTTACACAGGGCAGCTCACAACTGCCTGTAATTCCTGTTCCACTCATATATGTTGCCTCACAAATGCCTATAATTGTGGCTCCAGGAGATCTCATATTTTGTTCTAGACTCTTCCTTAAAAACCTGAATTTCTGTGAACATACCCTACCATACACATACCCATACATAATTTAAGAATAATAAAAAATTTCTTTAAGTAGACAAGGCTTCCAGTGGAGGGATTGGGACACCAACCCAACCACAAAGCCTTTGACCCACAATTTGTCTTGCCTGCAAGTGGCACAGAACTTGTGGGAGTGGCCAACCAATGACTGATGCAACTTGAGACCCATGCCATGAGAAGGAGTCCATGCCTGACACTGTCCAGGGTTCCAGAACCCAGAAGCAGGATCGCCCAGAGACCTAGGATAGGATCAAACACATCTGGGGGAAAAAAGAAAGAACAGGAGGGAAGGAGGGAGGGAGGAAGGGAGGAAGGGAGGGAGGGAGGGAGGAAGGGAGGGAGGGAGGAAAAATTGAAGGAAGGAAGGAAGAAGTCAATTAAATTATTTCTAATGATACTCTGCTGTACTTGTAGACCAGAGCCTAGCATAATCCTCTTCAGAGAGGCTCTTCATGCAGCAACTGATAGGAGCAGACTCAGATACTCACAGCCAAGTATTACGTGGAGCTCAGGAAATCTTGCAAGAAAGATTGTAGAAGCCAGAGGAGTCAAAAACACCATGCAAAAATGGCCCACAGAATCAACTAACCAGAGATTATAGGGGTTCACAGAGACTGAATCAATAATTAGGGAGCCTCTCTGGGTCTGAGCTAGGTCCTCTGCAGATATGTTACAATTGTACAGCTTGGTGTTCTTGTCAGACATCTAACACTGGGAACAGGGACTGTCTCTGACTCATTTGCCTGCTTTGGGGACCCTTTACCTCCTACTGATTTGCCTTTTCCAGCCTTAATATGAGGGAAGGGGCCCAGTCTTGTTGCAACTTGATATGCCATGTTTGGTTAATATCCTTGGGAGGCCTGCCCTTTTCTGATCTGATACAGAAGAGAAGTGGATCTAGGGCAGAGGGAGCTGTGACATAAGGAATAAGGAAATAATTTTTAAAAAGTAAAAATAAATGGAAGATTTTAAAAATCAGTTTATTTACCAAGACATTTCTAGAGTTCTCACACGTCAGTAAGAATAACAGCAGACCAAATCCAATCCTCGTCAAAAGTGAGGTGTTTCAACCAAGCTAGGAGAAAATTACGGATTTTCCAACCAAAACTTCCTTTTCCCTAAGGAACTTCAGATATATAAAATTATAATAATTATGAAAAATAAGAAATAAAAACAAGACCATTTTACAAGTAAGTGCAAAACAATATAATAAAATTGTATGACATCATGTATTTGCATGTACAGGATTTGAAAGCTAAAAATAAATGCATTTGATTAAAGGAATATTGATAGAGTGGTGTTTTATTTCTGAAGCTCCTGCAAAAAAAAATGTGAACAATAAGTAAAACGGTTTCAAGTGGAAATAGTCACTAAAGATGCACACTGTGGGATCTGACAATCTGTTATTAAACACGGACAGCAGATGAAAACTGAAGATTTAGTCTGAGTATTTGCACGTGTGTTGCTGGCTTAAAATAAATGAACAGCACACTAATAGAATGCAAAACCAAAAAAAAAAAAAAAAAAAGACAGTCTCCAGTTTTCTGGATGCAACTCAAAGCCAATTTCACCTTAGCAGTCTGAAATGCCAGGAGCAGATGGTCAGAGATGCCATGGTAATCACTTTATCATCAGCATATGGATAAGGGATGCTCACAGTGTACAGCCACAGCATTGCTTCATCTAAGCCAGGCCCCAGAGTGATACATACTCTTTTAGAAAATTGGATACATTCAACTCCACTTAGAATACTTCACTTGATAACATTACTCCCATTCTTGATGAGACATTTAGGAGAAGGCTTGCTTGTTATCTTAATTGCTAGATATTCATCAGGAGTGATTGAAGCCTGTATTACTATGGTTACTAGGGTCCTGCTGAGTAGCTGTTCTCTATTTCAAAGAATTAAAACTCCCTGTTAGTAAATTAATGCCAAAGTCACTTTTATTCCTCTGCTACTCCGGGAACCTCTAAAACAGTCTCACACAACATGGCAATAACTCACAAGATAACATTGAGCAACAGGTAAGTAAAGAGTTTGTAATCAGAAGTCCATTCACCATTTCCAAACAATACAGGCCTTTTTCCAATCTTAGCATTATTGGTAATTTGGGCAAGTCTTTGTAAGAAAGTGGGTCCTGTTTACCACAAAATCTCTAGCTCTACCTACCTTCTGGGTATCTACATCAAAAGCCTTTCTAGTTGTGATAACAGATTTCAAATGCCTCCAGAAATTGAGAGGTGTCCTCCGACTACAAATGGCTGACCAAAAGGAAAGTTTAAGGGATGTAATACCTTCTTAAAGAAGCATTTATGACCGACACATCTTGGTGCACATACACAAGCCTAACAACATTCAAATCCTTATTTTATTTAATGGTGGTTGATTTGCGTGCTGATTACAAAGCCCTCTATTAAGCTTAGTTTTGCCTTTGCCTTTTCTTTTGTGGATAGAACCATCTCTTTTCCAGTAATTAAAGCTTACACAAGTATAGCTGTCAGTAGGTGTTTGGCTGGGAAATGCCCCCACTTGGTTGCTTGATCTGCAGAGATTATTTTAGGTTCTGCTTTGTCCCTTCCCCAGTGTTCTGCTAGCTATTGTCTATGTGATTGTCTATGAAGCACTGTACTGAACATAATATAAATGAGCAAATATAAAATGGAAAAGGTGCAGTCTGCTCTTAGAAAACTCAGCAAGAAGCAGATGCATTCTGGAGCTGAATTTAGGTTTAAATTTCTATAGAAGAGTGTAACAAACAATCTTCCAGAAGTGTGGGATGCAGAGTTTGAGACTTTTTATGCTGTTGTAATTGCTGTTGCTTTGTTTAAAACTCCTAATGCTGGGCTCTGTTACCCAGCAGCCCTTGTGGAGCAGATGCTGCACACTAGCATTCAGCCTATCCATAGAGTCTAGGATGATCCTACTCTCTCAAAGGGTTTCACAGACAGTAGGACCAAATCATTCTGGGCTGCCAACCCCCCTTTGTGAGTTCTCTACATAAACACTTCTTGTTTAAGGTATGATGTTTGTGCAAATCCTTTAAAATTGTAAAGTATAATTAAGAAATACAGATTGGTAGTTAATCATCAATGATAATTAAATTTATATTTATATCAGGTTAGGTGTTTTAGGTATACAATGATATATTTCAATTAGATAGGGGTAGTAGTAAGTTTCTGGCCTGACTGGCCTATCGTCCACACCTGCAGACCACACATCTGCAGACCTGCAGTCACACAAACACACACAGATGTTTGTATTAATTTTCCACTAATCAGCCTATAGCTCTGGCATACTACTAGCTAGCTCTTGTTCTTAAACTAACACATGATTCTTAGCCTGTTCAGACATGCGGCTCAATATCTTTTCTCAGAGCAGCATAGTTGTCCTCTGCATCTGCTGACTTCTCTGCTGTCTCTATTCTGCTCTTCCTGTTCCCAGGGTTTTCTTAGTAGCCCCTCCCACACTTCCTGTCTGCCTTCAGCCAATCAGTGTTTTTATTAAACAGTATATGGGACAATTATTTACAGTGGAACAGAACACAATCCCACTACAGATACGTAATATTTAAACATTTCTAAGACCTACAAATACAGCATTTAAAATATTTTAAGAACTTAGACTTTTCCGGACAGTGAGACAGGTCTGCTTCTGGCAGCACAAATCTATGTCAAGAGGATGATGGGCATAGAAGAAACTCTATGTGGAATTGATTTTCTTTGTGACAAAAGTTATCCACTAGACAAGAAATTGTTCTTGCCTCAACTGCCTGACAACATGCTGAATAAACTGGACATGCAGGACCCATAGGAAAGTGACCTCTGAACTTTGCCAGAACAAGCTAAAATGGTCCTGCAGGTTCCTACTTCACAGAGAAAATCCCAGACAATCTGCAGGACACAGGGAAAAGCAACTGACAAATTATGCCAAAATGGATAAAATAGTCTTTCAAATTTCCTGCTTAAAAAGTCTTCCAGAGACTTTAAGCCTGTAGGCTGAGAGTAGATGCCACAATGTTACAAAGGAACTTTGGGTGACAGTCCAGGCAGTCAGATGTCATCTCTGTCATTTATAGATTTTAGAAGTTGCTTTCACTTCTCTATTTACTCGAGTAATATATTCTTCTGTGGCTTTGATGTAGTTGAAAATTAGATTGTTATACGTATAGTTTTCCTTAGTTATAATAAAAGGTAAATTAGATATAAAATTTTAGACTCACAAGGATAAGGTAGATAATAAAATATTTTCTTTAATTTTACTAAATATAAATAGACTATAAATTGAAACTCAATTCTTGTTTGATAGCTGTTTTGTTATATGTAATTTTGCTATGTTAAAATTGAAACTTTCCTTTTTAATTAGACAGAAAAGGGTAAGTGATATGGGATGTCTTTGAGCATGCTGTGAATACCATTGGATAATAAAGGAATTGTTTTGGCCTGTATCAGAGCATTTTGTGCCTGTATCAGGCACAAAATCTGAGCATAGATACAAGGGAAGGAGGGCAGAGTCAAGAGAGACAAAATCCAGCCACCCAAGAAGTAAGATGTAATGGAGTACAGGCGAGCCATGAGGTGTGTGGCATGATAAATGGATAGAAATGGGTTGAGTTAAGATGGGAACACTAGCTAGCAATAAGCCTGAGCCATAGGCCAAGCAGCATGTAATTAATATAAGCATCTGAGTCATTATTTGGGCTAAGAGGCAGCAAGGCTGCAGGCAGGTTCAGATATTGGGACTAGGCCAGAACAGATAGGTCAGAAATTCTGTACAACAAAGAAACCCCCTGCTTTGGGAGCCAAGGTGGGATTTCCATACGCTCCCTTCACTTCTGTACCTTGTCATTCTCCTGTCCCTACCAGAAAGTGTGGCACCCAAGTTAAGAAATTTTCTGCAGGCAGGTTACTCAGGTTCACTGAACTTGGGTTTTGAATTCCTAATTGAATATTGCTATTTAGAGCATGCTTCAAGACTCAACAGGAGATTATCAAGAAGGCAATGGAGAGTTTGGGAGACAGTTCAGTAGAGAGAGAACTTGTCACACAAGTATAAAGAACTTGAATTTAGATACCCAACATCTTACTGAAATCTAGGTGCATATGGCAGTTTGCTGGGACTACCAGCACTCTAGAGGTAGAGACAGAGGGTCCCCAGGAAAAGCCAGCTAGCTGAACCAGCCAAAGTCATAAGCACTTGAGCTCTTGGTTCAACAAGAGATTTAGCCGCAATAAATAGGTAGAAAGCTGCCCAAGAAGATATGGATTCCAACTTCTGACCTCCAAATACATGTACACAGACCCACACAGACCCACCCACACACTTCCACAATATGCTAAAATGCATGCATATATGCACACACACACACCACATCCACACACATGCAAAGAAAACAAAAGAAGAAAATACTAGCACTGATCTGAGATGTCAGTCCAGATGGCAGAACCTATTGCACCTAGCCAAGCATAGCAACCAACACACATGTAAACAACATACATGCTCTGGGTGCACCACTCAGTTGCTAGATGATTTGGAAACAAATTGAACTTGAGGCCCCATATATCAAACACTAGTTAAAGAATTTTAGCTTTGCTTTTACTTTGTAGAGAAAGCTACTATAAAAGTGAAATGTCCAAAAATTACAAGTTCACCATTGTAGAATGAAGTTTCTGGCTTGTCTAGCCCCAGACCACCTAGCCTCATGGTCTGGACATGCCTGCCCTGCTTAGCCCCCCAAAATGACTCAACACTTATATTAATTTAATGCTCTTTGGTCTATTCCTTAGGCATATTGCTAGTTAACTCTTTCATCTTAATTCAACCCATTTCCATTAATCTGTCCTGCCACATGGCCTGTGGCTTACCTATTTCATTACACGTTGTTTCCTTGGGCAGCTGGATTGAATCTCTGTCTGACTCTGCCCTCCTTCTCCTACCTATGCTCTGATTCCCCTGCCTACTTCTATGGTACCTGCCATGGCCTAAACAGTCCTTTATTCACAGTATATAGAAAGATATTCCCACATCATACCATACTAAAAAGATGACCTCCAACAGGCTTCTAATCCTAACCAGAATCCCAGTAAAACATCTTTAGATACATTTTATCATATAGCATATCAATATCTAGCCTTGTTTCAATAGTTATATGTCTACTGCTTGTTCAAGCTATGCCATTTGCAATCCTAAGAATATGGCTGATTTTATTTCCTATGTAGATTACACTAACTCTGCATTGAAAGGCTGAATCATAAATTTACAGGAACTCTAATAAAAGAACTTAGTAATGGTTTGCCTCTTATTGCTACATTGCCATTATTAGCTGCAATCTTCTAGAAATAATGGCATCCTCAAATTAAAATTGGCCACATTCCCAGAAGTCCTTGAGCTTCCTTACCACAACCTCCTTCAATTGCTACAATGGTCCTTAGTAAAGCTTTGAATTGATAATTGCAGAGTACATGTGTCATGATTATGCCTGAGTCTCCTTTTTGGGGGAAGGGAGTCTGTACCCTGAGTAGTATAACATGACTAGAGAGATGGCTGGATCACTTTCTCCGGAGACTAAAAATATGAATCTCCATCACAATGGGTTTTCTTTCCATGAGTTTCACAGATATCAAGCCCAGATTTTTCTGAGATTATAGCCCTTCTTTGCAAATCCTCTAAACAATTAGTCAAATATTATTAAGCCATATATAGGCATACCTTGAGAGAATGGAGACACAAGTTGCCACTAGATCCTGTTACAATGGGTTTTTTTGGTCTTGAGTGGCCAGAGGCCCAGACCCGCAGACCTGCAGCCCTAGACCCCTTAGCCGCCTGCAGCTACTTAGGCTCCCAAAAATGACTCAGACATTTAAATTAACATTATGCTGTTTGGCCTATGGCTTAGGCACATTGCTAGTTAGTTCTTACATCTTAACTCAACCCATTTCTATTAATCTGTCTGCCACGTTGTCTGTGGCTCCCCTGTGTTCCTTACATGTTGCTCCTTTGGGCTTCAGACCTAGTCTGTTTGACTCCGCTCTACTCCACCTACCTACTCTGATGCCTCCTCCTACTTTTCCTATGGTGCCTGTCTTGGGCCAAAACAGCTCCTTTATTTAAAGATTACTATTCACAGCACACAGAAAGACATTCCCACATCAAGATTCCATATGACTAAAACATTAGATGACCCTTGGTTTCTATGGGCAGATATGATTGGCTTATTAATAATTAGACAAGTTGACACAGCAATAAAATCCACGACTGAGAACTGGTGAACTATAAGTTATCTGGTAGATAGAATATCCAAACAAGAGGGGAGCCTACCCTACACCACATAAAAGACATAACTGGAAAGAGAAGGGTACCTATGCATAAGTCTCTAGGATCTTGAGAGGCCTCAAAGGCCTCAAAAAGTGCGAAGTTTTCAGTGTTTCGTGGGCTTTTAGAAACTTATTTATGATTTCTCCCTTCTTTACACATACATGGAAAAACATTGCAGATGGTACATGTACAATACTCAGTCTCATAACTAGATTACAATAGATTTATCTCTTATCTTTTTAAATATGTTTAATGAAGAGGAGATTACACTACTTGAAGAGACATCAGAGAAAAAATGTTGCGTACCTTGCTTGCAATACTGTTAGCATTGGCAATGACGCAGGCATGAAACTCTGGACAGTCATCCCCACCTTTCAGGTTTCAAAACTAAGAACAAGTCAGAGTTAGACACAATTGAAATACTTTTCCAACAGAGGACTTCCCATTAAGGAGTCTCATAATGATTCTCAAAGCAACTAATCTTCAGAAGTAGACAGATGACCTTGGCAACAAACAAGTTTAGTATGTAGTGTGAGCCCAACAGCAGACTCAGACTCATGTGTAGTTCAGGTTTTTATTTCCACTTTTTCTTAGAATCATTGCCATTTATGCAAATATGGTTGTTATATAACACAATAACCTTGTCTTCTTTCATACTTATGATAAATGCAGAGTCAAAACATATTCATTTTCATGCTGTTAGCAAATTATTCCAAATACTCAGAGTTCAGGGTAAACAGTTCATCATAATAAAAAATTTTAATAATTTTGTTTGCATCAAATGAAACTGTAGGAATACTAGTAATGGTATTATTAGGAAATTGAGTGGCCAGTGGAATAATGTATGGGTACCTAATGTAAAACTAAAAGCATATCGACCTGTGTATTTGCTAGTGTCCCTAAGAAGTAATTAATTATTGTAATCTATTGGTTAAACCAGACATAAATCTACTGTGAATTCAATAACTTTCATAATGCAATGGGCCAAGAATTTGTCACAAAATACAAAATACTAACATGTAGCAACTGATGGCAAGCCTCAGTTCTGATATCATGCAACAAACAGTTATTTTCATGCTGCTTCCTGGAACTAACAAATATTGATTTACTATAAGATTTTCAAACTGTAACTGATCCTTCCAATATACCCAGAAGTTATGAATATTAGGAATTATTTGACAACAGTATAAGATCCTTCAAATAAAGTTATTAATAAAGATAGAGAGATGCATAATACATAGATAAATGATAGATAAAATAGGTAGGTAGACAGACAACTAGTGTGGAGGTATTAACAAAATTATGCACTTGAACCCTATTGCTAAGAATGCTTAGTAACACAACCACTATAAAAAAAAAAACAGAATAGCACATTGATAAAATTTAAAAATGTAACTACCATATGACTCAGCAACTGCATTCTGGGAAGTCATCCAAAATAATAGACATAAGGAACTCAATCAGTGCTACAACTAAGGGTTCACTGTAGCAATTCTCATAAGACCTACCCTATGAAAACAACCTGCATTTCCACTGATGGATGAGGAAAAACAGACTCTCTCTCTCTCTCTCTCTCTCTCTCTCTCTCTCTCTCTCTCTCTCTCTCTCTCTCTCTCTCTAATGTACATACAGATAGATATAGATAGATAAATTGAAATAATAGTGGAGAGCTCACATGTTCCCTAATCCTATTCCTCCTTATTAATATCTAACTCAAGTGTAGTGTACTAATTATAACCAACTAATGTTGATACATTACCAGTTAGTCCATATTTAATTCAGACATGCTTAGATGTTATCCAATTTATTTGTCTGCCTCTATGTCCCTTCTTGAACACTACATTGCATCATTACATTACCTCTAGGCTTCCCCAGGCTATGACCATTTCTTATCTAGGTTGTATAAAATTGCTCTACAGCATGCACAGTTATGTAAATTTTTTCATAAGACTGAGGTTATGAGCTTTTGAAAGAGACCAGTGGTATTCACATTACATCATACATGGCAATTTAATACCAGTCATGACACTTCACTGCTTCTGCTAATGTAGTTGGTGCTGCTTGTTTCTCCCCTGCAATGTTATTTCTTTTTCCATTTCCATACTGTATTCTTTGTAAAGTGTTAACTATGTCCAGACCCCATTTTATAAATAGAGAGTTGTGCTTTACTTCTTTATGAGCCAACTAGGCACAGAAACTATAATTTCCTCCAAGTCCAGGGAGTTTTGCCTACTTTTTCCTCATTTCTATAGCTGCACAATAATTTGTGGGTATCAGTATAGATGAATTAATATATATTTTATACTTGTATTGAACCCACTGTTACTTTATGTTTTTGCTTATATTTTTCCCAGCTTTAAACACCAAAATCTTTTCTAGTAAGTTTCTATGTCTCTTTCACATACCCTATTATGAGGGAGGGTTTAAGAGCAAAGATCAAAGTGTTTAGTGAACACCCTGGCTTGAGAAACTCTAAGAATTATAACAGTTCTAATCTGGGAGATCCAGCTCTTCCCATGTTAAGCAGAAATGTGAAAACTAAAGGCATAACAGTAAGATGGTTTTAAGAATCAAACTATTTGACAACTCCCTTGTAACCTTCAACAAAGACAGAAAAACTAAACTATGGTAGCTCTGGCTTCATTAACCACATTCCACTATTTAAGTCATCTCATGGGAATATATGATGGAAATCATGAGCACTACCCAAGCTTCAAACCTGAAAGTGGTCGTGAATGAAGAATCTCTTCTACTTCTGATATTTGAAAATATCTCAATCCATATTGATGAGAACAAGACTGTACCAGGCCACTTTCAAATATGCAAATGGAAAATTTTTCCATTTGAAATAAGAACACCATTCCAGTTCCATGTCCAGGAGCAAACAGCCAACACAAAATGAATTCATTGGTATTTTTATAGACTCTTGTCTCCTATTGCTTTGTTTGATATACAGACTGCTTCTGGTTATGCTGCTTCAGCTCTCACCCTCACAAGCAGATGCTCTTCTTGGCAACTATTGAATCTGTCAGCCCCACTAGCTCCCATGTTGCACTTGCTCAGCTTATTAGTTGGATGATTCAAAGTAGACAGCAGGTGAGAATCCCTGTCCAGATAGTTCCACGTCATCTTTCTCATCAGCAGTAACAGTACCAGTTACTGCCAAATACAGGACACAAAAGAGAGCACAGACTTGGACTCAGGACCTTGCCAGGGGAATCAGTAACAGAATTAAAAGACAACCAATATGAAAAAAAGGAAGCCAAATGGAAATCTTTTTATCAGAGAAAAGAAAAGCGGAGATGGGAATGGCAGGATATGTTCTCGTGAGTCAAATCAAATGGAGTAACTCCTGCTTCAGAAAGGGTTACTATGTGTTTGACCCTTTAAATGTATGCAGACCAGATAAAGCTGATGAGCTCTACAAAAAATGTGCAACCTAGATGTTTACCAAATGTTCATTTACTTGCCCTGATTTGAGTTTAATAATGAGAATGCCTCTTATTCAAACACATGGCAGATACACAAAGATAGTATCTTGTGCAGATTGCCACACGATGACATGGGCTAGACTTCCTCTAAGTTCTACCACCAACTCACTCTGTGTTCCCTCTTCAGCTGTCAATTCTTCCTGCTTTAGGGAGATTCAGAACATTACTGACAGAAAATCTCTACCAGATTCTAGACTTTTCAAGTAACTATACAATCTGAAAACTGTTTCTTCTAGAAGCCACTAGGGACACAGTCATTAACCTTTGGAAGAGGCACAGGGTGCAGGTGTGACAGTGAACATCTGAATTTTTCCAATCTTTGTGGGAATCTGGCTTCCTCCATGAAGACCTGAGAGCCTTGTCAATCTTACCGCTACCCAATCAACTAAGCTTTTAGTCTTAGCAGTTTTTTTTAAAAAAAATGCTATTTGATGTGGGAATGCCTTTCTGTATGCTGTGAATATCAATCTTTAAATAAAGGAGATGTTTTGGGCCATGACAGGCACCATAGAAGAAGTAGGAGGAGAAATCAGAGCATAGGTAGGAGAAGCAGGGTGGAATCAGGCAGATCGAGCAAGCCGCCCAAGGAGCAACATGTAAGGAACACAAGTGAGCCACAGGCCACATGGCAGACAGATTAATAGAAATGAGTTGATTTAAGATGTAAGAGCTAGCTAGCAATGTGCCTGAGCCATAGGGCAAACAGCATAAAGTTAATATAAGCATCGGAGTCATTGCTGGGGGCCTGAGCAGCAGCAGTGGGCAGCTAAGGGGTCTGGGGCTGAAGGTCTGTGGGTCTGGTGCACAGGTTTGTGGGTCTGGGCCTCTGGCTGCCTGGGACCAAGAAATCCCACTGCAACAGATGGCGTCCAACGTGGGTTGATTATCCACTTAAAGCCTGAGAAAGATTAAAAAGGGTTCTAGATCACAGAAACTGAGCCAAGGCAGCTTCCAAATTGCATATACGAAGCAGGTCATTGTACAAAGAAAGCATGGTATCCGGGTCACATTCAAAATGGTACCGGCGGACTGGCAGCAGACAGTGTAAGCTGCAATAAGGACAGTTCCTGAAATCTCACAGAAGACTCAGTAGCATGTGATTGATTTTAGATTTCTTTTTATTTTGAACAAAAAGGAAACAAAGACAGTTTCTTCGTAGCAGCATTTTCTTGGATGTGCTCTGTTTGCTGGCCACGAACAGAGACAAGGTCCCTTTAAGAGAATTTACTGATTCAGCTGTATCTGCAAAAACTATGCGGCAAGAGAGTGAGAGTATTTTAAAAAGCTCTTCTGGTTGAAAAATGATTAAGGATTCACAATAAAACAGATTCAGATAGAAAAAACCTGTAATAGAAAAAAAAACCTGTCAACAGGTTACAATGTGTGTATAAGATACATAGGCTTCAGAGAGAAAGAGAGAAAGTAGAGAAAGTCTTTAAAAAGAGAAAGAGTAATAAAAATATAATTAGCCACGTAAAGATGGCAAATAGACACAAAATCTGGATTTTGGTTGTTATTGTGTTTTCTTTTAATTTTTTAACTGTTAATGAGCTAACTACAAAAATACAATGGATTACAAATGCAAAGGCTACTAAGCTAAACAATAATATATATTTTAAAGGTATTTTGATTTTGAAATTTGTGTATAAGGATTTATTGCTTCGGAAGAGTTCTGCTTTTGTTCCCACAGAAGATGAGAACCTGTGGATTGCTTCTAGGCAAATATGGTTTCATCAACCAAGACCCCCTGAAAAAACCTCTGATGTGAAGAGATGGCTGTATCAGCTTCAGGGATACAGACGATGATCAAGTCTCAAGAACCCATGAGATTTTGAATGCCCCGCACACAGCAGGAAGTAGTAATGGAAAACTACGCCCCAATTCCCAAAATATTGTTTATAAATGTTTTTTCATTATAACTGGTTATTGGTCATAGTTAATCTCTTTCTAAGAAGAAAAAGGGATATGGTATATAAATGATTTTTTTTTTTAAAGTTAGATTATTGAATTTTCTTAGATCAAGAAATCAGCTGTTAATCTCAAAATGTTTTACATTGGTATAGATTTTTGGTTTATTGATACAAATTTAAGGTCAATTCTCTTATGCTATATGTATTTTTCTACTTTTATTTAAGATATGTTGTTTATGTAACTGATTTAAAATTGTAATGTATAATTAAGAAATGCATGCTAGTTAGATTTTTAGGTATACAAAGATATAATTCAATTAGATAGGTAATCTTCAAACACTTCTAAAACCTAGAGAATATGGCATTTAAAATGTTTTAAGAACTTAGACTTTTCTGGACAGTGAGACAAGTCTGCTCCTGGCAGCACCAATATACTTCAAGAGAAAAATGGGCATTGAAGAAACTCCATGTGGAGTCTACTCTCTTTGTGGCAATGGTTAGCCAATGGACATAAACCTATTCTTATATTCACTGCTTGACGGTATACTGTTAGAAGTGGATATGCAGGTTCCATAGGAAGGTGACCTCTAAACTTTTGCAGAACACACCGAGATGGTCCTTTAGGTTCGTGCTTTACAGAGAAAACTGTCAGACATTCTTCAGGACTTGAGGAGAAGTGACTGATGAAATATACCAGAATGGGCAGAGCAGATTTCATGCTTCACTGAAATAAAAAGAGACTCTGGGCCTGTAGGCTGAAGATGGATGCCACAACTTTATAAAGGAACTTTGGGTAACTGTTCAGGCAGATAGGTGTCATTTCTGTCCTTTCTAGATTTTAGAAGTCACTTGCACTTCTGGTTTACTTGGGTAAATATATCCTTCTGTGGTCTTTGATGTAGTTGAAGTTTAGATAGTTATAGGTACAGTTTTTCTTAGTCATTTGAAAGGTATATTGGATATGAAACTTTAGATTCATAAAGATAAGGTAGATGATAAGAATATTTTCTTTAATTTTGCTAAATACAAATAGATTAGATAGTATAACTGTAATTCTTGCTTGATGGCTATTTTGTTATATGTAATTTTGCTATATTAAATTGAAACCTTCCTCTTTGATTAGACAGTAACGGGGAAGTGATGTGGGAATGCCTTTCTGAATGCTGTGAATATCAATCTTTAAATAAAGGAGCTGTTTTGGGCCATGACAGGCACCATAGAAGAAGTAGGAGGAGAAATCAGAGCATAGGTAGGAGAAGCAGGGTAGAATCAGGCAGATCGAGCAAGCCGCCCAAGGAGCAACATGTAAGGAACACAGGTGAGCCACGGGCCACGTGGCAGACAGATTAATAGAAATGGGTTGATTTAAGATGTAAAAGCTAGCTAGCAATGTGCCTGAGCCATGGGCCAAACAGCATAAAGTTAATATAAGCATCGGAGTCATTTCTGGGGGCCTGAGCAGTAGCAGTGGGCAGCTAAGGGGTCTGGGGCTGAAGGTCTGTGGGTCTGGTGCACAGGTCTGTGGGTCTGGGCCTCTGGCCACCAGGGACTAAGAAACCCCATTGCAACAGCTATTATTCCCCTTTAATACATATACATATGCTCAAGGATACACAGAACAAGAAAATATTCTGGACTTTTAAAAAGTATTTAAGAAGTTTTAACTTGTACTGCATCTAGAAAAACCTGAACAATTGCAATATTACTACAAGCTTCTGTAAAATATCTACCTGCACAGACACCTCTTACAAACAATTAGTTATTTTATGTTCCTTTACCGTAAAATAATGCTGTTAGAAAAATCCATTAATTTCTTATAGGATTGTATCTTAAAATATTTCTTTTCAATCTTTCAAAATAATGAATAATTTTTAAATGTTTTATTAATAGAGAATTTCATATCATGTATTTTGATCGTATTTATCCCCTCCTTAAATTCCTCTCAGACTCACCTTCTGCTCCTTACCCACACAACTTTTTGTTTTGTTAAACCCATCCAGTTTGCAATACCTAAATTCTCTTAAATGTGTGGCCTTCAAGAGAATCATGGTGGACAAGCCAGCAGCTGTGTTCTTAAAGAAAATTGGTACTCCTCTTCCAGAAACTATCATTGCCAATAAACCCTTGGCTAGGAGTAGAACTCATGTAAGATGGGACTCCATGCCCTTCTCCTCTCTACATGCTGGGACTCTGCCTAAGCTGAGTCTTGTGCATGCTGTCATTACCATTGTGATTACTTCTGTGCAACTGACCTAATATGTCCAGAAACACTGTTTCTTTGAAGCCATCCATCCTCTCTGGCTCTTTTACTCTTTCTGCACTCTCTTCCACAATGATCTTTAGGCTTTATAAGGAGAGAAGGTGTTACAGACATCCCCTTAGTTTTGATAATTCCACAGTCTCTTATTCTCTGCATCTTAACCAATTGTGAGTTGCTTTGTTAATCACCACCTACTTACTGCAGAATAAAAATTATCTGATGGGAATTAAGAGATATGCCAATCTATTGAGTATAAAAATAAGCCATTAAGAGTTAGTTTAATACTATGTCGATTTAACAGATTAATAGTAGTAGGTTCTTCCACAGGCTCTATGATCTGCTAAAGAACAAATTTCTGGCCCTTATATTGTTGTCAAATGTGGGTTTCATCTTGTGGAATGGGTTTTAAATAAAATCTGAAATTGATTGGTATACTTTAATGATATTTGTCCCACTACTGTTCCAGTGGACATGTCTTTCATTCCTTGTCATCTTTGCAACTCATAGAGTCCACAGCTGGGTAAGATTGATTTGCAATCACTTTTCTTCTCTGTTAGCATACATAGAACATTTCAGCTCCATGAAATCTATCTAGTAGGGGTAAAGCTTCCAGATAAGTACCAACTTGGTTTTTACACATTCTGTGACTTGAGTATGTGATATCTTCAGTGTTTGGGTATCACTATCAAGTTCTGGAGAATAATCAAAAGCCATTGGCAGTAATGAGCAATGCTGGAGGGTCTCCATGGAAACTCATTAGTCAACAATTCCAAAGTAGATAATCCAAACTTGCCCTAAACTTTTGAATTATATGCCTGTTGCTATCTACTAGGGTATTATTCACCCATTATAGGATAACTCCACTTAAACTCTTTTCATATATGTAATATATATTATATATGCATGTATTATAAAGTTTTACAGCAGTAGGTTTCCATGTGACTTTTTGAGGGGCCTTTAGTGTTAGATTTTCCTTCCAATATTTCCTCCTTATTCTACTCAAATCTCTACAATTTCTTCAGTATGTATTGTTCAAAAATAAATATATTCTTTGGATTTGAAAATTATGCTAAAATATAATACACACATAAGGCTTTTATTTTCTACTTTCATTCTCATATTTTATTTGAAATATATGGCTTGATATCTACAGTTATGCTTCTTTTAATTACCACTCCATATAACCAGTCTAAAATGCATAGACTCTTTGCTTTGAAAGTCATTCCTTCTTTAATAACCTAATATTGAACCTTATTTCCCCATACCTACCACACTGTACTACTCAATGCTCCCATGACTAACCTTTTCCTACCAAACTATACTGAATTACACACTTCTATGATATCCATTATGTTTTGTGAATTTTAGGTGGAGGATAAGATATTACCCAGTTTATACCAAACCTAATAATAACCAACTTATAATGAACCTGTAGAGATAATGAAGAATAGGGATTCATCTAAGTTTTGTGTTTGTCAAATACAATGTTAAACAAAGGGTCACATTATCATCTTCAAGGAGTATCCAAAGTGCTTAGAGAACTGCTTGAGCAGTGTTTAAATGTTCTTATCAATGAATGTGCTGCCAAAGCATAATTAATGAAAAGGCAGTCACAAGGCCTCCCCAGGCTGATTATATACTGTTTTTCCAAAATTCTAGAAAAATCGAAAAGAGAAACAAAAGAATGAACTCTAAATAAAAGTCTAAACAGGACCATAGAGTGTTGTTTATCAAGGTCTATAGGTGATAGTCATGTACACTTTTAAATAAAGTTCTGTAAGACTCCATTTATCCACCTAAAAAAATGAAAATAGGCCTAATTCACATATCAGTTTTAGACATTAAGCTAGATTACATATATAAAAAGGATTTGTAGCATACCTGAACTTAGTAAATTTCTATGGTAGATTCTTATTGACTCTTATAACAGATTTTGGTCTTAGGATGAAGTCCATCTTCTCATCTGAATGTGAGAAATGACAGTAATAAGAAATGATGATAAAAGAGGTAATTTCCTTATCAGTGAAAGTGGGATCCAATGGATCAATTGGGTCAAATTTAATAAATAGCTAAAAGAAAGATCAATACAATGATCCCTCAAAGCTGATCTCTACCTTAATTTCCACCCAGCTTTTCACCTCAATGACCTACATTTCTTATGCACTACCAGACTTTAGGAAAGGTATATGGCCTGAATATATTGGGGGAAAGTAGGTCATCTACAAGATAGTAATTCAGTATGGTCCAGATGGGAAAAGTCTTATCAACATTTGAATAATACTAGGGGAGTTATAACTTGAAGCCCAACAGAAGCATATGTATGAAATCTCTGCAGGCTTGAACCACAAGAATATTATTACTGAGGAAAGTGTACAAGCTCAGGTTTCTTCAGCAAAACAATATATATAGGAAGCAGAAACAGGCATAAACAAACATATGAGGATTCCTAGGTTCTTGTACTCCTGCCCTAATTATTTTTGAAACAGGATAATCCTTAGGTGGATATCTTTCCATTAAGAGTAGGTTAACCCATGTTCATTAGAGCACTTTTCATAGTATTTAAGGTATATGAACAATGGAATGTCCCATAAGATTTTAAACATTGATTTAAATAAATACAATGACACATTATACAACTTTTTTTTAAAGGGGGAGATTCTGTTATCTGTAACAACATGAGCGAATTGGGAGGACATTATGCCAAGTGAAACCAGACAATCACAAAAGACAGTGTATTATTTTAATTTTATGTAAAATCTAAAACGTCAAACCCATAAAAGCAGAGAGCAAACGGTGGCTCTAAGAGGCTTACATGGGAAGCCATGTGCACAAGGAGGATTAGGTGTTGATCTAAGGGTGTAAACTTTCAGTTGAACAGGGAATGGATTCTGATTTTTCATTGTACAGCTTGGGGACTATAACTAACACTAGTGTGTTTGAAAATTGTTGTAAAAGTAGATTTTAGATGTTTTCACTACAAAGAAATAATATGTATATGAGGTTGCCCACGTAGAGAAACATTATAATGGGGTACAAACCCCACTCATTTATATAATTATTTTTTTTTAATAAAAATAAAACCAATTTGAAAAGGATCATTCAAAATAGAAAGAAGTTGTGGGCAGTATACAAACAAGCACAAGTTAGGTAAAGACAACAGTTATAGAAAGGAAAGGGAGTCATATAAAGATGACCAAGTGAGCTGTCCGTGAGAGGAGGCAAGGAGCAAGCTTATTTAGCATGGAAGCTCCTGGCCTTCCCACTTCTCTACATGGAGTTCACCTCTTACCATAAATTCTTACACTCTTCTCAGTTGAAATTCATTTTCCTAGCTAGTCTTTCAAATACTAGACTGAAAAGGACTGGGGATATTGCTTTAACCTATCTTATTCCTTATAACTTTAAAGGGATTGGACAATTTCTTCTCTAATTAGGATGATGTTGACCATGGACTTGCTTTATGTAGCCTTCATTATGTAGAGGTATGTTCTCTCTAGCCACACTCTCTCGAAGACCTTTATCTGGAAACTGTGTTGGATTTTTTTTCAAAGACCTTTTCTGTGCTTATTGAGATGAGATGTTTTTGTCTTTAAGCCTAATTATATGACTTATTACATTTATTATTTTGCATTTATTGACCATCCTTGCATCTTCAAGATAAATTCAGCTTTATCATAGGGGATGAATTTTTTTGATATCTGCTAGTATCTGGTTTATAAATATTTTACTGAGAATTGTGCACCCATGTTCATTCAGGGATATTGGCCTGTAGTTTTCATTTGTGTGTTTCTTTACCCAGATAATATGTTAGAATGATGCTGCTTCATATAAGGAGGTTGAAAGTGATTCTTACACTTCAATTTTTTTATTAGTTTAAGAAGTATAATTGTAGATTTTCTTTGAAAGTCTAGTGGAATTCTGTGAATTCATCTGGTCCTGTTCTTCCTTTAGTCAGGTTTTTTTTTTTAATTTTGCTGTTGTTGTTGTTATTATTATTATTATTGCTGTCCTTATTTCTATGAGTTTGGGTTGTTGACCTCTTCTTGGACTAACTTTGGTAATTTGAATGACTCTAGGAATTCATCATTTTCTTTTTTAGATTTGCTGACTTAATGAAGTATAAGTCTTTAAAATATCCCCTTACAATATTTTGAATTCCTGAGATGTCTATTGTAATGTTTCCCTATTTATTTCTGATTGTGTTAATTTGGGTCCTTATGTTCTTTGGTCTAATTGAGCTAAGAACCTTTCAGTTCTGTTCATCTTCTCAAAGGACCAACTCTCAGCTCTCTGATTTGTTGGTTATTTGTATTGTTTTCCTTGTTTTTGTCTTATTAATTTATTCTTTGGTTTTTGCCATTTTGTTCTACTAAGTTTGAATTTGTTTTGTTCCTCTTTTTCTAAACTCTTGACTTGCATCATTAATTCACTCACTTATTTGTTCTCTTTATCATTTTTAAAATGTAGGCACTTAGAGCTATAAATTTCTCTCTTAGGACTGTTTTAGTGTGTCTCACGGGTTTTATTGTGCTGTGCTTTCATTATCATCTAGTTCCAGGAAAGTTTTATTTCTTTCTTGACTTTTGCTTTGACCCATTTATCATTTGGTAATGTGTATTTTCTGCATGAATTTATAAAATTACTGGGAATTTGTTTGCTATAGATTTTAAACTTTATCAGAAGAATACATGGACTTCTTTCAATCTTTTTTTGGTGATTGTTAAGGTTTGTCTTTGTGTCTGAGAACATGATTTGTTTTAGAGAAGCTTCTAGTAGAATGCTACTGAGTAGAATGTGTACTCTTTGGTGTTTGAATCAAATATTCTATGAATATCTGTTAGGGCCATTTGATATACGATTCATTTAATTCTGACATTTCTGTTTACTTTTTTATCCAGAAAACATGTTTTCTCCTTTTTTAAAAAATTATGTTCTGAAGAGATGGTTCAGTCATAACAGTGCTTACTCTTCAAAATGAAGACCTGAGTTCGGATCCCAGTAAGTCACTAAAAGCAGGTACCTTTGAGTGTCACTGCAAGCCCAATGCTCAGAGAATAAGAGGAGCTTGGACTCAGGAAGACCCAGTACACTTGCTGTCCATCCAGTCTAGTTCAAACAGTGAGCTTAATTTTAGTGCAAAACCCTGCCTCAAGTAGACAAGTTGAAGAGCAATTGATGAGGATACTAAATGTATAGATCTCTGGGCTTGACACAAACATGTACATGTATGAACATAGCACACACACACATACAAATAATAACAAAATAAAGTAATTTCACATAAAATCTACAGCAAACTGAGACCAGTTTTACCATGTGTTCTCAAACTTGTTGAATAGATTAGCCTGACCTTCAACTTTCAGTCATCCTCCTGATCTGGGGGCTAGAAGTGTGTACTGCCATACTCAGGCAAGATACAGCTCTTAAAGCTACTTTTCTTCAAATGCTCTTGGATCCATATTTCATTTATTTCTGATTTTGAACCTTCTTCTAAAATATTTAAGATGATTTCCTTTGTAATTTTATAGATAATCATACTGGGTTAAAATTGGTCTTCTTAAGAATAGATAACCTAATACCCAACTGCAGCCCTTGTATCTTGAAGGGGGAAAAGATACAAAAGTATTTAAAAGAAAATGAAAATCCAGGTCAATATAATAGAAACTCTAATGATTTTTTCAATAAAAACAAGAAAAGATACCATTTAGTTGTAAAGTCACCAAAATACTCATGAAGTAGTGTGTAATAATTGTACAATAAAGAATGCCTTCAATGAATTGTATTAATCAAATTAAAGAAGTAGATATCCTGCACTGGTCCACATGGGTGAGAATGGAGAGTTCATTCATGGAAAGAGATTAGGCTAGATGAGTAAGATTCTCAGGTAGATGAGAAGCTGATAAATATGGATATGATATAGTAATATGACATGGAATAGAAAATACCCAGAGGTAGGTCTGATCAGAACTCAACCTGGTAGCAGGAAGCCTAATTGGTCCTAATAAAAATCCTGCATCCAGACATTGAGATAAATACTGAAAGATCAGAGAGAAAAAGGAGACAGTCACTAAAGAGACTTCTTACCTCTATCCAGTCCTCAGGTCAAAAAGGGTGAGCTCCTGTCTCCTTCCTCCTCATATTCCTTTCTCTACCTTGCTTTATCACTTTCTGTCTCAACCTCCCCGCTGCTGGGATTAAAGCCACCACTGCTTGGCCTCCATGGATAACTAGTGGCTAGCTTTGCTCTCTGATCTTCAGGCAAGCTTTATTTGTTAGAGCATACACAAAATATCACCACACAGCCATGTTTAAAATGTTCAATTCTGAGATAAAGCACAGTGGAAAGAGACAAAGGCTGTAGCTTCAGAGAAGATACTGAAGATGGGAAGATCTCAATATACACTGGCAGTGGAAGGTAAGAGGAAATGGTGAGTGTATAAATAAGGTCCAGTACACAGGAGTTAGGAATCTAATGAACATGAGAAGCTAGGAGAAAGCCCAAGAGCAGAGTGTATAAAACTTAATATTCAAAAAAAAAAAAAAACAGAGGGTATCTTTGAAAGAGATGTGCTCTATAAACTCCAAATACATGGAGTTATGTAAATATGTAATACTCAGAGGGCTACCAACATACACTAGGGATGGTGCTGAAGTTGTTAAAAACTCTTTAAGTTACTGTAGGGGAAAATATGGCCTGTTTATATATTTATAATATAATCATATAAACCATGGGTTCTCAATCTTCCCATAGCTCTGACCCTTTAATATATTTTCTCAAACTGTGGTGATCCCCCCAACCATAAAATTACTTTCATTGCTACCTCATAACTATAATTGAACTATGGTTATGAATCATAATGAAAATATCTAATATGTAGGATATCTGACATGTGAGACCAGTGAAAGTGTCATTTGACCTCAAAAGGGATCATGACCTACAAATTAAGAATCATTGATATAAACTGAGGGGGAGCTATGGTGCTCACTTCTGAATCAAATTCAGTAATTACAGACCATTGGATAAAATCAACCTCAAAAGTAAATTCAAAATGTCAACATTTATTTGTGAACAAGATTTTTTTAATGTTCTGAAAAATTCCATGGTCTTTCAATTCAGACATATTTAGCTGATAATTAAAGGATTCTAAGTAAGCACTCTTCAGCTGAATTCTAGAACTCGGGTGTTGAATGATGCTTAGAACTTCCCCACATTTGTGGAATGATAATTTTCTTTTCACTGATGCAGGAGAGGAAGTACACTAAGGATGAGAGGAAAATATTGATTGGAACATCTGGCAAATGTTGAGTTTTATTTCCTCTGAAATGATTTTCTTGTCCTTAGTGAAAATGAAGAGCCATGAGGAAATCCATCACCTTGGGCACTGCTGTTTTCTCCACAGTATCCCAACACTAAATGTCTAATGATTCTGTCTAAATAGTAAATTCAAAATTCACTTTATGAAGCAAATAATCAAAGCACCCCCTGCTAGTGAACCTGACTGGCAGTATTGCTAGCATACTGCTGCTTCTAGCTGTGGGTGTGTGCAAAAGGCAGGCTGCTGCACCCACGAGGCCACCTCAACCCTCGAGGAAACAGTTAAGGATTGACAGAAGCTACTAGAACTCCATTTACATCTCCACTTAAAATTCTGCTCACATGGAGAAAATGTAATTTGTTGTCTTGTTGATCTCACTGATAGATTCTCTAGCAACGGATCTACAGAATTTTTTTCCAGTTTTCATTAAGCAAGAAATAAGATCATTTTCTTGATACTTCTACAGACAAGTAAATACTTAACAGATGTTTCTTGCTAAAAAAAAATTAATTAATTAATTAAGATACCCATTTTTTTCCTCCACAGATTGACACTTTAGAAATAAACTTTTTTAAAGGTCTGTTTTATCATTGTTGTTCTGATGTTTAGGTGTCTACTGCCATCTCAGAAGGAACATTAACAAAAATAATTCAGTCTCTAGCTTCTTCATTATCTCATGTTCTTGCTCTCTGATCACTTACTCCCAACCTATAACATCACTAGGGCTGAAGAACAGCCTGTTAGAATAATTTTATAAAATTTATTTAAGTGGAGTTAGTATTTGACTAGAAATTTCATTTCAAAACAGCCTTGTCAGATTTCAGATATCATCTAAAGATAAAGGATGCTGGAAGAAAAAAGTATCTGTCATTCCTCTAACTAATATGTGTTGCCGTCTCTGCTGTGAGATAATGCTCTTGTACACTGTATAAATTTGTCATTTAAATTGATTTAATAAAATGCTGATTGGCCAGTAGCAGGCAGGAAATATAGGCAGGGTGACAAGCTAGGAGAATTTTGGGAGGAGGAAGTGTTGGGTCAAGAGTTGCCATCCAGACAGAGGCATACACAAAATATTGCCACAATGCTGCACTGAGAAAATGTACCAAGTCATGTGGCTAAACATAGATAAGAATTATGGAATAATTTAAGGATAATAACAAGTTAGTAATAAGCCTGATATACCAGTTGAGCAGTCTTATGTAATGTAAGCCTCTGTATGTTTATTTGAGGATGAATGGCTGAAAGACCAGGCAGGACAGAAACTTCTGCCTACACTTCTCTTCATGAGTTCTGCTGCTGGAGAAGAGAAAGAATATTGTCCTTGTTGGGCTCCGTTTCTGTCTATACTTAGTTGGCCCATGGTCTACCCCCATACCCAGCAAACCAGCCTAACTGAGAATTGAGTTCTAATGTTTAAAAACCACAGGAGCATGCTACCAGATAGAAGATGACAAAAAATATAAATGCACTGGTATGTCTGCCATTATTTAGGCACTTCATTCATGTTATTGGGGGTAATTCCCATCTTACAGAGTCCAAGAATTTCTCTAACTTAATTCCCTATATTGATAACCAAATTATAAGTCATAGAGTGGGACACATGGTCATGTTTAAAGGGCCTCACCATGGGAGAGGCAGTTAGAGGCCCAAGTGGGTGCATTATTCCACCAGGCACAAGAGCATCATGACAAACAGATTACAGTAACTGAACATAGATTTCTCTGTGACTTTACCTTTTTACCACTGTACTGATCAATCTTACCTGACCATGCCCTATTCAGAAATTATTTACAATGAATATGAACTCACATCTTGTATTTCTTGTATGTGTCTATGTGGATTTTCTCATTATAACAATGAAAAGCACTTCTAATAAAAATAATAATAAGATTTGTTTTGTTATATAGAGAAGTAGAATGTTGAGATGAACAAGTTGTTTATAGACATGAATTACATTTTCGTAAACAAAACAATTTCAAATATATATGACTCCCACTTTGTAACTCTCTAGATCTGCCTCTATTTTAAAAACTACATAGTAAAGATTATTTGGATATATTATTAGCATATTGGTATAAAAGTAAAAATCCTTTAAATACAAAATCAAATACAAAATCAAGTCCCAATATTTATTGTTAACAGCTACAAACACAAATGAAGATTTCTAGCAGAGTCTATGATAATATAGTATGTACTAAACTTGCCTTTGTGTCGTAAGAAGTAAGGACAGAAACAGGTAAATTTTTTTATAAGTCCAGTTTCTCCAGCATTAACTGTCACTAAATGAGAGACTATTATTTATAATAGGAGATTATGCAACGAATTCAATTCTGCAATCAACTTCACTTTCTGCCCGAAGCAATGTGACAATCATCATGGCGGGAACACAAAGAACACAACCATTCAAAATAGAAACAGAGCTGAAGTTAGGAGCTCTGCATGCTGTAATCTGCAAAGATAGGAAGCAGAGAGGACAGCAGTGCTGGATAACATCCCCAGAGATGCACACATGAGACTCCAGGGCTTTGCCCAAACTCTAACAAACACAGACACAAGGTAACAAAATCAAGGCTGAGCCAAGAACCATCCCCAGGGGAAAGACAGCTAGAGGGAGGTTGTGTTTTGAGCCATCTCAAGAGCTTTCATGGGTTTGTAGGACACTTTTTTAACCAATGAAAGGCCTATTATACAGCCAAAGATCCCAAGGACACTGTGTTTCAATAGCAGAACTAGACAAACCAAAGTAATGACAAACTTTAACTGTCTTACTTTCTTATTTCTCTTGTCTACTAAAATGAGTCTTAAAAATAAAATTTGAGATAAAGTAAATCACTTGCAGACGAGAACAAAACTCTACACTTTTTTCAAAAAAGATATACAAATCTAAACAGTCAACAAATGTCTCTAAAACAAACCTAGAAAAGAACTTGGAATTAAAACCCATAATGGAGAAAAAAAATAAGCCACGTGAAACAAAAATTAAAATAAGATATCTCATAACACAAGAGATAGAACGTGACAAATATTTTCAGAAATATATAGAAAACATGAAGAATTTAGAATCTAAAATACATGGATGCAATTCTCACCGTTGAGTTCAGCTGCATGTTGGTCTGCAGAAGTAAAGGCAGGGTAACTTGAAAACAGAACAAAAAGAATTCCGAGAACTGAAGCACGGAGGAAAAAGTAAACGAACTCAGAGATTTAGGAGATAAGACCAGGAGGTCCAACACCTGCAAAACTGGAGTCAGAAGAGGAAGCAGGTCAGAAGGAGAGGGAAACCCATCAATGTAAACACATCCATTAGAAACACCTTTTAAAAAATAAAATTTAATTGTTTAATTGCTATCTTAAAATGTATAAAAGAAGAGAATGTTAAACCCAAATGGCAGACTATTAACAGAAAACTATAATTATGTGAGTATCATCCAAAGAACCCTGTCAGTAGCCATGGTGTGCCTTGTAAGTGATGGAACATTTATGGCCTGGGGCAGGGTGATAGGATGTTAGAGTTTTTATACTTGTAATTTGGAAGGCAATTAAAATACCACCTTTCCCCCCTCTCTCCCTGCTTCAGTCTCTCTCCACATGATGTTCTGTCTTACCACAGGTCCCAAAGCACCAGACCAACCAACCACAAACTGAATAATTCCCCTTTATAATCCCTGGTAGTGGGCATTGAAAATATGACCTCACATATACTAAGCCAGGACTCTGCTTCTGAGTTGCTTCTCTATCCCGCCTTTGCCTTTCTTTTGAAATAGGGTCTGACTAAGTTGTTCAGGTTGGCTTAGAACTCACTCTGTAAGCCCAGGCACACATTGAATTTGTGATCATTTTGCCTCAATCTCTTGGATCTCTGGAATACCAGGCTAGCTAACTCTCCTCTTTATAAGCTGATTTATCCCAAATATTTTTTACAACTATAGAAAGGTGACAGATGCAGAGCATAAATCAGTTAAAAACAAGTAAAAGACAAAAGAAAAATTTAATAAGACAAATACATCTTTCCTGAAAAGAAATAAAAGTGCTAAATCATTAACGTCAGCTAAAAAAATCACCAATAAACTGAAGAGATTAGTATGACCATAAACTTAAAATAACAGATGATAGATAAATGAATAAATTAGGTAAATAACATTATGGCAAAAATAAACTTAGATGAAATAGACAAATTACTTAATAAGAGATAACTACTTCAAAAATAAGAATTCAGAAATTTAAATGGGCTTGTATTTTTTACAAAAAGAGAATTTTGATAATACTATGCTCCCCAACAAGCTTTAATCTCAAGTGTCCGACCTGGAGAATTGCACCAAGTATTTAGAAAACAAATAATACCAACATCACATAAAGCATTATAGCAAGTGGTAAAAGAAGGATCAGTTCCTTTCTTTATCCCACCAACAGACATGCTCTGGGAAAAAAAATATGTGAGCCAATATCTCTGAAAATTAAAGCTGCTTGGCGAAGAGGATGATCAGTCAGTAAAGACACTTGCAGGCAAGACTAAGCACCTGAGAGATTCCTGGTTCCCATGATGGAAGGGGCATTCTGACTCCTTAGGTTTGTCGCCTGATCTCTATATTCTACTATAGCACATGTCCATCAGTACACACACACACACATACACACACACACACACACACACAGACTAATTAAATTTTACAAGAACGTAAATATATTACCATAATTATATTTAAATTAAATTAAATGCAAATATAAAAATAGATATCATCAGTAAGTGTAAGATTTAACTGTATAAAGAAATAATGTAGTTTGCCACATGTAAAATATAGAAGTTAAGTAACTTCCTAATAGATACAGAATCATGCTGGAGAAATTTAAAAACTGAAATCTTTTCTCAGGCTGATCAAGGACAATACCATAAATTACAGTGTTGGTTATGGAGTTGTTATTTGTCCATGCTTTTTAATTTGAAATTTTCAAAATGTTCATGATATGAAAAGTCCCTATATGCAACAACCAATAGAATTAAAACTGTCTGTAGTCAGAGATAGGCTTCAGAGATGCAGTAGAAGTGTATTTAATGGTAGTATTTTTCTCTCTTTTAAAATCCAACCTATTCTATTAAGGCTGTCATCATAAAATGTCACAGTGTGCGCTTATAAACAATAGACTTAAGTGTCACAGATTTGAAGGCTGGAAATTTAAGAATAAGGTGTTGCAGGTTCAGATCCCAAGAAAGCTTATTTCCTTGTTCATAGAAAGCACCAAATCATAAGGTCTTCCATGGTGGAAGAGGCAAGGGTCTCTCTATTGATAGTTATAAGGGTAATAAACCAGATTGTGAAAGAGGTACTCTAGACCTAACTACATCACTGCAGGATTGAGAGTTCAGTAAATTAACTCCGGGAACACTCAAACTTTTTCTTTCTTTCTTTCTTTCTTTTTCTACAAGTACTTTCAGGCAACATTTTTTTTTATTTTTTTGTATGTTCATTTTATTATATTTTTTATTTAAAATGTCTTTTTTTATGCATGTATTTACCTACTCCCCTTCCCCCAGCCTCTCTCTCCTCCCAATCCCTTCCAGTCAGCCTTCAGCCTGCCCCCTCCCCATTTCCCGATCCCCTCCCCCAAAAGGGCAAGAAGTCCCAAGGTGAGTCAGCTCAGCGTGGCACACCTTTTCAAAATGATTCATAAACTACAACCTGATATCTCTGGAGAGGACTGAAGCTGTCTTTCGTCCTGACATACCAAATACCTTCAGAAATAAAAACAACACATGAGATTTACAAGCAAATGGGTAGAATTGGAAAAAATAAGCTGAGCAAGGTTATCCGTGCTCAGAAAGACAAATACCACCTGTTCTTTCTCCTATGTAATTACTAGCTTGGAAGTTTACGTTCTGTCTCCTTACCTTGGAGCACATGTAGAAGGCAGGTAATTAGAAATGCCTCAAGTTAGAGGCAGAACTGCTGAATTAAAGGTGATATCAAAGTATAGGCAAAATGAACATAGATAAAGACTACTATAGACAGGACAAAAAGTTCAAACAAGGAACAGATGGAGGATAGGTTAAAAGGGGAGGGAAGGCATAAACAAGAGAAGAGAGCTAACTGTAGTGTCACATATGGTAGGATGTGCTGAAGGAGACAGATGCAAGAGGTTCACAAGTTAGAGGCCAGCCTAGGCTATACAAGTGAAGAGATCATGAGTTAGAGGCCAGCCTGGGCTACACAAGTGAAGGGAGTATTGAAAAGCTATAAGGGAATCTATCATTTTGGAACCCAACTGAAACACTACTGAAGGGAGTAGATTTCAGGCAACACAGGGGAGCTTCTTTTTCCATTAAATAGTGACTAACTCAGAGAGTTCATGACTGCTCAAAGTACTAAGGATAAGTACTTGTGAGAGTTCAGGTCACTGGTATCAATCTCTCCCCATCCTAGGAACAGGGAGGATTGAGGAAGAAAAATCCGAGAGCCAGGGCATAAGCAAGAGAACTATGAGATGCTAGAAAGGACCTACATGAGACCAAACCAGTCAAAATTGTAGCATGGTTGGGGAGGGGCTCCTGAAAGCCCACCCTTAGCTAAGAATCTGTTGACAGTAATTGGCTGTGGGAAGAGGGAGATTCATTTCTCCTTGGGACTGCAGCCAGTAGTAGGTTTCTAGCCCCAAAGGATGATATCACATTTTTCCCTACACACAATTGAAAAGGAAAATATGGGGATGGGGTCGATTTGGGTTGGGGTAGCCCAGGGAGAGCTGGAGAGAGGTAGTAGATAATGGCTATGGTGTGTGTGAGAGTGAGGGGTGTGTGGGGGGGATTATGTGTGTTTGAAATTTTCAAAGATTCAATAAAAACAATAGTTAAATTTTTTTAAAAAGAATCTTGATGCCACAAAATGTTTCGCCCTTTTTTGGGAACAACTCTATAGGACACACAGCAATGGACTTTTATGATGGAAATATAAATGGTCCCACAAGACTGAAACTGAATTTTTCTGTTGTACACAGAAAGAAAGCTGTAAAACTTTTAGCAAGCACTTTAAAGTACTATAAAACAATTTTTCTGGTGTTTTATGTCAAAGATCAATTTGGAAAAACCTATCTCTAGTATTCTGAAAGTGTTCTACCATCCTGCTTTTCTACACAATTCACCCTCCCCTGGCTGTACAAAATTGGCTTCTCATTCTTCCCTCCCATCTTCTTCTCTGCAGGAAGTCAAATACTTTTCTCTAAAAGCACTTTGCCACGACAGTTTCTTGTCATGGGGAGAAATGTCTGGAGAGAGAGAGAGAGAGAGAGAGAGAGAGAGAGAGAGAGAGAGAGAGAGAGAGAGAGAGAGAAAGAGAGAGAGAGAGAGAGGGGGTCTGCTGTAAAAATAAATGAGTAAAAGTCTGCTTAAGAAGTAGTTTCCTAGGAATACAAGCAATAGAAATTCCTTTCTTGGAATTATCAGAAACTCTTCTCCATTATATTCAGAGGTAGGCAGTTCCTTTCTCATTAATATTGTGGTACGCTCATTAATGGAACTTCCCTCATGGTGAGATGTGCTTAGAATGTGTTGGTACACTCTAGACAACTTGACTGATGCTCATAAGTCAGCTAGTCAAGATGAAATTGATGCACTTATCAATGCTTTCACCACCAAGGACATCTAATAGGCTCTTGCATTACCATTTCATAGGTAGTGACATGAATATTTAAAAGGCATGAACCCATATGAGCACAGAAGAAGTACAGTCACAGTCACATGCAAAAGAGACATTTAAATTCATTTCTCTTTTCTCAGTGTTTAAAATTATTTGACTCTACTTCCTTTCTTGACTTTGCAGCTTTCAAAAGTAGTGTTAAAAAGAAAAAGTTGGACGAAAATGTCAGAAAGCTCACCTGAGGCTTAGTACACTCCACAAAGAACCACTAAGAAATATATTTAAAAAATGAAAGCAATTAAAATAGTTATGAAAGGCTGGTTTGTTTGAGGCTGCCAGGATTGTTTAAGTGTAGTATTTTCAGCTGCTGGGGACACATTAATAATGAAGCCTGCTTTTGATAAACACTAGAAAGAAATATTGCCAATTCCACTCTCTAAAACGCTACCAAGATGTTCTCTTCATTCCATGGGAGCGTTTCCTCATCACTTCCTACAGTCTGAACGTAAAGGCTCCAGAACACTGACGCCTTGGTCACTTCTACCCTCTCTTCTCCCAGATTCTGTTTGATTCTGATCACTGTGCATCATGGCGTGAAGGAGCAGGAGTCTGATCCCTGTGTTCGTGGTCGGTAGGAACTGCAAGACTCTGGAAATCCCCTTTATCCCCTTGATCTTAAGAATACCTGGACATCTGAGATTGATGACATCTACTTTGCTGGTTTGAATGAGAAATGTCTCCTATTGGCTCATTGTTTTTAATACTTTTTCCCCAGTTAGTGGCCTTGTTTGGGGGAGGTTATGGAATATGTGGGAGGTGGAGCCCTGCCAAGGCAGTACATCACTGGTGGCAGGCTTTCAGCTTTTATTGCCTTGTGACATTCCTTGTTCTCTATCTCTGATTGCTGTGCATGCTACTAGCTGCTGTCACCATGCCTTCCCAGCCATAATGGACTCTAACCTTCTAGAACTATAAACCAAAACAAAACCCTCTCTTCCCTGAGTTGCTTTGGTCAGGTGCCTATAACAACACCAGAAAAGGACCTAATACATCTACTCATTCTCCCCAGAGATGACCTGTCACTTCCGCCTCTCTCCTCCAAATATCCTTGTTAATTCTTCCTTTCTTCTTTGTCCAGTGAAGAACCTCAGAAGTATAATTGATTCTCATTACTTGACATACCTTTCTTTTTTTCCAATAGACATGCTGCTGACTGAGTACTGACTAGACTCTAGACACTTCTGGGAATTAGATGCTCTGTTTACAGCTTTTCCTTTATCTGTGTTTTATCTTGGATTGACAGTGCATTAATTGTGTAGATTAATGAAGACACAAGTACAATTGCTTCATACGCATACAGCAGTATACTGAGCGTTGTTCAGTGCCAGCTCACTTTATCTCCACACACTTCTTCCCAAACCTTCAGTAATCACTATTGCACATCCAAGTATATTTTTCCAAATTATATTTATTTCAAACACTTTCAAATAATAAAAACAAAACAAACATACAAAACAGTATGGTCAAAATTGAGAATAAGATTAATGAACTAGAAAATTTATTTGAAACGGTTATTCAAAATGTTGTCCCCTGGGGCGCAGAGATAAAAAATATGAAGAGAAATGATACAAAATATAAATTCAAAAGCTTCAAAACCTTTCTTAAGATTTCTAAAATCTGGAGCTGGGGTGTTCCTTAATGTAGAGTGCTTGCCCATCATAAATGGCACCTCAGCATGCCCACTATTGCTTTCTTTCAAGAAAAAAAAAAGCAATCCATCATAGGAAACAAAAGAAAAATAAATAACAGGAGAAAACATCTCCAAGCTACACAAAATCTTCGCATCTTCATATCTGAGAGGAGACAAATAATGAAAATCTGTGAAAGCTAGAAGTATCTTAGCAAAATTTCAGCATCACAAACATGAAAATAAGAGGCTGACCTCACACAAGAAAAACCAAATTGCTTACAAGGAAATTGGTGCAAACTGGTGCTAGAACATCATAGTCCTTCTGAGAGGCACTAATGTGAAATGATGCTGGACTCAGTATAGTCGGCAACCTTCAAATGGTCCTAACTGCCCCCTGGCCTGGAATCATGGTCTTCTGTGATCCTGTGTACTTGCCATCAATGCATTTAGTGCTTTCCTTAAACAGGTATGATTAAAATCTTGTCAATTCTCATGTAGGACAGTCTAAAAACATTGTCTTCTATGTGGAGAGATTTTGTTTCTCCTCTCTACTCCCTTGCCATGAGGGAAACCTACTTTAATGTCATGTGATGGTCGGTGAAAATACCATATAACAAAGAAAAAGCAGGTAGGCCTAGTTCTGTTTGGAGCTTAGTCCTCCAATAACAACTTAACAAGTGTGAGACTTGGTCTTCTCCTCAGACATGTCCTTAGGTTGACCAGAGTACAAAGGTCCAGCCTCTCTGTAACTTTGTAAGTAACTTTAAGCCAGAGACTACCAGTAAAATTGCATCCAAATTCCCAACCTAAAGAAGCTGTAAATAAATGTGTGTTCATTGCTTTAAATCACAAAGTAGATTTGTTATGAAGTAATAATATGTTCATGTATGAGCAAGTAACTACCTAAAATTATTTCAGAAATATCAGTTATAAACTATAATCAATCACAGATCACTCTGCGAGAATTGCTGACAATGTGTCCAAATGAAATGAAAAATGAAACCAATAGACATGAAAAATTAGACATTATACTCAAGTGTTAAGTAGTAAAAAAAATGTACATTATTCTGGACAGTTGCTAAAATTAGAGTTGCAAAACCTAATGTAATTTGTTTGAGTTAATAACAATATCAACAAAATAAATAAAAATGAACTTATATTTATCACTGAAGATGAATGAAACTAAAGATTGTATGTTATGTATAATAAGCCTGTGACCAAAAATAAAATCATATATTTTGTCTCCCATGTAGAAACTAGAGAAAAAGTAAGAAAGGGTCATGAAACTGAAAGGGCATCTCTAAAAACTTAGAACTGGATGTGGAAAGCAAGGAGTGGTAAGACAAAGTAATAGAGAAAATGGGATGGAAGGGTGTTGTATTTAAAAGTCTTTACAATTATGAATAAACCATGTAGAATCCACAGGAGGCTGAGTAATCATTAATTTTTTCTATGATCATAAATACTTCTCTGATGTATAATAAAAAGGAAATTGTATCTGCAGACAGTGGTACACACCTTTAATCTACACATTATGGAGGTTGAAACAGGATAATTTCTAAGAGTTTGAGACCAGCTTTGCCTATATAAGGGCTCCAAGCTAACCAGGGCAGCCTAGTAAGACCTTGTCTTAAAAATAAATAAATAAATAAAAAATTTAAAAAAAAAGAAAAAAGAAAATAAAGGGAAAAGAGAAAGAAAGAAAAGAAAAAGGAAATTGTAACCATCAGAAGAATGCAAATATGATTATAGGCTCCAGAAGGGGAAGGGAGGTAGAGCAGTAGTACCTTACTGCTCAATAGAAGACACAGGGGAAAACAGAAGAAAAATAAAATATTACACATGAAATAGATTATTTATTAGTGATAATAAATTACAAATATTATTGCAAATGATTATGTTAAGTGATACTTTATTCAATACTCATAGATCGAAATTAGTGTTTTTAAGTTAACCATGTTGTTACAAAATACATCACCATCACATCAAACAATATTGCTCATGACTAAGAAATTGTTAAAAGCAAAATCGTGCCCACTAAAGAGAAATAATACAGAAACTTAGGAAAGAAAAACTGGTAATATTAGCAATGTGTGTGATATTTGAAGTAAAATTTCTTTAAGCTCAGTTAAAAGTTATTAAAACATAAATATTCCCTCCCACTAGTACAAAATGTATATCATTAAGTATCGCATGTGTAAAACATAAATAGAAATATGAAAGATGATGAACATCCTAACATAAGAAATTTAGCCCTAATCATTTCTAATAGTTTGATTTTTCTAGTAAACAAAATAGACATTACACATTCTTTTCTAATTTTTTCTATTTTCTGAGACAAATAACATTAAAACCTGTATTTTCTTACTGCAAGGAAATATTTGAAATTCACAACAAAAAAATTAAACACAACAATCTACACAATTACAAACTAACACTCATTAGTACAAGTCTTAAAAACTACAGATAAATTCATGAATTGATATATACATATGTATATATATATATATATATATATATATCATGAATATATGCTAAAAATTTATGGGTTGTCATTTGAATACTTAGGGGTAAGTGCAAATCATTTACTTGTAAGTAAAAATGAGTAAAATTTAAAATAAATTAAGCCTTTCACTAAATAAGGTAGAATACAAACAAACCTTAACTACAAATAAATACCACCTATAAAAGTAGCAATTAATCGTATTCAGTGTTGACCAGACATGAAGAGATTTCAGCTTTCTACCTCAGTAATTAGTTACTAAAGTATTTAAAGTTTTAAACTTTTAATTACAATTTAAAATATGTATTTTTATTCATTTTTATAAACTATAATCAAGTGTATATACTTCTTTCTCTGTGTATTCAATATTAAGCTGCTCTTTCCAGCATTGCTATTATAGCGACAATTGGGAGCCTTTAACCAGGCTTTGGTTAAAGCAACTATTATATTGATGCAGTCATTTTAATTTATTTACCTCTGCAGCACCTGAAAGATAAATACCTGTATCTTATTATTAAATATAAAATATTTCTAAAATGCTACAATTTAACTGTTTTAAATTGCATGCACATGTTAAGTGCTTACATTTGTATGGAAAGGTATATATGTATATATATCATGAATATATGTGTGTGTGTGTGTGTGTGTGTGTGTGTGTGTGTGTAAATATGTAAGTAGTCTTCACTGTGAGATAAGAAATTAAGTTGTAGGGTCTTATTTTTTAAGTACAATTTTTGATAGCCATATATTTCGATCCATGGCTTTCCATTGGATCATAGTTGGCCTACCAGTGACTACACACATAAAATAATTGATTCTCCCCTTTTTAACAGTTATCAGTTGCCAATAAATAGAACCTTAGGTATGGAAGAGAATTCTTAGCCACCTCTCTGTCTGAGCTAGGACTGTTCACAAAGTTGTGTGAACCAGAAAAGGGTTTGTTCTGGAAAAACTTGGAGGATTGGAGAGATTATGATCAAAACACATTTCATGAAATTCTCAAAAGAAAAAAAAAGCTAATAAAAATGAGAAAAAATTTTTTAAAGACTAAGCTTTCTAAGGAAAGGTTTAAACAAAGAAATCAAGGAAGTGCAATGAATCTTTTTTTATTTTAAAAAAATGTCTTTTTTATCCTTGTATCCCCCTGCTCCCCCCCCTTCCCTCCTCCCAATCCCTCCCAGTCAGCCTTCAGCCTCCCCGCTTCTTGTCCCCATTCCCTCCCCAAAAGGGCAAGAAGTCCAAAGTGGGTCAGCTCAGCATGGCACATCCAATTGCCTCATCTCAGTATCAAGATTTGGTTAGGCATTTCTTGTTGTGGGATTCAGGTGTCAGCTGATAAGGTCAAAAGACACTTATACAGGGCACCGGGCCCCCTGAAGGGGGCAGGGAAAAGCCCATTGAAAAGGGGCTGCGGAAACACGAGACGGTCTCTTCCTGGTTCCTGGATGATTGGGGTAGCATCGGCGACTGTCCTCACCGTTCCAGACTCCAGTCCCTCTTCAGGTGCTACTGTAATCTGTTAACTGTACCGTGAGTTCTGATTTATATTTTAATAAATATTTAACTGGTACTGGTGCCTTCTAAGTAAACTCCGCCTACATCTGGCGCCCAACATCTCCTACCCCCCCTCCCGGGCTGGTGGACCCACGGGTCGGGCTTAGAACGCACTCAGGTCACGTTTTGAGTGTGAGCAGGTCGTATTTAGAGCACAGAGGGTTCAGCCCCCTGCGGGTTTGGTTTTGAGCGGTGACCTCCAAACGGCTTCTTCCGCTTGCTGAGGCGCCAGCGGTGACTCCGCCCCTCATCCAGCCGCGCGACCCGCGTGCTGCGGCCCCACTACCTGGCTGCACGGCTGCTCAGATCACCTTAACCAAGTTTAAAATGCAACTGCACGCGTGCCCTTCCCCCAACCTGGCTGGCTGGTTTTGACCCAGGAACTGCAGATTCAAGCGGCAGCTCCACCCCTAGCCCCAGTAACCTGGGACAATTGTAAATTACTCCTGTAGGTGAACAAAGGAAACTAAAACCATTCTATCTTGTAATTAACATCCTGTCTTGACTTGTGAGAATTTGCTTTTTCCAAGGATTCTATTCTGTCCGCTGAGACCCTTTAACACCTAGGATCTGTGAATAGCATGCTGGGGGTCTCTGCATCCGCCATACAGCAGGGCACTAAACGTTATTGTGACATCTTCTGACCACACAGCATCATTGCACCTGGATTGAGGTAATGGCTGACAACTATTCTTTTGAGGAATTCGGTATATATTTTTCCATGATGGTTGACAAGTTTTTAAATGAATATCTTGAGGTATTCAATACCCCAGTTTTACTATTTTTTGGTCTGTTTCTGTATGTTGTGTTCCACAATAGAAGGGTGATGACTGAGGTCACGAATTTGAACCTTCAATTACCATCCAAACTTGGTATTATAGAATTATCAAACACTATGGTGTCAGATGAGGTTAAGCAGATGCAGAACTTAAATCGGCAGCTGTTGTCCAAGGTATATGAATTACAGCTTTCAAACTCTGCTATGTCAAAAACGATGGATACTCTACAAATTGGTTACAACAAGCTTTCACATAATGATAGCACTGTACAAGAACAATATAAACTCTACGTAACTGATGAAAACAAGAAACTTGTTGACCACATTAATAAAGTGGACGAGAAAATCATTAATTATGTTAATGATGTAGATCTGAAAATTGCTAACTCAGCGAGGTCTTTAGAAGGATTACTTCATCAAGAAAGTCAAGCTCTGAGACAGATAGTATCCAAAATCCAAGAATGTGAACCTGTAGTATCCAAAATCCAAGAATGGGAATCTGTAGTATCCAAAATCCAAAAATGTGAACCTGTGGTATCCAAAATCCAAGAATGGGAATCTGTAGTATCCAAAATCCAAGAATGTGGACCTGTAGTATCCAAAATCCAAGAATGTGAACCTGTGGTATCCAAAATCCAAGAATGGGAATCTGTAGTATCCAAAATCCAAGAATGGGAACCCATAATATCCAAAATACAAGAATGTGGGGACCATATTGCAACACTACAAAAAGGCAATGATACATCTTATGCTCAGAACAGTTCAGGTCAACCCCCAATGGGGTGTTATGGTACTGGAAATACTTTACATAAAGTTGTAAACATGACGGGGATACCCCCTTCACCACCACTATTGTTCCCAGCTACTATTCAGACAAAGATAGCACCAGGGGGTTCCTCAGAATATGTAGAGTATAGTTATGAGCCACTACATATGAAAGACATCAAAGATTTTAAAGAGGCAATATCCATATATGGTATTCACTCTACTTATGTAAAACAGCCCTAAATTCATGGTCTGCAAAAAACTGAATCCTTCCCTTTGATTGGATGCAGCTAACGGCTGCTGTCTTGGACCAAAGTCAAAACTTACAGTGGAGAAGCTGGTTTAGAGAGGAAGCCAGGACCTTAGAACACCAAGGAAGAATTAGGGGTTTCTTTGCTTCTCAGGACCAAATCCTTGGTGAAGGAATGTTTGCTGACGTGAAGACTCAAACTACTTATGACGAACATACTTTATTGCTATGCCGTACGGCTGCACTTAATGCATGGGAAAAGATTTTGGACCCAGGTCAAAAAATTGAGCATTATACTAAGGTCAAACAAGGTTTAAAAGAGCCTTATACTGACTTTCTACACAGGCTTACCACGGCTGTACATAGAGCAATATCAGATCCAGAAGCTAGAAAGCAAATAATACTTTCTCTGGCCTTTGATCATGCTAATCCAGAATGTAGAAGAATGCTTCTGCCTTTAAAAATCAGAGCCGCACCTCTAGAAGAATGGATTCAATATACAATCAATGCTGAACCTCTCCATAGTAATGAAGACAATTGGGTAGACCAAGCCATTGCTAAAGTAAGGAAGAGGAACCAGGGAATCACTTGTTTCAACTGTGGTAGACAAGGCCATATAAGACGAAACTGTACACAAATTACTCTTGGAAATGATGCCTGATCTAGGTTTAATTCGAACAGAAGGCCATTGCCTTCTGGATTATACAGAAGGTGTGGCAAGGGACGGCATTGGACCAATGAATGTAGATCTACCAGAGATAAAGAAGGCAACCCTCTGCCATCGGGAAACGCCTTTCGGGGCTTCCCCCGGGAAGCCCCCCAAAATCAGACTCCAAATTCGACGATGGTGAGATCATATCTGGTCATAGTAGAAGACCAGCATTCTCAGGACGAATAGAACACCCAATACCTGATCTTGAAAAACATACAGTATCAGATGATAACATAAATTCAAAAGAAGATTCAGAAACTCCAAAGAAAATTACAAAACGAATATTTTGGCAGACTTCGATAAATGAACAAAGACCAAAATTGGGGATACGGATAGATAATATTTATATCCAGGGTTTAGTCGACACGGGGGCTGATGTTTCGATCATAACCCCACAGTCATGGCATCTGAGATGGCCTTTATGGACAGTAGATATCCAATTTCTGGGTATTGGAACAATATCTCAGGTGAAACAGAGTGTGAAGTGGCTTGAATGCATAGGACCAGAAGGTCAGAAAGGATGGTTGAAGCCATATATGGCTGATATAGCAGTGAATCTGTGGGGTCGCGACCTCCTAATGCAATGGAATACCCAGATTAAAATCCCTCCTGGTTATGATGTCAGCCGGAGGCTCAACTATGTTTCCAAAAATGAAAAAAATTCACCAGCCATTCAAGTTGTACAAAAGAATTGCCCTATATCCACAGATCTTAATAAGACACTCACAGCACTGCCTTTGAAATGGTTAACAGAAAAGCCTATTTGGGTTCAACAATGGCCTTTGACAAAAGAAAAACTTCAGGCTTTGGAACAGTTGGTACAGGAGCAGTTACAGGCTTAGCATATCGAAGAATCAACCAGTCCATGGAATTCTCCTGTTTTTGTTGTCAAGAAAAAATCTGGAAAATGGAGGATGGTGACAGATCTAAGAGCAATTAACGATTTTCAAAAGCTACTAGGAGATATTGCTCATATACGGCCCATGATTGGTATAAAAAACTATGAACTAGTTAATTTATTCAAGACTTTAGAAGGTGACAAGGGTTTAAATAGTCCAAGAAAACTATCTGATGAGGCCGAGAAAGAATTAGAGTTAGTAGAAAGGAAACTTCAAGAAACACATGTGGATCGTGTGGATCCAGACCTAGAATGCATACTTGTTATTTTACACTCAAGACAATCTCCAACAGGAATCTTAATGCAAAGAGAAAGCATCATATTAGAATGGATATTTCTGCCACATAGGCCAAGCAAAAAGATGAAGACATATATCGAAAAAATTGCTGATCTGATTTTTAAAGGTAAATTGAGACTCCGCCAATTGACTGGAAAGGACCCTGCAGAAATTGTTGTGCCTTTGACTAATGAAGAAATTGAACGATTATGGGCAGACAGTGAACCTTGGCAAAAGGCTTGCAGTGACTTTTTAGGAGAAATTAATAATAAATATCCCCAAAACAAGAGAATTCAATTTATAAAGGAAACTAATTGGATCCTTCCTCGTGTAGTACAGGATGAACCAATTTCTGGAGCCCCTATATTTTATACAGATGCAAACAATTTAGGGAAGGCTGGCTACAAGTCTGAAAACCTAACTAAAGTGGCTCAGAGCCCTTATAACTCTGTTCAAAAGTCAGAACTATATGCGATTATTATGGTGTTGTTGGATTTCACAGAGCCTCTTAACTTAATTACTGACTCTCAATACGCAGAAAGAGTTGTTTCACATATTGAAACTCCTGACTTCATTCACGATGATACAGACTTGACCTTACTATTCATACAACTACAAGATATCATCAGAGGTAGGATACATCCTGTGTACATAACACATATCAGGGCAAACACGGGCCTCCCAGGCCCTCTAGCGCAGGGTAATGAGGAAATAGATCGGTTGCTAATAGGAAGCGTGCTAAAGGCCACAGAATTTCATGAAAAACATCATGTTAACAGCAAAGGGCTGAAGAAGAGTTTTCCCATCACTTGGATTAAAGCAAAAGAAATAGTAAAAAAAATGTAACACTTGCTCTTTCTATAACCAACCATCTTTACCTGCAGGAACTAATCCTAAGGGTACGCACAGAAATGAGATATGGCAAATGGATGTGTTTCACTTTCCAGAATTCGGAAAGATGAAATATGTACATCATACTATTGACACCTATTCTGGAATGCAATGGGCGACTGCCCTGAGTTCTGAAAATGCTGATGCTGTACTTACTCACCTTTTGGAAGCCATGGCCATAATGGGAATTCCCACTCAGATTAAGACTGACAATGCTCCAGTTTACGTCTCCCGAAAAATGAAGATAATTTTTGCATACTATGATATAGAGCATATTACAGGGATACCACACAATCCTACAGGACAGGCAGTTGTGGAGAGATCTCACCACACATTAAAAGAGATGCTTTATAAACAAAAGAAAGAAATGAAAAAACCCAGAGAGAGGTTGCACAGTGCCTTATTGACTTTAAATTTTCTTAACGCTGATGAAAAGGGAACATCAGCTGCTGAGAGACATTGGGTAGTAGAGAAATCTTCTGAGTTAAATCAACCCATTTACTTCAAAGATGTGTTGACTTCCAAATGGAAGCCAGGGTATGCGCTTCGATGGGGTAGGGGTTTTGCTCTTGTTTCAACAGGGACAGAAAAGATATGGGTACCGACAAAACTATTAAAAGTCTGCTTCGAAAAGGAGTCTCTTCCTGAACAAGACAAGTAACTGCTCATCCTTGACATGACAAACGGATGCATGGTAAGGAAAACACACTTAACAAACCTGGGGCAGGGTCTCTCGGTTTTGTCTTTACAGGAAAATAGATACAACTATTTTTACGGCATTGACTAAACATTAAATAATTACTCACCTGCAATAGAAGACAGACTGATGATTAAGGAATGTACAAGATGGACTACGAGACCAACTGATACACATATGCACTACTGGGTAATTTCTCAATTTTTACTGCTTTAAATCTTGGACCTACACCTCAAAAAAAAATAAAAAAATAAAAAAAAAATAAAAAAGTGGTCCTGATTTGACTATTAATAAGGCTGGATTTGGATTGGGAACTTGTGGCTTTCTCCCTCTCTAAACCCAAGCATATTGGTAAAGAAATATGAAAAATTCTGTCTCACATCATAAAAGCCACCTGGTGTGAGACAGAAGGCAAAATATTTAGGGACCAATATTATTGTGACTTCATCTTAAACCTTGTTCCTCCCTGTTTCTGTACCTCTCAAACATCTCATTCTGTCTGCTTCCAGTCTCCTAAAGTCATGAAAGATATAAATATCTCTTGAATATCGACAATGCTTAAGTTTTCCACTGTAAATAACATTTCCTCCTATCAGCTATCTACAAAGAATCTGGAACCGAGATGGGGCCTCCACCGGAACAACTCCTGCTAGTAAAACAAAAATAAAAGAAAGAGTATGAGAGAGAGAGAATAAGAGACAGATAGACAGACAGACAGAGACAAAAATAGAAAAATCAAGAACCTGGTGCGCACCAATCAATAATTGCTTTCAAGAAATAGATTATTCAAAAACAGCTGCAAGATAGCTCCTTATGATTATCCTTCAGATCACACTGCTAATTAAGTTTCCAGATGGAGTTAACCACTATCCTAAAAATGGTTATAGATGTATGTGGTCAGTCCATTAAGAACTAACCATTGTTTTAGCTTTTACAGGATCCCAAAGAGATGCCATCGCCCTTAAGTCAGCAGGAAGCAACCTTATAAACGACTACGCCCCCTTTCCCAATAAGTTTTATGCTCCAAAGGTTGTGGGTAAAACTGGGTAAAGGACAAAACTATAATATAACATCAGAGATCTTTTTTGAAGAAGAGAGGGGGAATAGATAGGATAGATAAAGGTAGACTGTTCTACCTACCTATACTCCATTCTAGCTGAATGTATGGGCTAAGCTAAAGACAATTTGCACTGTCATAGATATTTGTATATTGATACTAATGCGAAATCATTTTATACGTTTAATTGTGATAATTTGTACATTGGTACGAAGTTTAATCTGAGATTGTTTTATATAACCAAAGCAACTTGTACTTCGATATAAATCTGAATCTGTAACTATTATGTAAAGCTGAATCTGAAATTGCTATATTTTATGTATGCTTCTACCTTTGTTTAAAATATTTGCACATCATTGTCATGTATACTATGCAATTACTACCTTCATTTAACTATACTAGATATAATGTATGATTGCACTAGTTATGATATATGCACAAGATGTTTTATATACCTCTGTTTAGATGATATATATGTATTTACTTGTCTAAAATGCTGTGGACACTTTACCTGGTAAAATACCCCTAGTTCGATAGTTCTACTAAGGGTCATTGTTCAGGGATTGTACACCCCTTATATAGGTATTCTAATTTTTAGTACAGGGTTTATTCCTTAAGACGATAAGATCTGCAGTCAACACTATTTAAGGTATCATATCCCAGTCATGTCAGATACAGGTTAGAATATCATAGATAGACAAGAATCTTCAACTGTTTCATAGACCCAGAGAATATGGCATTTAACATTTGAAATTCAGCCACGAGAGACACGACGACTCCTGGTGTCACTGCTCCCTTCACGAGATGGTGTTGAGCATCGAAGATACTCCATTGGAGTTGGTCCTTTTGGCAAAAAATGGCCGGTTGAGTAAGGAACTGTCCTTACCTTGATTGCTGACAGTACACACATGATGTCAAGCTGGATGAACAAGTTGATAGATGGAGACTGACGAAACCTGCCTAGACAGGATAAGACAGTCCCTTCAAAATTGTTCTGCTTGTAAAAAGATCTGTCAGATACCATAGGCCTATAGCCAATCCGATAGATGCTCTAACGGCGCACAAATCCAGAGGTGATTGTCCAGGTAGCTGTGTTGCTGTCCTCTCCCAAATTTTGGAAGTAACAACTTCCATGTACTTCTGTCTTTCAGACAAATTCACCTTCCTTCTCAGGTCTTGAAGAGGTTGAAGAATAGATGTTTAAGGTTATCACCCTAGTATCCCTTAGATAAGAACACTCAGGTGTTAAATTTTCACTTTCCCAGATTAACCCTTTAATATAATCTATTCACCCTACTATCTACCAATATTCTAGAACTATTAGATGTACCTTATATAAGTTAGGCTTTGATTAGCAATTGTACTTTGACCTCTCCTAGATACTACCTCATAATAATTCCTACTGTACATAGTCTTAGTTTAGAACCTTCTTAGTTAGAAAAAAGGGGGAGATGTTGTGGGATTCAGGTGTCAGCTGATAAGGTCAAAAGACACTTATACAGGGCACCGGGCCCCCTGAAGGGGGCAGGGAAAAGCCCATTGAAAAGGGGCTGCGGAAACACAAGACGGTCTCTTCCTGGTTCCTGGATGATTGGGGTAGCATCGGCGACTGTCCTCACCGTTCCAGACTCCAGTCCCTCTTCAGGTGCTACTGTAATCTGTTAACTGTACCGTGAGTTCTGATTTATATTTTAATAAATATTTATCTGGTACTGGTGCCTTCTAAGTAAACTCCGCCTACAATTCCTCTGCAGGGAATGGGCTCCAAGGTGTCAGCTCATGTGAAGGAACACAGTCTGATCCCTTCGAGGCTCCACATACTGCCCATGACAATCAACAGTTGCTTACTCCCAGCTCCTTTTCAAAATCCCAACTGTGCTTCACTTTCATAATTCAAAAGAAGAAAGAACTAGAGTCTTTGATTTTTTTTTTGCTGGCCCAACTCTGTTGTGTTTTATTATTGTTTAGGATATAACTTTTAGTGGATCAACAATACCCTGTTTCTTACTTTATCTGCTAATGTAATGACAACCACTCAATGTCCCTAGCTGACCCAATGAGAAGAGAAATTATAATATTCTTTTAAAAATCTTCTTACTACCATATAAATGCTATGGATTCAAGAAACAAATAAAAAAGAGATAATGTATGTCTTCCAATGAAATGGGAAAAAGTGGTTCATGAATTTTCCCAATTTGTTCTGTATGGAGGAAGACTATGATTTTTATGACAACTGAAAATATGAAAAAGAAAGGTCCCCAACAGGCCAAATAAGTTTACATCCCCAAGAGGTAAACTGAAAGAGTGAGGAAGGAAGCAATCCTTAGAAGGCATGGCCTCTATACATAGAACCACATGGCCAAGCCTTTAGCTTACCACTCATCCTGAGGCCTTATTAAATGATTCACTACACTCATAATTGTGTTCTGTCATTTTGGTATTGACGCATATAATTCATTATTCTCCCAACAAATTTGTGCTTCTCTTCTGGGAATTTACATATGAAGACACAGAAGAAATGATAGGCTTTAATCCTCAAAGTCAGCCATTGCTTTAATAGGCAGTCCCTTAAGCAGGAACATTGTTTTGAGAATGCAAACTGTCATTAGATCACCTTTGTCCACACAATACTCAAAAATAATCCTCACTTAAAAATTGAAGAAGATACTTGATGTTGAAAAGATCTCCCATGTTCCTTGATTGGCAGAGTTAATATTATAAACATGACTACATAACCAAAAGTAATCTTCAGAAGCAATGCAATACTCAGAAAAATTCCTATGGAATTCTTTACAGAACTAGAAGAAGCAATCCAGGAATGCACATGAAAACACAAAAGGCCACCAATATCCAAAACATTCCAAAAAGCAAAGAATACTGCTAAAAGTATCATAATATATGACTTCAAATTATACTGTGAAGTCACAGTGGAAAAACCAGCATGGAACTGACAGAAAAATAAATGTGTAGGTCAACAAAATGGAATATGGAACTCAGAAATATCCAGACAAACATATGGCCACTTATTTGACAAAGGCATCAAAAATAACAGTGGGGATAGGGATAAGAGTTTATTCAACACATGTGTTGGCCAAACCAGATGTCTGTCAGCAGAGAACGAAAGCAGATTCATTTCCCTAGCATGAAAATCAATTCAAGATGTATCAAATTACTTCATTACAAAACTGAGCCAATTAAATTACTAGAGGAAAATATAAGGACTACTATTCCAAATATTGGGATATAGGCAGGAACTTTCTCAAAGGATTCCAATAGCATCAAAAGATAGTCACAAGAAATAATAAATGGTACCACATAAAATTAATAATTTTTCTAGACAGTGAAGGTAACTATTAGCATTGTGAATAGATAGCCTATAGAATGGGAGGTAAAATGCCAGCTGTGTCTCAGATGAGAGTTAATACCTAGAGTATATATAAAAACAAAACTACAAAAATGAAACACCAAAAGGAAACTGCCAGCTAATATATGAACTAACTCAACTAATTAAATTATCTTATTTGCTTTCTGTTACTGATCAAAAGTAACTTGGAGAAGAAAGGGTTTATTTAACTTACAGCTTACAGTCCCCATCTTGTAGTAGAAGGTTTCTGGCCTGGACTTTTGGGCCTAACCTCAAGGTCTAGGCCCAGAGACCCGCAGACCCACAGACCCGCAGACTCACAGACCCACAGAGACACACAGATGCTTACTATAGTTTTAGGCTGATCGACCTAAGGCCCAGGCACATAACTTGCTAACTCTTTACCCTTAATCTAACCATGACTCTAATCCTGTTCAGCCATGGGACTCGGTACCTTTTCTCACAGCAGCATAGTTGTCCTCTGCTTCCTCCAGCTTCTCTCTGGCATTCTGCTCTGTGCTTCCTGTTCTCAGAGTTTTCTTAGTCTGGTAGCCCCGCCCACACTTCCTGCCTGCCTTTGGCCAATCAGCGCTTTTTATTAAACCAGTGGGTGGGACAATTATTTACAATGTAATAGCATAATCTCCCACACCATCTAAGGAAATCAACATAGGAAGTCAAGATGGTAACCTGAAGGCAGGATCTAAAGTGGAGACCACAGAGGAACTCTTATTTACTGTCTTGCTTTGCATGGTTTGTACTTCCATTTTTAATGCTGGATTATTCACAATAGAAAGGAAATGAGACAAACCTAGATGAAGGGATAATAAAAGTGTGGTAATTGAACACTATGGAATTTTAATTTAACCTTAGCTGTGAGGAAAGTCAAGAATATGAAATTTGAAGAAAAACTGGATAGAGTTATAAAGTATTTTATTAGGAGAAATGGTCCAGAACCAAAAGATGAATAACACATAATCTCTCTCTCATGTGAATCCTAGCTTTTAGTGTGTGTGTGTGTGTGTGTGTGTGTGTGTGTGTGTGTGTGTGTGTGTGTAAGTAGTATTGAGTATAGGATATGAAACTAGAAAGGAGACCAGAGAAGGAGCAGAGTGTGATATTGGGGAATACAATAGAACACAGCATGGGCAAAGACTCCTGAGGGGTGGAAATGGAGGTGGGGGAAAGAGGTTGAAGAACTAGCAATAGACGTTGTTTGAAATGGATCCTAGTATTTTACATGCTAATTTAAATAAATTAATGATTTTTTTAATTTTAAAGATCAAGATTGGGTCCAAAGCTCAACTTGTTGACCATTTTGACCTTTGTGACTAAGTTCTCTATAATCAGATTCTAGATTCTAGAATGTAGAAAACAGAGAGTAAGTCCTATGCTGAGTACAACTCATGTGCAAATTTTCTTTGAAAGTTACACATTCACAAAAGTCTTGCCAGCTCACAGCAATAAATGCATCTATAAGATTAATGTCCTGAGAGAGAGTAAGTAATGTTGAAGTTACAGATCCTGATTAATACTTTCAAAAAAATAGCCTTGTTAAACTTGACTTCAGGGTATTAAACTTTCATCATGAGAGAAAGACAATAATATGTAATAGATTTCAAACCCATGGGGTAAAAACACACAATTATTTTCCATTTTCTGACACACCTCTAGGCTGGTGGTGCTAAATAAATGTTAAATTATTGTAAAATGAGGCCTGAAATGAAAGTCCTATGCAAAGGAAAATACATCATGTGGTAACCTTCACAGTGCCATGACAAGACCTCTGGTAGTTAGGCAAGCATTTGAAACAAATAAAAAGGAAGGGAAGACTCATTAATAACAGGAGTTCCATGCCAGTTCTTAATCCAAAGTTTCAAATCTGTCCCTGTCTTGTATGGTCCCTGTCTTGTGACCTGAGTAGACACCCTGCTCCCTGCCCAGAATTTGACACACAATGGTCTTTGAGAACATTCATTAATGTTTTCATTTCAAACTAATGTATAAAGAGTTTTGAAGAACTGAATGTTTTCTCATTTCATGAATGATGTAAAACTTTTCCCCTTTGCTCATGAACAATGTAAATTATAATATGAATTCATCTTCCCTGAAACCAAAAGCTTCTTGGTGATTTCTCGGTGCTGTTGCTGCTCTGGTTATTTATTCTAAACTTAAAGAGACAGATAAACTGAGGGAATAAATGTAAGGAAGTCTGTAACTGATTAGTTTTCCATTCTCCTACAACTGGAGGTGGGTTATTACAGAGAAGTCATCACTTCCCAATACCATACTTTGGTTGTGACTTCAGGACATAGATGCTGACAAAGCATAACAGAGGAAACTAGGCATCCAAATTGAAGAGTGAACATTCTAAGAAAAATGGGAAAGTACCACACTATGTCACAGTGCTCATGATGACAAAGGGGATTTATCTGTGTTTGCTTGTGTTATGTGAATCCTTCATGTAACTTCAGCTCCTTACGTTGCTCATGTATCCTGATTTACTGGGGCATCTCCAACTTCCTTTCTATATACTTTATTATATATTCTTTTATGTGTTGTAGAGAAGGTTCAGGCATTGTTTTTATCTGCAAAAACCACATAGAATAGGGCCATAGAGAAACCTCAACTGTAGTGGTTTGAAAGAATATGGCCCCAGAAATAGTGGCACTTATTAGGAAGCCCTGTTGGAGTAGTTATGATCTTGTTGGAGGAAGTGTATGACTGTGGAGGCAGACTTTGAGGTCTCATATATGTTCAAGACACTCCCAGTGGGACAGACCACTTCCTGTTGCCTACAAGATGTAGGACTCTAAGCTACTTCTCCAGCACCATATCTGCCTGCATACTACCATGTCCCACCATGATGATAATGAACTGAACTTCTGAACTGTAAACAAACCATGACAGTTAAATGTTTTCTTTTATAACAGTTGTCATGGTCATTGTGTCTCTTCACAGAAACAGGAAACCTTACTACAACAGCAATGGTCAAAAGTCCTTGCCACAGAAGCCTAAGAACCTAAATTCTATCCCCCAGAACTCGTAATAGAAAAAAAAATTGCCAAAAGTTGCCTTGTGATATGCAATATGAATACACACAGAGAGAGGTGGGTGCAAGAGAGAAAAGTGAGGATAATAAATAACTTAAGCTACAAAAGAAACAGTCCAGCTTTTGTCTTAGTTTATATTCTAGTGCTATGTTAAACCACTGGTCAAACCCCAGATGGAAAGGAAATGATTTATTTGGCTTACAAACTATGGTTCATTATTAAATGAAGCCAACTCAAGAACTTAAGGCACAACCTGAACTGGAATCAAGAACTGGAAAGACCATAGACACCGACTCCCAGTTGCTTCTCTTGACTTGCTCCGTTTGTTTTCTCACTTACCCAGAGCTACCTGCCTCGGCATGGCACTTCTCACAGTGGGACGAGCCCTCCCACATCAATCACCTAACGGGGTCAATAAACTGGCCTACAGGAAAACTTAATGCAGGCATTTTCCCAATTGATGACTTTAGCTTGTGTCCAGTTGACAGAAACTTAACCAATGCACTCATCTTAACACCACATTAACAATGACAACTGGCTTGTATTTGTCGTCTATCATTTTTATATTCCGGAATGAACCACATCATTCTTCCAACAGATTTCTCTTTTTATTTAGTGTGTTGTCATATATAAGAAGCTTTGTCTCCTTGGTTCTTATTTTGAAAGAATTGTACTGTGAAAAACATTACTGGGGCCTTTCTCTCTCTCCCTCCTCTTCCTCCTCCATATCTTTCTTAGTGCTTCTTCCAAAACAGGGTTTCTCTGTGTAACTCTGGATATCCTGAAACACCTTCTTTGGATCAGGCTGGCCTTGAACTCACAGAGCTCTGCTTGCTTCTGCCTCCCAAGTGCTGGGATTAAAGGCATGCACTACTTCCGCCTTGCCTGTTTCTTATTTGCAAATTGTTGACTTCCTGAGGCAGCCTACTGAATAAAACCCATCTTCCACTGCAGCTGATGTGGCTACATCCTTAAGTGTGTATAAGTAGAAGTTGGTAAGTGTGTGATCCTGGAAGCTCCTTCTGCTGCACAGCACTGGTGAAGTTTCTGTTCCCCCTTCAGCTCCCTTCTTAATCTCAAAAATGTCAACCTGATTCTGTGCTCATTTCTCAATGTGACCATAAAACAACAAAAACGGACTCAGGGCACATTCTGAAGATGGAGAAGCAGAAACACAAAGGCTTCAGACTCTGATAGGCCTATAAGGTGACGCCAACCTGATAGCCAACCTTAATTCTCATGCATGACTTACCTTTATTTGAAGGAACAGTTGGTCAGATTTCTATTATAGACAAACCACATGATGACACATGCCTCTCTCTGCTCCACACAAATCTCAGTCCTGCAGTGGTACTTCTACTATCAAGTACATCTACTAAGTTTCTCAAATGGATCACAAACTCTAAAACTTTATGTTTGCTGATCTTAAATACAAGCCTTCTTCTTTTGATTCTCTGGGTGTTCACTCTCATCCTTTAGTCTGAGATAAGATTAGGCTTGATTGAGCTTCAGGTCTACCAATGATCAAAACTATGGTCTTATATCTTAACCACAATGTCTCTCAGAGTCCCCATGAAAAATATTGATCTAAAAGTGGCTGCTTCACAAGGTAGCCTCAGGTAGTGGTCAGCCTGGGGATTTACAGCCAGCCAGCTAGTTGTTTTCTTTCTGCTTCCTGACTTCAGGTGCAATATGCCTTATACTCTTGTTGCCAAGCATCAACATATAAATACACAGACATATCAAGAATATACATAATGAGACACACTGATTTCTGAACCAACTGACAAAGCAACTATGTATATCTGTAAGCCTTTGAGTCCTTTGACCACCACAGTGTGGTTAAACTTATTATATGATATGATGTGATGATACGGTAATGTGTATTAATGTGGTATAATATGATGAGATGTGAAGTAATATGATGATGAGGTAGGTAGGTAGGTAGGTAGGTAGGTAGGTAGATACACTATATGCTGATGTGCAATGTAGTGTGGTGTGGTATGGTGTGATGTTATGTGATATGAGATTTAGCATGGTATGGTGTGATGTGCTGTAATGACGTATGGTACAGTATGTTGTAGAATGGTGTGGTGTAATATGGTTATGTGATGTGGTACAATGGTGTCTTAGGGTTTCTACTGCTGTGAAAAAACACCATGACCACGGCAATTCTTATAAAGGAAAACATTTAACTGAGGTGGTTGCTTATAACTTCATAGGTTTAGTCCATTATCATCATGGTAAAGGCATGGTGAAGTGCAGGCAGACATAGTACAGGCTGCATCTCAATGTGCAGACAACAGAAAGTGGACTGAGACAGTGGGCTATGGTATCTTGAACATAGGAGACCTCAAGGTCCATCCCCACAGAGACACATTTCCTCCAACAAAGCGACTCTTACTTCAACAGGCCACACCTCCTAACAGTGCCACCTCCTATGAGATTATGGAGGTCATTTACATTCAAACTACCACAGATGGGTAGGCTCAGAGTAATGGCAAAGTCCACATATGAATCATAGCAGCATATGCAAAACCTAGCAACTACAGCTTCCTCCTCCCATATGACAGCAATCTGAGATTGCTTCTTCTACAAAGACTGGCTTAAACTTTTCAGTGCTGTCCATAATAAACATAAGTCACTGAACAATCTCTGTTGCTTCAGCAAAGTGTGCAGAGTCCACCCAAATGCAGTTTTTCTACATGTGTTTGTCCTTTCTTCGTCTCCTTGGGGGTGACAAGGTAGGTCATGGCAGATTTCACTCAAGATTTTTCTCCAATGTGTTTCACTGTGCTGCCCTATTAGTGAACACTAATACTAGATAAAGCAAGATTTATAAAAATATTTTTAAAACAAAATATACCAACAATATAAATTTAACCGAATATGTAAAGAACCCAAACAAATCTTATCTCCTCTCAGTTGTTTCTTGTCAGATATTTATTTAGTCACAGTGACAAGAGAAGCCACCACATTTTCTAATTGTATCCTGGTTCACATCAAGTCACATTTCAAATTGATGAGCACTCATTGGTGGCTTAACGTTCTGCCACTATGTACAAGCATACTCAATAAAATCAGCCTAAACTTAATGAAATCAAGTGTAAAAGTAATCTTAGTCATTTTCATCTTTCCTTCTATTCATTTTTCATAAAGTGATCAATGAAAATGAAACAAAGTATCCTCATCTTGCTCAACCATTTTTTTTCTTTGCTAAAACAGCACCATTTCTGAAAGTGGATCCTTGGCAGCCCATGTTGACATGCCCCTTTATAACCAAAGTGTGAAAATGTAGGCTTTAGAAGTCAACTACACCAGTATCAAAACCTCTACACAGCTAAGAAGCTAGACAAAGATATAGTAGGCACTTTCTCAGCTCAAGAACTTCTCTGGTGGGGCAGATTGAAACAGAATGTGCTGCTTAATCTGGTTGGGATTTGGAATCACCTCAGAGACCTAGGAATGTATAAAATGTTTAGCTGAGAGGGAAGCCATACCCTGAAAATGAGGTCATCGTCCCATTGGCTGAGGTCCAAGACCAAATAAAAAGGGAGAAAGAAAAAAGCTAGCTGAGCAATGCCATTCCCTATTCTCAGTTCCCTGGTTGGGACCATGGACCACGCTGTTCCCACTGCCATGGCTTCCTGGTGGTAGTAGACTATTCCTGTGAACTTTGAGTCAAAGCACACCTATCTGAAGTTGTTTATTGTCAGATACTTATTTTGTTACCATGACAAGGAGAGTCACTATTATACTTACCATGGGCTAGTACTGAAAGATAAAAAACCACATTTGGAGGATCAGCATGTTCATTGAGAAGAACATTTACTATCTGAAAGCTGCTTTCATAAATGGTATGAGAAGTTTGAGAACAACAAACTAAAATATAATACATATTATTATGTATTATAATCTGTGGTTGGAAGCTTCTCTGTCCTGACTGGCCAGTGGCTGAACAATTTTTTTTCTACCCGAGGTTCTGCAGCCACTTATAAAATAATTAACTCTGAGGCTTAATATTATAATACTGCTGGGCCAATAGTTCAAGCATATTACTATCTAGCTCTTACACTTAAGTTAACCCATAATTCTGATCTATGTTTAGCCAGGTGGCTTCTTACCTTATCTTCAATGCAGCGTTCTCATCTTGCTTCCTCTGCATCTATCTGGCATCTTCTGCTTTGCCTTTCCTCTTCCCAGAATTCTCCTGAGTAGCCCTGTCTATATTTCGTCCCTGCCTACTTACCAATGAGTGTTTTATTAAACCAATACAAGTGACAAATATTTACTGTGAACAAGAGCCTAGTCCCAGTCTTCTCTCACTTCAAACTCTGAAAGATAAGACATCTCAAAGTAAGTTACTTCATTTTAATTCAACAGATGTCTATTTTATATCATTTCAGAAACTGGGTAATACATTTACTGAACATCTAGGCATCGTTGTTGGAGTACTGTAAGTTAACCAAATATTTGAAGTAGATCATCTGGGGAATAGTATAGCCGCACAGAACTACATTATTCAGGCCAAAAATATTTGATTAGTCAATGAGCAAATTCTTGTAAACTACAAAATGAGAAGCTGTGGGAGTGCTTTACAGAAGACAGTCTTCTGGTGGAAACATAACAAGATGATGCAGGCTTTTGGCTAAGGATCAAGAAAAGGCTTACAGAAAAGCCACGCTTTAGTTTTAAATTTGAAATAGTCTTTCCTCTTGAGCTTCTGATATTAAACTTACACAAGTTGGAAAATTACAGCATGAAGCCTCAAGAAATTAGGTGGATATGCTGTAATCTCGTCTACAAGTTTGTAAAGCCAAAAGTTTGTTTTATTGGATGTAAAATGGAAGGAGAGATTCAGCCTGCAAGGCAGAATGTCCCATTTTCAAATTTGCTTTCTTGATTTATGTGAGATCTTGTGAGATTTTTTGTTTAAAATCTTTTATTATTATTATTATTATTATTATTATTATTATTATTATTATTATTTATGTTTATTTAAAAAGCTTCTTCATTTTACTTACCAACCACAGTCCCCCCTCACTTCTCTCCTTCAACACACTCTCCACCTTTACTCTCAGAAAGGATAAGGCCTCCCATTAGGAGTCAACAAAGTATGGCATATCAAGTTGAGGTAGGACAAAGCCCCTTTCCATAGGGAATGGGCTTCAAAAAGTCAGTTCATGCACTATAGTTAAATCCTGGTTCCACTGCCAGAGGCCCCACCAACTATTCAAGTCACACAACTGTCACCCATATTCAGAAGGCCTAGTTTGGTCCCATGCAAGTTCCTCATCTGTCAGTCCAGAGTCAGTGAGCTCCCAACAGCTCAGGTCAGCTGTCTCTGTGGATTTTCTGAGCATGATCTTGACTCCTTTGCTCATACAATCCCTTCTCCCTCTCTTCTCCTAGACTTTAGGAGCTCCACCCAGTACTTATCTGTGGATCTCTGCATCTGCTTCCATCAGTTATTAGATGAAAGATATGCTATGGAATATCTTTCTGTGTAGTGTGAATATAATTCATTAATAAAGGAACTGTCTCGGCCTCTGGCAGAAAATCCAAACATAGAGACAGGGAAAAGAGGTAGAGTCAGAGGATACTTGATCCAGCTTCCCAAGAAGCAAGATGTAAAAAAATAGGTAAGCCATGGGCCATGTGGAAAGACAGATGAATGGAAATGGGTTGAGTTAAGCTAGAAGAACTAGCTAGAAATATGTCTGAGCCATGACAAACAGTATGTAATTAATATAGGCATTTCTGTGTTTCTGTGGGACTGCAGGTCTTCAGGTCTGGAACATGGGCCTTACAGGCCAGAAACTTCGTATTACAAATGGCACCCAACATGGATTACTCACATCTACATAAATCCTGAAAAAGCTTTAAAAGGGTTCTAGAACACAGAAAGGGGCAAAATCAACTTTCAAACTGTGTCTCTCAAGGGGCTGTGGTACAGAGACTGAGTGGTGTACCTGCTTGAATTAAAAAATGGCAGGTTTGGGGTAGGCAGCTTAAGCTACAACAAGGCTGATTCCTGAAGTCTCATAGTAGCCTTGATGTAAGCAACAAGCTGCATATAATGGATTTAAGGTTTCTGTTTATATTGAACATAAAGGGAACAGAGTCAAACATGGTTCCTTGGTATCAGAATTTTCTGGGACTGCTCCATTTGCAGGTGGCAAGCAGATGAGTGGCTCATTTAAGAGAGGCTTACTGACTCAGCTTTGGCTTCTTTAAAAGGCCCTTGTTGTATGTGGTTTCTGGCCCGGACTTTCAGGCCTAACTTCAAGGTCTAGGCCCACAGACCTGAAGACCCCCAGACCCACTGAGGCACACAGATGCTTGCAATAATTTTAGGCTGATCAGCCTAAGAACCAGGCATATAACTTGCTAACTTTTTACCCCTTAAACTAACCCATGACTCTTATCCTGTTCAGCCATGTGGCTCAGTACCTTTTCTTAGAGCAGCATAGTTGTCCTCTGCTTCTTCCGGCTTCTCTCTGGCATTCTGCTCTGTGCTTCCTGTTCTCAGAGTTTTCTTTGCCTGGTAACCCCACCCACACTTCTTGCCTGCCTTTGGCCAATCAGCACTTTTTATTAAACCAGTGGGTGGGACAATTATTTACAATGTAACAGCATAATCTCCCATAGGCTCTATTGCCAAATACTTAAATGGAGTTCATGAGCAGTGGGTGGCAGGTGGTGGTGCTCTACTTGATGATAGTATGGACCCTGAGATTTCACAAAGTTGGGGTGGTAAATAGCTCCACAGTATTTAAATACTGCTTCTCATAATTATGAAGGTAAGCTCTGGTGCCTCTGCCATGTTGAAAAGCTGAATGGAGCAGAGTCAGCAACCAAAGCAGTGCTTTACAGTCTAGCATTTTAAAAGTCCTTCTGGTTAGAAAATAATTAAGAATATGCAATTAAGACAGATTCATATGTAGAAAACCTCTAAATGGATTATAATGTATGTAAAAAAGAATACATAGGCTGGGAGAGAAAAAAAGAAGGTAGAGAAAGTCCTTTAAAAAAAAGAAATAGAGTCATATAAAGATGGAAATATACAAGAGTCTAGATTATGGTTATTATTGTGTTTTCTTTTAATTTTTTAACTGTTAGTGAGCTAACTGCAGAAAGACATTTGACTGCAAAGGCTGCTAAGTTAAAGAAACATATATTTTAAAGGTATCTTGACTTTGAAATTTGGGTCTAAGGATATATTGCTTTGGAAAAGAGGTTCTACTATTTTTTCTACAGAAGACAAGAGCTTGTAGATTGGTTCCAGGATAATATGGTTTGATAAAGGAAGACCCTTTGAAAAAAAATCTCTGATTGGAAGAGATGTCCATATCAGCTTCCAGGCTGCTAACTAAGATGATCCAGCCTCCGAACCCTAATAAGATTGTCAGTGCCCCTCAATCAGCAGGAAGTTGTAGTATGAGGTTTCTGTTCCGAACTTTCAGGCCTAACCTCAAGGTTTAGGCCCACGAACCCACAGACTTACAGACTCGCAGACCTGCAGACCAGCATACCCGCAGACCCACAGTCCCACAGAGACACCCAGATGCTTTCAATAGTTTTAGGCTGATCAGCCTAAGGCCCAGGCATATCACTTGATAACTCTACCCTTCATCTAACTCATGACTCTTCCTATTCAGTCATGCGGTTCGGTACCTTTCTTTAGAGCAGCATAGTTGACCTCTGCTTCTTCTGGCTTCTTTCTGGCATTCTGCTCTGTGCTTCCTGTTCTCAGAGTTTTTCTTAGTCTGGTAGCCCCGCCCATACTTCCTGCCTGCCTTTGGCCAATCAGCACTTTTTATTAAACCAGTGGGTGGGACAATTATTTACCATGAAACAACACAATCCCCTACAGAAAGTAGTAATGGAAAGCTAAACCCAAATTCTCAAAATATTGTTTATAAATGTTTGGTTTCATTATAAATGGTTAATGGTCATAAGAAAAAGGGGGATATGATATAGGAATGATTTAAAAAGATAGATTATTGAATTTACTTTAATCCAAAAATACCAGCTATTAATCTCAGAATATTTTACATTTGTATGGATTTTGGCTTATTGATACAAATTTAAGATTAGTTTTGTTATACTGTATGTATATTTCTACTCTTATTTAAGATATTATGTTTGTGCAACTCATTTAAAATTGTAATTATAATTAAGAAATTCAGATTAACAGTCATCTGTGATAATCAAACTTATAGTCATGTTAGTTAGGGGTTTTTTTTAGGTATATAAAGATTTATTTCTATTAGATAGGCAATCTTCAAACTCTTCAAAGACCTAAAGAATATGGTATTTAAAATATTTTAAGAACTTAGACTTTTCTGATCAGTGAGACAGGTCTGCTCCTGGCAGCACCAGTTTACTTCAAGAGAATAATGGGCAATGAAGAAACTTCATGTGGAGCTTACTTTCTTTGTGGCCACAGTTAGCCATTGGACAAGAAACTGTTCTTGTCTCAACTTCCTGACAGTATTCTGTATAAACTGGACATGCAGGACCCATAGGAAAGTGACCTCTGAATTTTGGAAGAACAAACTGAGATGGTTGTTCACGTTCCTGCTTCTCAGAGAAAACTTCTAGACATTCTTCAGGACACAAGGAGAAGTGACTGGCGAACTATGCCACATGGGAAGAGCAATCCTTCAAATCTTCTGCTTCACTAAAAGGTATGCCAAAGACTCTAGGCCTATAGGCTGAATATGGATGCCCCAACATCATAAAGGAACTTTGGGTGGCTTTTTAGGCAGCCAGATGTCATCTCTGTCATTTCTAGATTTTGGAAGTTGTGTGCATGCCCTGTTTACTTGAGTAATATATTCTTCTGTGGTCTTTGATGTAATTGAAGATTAGATAGTTATAGGTATAGTTTTTCTTCATTATTATAAAAGGTAAATTAGATGTGAAGCTTTAGACTCATAAGGACAAGGCAGATGATAGAATATTTTCTTTAATTTTGTTAAATACAAATAGACTAGATATTGTAACTGTAATTCTTAATTGATAGCTGTTTTGAATATGTAATTTTGCTATGTTAAAATTTAAACCTTCATTTTTGATTAGACAGATGAGGAAAAGTGATGTGGAATGTCATTGTGTACCTGTGAATATCATTTGTCAATAAAAGAACTGTCTTGACCTATGGCAGGCATCTTAGAAGTAGGCAGGAAATCCAAGCATAGAGACAGGAGGAGGGAAGAATCAGAAAAAAAACTTGATCCAGCTGCCCAAGAAGCAAGATATAAAGAAATAGGTAAGCCACAGACCATGTGGCAAGACAGATTAATGGATGTGCGTTGAATTAAGATGCAAGAGCTAACTAGCAATATGATTGAACCATAAGCCAAATAGAATGTGATTGATATGTGTCTGTGTGTTTCTGTGGGACTGCGTGTCTGCAGGTTTAGATCACAGGCCAGGCAGACCAGAAATCTTCTATTACAAGGAAATATGACAGTTAGGGTAGTTATCAATCTGATTACAGGGAAAGGCCAGTTCAGGAACCCCCTACACTATTGCTTGGAGTCTTAGTTGGGGTCCAGGATTGACTCAACTGATCTTGTAAGATTTCTATGTCATAAACTCCAGCTGTTTATATATATTGAGAATTCTATGTCAAGTTAATTCTATCTCAAGTTAAATACCATATAAATATTCAAAAACTGTTTACAAAAGTAAAGTCAGCCCATCATATACAGAAGCTTTCCATATATATAAGTTCAGTCAATTGTAACTGACAGTATTCAGGAAAATGTTCTTCTGTGCTGGAGATTTTCAGACTTCTTTTCTGAATATCATTCACTAAAATATTCAATGTAACAACTGTTACCTCATGCCTCATGTATACATTGTGCATAGTGTTTTAAATATAGGAATATGAGCAGGTTATATGCAAATACAACATATGACTTGGGTTTTCAGTGTGAGTTGGGTTTCAGATCCAATATCCCTAGAATATCAACAGAAGACTATATAATCTGTGAATTGTGTATAAAATGATCATTATACTGAGTAGTTTTCTGAGGTTCCTTCCAGGTCTGAAAAAAATGCCTGTAGTTTTATCATAAAGTCTGCTAAAGTTTCCATATTAGCCCACAATTATGAAAGAATAGCATTACAGGTGTTAGGCTAAAAATGTTCATTTACCAGATTACACAAATAGGTAGACTGAGAACTGGATAAATCTTTCAAGTGACTGACACTATTTAAAAAACCTGAAAGCAAATTTTTCAGTCCCATTATACAAGACCAGAGTTTCAACATTTGTAAGTAAAACATTTCCATAAACATTCTTGCTTTTAATTTCTCAGCATCCATTAATAAAAAACAATCATAGCTCAGACCCTGGTACCATGGCTTAAATGGAGGCTACAAAGTACATTTCATCTTTTCTAACCAAGCTATGCTTTCATATAATGAAAAACTATTGGATTTTAATTGTGATATATATTTTATAAGCATTATGTGAATTATACAAAATAACAGGAAGATTATGTTCAAAGTATTTAATATACATACATAAAATATCATAGACTGCTGAGTTCTAACCAGACCATATTTCTTACTACCCCTAGCCTTCTTCAGAAGTCAAAAGTGGAGTATTTATCAGAGCAAGATGTTCATCATGTATTCTACCTCATTTTCTGTAGGAATCTTAAGGAATTGGAAGAAAGGGAGTAGGGAGTGTGGACTTGACCAAAATACGTATACATGAGTATTAAATAAAATATTTTAAAGAAATATATTAATGCAGAAAATAGCCTAGACATTACCTGTGTAGTGTGGTCCAGTGGCTTGACACATTTTCATGGTCTTATCATGTTTAACAAGTGATTGATTCAGTTGGGTGAAGTTATGTGCTGTTTTCTTAACAAAGCAGTCTCTTGCTTTTATAATTTCCTCTTGCAGTTTTTCTTGGGGAATCCATCCACTTGAACAAAACATGAGAAGCTAGTGGAATGTTGATAGGAGAAAGCTAAAATTATTCCTAATGCTGAGCTTACTCTCAATCAAAATCAACATCTCAGTTCCATCTGTTCTTCATGATTTGTGAGAAGCATAGGTGCCAATTGGCCTGGAAAATTCTGGTGTGAGATGAAAATCTCTTACTGGGAACCTAGATATTGTAGCCTGTCAGCCAGCATGAGATTTAGATATTTTATGGAAATGCTTTCCCAAAATAGCCTACAGTAGCTTGGCGAGGGTATGGTTTGCTTCATTCAATGAAAAGTGGGATCAGGGAGGGTGAGGAGGTCTCCCTGAGTTTCTTTGCTTGCCTTCCTTCCGCTCTCATGCACCTTCTCTCCAATAGTCGATACAGAGCAGAGGTGGACTGCATCTATATTTAGTACTTCCTTTGTCTGAATAAGAATCTGTAATTTCTTCATACTTGGCAAGGATGATTCACTTTGTTTTCCTCCTACTATTGTTGCTAATTGGAGAATTACCTCACTGCAGATTTGTACACAACCTATGGCTCAACTCTATACAGCAGCTGAATTAGGTCAGAGAAACACTTATGGAGACAATGCTGAAAGCCCTGTATTTTAATTAAAAATATTATTGCTAAAAGCCTTTGATAGTAAAAAAAAAAAAAAAAAAAAGTATCTTTAAACACAAAACTGAACAATTAACAAAAGAACTTAAGCTGTGCTTACTTAAAATAGAGCCCCTATGCAGCTATTTGAACAAAACTTTTACTGAGCGATGTCTGGAAAATATCATAAAACACCACATTGCATTTACATTACCAAGGAATTGTGTCCTGGGGGAAAGTTGCTATTTAATGCTGAAATAAAACATGTAGCACAGAAAATCCAATATAAATCCAAACATTGAGTAGTAAATCAATCAAAATGATAAGAAACAGCTGAAATATTCCTTGAAGTAACACCACAGTTGAGTTTAGAAAAAAAAAGGCATATTCAAGAGAGGCAAATATCTGTATTGGCTATGATCCATCACAACAGGAGGTTTAAAGCTGAGTACATAAGCTGTTTAGAAAAGAAAACACATTTCAGAGAATGATGCCCATCCATCTAATTTTAAATCCATGGTAAACTATACTCCAGGCCACACCCTGTTTGAAGTCAGCATCCTACATGAATGGACAGCAGATGCAATCCACGCAGAGGTGGAGTTGATAGTCTGATAAATTGTAGCCCAGGCAACAGTAAGTAGAGTGTTGGAAGATTTTGACTGACAGTAGAGGTCCCAGTCTCCCCCATGGCCTGGCAGCTTATCTCAATAGCTCCAGAACATGGGGCTCCCTCCTAGCAGAACTTTCTGCCTCTACCTGCCCTTATTTGGAGAATGTCCCCAGGCCTAAAGGACTGACCTTGTCTGAAAGCCCTCTAAACCAGATGTCTGTTTCTAGACAAGATGCCTAACTTACCTTTGAACCCTGGCATAGATCCCAGTTTAAAGGCTTCCTTGCTGAACATATGGTAACTGAGACTTGTGCTAGGAGTCGTATCATAGGAACATGCCACTTAATGCAAATTAGGGTTTGTCCCCAAGATCCCCAGTCCTATATATTCATTACACTCTGGAATAAAGTTGAGCTTATTCACCAGTCTGTCTCCCAGAAGGCTGTCTCTGTTTGTGCTCATAGGTTGCGATGAAAGATTTCTGTCACTGCTACTGACTCTTTTCCTTTCTACTTGGTAGCTGACAGGCAGAGAGGGAAAGAGGACCTCCACATGTAGTAGAGATTGAAGGTTTGTATATCTCCTGGAATGTCTACTCTGTACTCTTTCTTCCCTCAAATAGCACTTATCATTAGGAACTGAGATAAAAATCACTCATCATGAGGCTAAGTGATAGCTGAATAAAGAGAATTCTTTAATAAAATCAAGTGATGCCTTGTCTTGGCTTCATGCTCTACTCAAACAGTGACCACAAATCAGGATGTGGCCATTCCTATTGATCCTAGAATCACCACAAGCATTCAGGGTGTGGTCAGAAACAATTGAGCTTAGATTCTTGTAGGGTGTTTTTTTTCCTTGTAAATAAAACTGAAAGGAACTAAATAAGGGATTGTGTCAGATTTGAGTAATAATACTGAAAAATAATTCCATTCTGATTTTTTGTTCTATATTAATTACTGAGGACAACACCCACATAATTTACTGAATGAAGAGAAGTTGAGCTGGTGCCTGCATAGATCCTACACCCCAAATTCTAGTGTCTTTGGTACAGGAAGGTACTCTCCAAGCTACCAAAAGAGAAATATAAATACTATCCCAGCCACAAAATCTTTGGCCTACAATATGTCCATCCTGAAAGATATACTAGGGCAATAGTGGCAAAGAACTCATGGGAATAGCCAACTAATGTCTGATTTGACTTAAAGCCCCCTTCATGAGACAGAGCACAACACTGGGTGACCAAAAACCAGAAACCTAGGGTAAAGCCAAATACTACTGGTCTAAAAATGACAAAGTATCAATAACACAACTTCTAATGATATTCTTTTATACTCACAGATTGGTGTCCTATTCAGCCATCATCAGAAAGGTTTCCTCTTGCAACACATGAAAACAAATACAGAGACCTACAGCCAGTCTTTATTCAGAGAAAGAGAGACATCGGAACACACAGCTCTAAATGGGATGTCCTCATCAATCCCTCCCCTGCCCCACCCAGCTCAGGGAAGCTGGAAGAAGAGAAGGCAGGAAGATTGTAAGAGCCAGAGGGGTGGAGGACACCAAAAGAGCAAGGCCCCCAGAATCAATTGATCATGATTCATATAAACTCATAAAGACTAGAGCAGCAAGAACAGAGCCTGAATGGTTCTGTACCAGATCCTCTGCATACATATTATAGCTTTCAGCTTAGTGTTTTGTGGAACTCCTAAGTATGTAAATGAGGATGCCTGATTCTTGTGCCCGCTTTTGGGGTTCTTTTCCCTCTGCTGCTTTGCCTTGTCATCCTGGATGTGATGGCTTTTGTTTTTATCTTATCATATTTTATTTGTTATGTTTGGTTGTTATCTACCAGAAACCTGCTCTTTTCCAATGAGAGACAGAGGAGTGAATCCTGAGGAGAGAAGTGGGAAGGGATTGGAAAGAGAAAGTGTAAAATAGATAAATTGTATGAGAAAAACATCTATTTTCTATAAACAAAATAAAATTAATAATTCAACAAATAATTTCTTTTTAAGATATCCATGCCTGGGTTCATGGCCCTACAAAGGCCAGGGTCTGAGTTGATATTTGTGGTTCCTGTTAGCACCAAGGGCTGTGCAGTGCCTGGGGTCTGGTCAGCCACTTGAGATCATGTTTGTGTCAGAGGGCCATGCTGCTGCTGAGGCCATACTGATCTGTGGGGATCTGTGCTGCCACCCGGGGCCATGGAGATGTCTGGGCCCAAGCTGCTGCCTAGGGCCTCATTTGTGTCCATGGCCTTGCAGAGACCAAGGTCTGGGTGGCGTCCCTGGTCCATGTTAGCACCAGAGGTCATGGGAACCCTTGAAATAAAGGGTCTTGCTGAGCTATCCCTCACTGGCCCTGGGATAGCTGACCTTGCCACTTGCTGGATACTGCAACAGGAGAACTGCCCGACCAGGACCACTCAGGAAAGATGGTCCCACGCCTTACTAGGGGTTTGCACCACACTTGGGCAGTACACTAGAGCGGACTCTGTTCTCAGGATGCAGGTGAGTGGGATCCTGAAAGCTACAGAGCTGACCCTGACACTCTTATCTGCCATGTGATGGCATGAATGAGGGAAAGACACCTTCTTCTATACCGCTCCCTTCCCCTTGCTACCCAGGGACAGCCACGAAAGACCTGGCCCCAGGATAGGGAGAGTAGGAAAATTAGTTCTGTCCTTCACCAGCTTCAGCACACAGGGGAGTGGATCCTCCACTCTGCCTTGGGTGCACACTAGAGCTTGAGCTAACCTTGTAGTCAGAGGTGCAAGTGAGCCAGCTGACTCTGTGAGAGCAGGGAAACTAACCCCACTACCCACCCCTTCCTGTGTCCCTTACAACAATTGGAAGAGAGAACCCTACACCTCATCTGGACAAGACAGCAGAGTTGGCACTGATACTGTGAGTGTGAGGGATCCCACCCAAGGACCTGAGAGCAGGACAACTAGCTCCACTCCTTACTGAAGACCGTTGGATGGGCTGGCTGAGGCAGTGAGGGAGAGCTAGCAGGCTGACCAACCCAGCTAGCACCCAGGCCTAGAATCAAGGCTATGAGTTGACTCATCCCAACAGCCACCTCATCTATGAACTATTAGTGAATGAGAAAGGAATGAACCTACAAATCTAAAAAATGGCAAGATCTCCATGACACAGGACAGCAACAGGATATTTGAGAGGAGTCCCTGTGAGATCCACTGGGTATAGAGAACAGAGGCCTCCAACCAGACCAATGACTCATAGCAATAAATACTTGCAAATCAAGGTGGAAGGACTGAGGGGTGAAATGTGACACAGCTTCCATGATGAGATGTTTCTTCTTTCCCTTCCTTCCTTTCTTTTTTGGTTGTTATTATTGTTGTTTTATTTTTGTTTTTGTTTTGTTTTGGTTGGTTGGTTGGTTGGTTTTTTGGTTTTTCTCTTAAATTATCATTTTGTTTTGGCGGGAGAGGTTGCAAGGGTGGGTGGAGAGCTCATGCAGGAGGTTAGAGAGATGGGTGGGATTATGATGCACAATGTGAAATCTGGAAAGAATCAGAAGTTTTTTTTAAAAAGATATCCTTCAACTGATTGATAAATAGATAACAAAATTGTGGTTCATACACACAATGGAATTATGTTTAATGCCTGTGCTCGTTATAGTTATGTTAACTTGACACAAGCCACAGTTGTCTGGGAGGAGAGAGCCTCAACTGAGAAGATATCTCATAAGATTGGGTTGTGAGGAAACCTATAGAGCAAAGGTTCTCAATGTGGGTCGTGACCCTTTAGGAAGTTGAATCACATTTTCTTAGTAATCATCAGATATTCTGCATACCCGATATTTATATTACAATTTATAACAATAGCAAATTTATAGATATCAAGTAGCAAATAAATTTATCGTTGGGGTCATCATAACATGAGGAACTATATTAAAGGGTCAAAGTATGGAAAGTTTGAGAACCAGTGCTATAGAGCATTTCTTAATTAGTGATTGATGTGGGAGGGCCCAGCCCATTGTGGGTGATACCACCTTAGGCTGGTGGTCCTGGGTTCTCTAAGAAAGCAGTCTGAACAAGCCAGTAAGCAGCATTCCTCCCTGGCCTGGGCACCAGCTTATGATGTTAGGTTTCTGCCCAATTAGAGTTCCTGCCCTGGCCTCCCTCAGTGAACTGTGATTCAGGATATGTAAACCAATAAAACCTTTTCTCTTCAAGCTGTTTTTTGTCATGGTATTGCAGCAATAGGAACCCTAACTAAGACAAAAGTAAATGGATGGACCCAGAAAACAATACACTGAATAAGGTGTCCCAGACTCAGAAAGACACATGTCTCGTGTTTGCTCTTATTTGTGGATTATGTGTGGAGATTCAATAAAAGTTTCAGAAGTTTTGGAGATACCAGAGGGAATCTACCCACAGTCTATGTGAGGGGTTAGTAAAAGCTCCAGAAGTCCCAGAGCTCTAACCACAGTCAATCTAGGAAAATCAGAGAGTGGTGATTCAAACCTTTAATCCTAGCACAGGGAGTATCCTGGGAGTGGTGACCTATGCCCATAATCCTAACTGAGTCGAGGTCACTTCAGATTATAGAAGGAATTCCAGGCTCCCAAGCAGGTGTGGTGGGGCCACGCCTTAATTACCGAAAGAGTACTTAAGACAGGATTGAAACACAGAGGGGCCATCCCAAGGGAAGCGAGGCTGAGGAAGCTGGAAGACAGCTGGGTAAGATCTGACTGTGGTGTTTATTCTCTCTAATATCTCCAGCTTCTTCAGAGATCTATCCCTGAGTCTCATTCATTCATGAGATATGGTTCTTAATCTTTAGATGAGAGTATCTGACAAAAAATAACAACAGAAACCAGGAAAATTAAAAGTGAACTGTGGTTGGAGTGGCATGGTGGTGATGTGGGGAGCCCTAGAGGGAGACAGTGGAAAGGGAGGGGGGAAAAGAGGAGAGTAAGTGGGTGGGGGAGTGCAAAATAACAGTAAAGAGGCTCAGGAAAGCCTTAGGAAAATAGGATTTGATGATTGATGTTGACTTCAGAGCATGTATGTATGGGGTGGGAAAATGGCTTAATGGTTAAGAGCATTTGTTACTCTGGCAGGTGACTTGCCTTCAGTTCCCAGCACTCACATCGTGGCTCATAACCATCTGTAACTCCAGTTCCAGGGGATCTGCACCCTCCTCTGGCCTCTATGGGCACTTCACATACATGATACACAGACATACATGCAGACAAAACATCCATAAGCATAAATTAAAAATAAAGAGTTTAAATATGTATTATATATACATATATGTATATGACTGTATGTGTTTGTATTACTTTAATAGAGTTATACTGCACAAGGTGATAATGTTCAACTCAAGAACCATACACTATCTAACAAAACACTAGAGTTAGTAGATGTCCTTCTAACTGTTGGTCAGGGAATTCAAAGAGATTCCACATATTATATAGGTTGCCTCCCTGAACTTAAAATTAAGACCTTATTACCAAAGGCACCACAGACTTCAGACATTGAGTAATTGAGCTATAACTGACTGTAAGCCTTTTCTCTGGTGATTAGCTTTCATACTATCTGAAGTTGCTACAAGATGCCAAAGAAAGGAAAATGTCATCAGTAGTCTGATATAGGTGTAAACTCTAGGAATCACAACAGTGGTGAGCATGCCATGTTATTCTCAGTGATACAGTAGTGGCAGGTATATCTCAGGAGTAACCAACAGCTATCTAATGGAACATAAGGCACACTCAGTAGGAATGGATTAATATCTGCAACTATAAACCTAGACAATTACCTGCCCAGGCCAGCGGGGTCTACAATGAGAGCAGGACCCTGGAATGAGAAGAGAGCCAGTGGGAAGGGTGAGAGACAGGAGCAAGGCAGTGAGTTCTGGTCAAGCTGTGATTTTTAGTTCTCTCAGGGTGGTTTATAAAGCAAGTGAGGTGGGAAGCTGGCTATGTGGGAAAGGATGGGGAAGAAGGGTTATTAAGCAATCTAGTTTGTGGGATATCCTGTCTCAGGAAGGTTACAGGTGTTCTTATCTGACAGGGCTGCATTCCTAGAGAGTTAAGGGTCAAAACCTGCAGAGGGTCTTAATTGGCAGGAAGTTGCACTTACTCATTCCTGGAGAGCTGGGGTATGTCACATAGGCTCTGTAAACTTAGCTTCTAAACTAGGTGAAAATGACTTTTATTACAGCCAGCACAGGCCTTGGCTCCAGACAACTACCCATGGCTAGAGAGATCATAACCCCTAGAGGAGAACCTAACACCACCGCTTCCCTAAATCAAGATAGTTTCTAACTACATGCTAAATAATTATCAATATACCCACAGAGAAGTGTTGTTCTCACACCTGATTAAAAAATCTTCCCTTTCAGTAGGAGACCATTACAGAAATCCGGATCTGGTAAGAATACAGAAAATGGCTAGCCGTAAGATGTCCAACTCTAACTGATACATGTACCATACAATCCCTACACTGGATGTTCAGGAAAGACTGTTGGAGCCAGAGAACAAGAATATATGACTCAAGATAGTCTCTTCTATAAATAACAGAGAAGCTACAGCCATGATATTTAACTATATGGCTACCTAACAAGACCACACAAGCTGATAGGCCAACAAATGCAGTCAGTCTGAACATGCTAATCAACTCAGAGTCACCAACAGTGTGCTGGTGACACATTAAAGGAAGAAATCACATCACTTTCCTCTTGGTGTCATTTAAGCAAGAGAAAGTCCAGAACTGAGTTTTCTACTTTGCTCGTCCTGTATCTCATATCCTCTGGTGGCCTATGCCTGCCCGAAGGCTGTCTCTGTTTCTGCATGTCTGTGTTTGCTCCTGTATCTGTCTGTCCCTGCATGTGAATGTGTCAGTGTCTATCCCCAACAAAGGGCAAAGCAAATCCCTTGAGACCACAACACTACATGAAGATCTACAGACAATTAATGGCCATTGAGAGATGGAAAATCTGTTTTCTTCTGAAATGAGCTCTTTGGTAGGTTATCTAATCCCAAGAGGACAGCCATAAACACATATACAAACAAGTAACATTAAATGTACTAATCAGGGGTCTGTGTGTGTGTGTGTGTGTGTGTGTGTGTGTGTGTGTGTAATCATAATAATCATAATAATTAAAAAAGAAAAAAATCATAAATTTGAGAGGGAATCATAGGAGAAGTTGGAAGGGGAGAGACGGGTAAAAATGATGTAAATATACTATTCATGAATAAAATCATTTTAAAAATAAACAACTTAAATTAAAATAAAAAATTATTAAATACATTTATATGTGTATATAGTGAGGCATTTATATCACTCAAAAATAAGAATGTGACCATTAAAAAGTAAAGTATTGTCAATAAAGATATAAAAGTGTTTCAGATTTTTAAAAATTGAGACATTATTATCTATTAACTCTGACCCAGGATTGAAATAGCCACAAGCAGGTCATTGACTAGGTGAAATCTCTTAAGACACATTTCTGTGGTTTCCTGTAATTTGAAAGCAGTTGTTCTGCCTTTATTATGTCTCAGAAGAGGAATAGTTCTTTTGTTACCTATACAATAAAAATGAACGTGAGCAGCTAAAATGGAATTAGCAGTGTGTACATGCACTCAAGCCTGAGTGTGTGTGTGTGTGTGTGTGTGTGCGCGTGCGCGTGCGCGTGCGTGTGCGTGTGCGTGTGCGTGTGCGTGTGCGTGTGTGTGTGTGTATGTATGTATGTATTAAGACACTGGCCATACTCAGCCTTGGGCAACGAGTCTTAGCACCCTCTAGCCACTTTGCACAGACTCAGGGCCACAAATACACGATAGGCTTCAGTAGTAGAAAAGAGCAATACAAATAAGCCACTAAATCTCATGTCCCCAAACTGCTATTCTGGGACCCGAGATTTAGTGGCTTATCTGTATTGCTAGGAACTCTGCCTGACAGAAGTGAGCTGCTGACATCCTCTAGCACTCATAAGGCTTCTCTAAGACTTGGCTGGTATTGAGTCTCTTTTGACCACACTGAGGAGTTGGAGAGCCAGAGAGAGGTAGCATATCACCATGCAGTCAGTCACTCACCTACAGCTGCTTCTGTGGCTCTTTATCCACTGTCTCTAATCAAGACAATCGAAGCTGGCAGTGAAAAAAATCAGCAACCAACAAGTGTCAGCCATCGACTAATATGGGTTAACATTGCTTATCATGTTTGGTGTGAGTTTCTCATAGACAAGAAGAGCAAATATGGATAAGCATATACTAAAGCAAAGACAGGTACATGTTACAAGCCGAGGAAGTGAGAACGAGTATGGTCCTTGTCCCCAGAGAGTTTATATAAATCCTAGAGAGCAAATAAATGGTACTGGCAGGATTAGCATCAGTGCTATAAGAACATGAAAATGACACATGTATCCTAGTGAGCCAAGATCAGCTACAAATGTCAGCAAAGCCACTTGGAGCAAGGGTGTCCAAAGGTATTCTGACTAAAACAATCTTAATGTGACAATTGATGGCCCATAAACTGACTAAGGAGGGCTGGCTATACCTGGAAGGTAAGAACGTGTGGGAGTCATAGTCAGTGAAGGATAAGTGATATTTATGTTTACATAGAATAGTTTGTAAATCTTGTTTTTGCCACCATAATATTATGTTGACATATATTTTTTTCATTACTCTCCAGCTGTCCCTGTACAGTAGGGGACAGGGAGATAGAGGAGCAGCTATGAAGGCAGGAAGGAGAGATTTTATTACAATAGAGAAGAAGAGAATGAAAAACGATCTAATGTCAATCACAGATGGGGGTCTCCTGCTTAGGACTTGGGAAATCCTGCACTTATCACATAGTGCTTCAGTATACTTAACAAAAATTGCTTGACAATGAACATAAAGATATATTTTTTAAAGTGTGCAGTATATTTAGAAAAGTTTGAATTACAACCCCATGTTCCTCAAGAGAGAAGTGTCTGAGCACTGTCCATTTGTGGGTGAGTGAAGAAAAAGCAGAGCATGAAAAAAAGAATGTAGGGAATTAGTTTAAGGGAGTGAACTCCTGGGTTCAAATCCCCTACCACCACCAAAAATAATTTAAATGTTTGTTTTCTATCAAACAGAAACTTGTAACACACAATGCAGAGTGACAAAATGCATTGGCTTCTAATTTATGTTTAAGTAAATATTTATGAAGAAATCCTTTGTCTACATCTAAGACAGCAAAAAGAGCTTCTTCCTCCATTGAGGTTTTTGTGGTAGGCCTTAAATTTCCCCAAATTCAACCTGTCACTCTTTGTCCAAAGCTAACCCTGAGATGTCACTGTGAAATCCTGTCTTAACAGAATTCAGTCTAGAAAATTTTCACCTGGACTAGTTCTTCTTTTAATAATAAATTTCTATATCATTTTGAGTTTACAGTTCTTCATGTTTTGGTGACCCTCAACCATAAAATTATTTCATTGATACTTAATATCTATAATTTTTCTACTGTTAAGAATCATAAATATCTGATATGCAGGATATCTGATTGTGATTCCCAAAGTGGTTATGTAGTAGTGAGGTTTCTTGGTCCCGGGTAGCCAGAGACCCAGACCCTGCCACGCCAGACCCCTTAGCCGCTCGCTGCTGCTGCTCAAGCCCCCATAAATTACTTAGATGCTTATATTAACTTCATGCTGTTTGGCCTATGGCTCAGGCACATTGCTAGCTAGCTCTTACATCTTAAATCAACCCATTTCCACTAATCTGTCTGCCACGTGGCCCGTGGACCACCTGTGTTCCTTACGTGTTTCTTCTTGGGTGGCTGGCTCAATCTGTCTGACTCTGCCTCACTCCTCCTACCTATGCTCTGATTTATCCTCCTGCTTTTCTATGGTGCCTGTCATAGGCCAAAACAGCCTATGACAAAACAAAAGATTGATATTCACAGTATACAGAAAGGCATTTCCACATCACCTCCCCCTTTCTGTCTAATCAACAAGGAAGGTTTCAATTTTAACATAGCAAAATTACATATAACAAAATAGCTATCAAGCAAGAATTACAGTTACAATATCTAGTCTATTTGTATTTAGAAAAATTAAAGAAAATACTCTATCATCTACCTTATCCTTATGAATCTAAAGTTTCGTATGCAATATATCTTTCAAATGACTAAGAAAAACTATACTTATAACTATCTAATCTTCAACTACCTCAGAGACCAAAGAAGGAAATAATATTTACCCAAGTAACCAGGAAGTGCAAGCAACTTCCAAAATCTAGAAACGACAGAGATGACACTTATCTGCCTGGACAGTCACCAAAGTTCCTTTATAAAGTTGGGGCATCCATCTTCAGCCTACAGGCCCAGAGTCTCTTTTCATTTCAGTGAAGCAGGAAATCTGCTCTGCCATTCATCAGTTGCTTCTCCTCGAGTCCTGAAGAATGTCTGACAGTTTTCTCTGCAAAGCAGGAACCTGAATGGCCATCTCGGCTTGTTCTATCAAAGTTCAGAAGTCACCTTCCTATGGAACCTGCATGTCCAGTTTAGACAGAATACTGTCAAGCAGTCAATACAAGAACAGGTTCTTGTTCAATAGCTAACCATTGCCACAAAGAAAGTAGACTCCATATGGAGTTTCTTCAATGCCCATTTTTCTCTTGAAGTATATTGGTGCTGCCAGGAGCAGACCTGTCTCACTGTCCAGAAAAGTCTAAGTTCTTAAAACATTTTAAATGCCATATTCTGTAGGTCTTAGAAGTATTTGAAGATTACCTTACCTAATTGAAATATATCTTTGTATACCTAAAAATCCTAACTAACCTATCTATAAGTTTGATTATCAAAGGTGACTATTAACCTTCATTTTTAATTATACATTACAATTTTAAATTAGTTACATGAACATCATACCTTAAACAATAGAAAAATACATATAGCATAACAAAATTGACCTTAAATTTGTATTTATAAACCAAAATCCATACCAATGTAAAGCATTTTGAGATTAACAGCTGATTTCCTGATCTAAGTAAATTCAATAATCTAACCTTTTAAAAAAAATCATTCATATACCATAGGGTTACAACCTACATGTTGAGAACCTTGGGGCTAATGACGTGATTGGCTTGGCTCTAAAAATTTTAACATTTCTGAAACAGTTAACTGACTATGAAGTCCTCTGTACCCAAAAACATGTGGCTGGGATAATAAAGAGATCTGCCTGCCATCCATATCTCCAGGATCAAATCACTCTGCTCCATTGCATCTGCCCATAGAATAAATATACATTATCTGCATATGTACAGAATCTTAATTTTTCCTAATTTGTTCATTCTTTACTAAGTCAAGTAATGAATAATCTCAGAGGAGCCACTGGCCTCTTCTAGTTGAGTTTCAAGAGTCAGAGAAAGGACTGATAAGCAGCAAGTCCCTCAGGAATTCAGTTCTTATAGATATACCTTCCAGTGCTCAGGCAGGCTCATTCTCAGACAAGGTGAGCATTAGGGAAAATAATTCCCTTAGCTATTGTGGCTGTCTAAAGCTGAATTCAAGTCCTTATGCCTAATTTCTTTGGTTAATTTTTGCTTCTGTCCCACAAAAATGCACTCTAATGTTTGAATTGCATTGTGGTATTGATTGAGAGGCTACTCATGTAAGATCTAGAATGGTTCAGCTTAGTGAAACCATGGTCACTCCTGCTTACATTTACTAGGTCACCATTCCTAGGCGCTGCCCCAATTCCAGTCTCAACCATCCTTACTCTTCCTATCCCGCATGGAAGATTCACCCTTCTTGAGGAGACATTTCCAACTGTTTAAAGATCACACTTAATTTCTAAGGAATAGAAGTTTCTTGACCTCCTCTCAACAGCCACACAATGGAAGGTTCCAGAAACTCATTAAGGGGATTCAGGTGTTAGGCAAACAGAAAAATGGCAAGTGTCCAATGACATCATATTCAAATTATTTGCATTAAATAAACTTAATCCTAGAGATAAGGAGCATGATAGAGACATCCCATTTAGGGATAAGAATTCTGAAGAATCTTATTCTCTACACAATGAAATTTTCTGTGTTAATTGCCAGCCATTTGTTTGATGAGACTGAGGTAGTTAACGATCTATGGGTACAATGATACGCCACTAGAAGTTGTTCTAATATTATGCCTACCTGGCATAATAAAAGAGTAGACTTTCCTCTAGAGCTCTTGACCTATCTATGTACCATCTCTTTAGTGGTATAACACCTAGTACATGTCCACACCCAGGATAAGCCCAAACCCAAGAGTCATTAGACAGCACAAACTGGCTTAATGATTTTTTTAAGAGAGAAAGAACAAAAAAGTGGGTGAGGGCGATCTGGAAGGAGTTAGAGGTAGGGTCAAAATAATCAAAAATGCATTGTATACAATTCTCAAAGAATTAATAAAAGTATGACTTTTTTAAAAGCTGCATCATTACCCATACAAACTTTAGATACCACTAAAGTGATAAAGTGAGATAAAATTTTCAACTCCAACAAGAATGAAAATTCTTAGAACAAAAAGAAAAAAAAAAAAAGGACATAGGTTATGCTTCCTCTAGTACAAGAGCCTCGGTCCATTTGTTGTCTGAAACAGTCTTATACAAAGTATATCTGATCAAACACACACTGCCTCACCAGATGGTCATCACATTCAAAAATATGTCATAACGTGTCTCCATTTTGAACACGTAAAGTGTTGGTTAGAACACTGAACAATCAAAAAGCTTATTTCATTAAAAAAACAAAAAACTGCATCTCTGAGAATTCCTTTCCCAATGAAAGGAGCATTGTGTCCTATGAACCAATTAAGGTCATTTCACAGAAATGAATACCTTTCTGGCCAGGGCAAAAGGACCTTTCAAATATTCAGTGCTTCAGAGTCACTTAGTTGGTGAATATTATTCTGTCTGTGCAAACAGCCATCCCGAATGGTCTGCAGGGAAACAGGTCTTCTCTTCCAGATCATTAACATGAAATATTACCATGAGATGGAATAGGAGAGCCCCCTTGAAACAAGACAAATGGGCCTCCGATGACAGGGAAAGTGTCAGTGTTTTGTGCTTGAGTGGGAGTCTAGACAAACACCTCCCTTCCCTTAGCTACAGAAGCCATGGGCCTTTCTATAGCAACCCACACTGATGTGCCCTGTATCCAGACAGCTCTGCCAGCCTTCATGTTGTCTATTCCTTATAATCAAGAACATGACAACTCAAAGCATGGTGTTACTGAGATCACTTCCTTTCATTGTATCCCCATAATTAAATGTAGCTGAAAGAGAATTAATCCTTAGCAGAAGCAGAAACTGAAAGCAAATGGTATCAACTGTTTAATCATCACATCACTGCCGGCAACTTTGAACTTGGCTTGGTACCCAGGCAGCAGATTATTGTAGCTTGCCCAACAAACATGATTAATAACGCAGCCAGAGCCTTTGTACTGGACTCAACCTTTGCCAAAAATGGTAGAATTCAGTGGCTAGAGGGGGCATTGCAGTGACAGTTACTTCCCTGCCCCATGACCCTTCTTTGTAATTAAAAGCCAAACTCCATTATGCAGCTTACACTCAATGACACATCTCCTCCCTCCTGTTAATGATGATTGCTGATGCTGACATTATTTTTCACAACTCTAAAATAAAGTGGAAAAAAAATTATTGATGATCTCTCAAAGCAGACTGTCCACATTCAATTTTCACAGCCATTGAGTCCTGTCAGGCTTCCGACTTCTGTTGCTCTGCAAGGAAAGTGTGCCTTTGCTGAGGAAGAGATAAACCGAATATGTGCCCTCCTCTCATGTCCTCTGTACCTGGTGCCATTTGGAAAAATGCTGTGTCATACACTGAATAAAATCCTGAAGCCACGAGTCTTCAGACGTTCTTCCGATGAAGCCGATTGTCAGTAATACAGCCATGATGCTGCTGCTACTATTTCTGCAACTGAATAGATTTTTCAACTGCACTCGTTTTTTCTGCCTCTTGGTACAGTTTATTCCTGCTGTTCCTTCCCTGCTGAGGCAGCTTCCAAACAGCAGCTGTGATGCCACCCACCAGCCCCCCCAACAATGTCAACAGACTGCAGTAAACAGGTTGTGTGGTTTGACCTCTCCTACACACGTGTGAGGAAGCACTGGTTGGTTCAGCCTTCCGTTGAGGGATGCCTCCGAGGAAGCAGTGGGCCCACTCAAGGGAGGCAAAATCCTGCACGCCTTGGTTTTGAGGGACTAATCACTTTATTTATAAAGTTTCTTTCCTTTGGGTGCCCTGGAAAGCAGTCACAATAGTGACTAGATAAAAACGTTAATTAAGACATCACAAGCCACCCCAAAGGCACAGGGATAAGAATAAGGAAGGGGGTGGCAAATGTGGAGGTTTCTAAAGGATCTAAAGGGACAAAGAACAAGGAAGAGCTGTTTGAGAGCAGGGGGCCCAACTCCTGATAGGACCCGAGAACACCAAGGCTGCAGCTCTGGGTGCTCCTCCAGAAGGAACACTGTGCAGACAAGCGCTTTCACAGACTGTGTGAGATCTGACTGCCTGCAAGCCAGAACTCTCAAAATAATGAAGCCAAGCACAGTGATGTGGGTAGGTCTGAGTACTCAGGTTTTCTTTTAAACATGCCCGAGACTAGCCAGGGAAATCCATGCTGTTATTTGCTCAATTCTTCATATGAAACCTATAATAAGCATGTATATTTCAGAATCTAAGCTGATCGGCAGGAACCTCTTTCCTATCTCTAGAATGTGTACCCCGAAAGTCTGTGGATGAAAACTTAACCTTCTATAATGTATGTTGATAATATTTGGAGCTGGAACTTGGTGGTGGGATGATTAGGTTTTGATAAGATCATAAAGGTGGAAGCCACTTACTGGAATTTATGGCTTTACATATAAGGTCAAAGCTACACAACACTCCCTGTCCCCATGTGATATCCTCTGCCATATTAGGATACAGCAAGATGTCCTCAACAGGGACAAGAACTCACCAGGGTACATGCAAGAACTATGCTTTTGAATGCCCTCTAGCCTCTAGAACAGCAGTTCTAAACCTGTGAGCTGAAATCCCACACACACACACAAAAGTCAAATATCAAACATTCTACATTTTGATTCATAACAGTAGCAAAATTACAATCATAAAATAGCAATGGAAATAATTTTATGGGGGATTACCACAACATGGGAAACCATATTAAAGGGTTGCAGCTTTAGGAACAATAAGTCAAGTAGACCTGCATTGTTTTCTAAGTTACCAAGTCTCGGGTACTTGGGAAGGATCTAGGAAACAGACTAAGACGTTCTAATCTTCAATGGTAATGGTTATTCCCCAGAAGAAAAGCAAAAACTCATTGAAGGTGTATGAAAAGTGATAGTTATCAGTAAACATGTGTGGAAGTGGCATGATGATTGAAGATTCATCTTAGCAAAAGTGCATGTGCACAGAAACACATAAAACTAGGTGATTTCCTTGCTCTGGCCCATTAATATCCAAACCCTTAAAATAGGATCCATCAGGTAAATCAAGGAGAAATCACAAATGAAATGTCACAGGAAAGAATGCCATACACCACTGTCTCTCTTGCTCATTTTTTAATGCTATTGGTAGAACAAAAGATCTTTTTCTTTTTAATGCAGAAATGAGTTGAGAATCCTGTAAGCATTTTAGCATTTACCATACATTTTCATGGATTTTGGTATGAATACACTGCACATTATACATTGTAGTATTTGGGGGAACAGAAGACAGCATCAGTTTACAAAGGAACAGTTGAAGGGCAAACAATAAAAATGTAGCCACTTGTAGCAGAAACACTGTTTTAGAAAGTGGTACAAAGAGTGTAGTGGAGTATGTTACATTGTAAATAATTGTCCCGCCTACTGGTTTAATAAAAACACTGATTGGCTAAAGGCAGACAGGAAGTGTGGGTGACTCTACCAGACTAAGAGAACTCTGGGAACAGGAAGAGTAGGGCAGAGAAGCCAGAAAGACATCATGGTGAGACACCAACAGACACAGAGGAAATAAGTTGAAATGCTGCTCTGAGAAAACATCTAAACAAGATAAGAATCGTGGACTAGTATAAGAGTAAGAGCTAGCTAGCAATATGCCGAAGCCACAGGCTGATGAGCATAAAATTAATACAAGTGTCTATGTGCTATTGTGGGACTGCCAGACTGTGGGACTGTGGAACAGCAGGACAGAACCTCAGGACTAGGCCAGAAAGGTCTGGTCAGAAACTTCATACTACAAAAGAGTATTGACAAGCTGCCAAATGAGTTCATTCTTTGGACCAGATTAGAAAAGTGACTTTTAGAGTGTAGTTGGCATGGCAGTAACAGAAGAAGTCCCTGTGTAAGACCATGGACTGTCGCAGGTCAGACTCAGGAAGAGCCCTCTTCTAGTTAGAGTAAGCCAGCATACATGCAGTTCCTGAATTATTGGTGTTAGATCCCACCCATAGTTTGGACTTCCAGGCAGCAGCTTGGTAGTATTAAGTTGTATTAAGTTGCAGTCAATCCTTACTAGCAGCCCACTAACACCCTTCTGTCCTTTTATTTTGTATGAAGTGGAGCCACAATTCTGTCTTCAGGAATGCTTTTTAGGGTCATGCTTATAGCAGAAATGTTAGTTTCTTCAGATATTTCCATCACAGCCACACTTCTACATATAATAAATTAAAGATCATATATGCATAAATATTGTTGAGAAAAACATAGCTTCATTGAAAAAGTATTTATGGATTATGAACTCCTTACCTGATTTGGCCACTATGATTATCTATACCTTGTTGTCAGTTTTAAACACTTGTTCCAAGCCAAAGGCTTTTGTATCTCTGTGTCTGTGTATTTATTCATCTCTGTGTTGTGCATCTGTGTGTATGTCTGTCTGTGTTATGTATCTATCTGTGTTGTCTATCTGTGTATGTGTCTATGTGTGTTGTTTATCTGTATGCCTGTGTCATATATTTGTGTGTGTGATTGGCCTGTGTGTTTGTGTGTGTTATCTATGTGTATCTGGGTGTCTTGTATGTATATCAATGTGTGTTTGTCTCTTTGTGTGTGTCGATGTATGTGATGTACCTCTGTGTGTGCCTCTGTGTGTATCTGTGTGTGTTATATAACGATGTGTGTTTGTGTCTGTGGGTATGTGTGTATCTGTGTGCATTTGTCTCTTATTCTGTGTCTATTTTTGTGTTGTAAATTTGTATGTGGGGGTATATCTGTGTGTATCTATCTCTCTGTGTGTGTTATGTGTCTCTGTCTGTCTTTCAGTATGTGTGTCTATGTATATGTTGTATACCTGTGTCTGTGTGTATGTTGTATATCTGTGTGTTGTGTGTCTTCTGTCTGTATTGTGTATGTGTCTGTCTGTATGCACCTCTGAGAGTGTGTTTGTGTGTATATTGTGTATCTCTGTTGTGTATCTCAGTCATAGGATGTACCTGTGGTTGTGTGCATGTGTACAGGGCTAGAGGTCAACAATGGGTGTCTTCCTCAATCACTCTACACCTTACTTTTTGAGACAGGGTCTCTCTCAGAACCAGAAGCTCATCTATTGGACTAGACTAACTGGCCAATGAGTTCCAGGGAGTCACTTGTTTCCAGATACCCAGTTGAAACACAAATTCTAGTTGGTATTTAATGAAAACTCAGAGTCAGATATTGGGGAAAAGCTAGAATATCAAAGAGAGGAAACAGACCACAGTCAAATCTCACCCAGCCAACTTCTAAGGGTAAAAGCTATCTTCAAGAGTTCTCAGTTTGACTCGTCACTTCTACAGTGTCTTCTTATGCCTGCCTTAAATATCTTCTTCACCCAGTTGTTTCACTTCTGGGTTCAATTCTGCATCATAATCCTAGAGCTAGGATTAAAGGTGTGAACTACTACTGTTTCGCTGTTAGACCTTGAACTCATAAAAACACAGAAAGATCTCTGTCTCCTGAGTTATGGGATTAAAGGTGTAGGTCACCACTGGCTCATTCCAATGCTATATTAAAGGCGTGAGTTACCAACTGTCATTCTTGTGTTGGGATCAAAGGCATGAGTTACCGCTCTCTGACTCTTGTGGCTTGACTAGGGTGATTCTATTCTCTGATATTCCATGCTGAATTTATTAAAAATAAAATATATCACCATACCCAGAGCTGGAGTCCCAGCCACACTCAGCTTGACATGGATGCTAGCTATGAAAAATCAAGTCCTATGCTGTTGTACCAAGCACTTTACAAACCTGGCCATCTCTCTCCATCTCCCAGAATTATTTTCATAAAATTTTAGCATAATTAAAGCTTCATTAACAATAACAATCTAAAATTCTTTAGTAATAAATATGAGATAGAAATATGTCCTTCCTATAAGACCTAAAGTTTGCAGGACATAAAGTGGACATCAGCTTGCAACTCATTATGACTCAGGGACTACAGCCCATGTAGGTATCTCTAGTTATTCTTATCCCAAGTGAGCATTGGTCTTTGCTGTGATGGCACCTTCTGTTGGGGCTTCCTCTCCCTGATTACTGCATAGTTAACATGGAGCATTCCTGTGCGCTGCAGCAACTTTCTGCCTAGGTTCTGGCCATCAAGGTGAGCTCCTGCAAGTTTCAGTGGCTCCTATGTTCCACGAGCCTGCAGAAACTACCTGTACAGGAAAACAGCCCTTCACAACATCCCTCCAAATATGTCCCACCTGCTAACCATGCTGTGACCAGTGTCCAGTGTGTCAAAGACTCGTGTGTGTGTGTGTGTGTGTGTGTGTGTGTGTGTGTGTGTGTAACCAGAGGCTTTATGTTCTAGAACTAAACAAAAGCCCTGAAATAAACATGTCCACTTAGGCTTTATTTATCTTACAAAAGGAAAAAAAGTGGCTGAAGATTTTATACCATGCATTAAGTTCAACACTAGTCACAAAATACAGATGTTCATTCACTTTGTAATCTGAACGAGCAGGTGTAATGGTCTATGAACAATATCCTTAGTTAAAGAGAAAGTTAAACAATGAACTAACTCTGAGTCTCCCCTAAATTTTCTAATTCATTGAATTTAACAACAAATGGTTTTCTAGAATGAAGGTTGATCTTCTCTGATTTATTGAGATTTCTGCTGATATTTTCTCTCATATTCGATAGTGACAGGTTTCATATTCTACTATAAAGCTGATAACAGAGTACCTATAAAATCAGTCTTATTAAATGTGAATGCTACTGAATTGCATTAGCATCAGCCACTTGAGTTGTGGGTTTTATAACTGCTGTAATCGTCCTCATCAGAGAGTAAAAGTGGCAACATCACAAACCTCCCAGATTCAAAAGAGGTGCTCTGGGCATTCTGAAGGCATCATTGGTGTTGAAAAAGCAAGCAAAGTATAATCTCAGGTTCTTCACAGATAGTTATGGAGAGAGAGAGAGAGAGAGAGAGAGAGAGAGAGAGAGAGAGAGAGAGAGAGAGAGAGAGAGAATAAGTTGCAATTGAAATCACAGTGATCAGTACGTTATTAGTCAGAAATGCATTGGGCTGCAAGTAGCAGAAACACCTACTAAATTTAAGATCTAAGAGAAAGGGATTTATTTCTGTCATTATTTAACAAGATGCCCGGGGATAAGATAACCCAAACCAGGTCCCAAGGTTTTATCACCTCATCAGGTACCAGGAACTTTTTACTATTTGTCTCTGTCATTCTTTGGTTACAACTTCTGTCCCCCTGGACACAACATAACATAGCTGATGCTGCTCATTATATGCACATTCCAGGGAAAATGAAAAAGGAACACATATATGGAGCACATGAGCCAAATCCCCTGTTTGAGAAGTTGTCCCTAAAATTCTATCCAGGAATGTTCATATTTCACTCCTCATAAATGGGTCAGTCGCTCCTACCTGAAAGAGAGGCGTTTTCATCATACTTAAGTGGGTTCAACTAATAAATGGAGAGGAAAGGAGGCAGGTAACTAGGTGGGCAGTCGCAGAGCCTTCTGTGGAAATGGGAGCTCCAGCATTACAGTGTAGGAGAAATCAACAGGAACAGTCAGTTGGGAAGACACTAACTGGGGAAGGGAGGACAGGAAAGGCAATCAGTCACTGGAAATTGGAAGTGGTCCGAGCAGGACAAAGAGGCACTCAGCATGCTGGGAATGCAGGCTTCTGCAGGGAGTGGGCAAAAGAGGGAAAGACTACAGATAAGCAGTTGAGCCCTGGAAAGTTTTGAAAATGATTGTGGGTGATACCTTATTACTCCATTTGGCATCATGGTAAAATTAAAAGCTGCTATGATAGCTCAGTAAGCCTTGTAGCTGACATGGAATGTCCTGTCTCCCCGAGGAGCCCCAGGCAGAAGAGCAGCTCTTACCCTTTTCTCCATTCTTTTGGTCTCTCCAAAAGGTGAGACTCATCTAAAATAGATGCGAAAGCACCAGGCATGCTTAGTTTAGCCACCCCCTCCATTGCTGTCCTTCGGGTTGCCTGCTCTTCCACATGGCAGGGCCAAGTTCTAACTGTATGAAGGAGGTCTGCAGCTGCCCAGCATGTTCCATGACCAGTTTTGGAAGTCTAATTCTGGCGCAGACGAAGAATGCTAATAGCAATGGGGAAATAGTTTCAGCCCCACACAAGCCCAGCTTTCCTGTGGCTCTGCTTGTATTTGCTTCTCACACTGGCTGCTGAGCTGGAACTCCAATACCTCAATATTTGGTGGCTGGCTGGGTCTGTTCCACCCCAGTGTCTGCCAACCATGATCTCCCCTCACCTAGAGCTTATTTCTGCTTCTAGATGAGCACACAGGGCACTGGTTCTCAACCTTCCTAATGCTGTGACCTTTCAATACAGTTCTTCAGGTTGCCATGACCCCAACCATAAAATTATTTCCTTGCTGCTTCATAATTTTAATTTTGCTACTGTTATGAGTATTCATGCAAACATTTTGGGAGACAGAGGTTTGCCAAAGAGGTTGCAACTCACAGGTTGAGAACCAGGAGACCTGATACCCTTGCAGCCCAGTAGCTGAGCCTGGCTCTGCTCCTTCAGTTTCTATGGCAGCGTATGCTGAGCATTCTGTAGGGTGAGTTGTTACTTTCCCTAAGAAGCAAATTTAGTGGGAACTCTGTTTCTGGCACTCCCAGCCTGGAGATGTTTGGCCAGCACTCTCCAGTGTCTCCAAAACAAAGCTCTGCAGTAATTGCCTCTGGCAAAATATGAGTGAACAAAATCCAAAAAAAGCAAAGCGAGTGTATTGGTGACACTGATGGCACCCATTTGACACATTTGCCTGGCTAATGGGCTTGTGTTACAAAGAAATTGATGTGAAAAGAGACATTCAAACCCCATGGTCTTCACCTGGGCATATTCTCAAATTACTCATTAGTTGACTCCCTAGCCTATCTTGATCAGCTATACAAACATTGCTCCAACAGCCTCGGAGAAGATCAGCAGAGAAAGGTGATGTCAACTAGTAGCTTTAATGAGCACACTGCCACTCTGAGATAGGAAACTTGCAAATGTCAAATGCAGAGAGGGAAATACAGAAGGAATTCTGTAGAGGTAAATGCTGAAAGCCACAAGCAGAGGCTGAGACGGGCCTTCTCCACCTCCAGGGAAAGAAAGCAAACAGAACAAACTGGATTTGACCCTATGTCAAAATACAAAATACAAACGATATCTTGGCACATTTCCATGAACGAACTATAATCCAATGATAAACATTTGTTCAAACATCACAGTCATGAGTCGCCTTATTAATTACCATGACAGGTCAGTCAGACAACCAGGTAGCATCCACTGCCTCTCACTTTGGTCCCTGGCATGTCATTCAAGCACAAGATGGTCATGACTGACAGTTTCTTAGCTCGAATATATTGTCACCTTCTCTAGTTCTAGAAAATGGGACCTAAGTTGGGAAGTGCTGAATAGGGAGCTCCCAAGAAGAAGGGGAACACTACTCTTTCTTTAGAGTTCAGTGCCCCTTGCTGTCTGCTCATTCACAAAGATAATTGGTGACTTGCTTAGTAAGAGATTGCTCCTGCTCTTAGCCCAGGGTTGGTCTCAGGGAACCATGCTGATGAGAAAAATCTCCCTATAGTGGACCTTTCTTTTTTCCTTGAACATTCCTCTCTCCTCCCTTTGATACTGTAGCTGTGTCAGGATTTTATTTTTAACTATTCAAAACCTGCAGAAAACTACATTTCAAAAATATCTGGAAGTTTTTTGTATTATAAAGAAAATTAAGTCAGCATTCAGAAACACTACTGCTGCCATCCTAAGGCCTGTATTTAGATGCCGGTTGTGTTAGGTCTTGGGCTGTATTTCAGAGAGTAAGGAACACACTGATGTTTCAGTTTACCTCTCTGAAATGAAGATGACGACTAACCATACATAACCAGAGGGCTGCAATGAGAATTAAAGAGAAATTTCAAGGTAGCCTTGGATGGAGCAGCCTAATAAGTGATGGTGATTAATGTTATTGTTCTACTCTGATTGTATTTGTATTGTAAATTTACTCCAAATTGGAGTCAATGAAAGGTTAGGTGAAGGAACATTTGGTTGGAGTAGCAAAGTAAGCTTTTCTGCTTAAGTGTAAAATGAAACCCAAATATATAAAACCTGTGTTTCACACCTGTGATGAGTAGAGCTGGGAATGGAGGGCTTTGAAAGCCATGTGGTACATTTTATGTGTCAGCAACAGTCCATGGCTTAACCTTTTACTGGGTTTCCAATGGGTCCTTAGATTGGGGATTAAAAAGCAAGCCCCCAAGGGCCTGACTGTGTTTTAGATGCATCTAAATTCATTAGATCAGTGTAACACAGTTTTTAAAATTATATATATATATATATATATATATATATATATATAGATGCACACACATAGATTTATGCAATTGTGTGTGTGTGTGTGTGTGTGTGTGTGTGTGTGTGTGTGTGTGTGTGTGTGTGTGTGTATTAAAGAACAGAAAAAGAAAACAGATTTTATATAGGTGGGATGTGAATGGGAGAGAACACATGAATCATTTGTCCTAATTCAATTTTACTGATATAAAAATAGTACTCATGTATGAAATTCTCAAAAGCTTAGAAATTAAATTAGTAAGGTATTGAGGAATATTATTTTAAGATGTGTTACATTTGTTTCTGCTGTAGAACATTTGTTTAATGATACAAAGATGTATTGCATGCTTTTATGTTGTATTTGCTTAGCTCTGAAACTGTGTTACTTTGCCTGTGTAGAACACCTGATGGCTAATAAAGAGCTGAAGAACTGATAGCAGGAGGCAGGAGAGAGGATGGGAGGGGCTGGAGGGGAGAGAGAATAAATAGGAGAACTCTGGGAGGAGAGGAAGAAAGAGCAAGAAAACAAGGAGAAGAGGAAGCTGGGAGCCACACACCCAGCCACCCAGCCACCCAGCCACACAGCCACCCGGCCACCCGGCCACCCGGCCACCCACTCACCCAGTCACCCACTCACCCAGCCACCCACTCACACAGCCACCCAGCCACCCGGCCACCCGGCCACCCGGCCACCCGGCCACCCAGCCACCCAGCGGTGGACAAAGAGTGAAAGTAAGATATACAGAAGAAAAGGAAAACGCCCAGAGGCAAAAGGTAGATGGAATAATTTAAAGAAAAGCTGGCGAGAAACAAGCCAAGCTAAGGCCCAGCACCCATAATTAAGAATAAGACTGTGTGTGATTTATTTGGGAGCTGGGTGCCAAGCCCCCCAAAAGGGCAGAAACAGCCAACAACATTATGGGCATTCCAACGTGGGGCTAGAGTAAAAGGAAATTCAGCTACAGTAAGGATGTCTGCTAATACTGTATTATAAAAGCCCATTCTGTCCTTATACATCAGGATAAAAGGATGAAGGACAGCTGAAGACACTGTTCATAAATACTGTTGTTTACATTTTAATGCAGCTATGAACAAAAACTGGGAAGTGTTTGTGGGTTTTTTTTTTTTAACTAGACGTTGTGAGCATTGATCTTTACAGGGGAAAAAATAGATGTTTAGGCTCAGCAGAAAGCAAACTTTGCCATTGGCAAATTTATAAAATTTCATAATTCTACCACAGGCAAGTGTCAGAGCTTTCCTCTGGGGAGCTACACTCCCAGTTGGAAAGGTGATATTATAGCTTGGAAAGAAATCTGGATACATTTTTGCAAAAATGTTAAAACTGATTCTCTTAAATCTGATGAGGTCGAGCTATGCCACAGTGGAAAAAGCAGTGAAGAACGAGGGAGGAAGAAAGGGAGGAGAAGGGAGGAGGGAAGGGAGGAGGGTAGGGAGGAGGGAAGGGAGGAGGGAGAGAGGAGGTTAGAAATCAGAAAAGCAGATGTCAAGCAAGAGGTCCAGATGGAATGGGAATGGATATACCGTAGGCTCACACAGATAAGAGGCTTAAGGTTTTGTTTAAATGCCAGGATGAAGGCATCAGCTGTCCCCACAGAGACCGTAGAACCCAGGCTTCTTTAAATGGGCTCTATTTCTGTCTAGATCCAAGCTCCTCTCTGTGTTCCTGTCACTGATATTCTCTTTTGATGAAAAAAGTGCCACGTTTCATTACAGTTTCAAGAAGAAAGAATGTTGCTATGGTTTGGGGCTGAATTTTGAGATGTAATTTCCTAAAACAAGCACTGGAGAAGAGCACCAAAGTACAGCCCTAAAACCTTTCACAAACACCCCATGCTTATTCAAAGACTCCAGAGCCTCAAAATCTTCAACTTCATCTGAGCCCAAGCTCCTCACCTGTGCATCATCTGAGCGCCACATCCTCACCTGTGCATCATCTGAGCCCCACATCCTCACCTGTCATCATCTGAGCCCCACATCCTCACCTGTGCATCATCTGAGCCCCATATCCTCACCTGTGCATCATCTGAGCCCCACATCCTCACCTGTCATCATCTGAGCCCCACATCCTCACCTGTCATCATCTGAGCCCCACATCCTCATCTGTCATCATCTGAGCCCCACATCCTCACCTGTCATCATCTGAGCCCCACATCCTCACCTGTCATCATCTGAGCCCCACATCCTCACCTATCATCATCTGAGCCCCACATCCTCACCTGTCATCATCTGAGCCCCAGATTCTTATCTGTGCAATTTCTACACACATATACAGAATAAAGAAATAATCTGTTTGGGGATGGTTGTATACACGTGAAATTTAAATATGTGATTTTACCTGGGCAATGGTGGCACATGTCTTTAATTCTAATACTCAGGTGGCAGAGGCAGGTGGATTTCTGTGAGTTTGAAGCCAGCCTGGTCTACAGAGCTAGTTCCAGGACAGCCAGGGCTACACAGAGAAACTCTTTCTTGAAAACCATAATGAAAACAACACCAAAAATAAATGTTATTTTAGTCCCACTAATGAGGTGAAGGTAGGCTGAAGACTATGAATGTGAAGGTTAAAAATTGGTTTCTATATTAAAGATGATATGACTTTGCTATCTCTGAAGACTTTGTATATCATTTCCTTCATAACCCAGAGAATTATCTCATTTACTCTTCAAACCAAAAAATAACGAGATGCCTCTCAAACACTAGAAGACTTAAATTGTACTTGGAGCACATTCAGTCTTCCAGGTAACAAAGTCAAAGAAGGACACACAGAAAACACCTTCTTTGGTGTCTTAGATTAAAGCTAACTAGTGTGAAGGAGATTGGACCATACAGGGCATTCTCTTTACCACTCAAACCCCCTGTCCCAAACCAAGATGACCAGAGTCATACAGCTGTTAGAACTTCTGGTATGCAGGGTATTATTACCTATGAGAACACTCAAGTATCTTCCTTCAGCATCACTCAATCATAAAACATTCGCCAGGGTGTTAAAAGTAGAAGCAAACAGCATCCCATAGTGCAGTAGTAAAGTAGAGACATAAATGTGCACTTGTATTCTGCAATAAATCAATCAAAAAATATTTCTGGTTTTAGTACATGAGCTAGATAAATAAAAATAAATAAGAACATAAAGGTATCAAGATTTAATATATTTTCTAAAGAATTGCTTTTAAAATTCCTCTTCAAATTTTGAATAGCTTCAAAATCGAAGCTATTCTCCCATAAGAACTCCATGAATGATAAACAGTGGATTCTGAGACTAGAACCTTCCACATACATGTTAATTGGTGAAGAGAGATCCCAAATAGCCAGGAACTCTCAATAGCATTCAGAGAAATAAATGCCACAATAATTAAGCATGACAGCAAGCCTGAGTGACTAGAAGGTCTGCAGTGAGGTGTACACTCTTTGAGAACAGAAGCCATAAGATATCTCAGGGAAAGATTTACCGGAAACTAAATGAGATCTGGTGATATATAAGGATCCTCCAGCAGAAAAGGACTCTGAATGTACTCACTGGGCCTCTGCCTACCTAGTGAGTTTTCTTATCTGTTTCTCAAACTTTGCTGCCTATCTGAGTGACCTGGGAAGTCTTGTTAAAATGAGGAAATCAGTGGGAAAGAGTCATTCTTGATTCCAGGAGGGTCTGATGCTTTGATCCCATATGTGACAATATCTGGAGCTGAAATTTTATGGCTCCGGATAGAGGGTGGCTCAAGTGAGCTATCATAAACATCCGCTGTGGCCTGGCAGATAATGGGAGAGAGCCTCTGGGCCTGGGGAACCCTGGTCCCATCTCACTTCCTAGCTGCATGGCTCTGCTCTCTTCTTGGGAATTATAAAGCTGAGTATAATGAAGCTGGTGCTCCACTTGACCTGAGCTCTGCCTTCCCACATTCTGGCTTTAATCATCTAGGAAAAATTATTCCATTTTGGGGGGCCTGAGTTCCCTAAAACGGTTATAATTATACAATCTTATTTTGAGACTTAAAATTAGGTTATGTAAGAATAAAAACTACAGTAAGGAACTGGGTGTGGTGGCACATGCCTGTAATTCCAGCACTGGAGAGGTAAGAGCAGAAGAAAAACCAAAACTTCAAGACCTTTCTAGGCATGTGACTGTGTCTCGGGGAGGGGGGGAAATAATACAGTAAGACAAGGAACATCCTTTTCTTTATTACCTTGATAAAGACCCTACCTCAAAATAAGGTCATATTCCAGGTTCTGAGTTATGATTTCAATAATATGAAGTTGGCAGGAGGTGGAAAAGGTGAATAATTCAACCCAAGATTGCCATCAATTCACAAACAGCACAAAAAGAAATTGGAGGAAAAGTTTACAGAGTTTTGGAAGATGGATTGATGGGGTAGATAAAAATCAGAATATCAAATGCATCCAGGAAGAATCCAGTCACTTTCCCTCACTCAACTGAAAAACCTGAAAAATGGTAGCATCATCCCAAAGGGGCAGGAGAAGCAAAGGCAGGCAATAACTTACTTGTTTGGAGATACATGTAAGAAGTTATGTCCCCATGCATCTTTTCTGTCTGTTAGCAGGATTTGTTTGTGGGAAACTAAAGTATGGACATTCTAAGTGTGTGTAGGGTTGAAGTAGGGTTGTATCGCATATGGACTGTGTTGAAGTTCTTGAAAAATTGTACAAGTCCCAAATTCTTTTCTGCAATCTGCTTTAAAAATGCTGAACAGATATAGGTGGCAGATTATTCCCTGGAACAATTTAAAAAATCAAGAAAAATAAAAGACAGACATTGAGGGCTGGAGAAATGGCTCAGCAGTAAAGAGTACTTGTTGCTTTTGCAGAAGACCAGAGTTTACTTCCCAGCAATCACATGGGGATTCACAACCATTCTGGACTCCAGTCCCAGGGGCTCCAATGACCTCTTCTGACCACTGTTGACACCAGAGACACATGTGGTATACAGAAATATACACACAGGCAAAACACTCTATGCTGATATATTGTATGTTTAATAATAGAAAAGGCTAAAATATCAGCGAGACAGAGAATAATCCTCAGCCAACTCCTCAGGCTAAATGGGGTAGATCCTGTCTCCATGAATCCTCAGACTGAATGAATCTGAGTCCTCAGCTGAAAGAACCTGAAGGTAAAAGGAAGAACTTCTGCCTTCTCTGGCTTTATCTTTCTTTCCCCAGCCAGCTATCTCAATTCCTGGTTCAATTTTCCTAGTGCTAGGATTAAAGGTGTGTGTCACCCTGCCAGGCTCTGTTTGGCCTTGAACTCTCAGAGATCAAAGGATCTCTGCCTCTTGAGTGCTGGGATTAAAACTCTGGGACACTACCACTCCCTGACCTTCATGGCATGCCTCAGTGGGTGGCTCTGTCCTCTAATATTTTAGGCTATTTTTGCTAAATATACAATATATCACCATAACACTGACCCACATAAAATAAATAAATATAAAAATGGTTGAGAAAAATTTACAGGCATTGGATGAGTATAGGTCCCCCTGGAAAATTATAGATACATGCTCAGAAGACCACCAGTGAAACCTACAAGTTGATAGTTGGAGCATTAGTTTACAGGATTTGACAGCATGTTCCTTAGTTCTCATTCTTATTACTTTTGTATGTGCTTGTCTATGTATGTCTGTATGCATACATGTATGTGAGTGCCTGTGAAAGCCAAAGCAGGCCCTGGAGCTCCTGAGAGTGAAGTTACAAGTAGTTATGAGCTGAAATGTAGGTTTTGGGAGCCAAATTCCATTTCTGTGCAAGAGCCGCAAACACTCTTAATTGCTGAGCCATCCTTCATTCTTTTATATGAAATGTTTTTATTACAAAATATGACACATATCAAAATAGTAGCTAAAACAAGATAAAGCTTATCTACTGAAAAATCATACAGTAGACATCTATGAAACCATGATACGAGCCAATAAATGAAGCATAACCCAGAAACTATGCCCTACGGGTTTCCCAATATAGCTAGCTGAGTCTATTTGGACCTTATCTAAATGCATGCACATCTCATATATGCATATGTATATGAATATTTTTGTCTCAAATTATGCTGGAGAGATTGACTCAATTTTGAAGCCATTCAGAGTATATTTTTTGTTATGTAATATTCTTATATGATAATGCTACAATATATTGCAGCCCTACTTTCAATCATATATAATTTTGTTTCAAGTCTTCCTTATTCAACATTATATTCATTAATCTGATCTCTGTTGTTACACATTAAGCACTGTATAATGTTTCATAATGGAAGCAATTATTTTAAGTTCTGCTGCTGATTTGTTTTAATGTCTATTCCTGATAATATCAGTGTTTTATAAATATTGTATCCATGCACACGTGTAGGCTCTCTGGTTGGAGTTTTGCTGAGATGTGAATGCACTGGAGCATAGGACATATGTATTTTAAACTTTACCATGGCCTAAGTTTCTATAATTATTTGAGAATAATTTGTCCTACCCAAGATAACCAAATACAACTCTTTGCTTATCATCATAATAAATACTAATAATTTATAGTTTTTTTAGAATTTAGCATGCCTTACTCTTACATTAAAAAAAGAACCAAAATCAACAACTATTTGAGGAAAGATAGAAACCAAGAACAGCAAGAATCAAATAAAAATGTGATTGTAAACTGCATGGACCAGAGAGAACAATAAGAATATTCTTAACATATTTTACAGGGCTCAGATGAAACACATACAAAAAAAGAATGTCTTTTAAAACCTGGAATATAGGAGAATATTGTGGGAGTCAGGGGGGCTGGAAGATGCCAGGAGAACATGGCCCACTGGATCAATTAAGCCAGGAGCACATGAGCCTCACAGAGACTGAAGCAACAAGCAGGAGACCTGCAGGTGTCTGCACCAGTCCTCTGTGTAGACGTTATGTGGGACTCCTAACTATGGGGGTAGATGTATCTCTGACTCTTCTTTGCCTGTTGGGTTGCCTCGTCCAGCCTCAGTATGAGGGCTTTTGCCCTGTCTTATCGTGTCTTGTTTTGTCCTGTTTGAGTGTTGTCTCTTGGAGGCCTGCTCTTTTCAGAACGGAAAACAGACAGGGGTGGATCTGGAGGAGTGGGAAATGGGTAAACTTTGTTCCAGATGTATTATATGAGAATATTTCCAACAAAAGTAAAATAAAATAAATACTCAAATTAAATGGGTGTATTGAAAAACGATGCTAAGAATTTCCTCTAAAGGAAAAAAATAGAAATAAAACAGTTGATAAACTTAAGAAAATGAAAAAAATAACCACAATCCCTGTGTACTATCAATACCTTATCGTATTTCCAAAAGGAAAAACAGACAAAATAGAAAGCAAAAATGTCTAGAAACAGACAAGAAAAATTCCTAGAACTAAAGAACATAGATTTCTAGACAGCAAGCTCTCACAAACATAGCATAAGACAATAAACTGACATAAAAAAATAAGTTAGACCCACCAAAATATCACCAAATTTCAGAGCAGAGAAATTTTGGCATTCAACTATGATTGGAAGAGTGTGTCTCACATACAAAGCAAGAAATTACGTGCTTGAGAAGAAGATGTGAGAAAGACACATCAGAATTATTGGCTGATGGGAGGGTTGGGAAGAAAGGGAATGGAGAACCACAGAACTGAGAGACACAGCCTCACCCCCCTGAACCGGGACTTGCACATAGCATGGAAGTAAGCGTGACTTTACTGTTCAGCAAGATATCAATTGTTCATTAGAGTAGAGCAGGATTATTTTAGATGATCAGCATCCCAAACCTTCATCCCATTGGACTTTCTCAGGAAGTTATAAGATATTTTAATCAAACCAAAAAGAAAGACATTGGTCCAGGAAACAGAAATAACCAAGGTCCTTGATGCTGTCCAGGAGAACTCCAAGGCCAGGGTTGAAAGCAGAGCCACCATATGACCCAGCTGTGTCAAAGCTGCTTCTGCTTTGACACCTTCACTCTTAGCCTTTCTACTGCTTAGAAGACATTTCCCTCAGACTGACACATGGCTAATTTACCAGAAGTCAGTTTAGACATACTGAGACTTCCCTTACCCACCTCTTCATGGCTCTATTCTCCACTAGAATGTAAGCCCCTCCCCCAACTTTATTTAAGGACAAATCATCAAAGACTGAAATATGGTAATTGCTAAGTGAATGTTTAAGAGACAGGAAGAACTAAAGATGAAAAGAAGAATCCCTCTTTCTTTGCACTCTGTAAGCAACACAGCTAACCTTCTGAGGGCATTGCTAAGGTCAATTAAGTCCATCCCAATCTACCTTGACATTGCTAACATTGGAAGATATAGAAATGGAAGGAGGAGGAGGAGGAGGAGGAGGAGGGAGATAACTCAAGCAGGAAGTAGTGTACCTTGCAGGAGGCAGCAATACAGAAGATGCTGAGCACAAAGGACATGGAAAGAAGGAACCTGTGCCACGTATTTAAGTCTAGTCAAGAAAACTTCAGAAATAGAAAAAATAGTAGTTAAAATCAAGCAAGCATTTGGAAACTGCAATCTCAAAGTCAGCTTTTTTTATGCCAGTGTCCAGGAATATAGCTGATCTCTATTTTAAGAAGTAGAGCTGTCAGTGAAGTGATCCAGAAAGATAATTTAATAATAGCACTTTGGGTCTAGAGAGCTATAAAATCACAAATTTCTCTGAAGAATTCCAAGGCTTAATTTATATGAGGCTTAAAAAGACCATATCTAATTTAGAAAGCACTTTGGTAGCTCCTTCCAAAACCCAAGAAGCTCTTCTAAGTGAAGAAATGAATTTATCTCAGCTCTAATGGAGAATGTATAGATGACCATGTCAGCCCACACTGCAGCATCAAAGCAAGATGGCAAGCTTCAATGGGGCAAGAGAACACTCTCCATGTCCCTCACTTCCCCAGGGAGGCAGCGGACATTTCTCTGGAAGTTGTCATCTGGAAGCAGAGGTGTTGATAACTGATGAAAACGAAGCCATTCTGGGTAAAAAGCTTCTTGTGGGGGAGGGGACACAAATCAAGTGTTCCCTGTGTCTTAGGGAACAGGGGCAGCAGAATGAAGAGGAGCCCTTAGAAAACCAGAGGTGTCGATACCAATTCTGTCATCCCTCCAATCAAACTCAGCAAATTGAATGTTCCTTCCCTGGTCCATTTTTGTTCTGACCATGACAGCATAGGACAAAAGCCAATACAGTATTATGAATAAATTGGCTTCTTTTGTTCTATGCTGGAGATGAAACCTGTGGGGTAGACGCTGTACCACTGAGACTTAACCCCAGCATAAATGGCTTAATTTAATCTCATATCTGGGTAGACTTATAGAATGCAAATTCCAAAATTAGGGGGAAGCAGCAAGTGTTTTCACTAAGCCCTCTTTATAACTCTCACACACCTTAAAGCCCATGACTTAGGTCATGCCAGTCAAACAGATCAACTAGAAATCTTCTGCGTGTGGCTTTACACACACTATCTCATTGTGAATCAGTCAGCTTCTATCTCAGTGTCCTTCAGCCCCTGATGGTTCCAGAGTTTTCTGATGGAGGGGGAAGATTTAGACAGCCCTATTCTCACCTCTGCTTCAAAAGTATTACACATCTCCTCCACTCCCCAAAGGGACCTGAGGATATTCTTCATGCTGGATGCTGACCTCCCTGGCATGGTGCCATAATGTATTTGCCTTTTGCCTCAGATATACAAGAAATCCCCACAAATAGTGATGCATCCCGGCCATAGGCCACCACCCCAGAGCATGTTCATGTTTTAAGGTATGGTAAGCCATATTTAACATGGCTATTACTAATACAGTGAAATAAAACTTCAAAGCTCTGTTTCTTAAACCTTCATCTGTACACTGGCCTCTTAGGAAAGGGGACAGAATTCAGAATCTCTGTAGATGCAGGGTGGGAATAGATTCTGCATGTGTAACTTCTCTGGGGTGATTCCAACAGGCTAATCCACAAACCACACAGTGAGACCAGGAATTTGTAGACTTGAAAAGGAAGTCTGATCTGTTTTGTCTATCATTGTCATCTATAAAAAGTCAATCTAGAGCTGTAAAAATGACTTAATCTATAAAGTAAGAAAGCACAGGACCAGAGTTCAGGTCCCCAGCACCCCCATAAAAAGTAGAGAGGCTAAAGCTGGAAGATGCCAGAGGTTACTTGCCCAGCTAGTCTTGTTGAGTCAGTGAATTCCAAGTACAGTGAGAGATGCTTTTTCCAAAACTAATGTGGAGAACTCAGGTAGGCTTATAGGGGTACAACAGTTGCTATGCAAAGGTGAGAACCTGATTTGCATCCTCAGACCCCACATACAATTAGGCATGGTAGGGCATGTCTGGCACCCCAGTACTCCTACAGGAAAATAGGCAATAGGGATGGGAGAACCTCTGCAAGCCAGCCTGGCATGGGCAGTGGAGAACAAGGAGAAGCTGAGTCAAACAAGGTAGGAAAAAAAAGATCAAAAGCCTGGGATTGTCTCCTGACCTCCAGTCACTTTGTGGCATTAGTGTGTCCACACCAACACAAATACCCAAACAGTTACATATACAAACCTCTCTTCTCTCTCTCTCTCTCTCTCTCTCTCTCTCTCTCTCTCTCTCTCTCTCTCTCTCTCTCTCTCTCTCTCTTTCTCTCTCTCTCTCTCTCTCTCTCACACACACACACACAGAGAGAGAGAGAGAGAGAGAGAGAGGGAGGGAGGGAGGGAGGGAGGGAGAGAGGGAGGTAGAGGAGAGAGAGAGAGAGAAAGAGAGAGAGAGAGAGAGAGAGAGAGAGAGAGAGAGAGAGAGAGAGAGAGAGAGAGAGAGAAAGAAATTATCTACTGCAATGGTCTCCATGCAGGACACATGTCCTAACTCATTGCCTTTACTATGTGGCTCCTGCCCCCTTACTATGCACCTCAGGATTCATGACTCACTTGCTCCACTCAGTGGAACCTCATTACTGTACTTAGCATATACTAGTCACACTCCTGCCCCAAAACACTCCCCTTTCCATGGCTCAAAATGCTCATATGCACATAGCCAGCTTGCTGCATTCTCTAAGTCTTTGTTCAAATATCATTTTCTGAAACAGACCTACCACAACCAGTTAATATGTGTGTGTGTGTGTGTGTGTTTTATTTAAGATTTTTTTAGTCATTTTACATACCAACCACAGATCCCCCTCTCATCCCTCCTCTTGCTTCTCACCCATCCTCCCCCACATCCCGCCAGTCCCTATCAACCTCCTCAAAAAAGGTAAGGCCTCCATGGAGAGTCAGCAAAGCCTGGTACACTCAGCTGAGACAGGTCCAAGAACCTCTCCCCTGCATCAAGGCTCTGCAAGGTGTCCCTCTATTGATAATGGGCTCTAAAAAGTGGGATCCTGATCCCACTGTCTGGGTCCCCCTTGAACAGACCAAGCTATACAACTGTCTCCCGTGTGCAGAGGGCCTAGTTCAGTCCTATGCAGACTCCACAGCTGTTGGTCTAAAGTTTGTTCCTATTTGCTTGGTTCAGTTGTCTCTGTGGATTTCCTCATCATGATCTTGACCCCTCTTGCTCATTTGACTGGACTCCCAGAGCTTAGCCTGGTGCTTGGCTGTGGATCTCTGCATCTGCTTCCATCAGTTACTGGATGAAGACTCTATCCTATCTACTTCCCCATGCATTCCTAACCTCCCTTTCCTGCTCAGCATTTCCATACCTTCTCAAGGACTATGGTCTGAATGCTGAAACAATACCTGAGACACAATGATGTGGTCAGATCAATAGACCAGCCTATAAAGCCGCTGGGACATGAGGCTTTTACTCTGTCCTCAAGGGCTTTGATATTTAATCCCAACTATATAAGGAAATGAAAACAAAGAGAAATAATAAGAAATGGCTGGAACCAGTGCTTACACAGTGGAAAATATACCAGACCTGGAGAGGTGGCTTAAGGGTTAAGAGCCCTAACTGCTCTTCCAAAGGACCTAGGTCTGATTCCCAGCAACAACACAGCAGCTCACAATTGTCTGTAACTTATGCATGTGGTGCAGAGATATATATGCTGGCAAAACTACAATACAATGAATAAGATTTTTTTTTTAAAGAAGAAGAAATATATACCTTGAAAGGCTAACAAGACCATGACTCATTGTTAAAGGTGAGAGGCAGTTTTGGACCTCAAGATAGGATCTTTAAAACCTTTCTTTTACTTTTTTCTGTCTTTATTTTATGTGTATATGCAGTGTATAGACATATGTTTGTGTGTATATATACACGTGTATATTGTGTGTATACATATTTACATATGTTTGTGTGTATATATACACGTGTATATTGTGTGTATACATATTTACATGTGTTGGTGTGTATATATACACACATGTATATTGTGTGTATACATATGTTTGTGTATGTGTGACACTATAGATGTGCATACATGAGGTAGTGTGTGTGTGTGTGTGTGTGTGTGTGTGTGTGTGTGTGTGTGTAGATCAGAGGTCGTGTCTTCCTCCAGCATTCTCAATCTTATTTTTTAAAACTAATTTCACACTGAACCTGAAGCTCACTGTTGTCTAAAGTGACTGACCTCCAGACATCTACCTATCTTCTCTTCCTAGCCTTGTAACCATAGATGCCTGGCATCTGACTTCAAGTCCTTACCCTTGAGTATACAGTGAGCCTAGTCCCAGTCACAACTCCTTTCTTGTTGAAACTGTAGCTTATCCCAGCTGAGGAGCTGCTATGGAATAATACCCAGCATAGCTTAAAAACAATGTGTCCATCTGTCTCACAGTTCCCACACTGAGAAGTCTGTCATCAAGATGCCAACAGATGCAGTATCTAGTATGGACATGCTTGCCTATTTAACAAATGGCTATCTGTGGTGGGATTCAGGTGTCAGCTGATAAGGTCCTAAGATGCCTATCCAGGGTCCTGGGCTCCGAAAGGGGGAGTGGCCAATTCTATTCATAAGAAAAAAATAAAAAAGAAAGAAAAAAGAGAGAATGGGACCCCAAGATCCCAACAGCCCCTTATGAATAGAATTGGCCACTCCCCCTTCCGAGCCCAGGACCCTGGATAGGCATCTTCAGGACTTATCAGCTGACACCTGAATCCCACCACAGTTATCGTCTCATGTATCCCCAGATGTCAAAAGTCAACAGAAAGCAAGTTGTCAGGTTTGTGCTTGATCCCATCCCTGAGGGCCCCAAAGGCTTCAAATCCCAACACTATCACATTGTGGTTAAGATTTTAATCTATGAGTTAGGGTTGGAGAGATGCAAACTTTAGTCAATTAACAACATTCCTTAGTGTGAATTACCAGACTCTTCCCATGCTCAAGGCCACAGAGAAGACAGATGATGGTCTTCTTGAGAATGCCTGCCATGCATTCCCTGTGCTTTTTTGATACAGGGATATTTGATATCTCAATGGATTCCAACCTTTGCCTCAAGGCTTTATTTGGCAACCTCCACATATTCAGAGGCTTGTGCAGACAACAATTTGCAAATGTTTAGCCCTGGTCATCCAAACAAGGAAGGACAAAACCAAAATGGGTGCCAGACTTTAGAAGGGGATGCTTCAAGTGCTCCTAGGAGAACTAGATTCCTTGTCCAACGTCAACTACCAACAAGAATTCTGTGAAAGAGGGGCTGGAGGAAGAGGAGTTGGGATCACAGCATATGGGACCTGAGAGGTAGGTTGTTTTACAACTAACAGCAGAAACCTTCTAGTCTGTAGGACTGTTTAGTATTAAAACCATTCACTGAAATGCTAACAGCAACACACACACACACACTTGTATTCATAATCAAAGAGCATAACATTATAAACCTGTAAGGCCTAAGTTAAGAGGCTGTTTGGGGCCTTGTGTCCCCAGAGATGGCCAATTTAATTGTTCTCCACATTGCTGAAATCTTTCATTGGAAGCTCCCTCATCTCCCTATCAACCCTTGTTGCAAATGTATAACATGTGGCCGCCACTGAGGTTTAGGGATGGTATGTATCAGCCTGCCAGTGCTGCAGAAATAAAATACCACAGACCAGGTCGGGAACTTTGACAACAGTTTGTTTTCTGATGGATTGGAGGCCTAAAGTTTGAAATCAGAGTACTCCTGGCCTTACTCCCTCTGCTCCTTGGCCACATGTTCCTATCACATGTGGTATCTCACCATGATACCTTTCTATTGCTGAGAAAGCAGCAAGTCCAACCAGCCATAGACTGAAACCTCCTCGATGTAGCCAAAATAAACCTGCCCTCTACCTAGTGTGAATTGCAAGTGTTTTTGTTACAGTACTGGAAAGTTGCCAGAACAATAGATCATAAATACTCCACAAGTATCAATTTTTCAATCATCATTCAGGGGAAACATTTTCTCTCATACTAGACATCACACCACAGTTCTCAGATCTAATCTGCAAGACTCTCCCACAAAGGAAGAACCATTCACTAATTGTTGAAGAAAATATGTGGAATAGTCCCTAGTGAGTAAGGAGCCTGGGAGTGGTAGGGAGGAGACAGATTTTAAAGGAGGTTTGTTTTAAACCCATCCAGTACCTTACCCCGACATAATAGAGAACACTTCAGCATTTTCCAACTAGAATCTTTGAAATCCAACCTCGCCCCCCATCCCTGTCCCCTGTCAGCTGGACTGTGACCCTTCACCATGGGACAACTGGAAGAAAGAAGCCATGACCCAGCAAAGCTGTTGCCAGAACACACTTGGGAAAGGGAGAATGTCCTTCCCCCACTACTGAGCCTTAATGGCTCGAGGCTGTAGACTTTGCCTAGCTACTGCAAAGCCACCGGTGTTAACCAACCCCAAATTTTATTTGCCGGCCCTCTCCAGCTTTCTTGATCAAAGCCAGGGATTGAAATAAGACTAAACAATGAACTCAAATAAGTCAGAGAATATTGTTTTCTAAGTCTTCACACACACAGAGGGACCAAAGCCCACAGGAGGACTGAACAATGAAAGTTTCACAGGAATGGACACTTGATACTTTTTCCATTTCCTCTGATATTCCCTAAGGAAGTCTAAAAACAGTTAATTAATATATATGGTGAGCGAGCCAAAAATAAATGAAGACGTAGAAGGAGAGGCAGGACAGATAATAGCATTTTTCTGCATGTAATTCTTTTATAATGAAGTTTAATAATTTTAGTAATGAAAAAAAAGACTGGGGTAATTTTTTTCCTGAAGTTCCACTAATCTGCAAAATTTTTCAGCTGTTTAAGCAAGGTAATTGTTTTGTTGTCTTCACATTTTTTCAAACCACCCCCCCCCCCCAGCAGATAATGTCCTCCACTGAATTCCATTTTCTACATTAGCTCCCAGCTTAACTCCCTACTGCTTTCAGGCAAAGGTGAAGAAGTGTCTGTGTCTTAAAGCCTGTTATTAGCTGAATATTTGTCCCCTAACTCTTGATCAGCACAGTGCAAACCTAGTTCTCTATGTGATGATATTTAGATTGGCCATTAGAGAATACTGAGGTTATGAGTTTGTACCCTGAAGAAAGTCTCTTGTTTCCTCCTTTTCTCCTACTCTCTTCTCCCACTCTTTTCTCTCCTTCTCCATTTCCAAGTCACTGGCACACTGGAGCACCCACTGGAAGGATATTGTGAAAACACAGAGAAAGTAGCTACCTCAAAGCCAGGTAAATGAAATAAAGCCCTTGGAAGAATCCTACTATGCAGTGGGATTATGTGTTGTTACATTGTACACAATTGTCCCACCTACTAGTTTAATAAAAATGCTGATTGGCTGAAGGCAGACAGGAAGTGCGGTGGGGCTACCAGACTGGGGAAACTCTGGGAACAGAAAGAACAGGGCAGAAATGCCACAGAGACGCCAGAGATGCCACAGATGTAGAGGACAACTATGCTGCTCTGAGAAAGGTACCAAGCCACATGGCTGAACAGGATACAAATCATGGGTTAAATTAAGAGCAAGAGCTAGCAAGTTATATGCCTGGGCCCAAGGACAATCAGCGTACAATTAATACAAGTGTCTGTGTATTTCAGTGGGACTGTGGGACTATGGGTCTGAAAGTCTGGACCACCTAGCTAGGCCAGAAAGTCTGGGCCAGGAGACTAGACCAGAAAGTTTGGGTCAGAAATGTAATACTGTTCTGCCCAGAGAATGACCCCCAGAGAGATCACCAGAGTTGGAGGAATCCAAAGGCAAACGCAAGGTTTATTGAGTGCACGATACAAGCCAGGCAGGGAACTCATCTATGCACTCAGTACAACGAGTTGAGAACACACGTATCTTTTATAGGCAAGAACAATGAACTGGAGTAAAAATGAGAAAACAAGAGTTAACTTGGCGTCTCGTCAGGGTGGTCAGGTTTCTATTGATTGGCCCCAGGGTTGGAACATTCTGAAGTTAGGCTAGGGCCCTTTCCCAGATGTCTTTTTGGATAATATCTTTTGCAAGTTTCTTGTAACTGAAGGGGGATTTAGCCTGAGCTTTCCTTGACCTCTTTGCTTACATGGCTGCTGACTCTAAGATGGAGGAACTTTTGGTTCCTCATTACTACACTATTGGTGGTGCAAGCACTGGGACCTGGGTTCAAATCCCAAACACCCATATAAAAGTCCAGGCCTGGTTGAGGTGCCTATAGACACAGCACTGAGGGGTAGAGACAAAAATCTGAGGTTCTTGATGACAAGGCAGCCTAGTTGAAGAGTTAAGTTTCATGTCCCTGTCTCAAGACAATACAGAGGAAAATCATAGGGCAAGTTCTGCAGTTGAGCATACCCACACATTCATGAGCATACACCACACACACATACATACCACTCATGCAATAAACTCTACTAGACCTCAATTTGGACATGCAGGCTCCCAAGCTGTGAAGAATAAGCTGTTTGAGGCACCAGTCTACAGTACAGTATTTGTTATGACAACCAAGGTGGGCCAATACATAGGCTATCATAAAGTTAGCTGGAATTAAAATGTGTATTAGAGAGATTCAATAGTATTAGATGTGATCTTATTTGTATCCACAGAAGATTAGTCAATACAACTTGAAAATGAACAAAATAATATTTGTTTTAGTTTTGGTTTGTGGTTTTTGTTTTTTGGTTTTTTGTTTGTTTGTTTGTTTTTGGAGACAGGGTTTCATTGTGTAACCCTGGCTGCTTCTGGAACTGGAGCTGTAGATCAGGCTGCCTCACACTCAAAGAGATCCACCTGCCTCTGCCTCTGGGGTGCCGGAGTTAAAGTCATGTGTCATTACTGTATTATAGCAAGAACTCAATATGAAAATGACAAAATTTTAATGAGAAAATAGAACATGCAGAATAAAATAAAATCTAGGCACATTTAATAGGAGTGCTAGGAAGAAAAGCAATGGTTTAGGTTGGTTTTTATTGTTGTTATTCCCAGAACTAAAATAGAGAATCGTGTGATTTGAGAAACTCTCTAATATCCAAGGAATATAAATAAAAGTAAATTCACTTAAACAGTTACACTGCCCAAACCAAATAACCTAAACTCAAAAGAGAGAAATTTTAGATACATACAGACAGGAAAGAAAGTAGGTCATCTGAAAAAAATGTAAATTGAAATAAAACATTTTTAAATACCAAAAGTAAGCACAATAGCATTTTTTTTAATTTCCAAAGGAAAGTCGTTCTCAGTTTATAACTGTGTGGGCATAGATTGTCATTAAAGGCTGAGAGTAAGGCATTTTCAGAAAATGGGAAAACTCAAGAGGTGTTTATGACCCATGGCACCTTCTAAAAGAAGTGGTAGAGATCCTGACAGAGAAAAAGGAAACCAGATAAAAATTAATGCGTTATTAGAGAGAATGAGAAAGCATGTAAGAAATTATAAGTATATATTAAGTTTTTTTAATTGGCTAATTAGGAATGACATACCATTTAGCATATTGTTATTGCTAAATAAAAAGTGCTTGACTCAGAAACAAGCTTTGTGGTTTGAGTACAAAGTGTCCCCATCAGCAGATCCCCGAGTCCCATGTACATGCATGGAAGCAAGCTTGTAATCCCAAAGCTGGGATACTGAGCATTTATTCCCAAAGGTGGAATGAAAGAAATGGGGAATCCTTGGGGCTCAGTGGCCAGTCTAGCCAAATCAATGTGATCCAGATTTAGTGAGAAACCCTGAGACAAATACAATAAGGTAGAGAAACAGTTTGCTGAAAAAATTCAATATTATCTTCTATCCCTGTCCAAGTGCAAGCGTGCGCGCGCACACACACACACACACACACACACACACACACACACACACACACACACACCACAAGAGTTGCTAAGCCACTTAAGTACCTGAAATAGTCCTAAATGGATGTAGATAAGTAGAACAAGCCAGCATTAAAAAAAAAAAAACCCTATTTACTGTATGTTTATAATGCCATGGATTGCTACATATTGGATTATTTTTCAGTGTAGTGAGACTGCTGTTCATGAGAACAATGATAAATACATGACACTGTACAATAGGTGAAACTCACAGAGCTTTACAACCCACACAATAAAATGAACCCCAATACACTCAGCTACTAAAATACAATTCATGAGGCAGAAACCTGAGGATGGAATAAAAGGAACAACTATACACTCTCCTTATATCACAATTACATGGAACAACTTCACTCAAAGAAATATAAGATTAAAGTGTAGAGGTTCAGCCACAGCAAACCCTGTGGCTAAGAGATCCAGTCTGTAAGAGAAACCTAGAAAGGACTCTGTGCAATCAGGACAACGTTATCTCCAAAGGGGTGAAGCTCAATCATTCTGAACTCACTATCCAAGCCTTCTGAAAACAAACCAGCAAGGCAATGGGTGTAGAAGTCCTTCTTTCTGCTGGGTGGGAGTTCAGATATAGGCAGGGGACAGGGGCAAAATAAGCCACTCCGTAACTTACTGGAGTAGAGACAGATATTGGTCCCTCTGTGTAATCATATACAGATAGTTAAATATAGAGATGCTTATAAATGTGGATGCACCCAGAGGTTTTGATGTGTGTGTGTTTCTGTGTGTGTGTGTGTCTATATGTGTGTATGCATGTCTGAGTGTATCTGTGTGTGTCTGTGTGTGTGTGCATGTGTTTCTGAGTGTGCCTGTGTCTGTGTGTGTTCATGTGTATCTGTGTGTATGTGTGTGCCTGTGTGTGTATGTGCGTACATGTGTGTTTCTGAGTGTTTCTCTGTGTGTGTGTCTGTGTGTATGTGTGTGTACGTGTGTGTGTGTGTGTGTTATGGTTGTTGTTGATATCCTACCTACTGAGAGGGTCTATTCATGACTTGCAACAGCAATCACAATCCCTTGATGCTTGTTTCTATATCATTGTCCAAAGCAATGAATGTGTCTCTTTGGAGAAATGGATGGACCCAGAATTGAGGCTGAGGAATCCACATTTGTCTAAAGCATTATGTATCATACAAAAGCAGGAACTTATGATACGCCAAGGGAAATGGAAGCTAATTGGAAATTTCCCAATCCTCAAAATGAGGATCAGATGAACAAAAAAAAAAGAAAGAAAGAAAGAAAGAAAGAAAGGAAGAAAAGAAGGAAGGAAGGAAGGAAGGAAGGAAGGAAGGAAGAAAGAAAGAAAGAAAGAAAGAAAGAAAGAAGGAAAGAAAGAAAGAAAGAAAGAAAGAAAGAAAGAAAGAAAGAAAGAAAGAAAGAAAGAAAGAAAGAAAGAAAGAAAGAAAGAAAGAGAGAGAGAAAGAACGAACTTCGGGTTATGAGTGGAAATAAATAATTTAAAAAAGCATCCATGAATCTACAGCAATATAAATAAATGATTGTATACATAAGTAAAAGGAGAAAAGAAATTTCTGTGCAGAAGAATTTCAAATAATTTATGTAAGTTCTTTACCCTAAAGAAGTATATTTGTGTAACTTCTTTTCCCAGCTCCTCAGCCCTTCAGTAAAAGCTTGCTTGACCTTAATACAGGGAGAAGGGGCTGGGTCCTGCCTCAACTTGGTATGCTAGCCTGTGCTGAATACTCTAGGGGAGGCCTTTCCCATCTTTGAGGAGTGAATGGGAGGTGGGGGGGGGAGCTGCAGAGGGGAGGGAAGGGGATCATTGATAGTATGTAAAAGGAAAAACCAAGTTAAAAAATACACAAAAAAGCTGCATATATGGAACTTCCTTCCAACAAAAAGTGAGAGGAAAAGCAAAATCACAGGACAACAGCCTAAGAAACGTGATGCAGACACGCGAGCAGCTACATCTGGGTGCTGCAGGGGCCTGGGTATGATGAGAAGAGGGCAGTGTACCTATGTCTTTTGCTCCAAATTCACAACCCCAGCCCAGCTGTGAAACACATGGGAATCGAAGCCAAGATAAGTCTGTCAATATCTCTGACAAGTGTCCCTCATAGGATGGTGATGTCTGGAAGGAAACATGGAATGCATGTGGCAATTAGGATGGTATATTGTGACAGAAAGGACACATTGTGCAAAAGCTAAATAAATCCAAATGAATGTGGATTTTGGTCTTTAAAGTTCCTTGTAGTTAACCACTTTCAGAAATATGGCTGCTTATGTAATGTGATAATAAAAAGCTATGGTTGCAAACTACACAGGAACTCTGCATTAACTTTCCAATAAATCTAAAATAACCCCTTTTTATTATTTTAAGGAAAAGGGGATGGAGAGATAGCTCCATAGTTAAGACCACTGGGTCCCTGGGTCCTCTTCCTTAAGACTTGGGTTTGAGTCCTCATATGGTAGCTCACAGCCATGTAATTATAGACTCAGAGGATCTAGTGCCATCTTCTGGCCTCTGCAGGTACTGCACACATGTGGTGCATAGACACACATGAAAGTAAAATACTCATGCATACAAAATAATAGCATTTTTTCTTCTTAGAAAGCTAAAATAAAATAAATTCATTAATTTAATTAAAATCCATTTTTCAAAAGTGCTATATTAGTAAAAGAAATATAATTTTTGATCTCTCACACATAATAAAATCAGATTCTTTGCTGTATATGAGACATACTCCAGCCAGGTATGGTAACACATACTTGCAGTCCCTAGTACTCAGAAGGCTAATACATAAGCATCTCAAGTTTGAGGCTATCCTGGGCTTCCTATGAAATTCTGTCTACAAAACAGGGAAAGCCCACCATGTTTAGTTAGTGCTCATATGCACATAGGTATGAAACAAAAAGAAAGAAATTCTGATGTCAGATTAAATAAAACTCAAAGGAAAACACCATGATGTATGAAACCCTGTCTTCTGAACATGATTGGTGTGCTGCACATATCAATTCAGAGCAGCTGCAGTGACCTTCCAAAGATTAAGCCAGTCAATAGTCACCAGGGATGGAACATGAAGCTTCATCTTCCGTGAGGAACCATTGGAAGGTGAACCAGAACTGATAAGGTGCTCATGTTCCAGTAAATAACCCTGTACCCACGTTCATGTTAAAACTTGATGATGGGTAACACATACAGAGGGGGGGGGGGCTAGTTGGGAATAAGAAGGAGTTGCAGGGTAGTGAGGGTGAACATGATGAAGGTACATCATGAACATGTATGAAATTGTCAAAGAATACACTGAAATATTTAAAAGACCAAGTAGGGAAAATCGTGATATAACAAAGCAGGACATTTTTAATGTGATAGTCACTGTACATCCAACACAAAGGCAAAATGGAGACTCCCAGAGAAGCTTGAAGGCTCTTTTATTCACAGTTAAAGAAAGTGTAAAGGCAATGAGGTCATTCTATCTAGCTTATGCAAGTGACAACCATATTAGTACCATTAGTATGTTCTAACTGACTCATTGACTCGGGCTAGCAAGGGCTGGTTAAGGCTACAAATTTTCCACTTTTGGGCATGCGTGGACAAGTCTCAGGCTCTGTCCTTATTTGGCCATTACCTTAAACTACTGTGGAGGACGGCTCAAGCCTGGTACTGCAGTTTTCCTTGTCCTTCCTGTCAGCAGTGGGAGCTTGGGTATGGGGAGGGAGAGGTGATAGATTGCTATTTGTGTGTGGCTTCAACAGAAACTGCCTGTTCAGTTTCAAGAGTCAGGAACTGAGGCCTAGTTCTTAACTGAGTTATTAGGAGCCTGTCATGATATTTGCCTGGCCTTTTCAAAAATCTCATGACTGTATAAGTCATTAATGTTTTTAGCTAATTTGGCACTGTGCCAAGCTGTCTTGTAAATATTTGTGTTTATACCAAAAGACAAACTTTACTCCCATTCTTAATCAGAGAAGCTTCGTTTTGTAATGAATGCCCATGAATGCAGAGATTCGTGGCTGTTCAAGGTGCTGAGAAAGATGCTTGGTCCTAAAGAGAACATTTGTAACATTCTTCCTGAGGTTCAGAAAACATCCTAGAAGAGAGAACAGAAAAAAAAAATGTAACAGCTTGAAGATAGGAAGAAGAGCCATGAAATGCTAAGTTCTGAGTATGATGGAGCCAATCAACCATAAATCCACAGCATCTGAAGTTGCCCGCACTGGGCCTACCTACTGAACACTGTTAACTGGAGTACAGAATCAAATAGTAAGTTCCTTGGGCTCCCATGATTGATCCAGACAAAAGCCACATGTCAATCCTGATTTAAATCAAGGATTCATGCTACATAACTAAAGATATGAATGTAGGAAAGGGACTTGTGGTGGTTTTAAGGAGAATGATCCCCATAGACATATGCTTGAAGACTTGGACCATAGTCGGCAGAAAGTACTAGAAGATGTGGACATCTTGAAGAAGGAGTATCACTGGGGGTGAGCTTTGAGGTTTCAAAAGATTTTGCCATTCCCAGCTAGCTCTGCCTCCTACTTACGGATGAAGATGTCAGCTCTCAGGTGTTCCTGCAGCCATGCCTTTAAGCCTTTTCCCTATCACCATGAATGCTAACCCTGTAAGGCCATAAGCCAAATTAAACATGTCACTTTATAAGTTGCCTTGATCATGGTGTTTGATTACAACAATAGAAGAGTAACTATACAGGACCTATGGGAAAAAAGGAGGTTCCCAGTGGTGAGGGAAAGAGAGTGGGGGTGATGGGAGGAGCAGCATGGACTCTGTATGCATATAGAACTGGGAAAGGATAAGTCCATCACATAAAGAGAACCTTTAAGTTAAATACTATCTAGCAACGTCTGTAGGTTATAGTTAACAGACTAAAGAGAGAAAACCTCAGTCTTAAGCATTTATAGAGAAAAACACTATCATTTAAATCAATTCTCATCCTAAAAAGCTTAAAAAGTCAGAGGAAGGGCATTGGGTAAACATGAAAATTCAAAGGGAACACTAAAGAAAGAAGTAAGTTATTAGGGGAAGTCATAGTAAGGAGAATTGTTAATAAATCAGAATTCTCATTTGTAAGTGTCCTTCTGCTTAGTGTACATTTTACTGCTTAATTCAGGACTGGGAGAAAGAACACGTAGACATGGGAAACAATAAAGCATAGTGGCCACTGAAATGGAGAAAATGCTTTGACATCATCAGAGCACTTTACAGAGCTGTGAAAAAAAAACTTGAAAAACTGGATGAAAAGAAAATAGAAGTTTGAAAACAATTTCAGTGGTGGGAGAAAACTTAAATTTCCATGGCGAAAAAGAGATGAATGAGGAACAAAGGTACAGGAGTCTCAGGCCCCAAAGTCGTCACAAGGCCTTCCCTAATATTTAATGATGAGACTGTCCACTTCAAGGATGTCTTAAAACAGTGAAAGCAGAGGAAACGCTTCCTCACCTCTCTTCAGGGCACAGAAATATTTTTGAGAGCTAAGCATGGAAAATGCAACACAATGAAAAACTCCCAGTCAAACTACTAACAGAATTCAACACAACAGCATGACAGTGAAGGCGACCCACAGGATAAGGAAGATGGAGTTTGGGAATATAGAGTTGACCCAATCTTAGGAAGTAAATTTACAAAAGTATTCATATCTATATGTATATTCCTACTGTTTCCATATTTTAAAATGTCTCTATTGTTTCAAAATATTCAACAAATCTATTTTAATAACAAAAATTGGAACCCATAAATTCTTTGTTAAAATGGAAATTGGGTATATTAATGAATACCCACCAACTTCTCTGTCATCCAATATTTACTGAGGGAGGACCAAGTCAATGAGATGGAGGAAGTCACAAGAGGCTTGACAACTAGAAAACTGTTCTGGTTTGCAGACTAACCAATAGGAGATAAAAACGTGAAGAAGGAGAAGCATTGCTATGTACAGTGATGATAAAGCTACTAAAATAACTTTGAAGGTCATAAGTTAGTAAAATACAAAATAAATATGTAGAAACTAAGAGTTTTCATGAGCACAAAAGATAGAGCATATAACAAGCACAGCCTGGATTAAATGGGTAACCTGGAAGCAAGACTCTTCAAAGTAGATTTAACAAATCCATCTTGAAGGATTTTAAAAAATAAGCAATTAAGATATACAGTTGGGTGGGCAAAGAAAAGGAAAGAGTTTGAGAAGGGGTGAATATGATAAAGCCATATTTTATAAAATCTCAAAAAGCAAAAACAATTATATAGAGTCCCAAGTGAAATGTGGTGATATTGAAAAACACCAATAAGGCAAATGGCTCACATTGGAAAAACAGGACAAGGAACCTACCTAAAGAGACCACCTCTTCTTTTATTTAATGCATAGTGATATAAAGGAGGAAGGGATGGTATGAGTGGTAGTGGTGGTGGTAATGGAGGAGGAGACGGAGGAGGTGACAGAGGAGGTAGAGGATGTAGTAGTTGAGGTGGAGGAGGTGGTGGAGGTGGAGGTGATGGAGGTAGAGGTAAAGTAGGAGGTGGTAGAGGTGGAGGTAGAGGTGGTAGTGGTTGAGGTAGAGGAGGAGGTGCTGGAGGTGGAGGTAGAGGAGGAGGCAGTGGAGGTGGAGGAGGTAGTGGTTGAGGCTGAGGAGGTGGTGGAGGTAGAGGAGGAGGTGGTGGAGGAGGAAGAGGTGATGGCGATAGAGGAGGTGGTGTCGGAGTGGGAGAAGGTGGGGGGAAGTAGTGGTGGAATGGTGGTGGTGGTTTGTTTCTTAAGTGGACTCAAATATTTTTAGCCCAAGGAAATCACAAAAGAAATGAGAAGGTTGCTGAATCAGACAGGTGTGCAGGGTAAGTTAAGTTTCAGACATGCTAGATGTGAAATATCTGCTCAGTGCCTAATAGGAATGCACCTACATGCAGCTTTATATAGCTTGTATACTTCCATGATTCCACAGTCTCCAGTTTTCTTTTCTAAAAGAGCTTAGATAAAACAGGAGAAAATGACCTTGCCTTCCTGGCCCATGAAAGAAGCTTGTGGGTATAAAGAGAATGCTAATTCTAATAGTCCTATGTCCTCATTTCTATTCTTGATTTCATATTGATTACCACATTTTTGTGGGGAAGTACTGTTGATTCTTCACATGAGCTGAGAAGGCAGAATCAAAACCTCTGCTCCTGCTGCCTTACCAGTACACCAAGGTTGGCCAGAATTAAGTTCTTTGATTTCGGAAGTTGATTTGATAGCTATTATAACTTTAGCTATAACCTTTCCCAGAGGAAAAGCTGGTACTTTCGGTTTGTGTCTGAAGATCTGATCCAGTTGTTCCAGTGTATGGTTGAATTCAGCATCCATTTGAGTCTTTCTGGTCATCTTGAGCATCTCACATAGGTTTTAGCAAGTGTGTCTGCTCTGTGGATCAACTAAATGTTATCTTAATCTGCTGTAGCACTATGGATGTCCAGCTACATTCATTAAATGTACAAGGTTTCTTGGGCAATTCAGATAAAATAGCAGAGAAGAAGCTGCCTTTGTATGATCCTCTTTAGTTGAAAATTTGGTGTAAGAAAGGATTCTTTTCCAAAAAAGGAAAGAGAAATGGCTTTTGGAAAGGCAGCAACATGGCATCTTAAAAATCTCAAGGAAAGGACAGACAGGAGATGAGCTAAACAGAGTTCCAGCCACAGGGCTCTCCAGAAGGATAGGGGAAGAAACCTCTTCTGAAAGATAGACCAGGTGGCCCTGATAGAGAAGCTAATGGGACTATGGAGAGAATAAATAGCCTTAAACATAAATATTCAACTCATTGAGGAAGAGACACAGCTAGATAACCAGATTACAAATAAGATCCAACCATCATCTTTAGGAAACAGCTCATTCAAAGACACTTACAGACCAGGAACTGAAGGATAATAGTCTATCAGGCAAATAAATTGGAACTGGAAATAGCTGGCATAACAATTCTGATATTGGGTAGTGCATACTTAACATCAAAATGAGTCAGAAGAGATTTTAAAAAGTCACTACACATTAATAATGGGAACAATTCATCAAAATGCAACTGTAAATATGCACATTCCTTTTTGATTTTATAAAACACTTTTAGGCATAAAAATTCATATAAACCCAGACACAATAATAGTAAGTGACTTTAGTACCCCCAGTACCCCATTTTCATCTTTAGATGGGTCAACTAAAATCAAGAAAGAAACTTCAAAGGACCATTTCCAATAACATTCTTCACAGGACTAAGAAAATACTAAAATTCATATGGAGGCACAAAGATGCTAGATAGACACAAAGCAGTCCTAAGCAGAAAGAGCGGTGTTAGAAGAATCATGATACTGGATCTCAAATTATGCTACTGATCCACAGTAACAAAAACAAAACACTACAGTAATGGACTAAAACATAAAACTGAGAAATAAATTCACACAGCTACAGTCATCGTGTGTGTGTGTGTGTGTGTGTGTGTGTGTGTGTGTGTGTGTGTGTGTGTGTGTGTGTGTGTGTGAAAACTCACACTGGAGAAAAATATATCTTCAACAAATGATGCTTGAAAAGCCAGCTCTCTTCAGGCAGAGAATTAAACTAGATCCATATATCTCACTTTGCACAAAGTTGAAGATAGATCAAAGACTAGACTGTAATACCTGAAATTTTGAAACTGCTGAGGAAAACATAGTTATATATAAGGATATAAACATAGGCAAAAATTTTCCTAAAAGGTCTCAAATATCACAGGAACTAATTCCAAAAATTCAAAAATTGGACTCTAAAATTTTTGCAATATAGAGGCGGCCTATTGAATGAGAAAGCCTTTGCCAACTGTACATCAAATGGAAAATTTGTATGTACAATACATAAGGAATTTTAAAAACTACTCCTAAAACCAAACCATCCAATCAGTAACCAGAATAAAGGAATAAATAGACATTTCTCAAAAAGAAAAAAAAACAAATAGCAAAAATAAAAATATCTGAAAAGTGTTCACCACCCTTGGCCATCACAGAAATGCAAATAAAATTGATTTGAGATCCCCTCTCATCTCTACCCTGAATGGCTGTCCTTAAGATAATAAAGGGCAATTGCTGGGCAAGGCATGAAAAAGGAAGAAACATAATCATTGTTGGTGAGACTGTAAACTGCTGCAGCCACCATGCAAATAAAAACAGAGGTTCCTCACATAAACTACAGTTAAACTACCAGATGACACAGATACACGACTCTTGGGTCTATACTCCCAAAGTGTCTAAATCAACATATCACAAGGATAATTGCACATCCAATTTCATAACTACACTGTGCACCACAACTGGCAAATCAAACTAACTTAGCCATCCACCAATAGATGAGTGATACAGAAAAAAACAGTACACACATTCACAATGGAAGTTATTTAGCCATAAAGAAAAATGAACTTGTGACATTTGAAGAAAAATTGATACAATTGGAGATAATTGTGTTAAACAAAATAAACCAGACTCCGAAAGTTGAATATTACATTTTTTTCTTCTCATATGTACATCCTAGATTCAAACGTGTGTGTGTGTGTGTGTGTGTGTGTGTGTGTGTGTGTGTGTGTGTGTGTGTATGTGTGTGTGTCTATGTACATGTAGGTCATGAAAAAAGAAAAAGGTCTATGAGAGAGAGGAAGAGGAAATAAAAAATGAAACTCATGTGATATCAGAAGGAATGGCTTCTTAGGAAGAAGAGGGGACCACCAGAGGATAACATTGATGAAGAGGCAGAACGAGAGAGGAGTAATATGACATATACGTGTGGATGCTATAATGGAACCCATGACTTTCTTTTCTAACTTTAAAAAAGTTTATTCTTGAGATATGGCCCCTCTATGTTATCCTGTCTGTCCTAGAACTTGGCATGTATTTATAAAAATTGAACTTATAGAGATCTTTCTGTCTCTGCCTCCTGAATGCTGGGATTAAAGGCATGTACCATTGAAAACTCAATTTTAAGAGATGCACAAGATTTCAATAGTGACCTATTTCTCAATCAAGGAATCAAGACATATTCTTCTTATTGATGCCTGGCTTTGGTGAGAGAGATATGCCTAACATCTTTGAAATCCTTCTCTATATCTCTAAATTATAATAGTTTTCAACTCTGAAATAGCCTTTTCTAAGAAATAAGTTCCTAGAGAATCAATATATTTTAATTTAAAGCTGAATAAGGACAATTTCAAATATGAAGGATTTCTCAAGAAGTATAAATACTGACAAACTGCATTCATATGGGCCTAGCTCTTTTCCAATGTTCTGATTACCATTGGCAAAACTCTGTTTAAATATTTACTCTTTTGTAGCTTAAGTGCATATGGCCTAGGTGTTCGTCAGAATTCTCTTGAACCTATATACAAAGATATTGTTTGTTCAGGATGCTTTCTGTATTGACAGCAGAAATCATGAAGAGTTTAGTCACTAATTCTCACAGGGTTCAGTTATTTCTATGCTCAGCCTTTGCATATTCATATAATACTGTTGTATATTGTTCATGTTTTTATCAGGTTTCAAAGGAACGTTTTCTCCTTTGTGCAGAGGATATGAAACAAGTGGCCTCTAGACATAAAGACCTAGGGATAGTGTCATGTTACCTGAGGTGAAGCATAGAGAGAATGAGGGGAGAGGAGAGCTACTCAGAAAAGCAGGAGCATGGAATTTTGGAGAAGATGGAGTAGCAGGTAATTGAATGTAATGGAATTACAATTTTCATGATAAGATGCCTGCAATAAAGAGGAAGGAGGGGAAAGTATGAGGGGAGAAGGAGTATGGTAAGAAGATAAAGAAGAAGAAGAGGGAAGGACAGAGAAACAGAAAGACATAGAAGGATCTAGTAAAGTGTCAAGAAAAGGAACTGCATACCGTGTGAAAAGCTGTCAATCATCTACTTGACAAACAAGCCAATGACAATCAATGTCATACACCAATGTAGACTAAGACAGCAAACAGTTCATGTCATTGCAGAGGCAGGGTTTTTAATCAAAGCTAAGTTTTGTATAGAACTATATAATTAATATAAAAGTCTAGTATAAGCATTTAATAAATTCAGTTGCTTTAATTTTATATTATTGGTTTTATATGTTTCATGGAATAGTAAACAATCCTAACAGGATATCATTCATGAAAAAATAAGTCAGAGCCACTGAACAGGAACGTAAATTTGACAAAGAAAACCTGGGCCAAACACACTCTGAGTCTTCCATGACCACTACTGGATAATAAAATTTTGAGCCAGGTGTATTAGCACATTCTCTAATTCTAACAGCTGGGAGGTGGAGGCAAGAGGATTGCCATAAATTCTAGGCCTGCTCTACATAGCAGGCTTTAGGTTAACCAGGACTACATATAAAATCAGTCTCTCTCTCTCTCTCTCTCTCTCTCTCTCTCTCTCTCTCTCTCTCTCTCTCTCTCTCTCTCTCTCTCTCTCTCTCTCTCTCCCTCCCTCTCTCTCTCTCATACATAAGTTCATATATATGCATATGATAATTTTTTGTGGAAGCACCATCACAATATTTTCTTTCTGGAACACACACACACACACACACACACACACACACACACACAAACCCTAGAGCAAAAGTGTGAACTCATACCTTCCCATAGCACCTGGGTTCCTTGTTACTATGACAACTCTAGAGAGAATAAAATAAGCTCCCAAGATATATCAAATTCATTGATTTTTTTAAAATCAGGTTATATATTTCAAGAATAGCAAATTCTGAATGCTGAATTAAAATTAGAGTGTGTTGCTTGAATCATAATATACATTTTTCTCATGGAAAACTTTTCAGCCTCAAATCCAAAAGCACTATCTCTATCAAGCTGCTGGAAGAAATGTAGCATCCTTGTGTTTACAGTGTATACTGTACCAACTGAATCCAAGACAGGGTCTCTGTGTTAGCTAAGATGATGAGTTAGGACTTATTGTCACCGTTCCTGTTCAAGGAAACTGTGTTCAATAAACAAGTGCTACAGCTCAGTGTTCCAACATCATTAAAGGATTGGGGTAACCAAATATTCGATGGAAAATACACAGTACCAAGATGAAGCGCAAGTAAACAATGAGAACAGATTCTAATTAAAACAAACTGTTGAAGCATAAATGCGCATAGTTATTACTGAGAAGTGAGGCCAAGAAAGTAGCTCCACGAAATGGCAGAGTAGAAGCTTACACAAAATGGACCCTGGAAATTACTTTTTAAAACGTGGTAAGTTTTTGGTATCATCTTACACTTGATTTAAAAAAAAAAAAAAAAAAAAAAAAAAAAAAAAAAAAAAAAAAAAAAAACCTGCAATTTAGAGAAAGGAATGGAGATGATGCCAAGAGACTGTAATCTAGGAAGTGGATTGAGTAGCACATCTGAAAATTTAGCATACTGTATGAAGTTCTGTTTATGGTTGGTATTTGCTCTCAGGAAGTAGGTGGAAAGGTTCCACAGAGCACTCACAAGGAGACTTTCCATTAAAAATGCCACTGGGAAATCAATGGAAATGGCAGAAATAAACAGCAAGAGGGCACAGCCCATTCTAGCCCAGGGGAAAGGTATATATTTCTCTCATCCAAATATCAACAGGCCCAGCCCTGCTTAGCTTCTGAGATCAGATGGGTTGAGCAGGTTCAAGCAGGTATAGCTTTAGAGTAGGTTTACTTTTTCTGTACTAAAGGTCCAGGTGGGAATGTTTTGGGACAGAAAAGCCTTAAAACTACCCACTCACCATTGACCCCTGCTCCTTTGTATATCTTTTTACCTATAGTCCTCACAGTATGAAGATGCCATCCACAATTCACTTCTGTGATGAAAACCACTTGACCAATGCACAATTCCTGTGGGCCCCATCATCCCATGGCAACCTCAGTGAAGACATTTCTAAGTATTCACTCTACTATTTCACTGCAACTTCAAGTCAAGAAAGAGCATCAGGTAGTGATGCTTTCTATACCAAATACCATCTGAACGTCCAGTAGTTAAGAACATTCATGGAGGTTTATGTCCACTTCTTTCAGCAATGAGACCCATCTGGCTTGGACTATCCAGGCCTTATGGATGCTGCCATAGTCTCTAGGAATTCACATGTGCTTTGGTCAGGTTGTGTCTAGAAAGGCCTTATGGAGTTGATGTCTTCCATTTCCATTGGCTCTAACAATTTTTCTGCATCCCCCACATAGAACTCCCTAAAGCAGGGGTGGGTGGGATTGGATGGAGCCAACTCATTTAGGACTGAGTGTCCAAGGTCTCTCACTCTCTGAATGTAGTCCAGTGCTAACCCAGAAGGTACCTCTGATTGACAGCTGCTAGCAGAGGAAAAAATAGTTTTCTCCAACAGAGTCTAATGAAAATACAAACCACACCTAAGGACAGACCCCATGCCCAGCCACAAATGGTCAAGACAAAGCAAACTTAATGGCATGTTTCAAGAATTTTTGTTCATAATGTTTTGTTTGGACTTTTTTTTTTAACCTTACATGTAATGTATTTATATAAAGTTTCTTGATTTTGTTTTTATGGGGATACAATGTTGTCTTTATGCCTGTATGTGTTTCTTGCTTGGCTCTTTTTTATGATTGTTAGTTTTTTTCCTAGTCTGCTTTGTTTTTAATTTATTTTATTATTATTATTATTGGATACTTGGGGTTTTTTTTCTAATGAGAGAGAAAAAGGAAGGGTATGGATTTCATTGGGTAGGGAAATGAGGATCTGGAAAGAACTGGGGAAGGGGAAGCAATCAAAAAACACTGTATGAACAAAAATGAATTTTCAATTAAAAAAAAAAACATTCGTGGTCCTAAGAACTGACCTGTTTCAGCTATTTTTTCTCTCTCTCAATACTCACAACGACAGAGGGATCATCACCTTCTACCAGTTCCGGGAATGCACTTGCCAAATGCCAGAAGTGCAGCAGCTATTATTGCAGCTGATATTTTAAGGAGTAAGAGAGGATGCAGGAGGTAAGATGAATGGAAATATAGGTCAGTCTGCACGGTAAATGCAACAGTCATTAGGTAACATTCTTATCAACACAAAAATTGCATCAATTCTGAAAGCACCTGAATTAGCTTGCAGAAAAGGCTTCCAATTACCGATCTTCATCCAACAGTCAGAATGTAGCTATCTACCTGTGTATGTGTGTGTGTATGTGTTTGTATTACTATCTATCTGTGTGTCTCTCTATTACTATCTATATGTGTTTGTATGTATGTGTGCATTACTATATATCTGTGTGTGTATTACTATCTCTGTGTGTATGTGTGTGTATTACTATCTATCTGTGTGTATGTGTGTGTGTATTACTATCTGTGTGTGTTACTATCTATGTGTGGTGTGGTGTGTGTGTGTGTGTGTGTGTGTGTGTGTGTGTGTGTGTGTGTGCATATACAATGTTTATAGTGCTAAACATGTGTACAGGGCCTCCAGATGAAATATTTTTCAATTTTGCTAGCCAGTTCACATCTCTCTCATATTGGATTAGTTCAATAAACACGAAACTCTGTGCTCAGGCTACATTCTAGAAATTCAGAGAGGAACACAGAATGCTGGCAAGCAGCCAGAGACTCCCTCAGAAATGTACTAAGTAAGCATCAGTTTCCAGCAATTCTTTCTTTAGATTTCTTGAAAGTGAGCAGACCCCTGTCCCTCTTCTACTACTCAGGGGCTGACATATCACAATCTCCAAGGATTAAGTATACACTTGGTAGTTATCCTCTAATTATTTTGACAAATTAGTAAATGGCAAATCATTAATATTTAGGAAAGAGCTTAGTTAGGGCATATCCACAGATATTGAAACATACCATAAATAGTTGATTTGTGCGTTAATGAATAAATTAATGAGTTGATGGACACATGCAATACCTTTAGATAAGGCATTTCCAGGATATTTTATTAACACTGTTCCTAATCAATGCCAGTGTCAGTGTGATGTCATGATGCTGTCCCTAACTTAATAGAAAACCTTAACTTAGTGGAAATTAGTGAATAACTTCGTAGACCTGATGAATCTCTAGTGCATCATGTGTGCCAACATTCTTATTAGCTAACCTGATGGATGTAGTAAAATACGTACTATCCCAAACTGTGTGACACCTACCAGAGATACACTCCAGAAAACATATAGCATTGGGCATCTTTTGAACAACAAAGGTGAAAAGACAACTAATATTACATGTTTGATGTTGATAAGAAAGATTCTTTCCTTGTTAGGTTACTATATTTGATGGCACATGTTGACCTATATGAAATCAATGCTAAGATCCTCCAGCATTCAAAGAATACAGACAGTCCCCCAAGTTCACATTACTGATGCCCTTTTCAGTAAAAGCGCCCATGTGTGATTTCACTTCTGTCATTCTCCTATGTGCTGAGCATGGTGCACTGTGTGCTGTGTGCACTGTGCTCTGTGCTGTGCACTGTGTGCTCTGTGCTCTGTACTGTGTACTGTGCACTGTGTGCTCTGTGCTCTGTGCTCTGTACTGCATGCTGTGTCCAGTGTACTGCCATCCCTGCCTTTGCATATCCATCTGAAGCAGCTCCTTCCTCCTGGCCACTCTATAAGCCTTGCTCACTTCTGCTCACCCCATACTATCTAGATGGATTTCCATACCACACAACTTCGGAAATGCATTCTGAGGATGAGGTCTCTCACCTCACAATGTACAGCTCACCTCTAAATTCCAGCAGGCATTGTTTCATGTCCTACATTGTGGCATTTTGAATCTTGAGGCTGCAAACAGATATTTTGATATGTGATCATGTTGGCCTCTAATATATATATATATATATATATATATATATATATATATATATATGTATATATATACACATATTCTGAGTTAATCAAAGTCTCTCTGAAATCCAAGAGTTTTTATCTGCCAAAAACCCTAAACAATACTTCATGCTAATAAATTATGAATACATTTCAATATGTACTTTGAAGATTACAAATGAAAAGGTTTACCTTTCCAAACACTCAACATTTCTTGAATGGGATCCTAAAAATTATGATTTTTAGAGGGCCATTGGGATTTTTAAACTGGTAATATTAATAGGAACCCTGTTTTGCATAATACCTGGGAGTGTCCATCTATAGATGGGTAGGAATTTGAATGGTTATTTGAAGTGATATATTTCAACTTTTAGAAGGGGACATTCAGCCAGGACATTGTCTAGGACAGTTGAGCAAGTGCACAAACAAAGAAAGATAGTGAAAATGTGCTATGTTATCTCAAAATAAGCAAAACTGCTGCCTATATCATACAATAATAGAGAAAATATTTTCACCCATTAGTACTTGGCATTTAAAAAAATCTTTTATACTATGTTATCCCCGTTGCACTTATCTAACCAGAATATATTAACTTATTTCTGGATATTGATGTGGGATGTCTTTCTATATGCTGTGAGTTACCACTAGATAATAAAGGAACTATTCTGGCCTATGGTGAAGCAGCTTAGAGGCAGGTGGGAATTCCAAGCCTAGATAAAGGAGAAGGGCAGAATCAAGAGAGGTGCTAAGAGCTTCCGCCAAGAGAACAAGATGTAATGAAACACAGGTAACTCATGAACCATGTGGCAAGACATAGATTAATAGAAATTGGTTGACTTAAGTTGAAATAACTAGCTGATAATGAGCCTAAGCTATAATCTAAACAGTTTATAATTAATATAAGCCTTTGTGTGTGTTATTTGGGACCAAGCGGTAGTGGGGCTATGGGTCCAAATCTTGGGGCTAGATCAGGCTGGATAACCCAGAAACTTCTGACTATAGGTATATTTACTTATATTTTTCTTTAAGATTCTCATACACTTATACAAAGAAATATATTCACTCCTATTATCCCCTCCAAATCTCTCAGTACCCCCCAAACACATATAGCTTCCTATTGTTACTTTGCTAAATGGTAATATTGTCAAATCTCAAAAATGATAAGAATAAGGGAGGCTGCTCAGCCCTAACTGAAGTATCCATATCAATGCCAGGAAGCCCCTGCCACAGCTCATTGCAGAATAGGGTGTGTAAAGAGTGTAAGAGCTGAGAGATGGGAAAGAGTAAATGCTGCCTTCTGGACAGGGCAGGGCTGTCACATGCATACACTCACAACAGCTATGAAACCAAACCAACCAAAATCCCTGTGAAGATGGGGTGGGTGATTTCTAGGCCCCACTCATTCCTAAGGAGAGTATGGCAGTTAATAGCTGCTATAAAAGAAACAAATCTCTCCTCAGTACAGATTTTATAAATTTTATGACATTTTTACAACTGTCAATAGTTACAAATTTTGTGATCAATATAGAAATCTACTTCTTTAGTATACTGAAAGTTTAATACACAGCAAATGTTAGATAATGATTGAGTCTTGTCAGATATTAGAGTTCTGAATTTCCCCCATTTTAAAGCTAAATTAGAATAGCATTATCTAAATGAAATCACTAAGTCCTTGATATTTGGAGATCACTTGTGAAGCAAAGAAATGGAAGGATAGAGAAGGAAAGAGAAAAGACACCATGTCCTACAGCGTGTAGTATTGGGAATAAATCACACATTAATGTGGTGGACAAACTTACTCATCACACTACTGAATATAGATAGGTACAAGCAAAGTGTATATAACAGTCCCACAGTTAGGGATAAAATTCTCTTATTTGTTTGCTCTCTGCCTCGTTTACAACTAGCATTTATCAAAATTCATAGTATCAGTCTTCCCTTCCATCTACCTAGCTTTAGTGAAGCTGCTTCTTTAAGCTCCAACAGCAGGAACTCTCCTAAAGGTAACTGTATTTTACTAGCAGGAAAAATGCTTAACAAATAACATATTGCATTAGGGAAAAAACAAAATCAACAACAAGATTGCCAAATTGCTGAATGGCTGATGTAGAGCATTAGAAGCCAAGAATATGCTAGAAATTTGTATCTGTGCCCAGTGCTACATTTAAGTAAAAGAATCATCACTTCTGCTTTGAGGAAAAAGCTTCTAAATCAGCAAACCAAAGAAAGTCAGCTGAACCTTTCTCTGAAGTATTTGGCAAACAACACTTTTAGTAATATTTTGAACACACACAGTGCCACTTTTCCAAGGTGCCCCAAATATTTTGCCAACATCCAATCAGCTTCAGAGTAGCTTCAGTTAAATACACAATTAATATTATTCCATAGGGATGGTGTTCATTGCCCACAGAAATAAAATGCAAAGCAAGCTAGGGCTAGAGTCCCCTCAACAACCTCTACTCTATGCTGCCCTGTATGGTTGTCTATTTCCAGAACTTTCACTAAAATAGAAATTGCTTTTCCTATGTGAGCCTTTCCTGGAAAGGTAAGAGAGAAAACTTAGGCATCTCTGGCTGCCACTAGATCAATTCAAAGGTGAACTTAAGGACTTTTCTACTGAAGGAGAATACAGCTGCCCTTCAAGATAATAATTACTGCTTATAATAGTGGATTTTGTGAATAACTCATGCTTCCAGGGATACTTATAATTCCTCAGAACTTTCTAGAATGCAGAAGAAATGATTGGCAGACACTTCTCAATTGTAGGGTTAAAAGAGCATTTCAAAAGTTATTTCAAGAGTAGAAATGTAGTTCATTTGGTAAAGTGGTGCTGACCTTGTATACAAAAAGCTCTAGGTTTGATACCCAGAATTTCACAATCCTACTACAATGGTAAACTGTAAATCCAGCACCCAAGAACATTGAAGTTCAGGGTCATCCTTAGCAACATAGCAAGTTCAAGTCTTCATGGCCTACACAAGACCCTATCTCAAAAGAAATTTACTCAAAATCAAATCACTACCCACATCTATTATCTTTATAAAAGCCAGTGAGGACACTGACTATGAAACACACACACACACACTTTCCTGCAAACGTCTTTGAAGTTCTTGTTCCTAGTGTCCCCCGTATCCTCTTGAGACGATAGGAGCTCATTTTAGCTCATTCCCTTTTATATCTAAGACACTGTATCTTTCCAGTGCTTCCCCCAAAGACGGCCAACACTTTATAATGCCTGATTTGTCTGGATCAAATCCCCCCAATATCCACTTAGAGCTCACAGACTCAAAGCTGCCTAAGTAATTTGTCTTACTTAAGGGCTGTAAATGCCTTATAATTCAACGTTAATTTAGAAATACTTCCTCCCCAGCTTTCCTGTTCTAACATATTACAATATCCCCAGAACATTTGAATATTTAGTACTGTCTTAATATTCTGATAATATTTTTATTCTTGCGCATTTGATGTGTGGCTTCAAAGGGACAAAATTTTGCATCTAAATTTTTACTATCTATAAATTAAAGTTAAATTTATGAACATTAATCACCACACTTAAGTATAGAGGATCAATTTATTAACCAGGTTTTGGCATTGGTCCAATTTCATATTCCGTGAACTTCAGGCTATAATTCTCATAAAAATAAGCTGGTAGCCCAGGATAGGTCCATTCTGACATGTACAGAATGAATAATTAAGCTCCACTGTGGTGATTTACTTTTTGTGATCTGACAAATAAAGGTTGCTTGAAGATCAGAGGGCAGAGCCAGCCACACTTAGCCAGAGAGGTCAGGCAGTGGTGGCAGGGATCCGTCTGGATCTCTGTGAGTTCAAGGCCACCCTGGACTCTACAAGATTAACCCTGCATAAAAAGAGAAACAGGGCCAGGCAGTGACGGCACACACCTTTAATTCCAGCACGTGAGATCTCATGCCCCTACTTGTAGTACTTGGGAAGCATACAACTCTTTAATTCCAGCACTGGGTAGGTTGAGAGAGGAAGTGATGTGGCTGGGTAAAGACAAATATAAGGTGTGAGGAGACAGGAGTTCAGCTCCCTTCTTTCCTTAAAGCTGAGGACTTGTGGAGACAGGATCTGAGGCTGAGGACTCAACAGTGGTGAGAAGTTTCTCTAGTGGCTTGTTCTCTGCTTCTCTGATCTTTCAGCTTTACCCCAATATCTGCCTCTAGGTTTTTATTGTAAGACCATTTAAGATTCTGGAAATACTCTGTCTCACCAAACCTAACACTCTTCCCCAAACTCCATTTCTAGTATTACAATAGCAAACCATTTCCTATTTCTCTCTTAAACGTTTACAGTGTTTTAGAATCACCCATTTCTGACTCTTTCTCCCTCTATCCTTCTTTCCATCTCCGTGGAGTCTGAACTCTCAAAGGCAAAGAGTAAGTGTTCATTTTGAAACAGTGTCTCCTGTAGCAAAGACCGGTATTGACCTTGCTATGTGGTTGACCTTGAACTTTGGATCCTCCTGTCTATATCTCCCTGTGCCAGGATTATAGGCTTCTACCACCACACCCTGCCCACGTAATAGGAACTCAGCCTCCTGCACACTAGGCAGCACTGTATCTACTGAGCTACATTCCCAGCCCTCTGCGTTCTTGTCTCTAAAGGCCTAGAGCTGTCTGGAACATCCTGCAAGCTTATAAGATATAAACAGACATACTGCCTGTGTGAGTAAAAGATTAAGTAAACAAATAACATGTTTAATAACATATGCATAAAACACTTGGTAACTCTGGGTATATTTTTATAATTACAGCTAAGACTTCCAGAATATGTAAAGAAAACAATCCATTCACAATGTAGAAGGAGCAAGCTTTGAAGTGTTGATAACTTGTGCTCAGCAAGGATCTTAGCTCCTTCTGCAGAAACTGCTTCATTCAAACTATGCATATGTGGTTTCAGAGTTTATGCTCTTTGTCCTGTGCAGCACCCCTCACAGGCTAGAGGATCTGAAAGGAGTTTCTGTTTCTTTAAGCAGGAATATATACCCTGCACATTGTAGAGATTAAAAGAATATGAAGAAGAGAGGAGGGGAAGGGAGGGGAGGGAAAGAGAGGCCTGAAGAATCTAAAAGTGACTTTGTCTCCAAGCACATAACACTGGAAATAAAATAAAGTAAAACAATCCCAGCCCTGCCAAGCTCAGAATCTAGCAGCAATTTTCTTCCCAAAAAGAAAAGTCCACCATCTGACAAGAGATGAGACTAGAATATCTCTGAAGCATGTTAAAATTAAATACTGCTATAATGCCTGGGCCAAAGGCAATAAGGGTGTTGCTATTAGGTCCATGTTCCAGTTCATTATGTTTCTTTTGTTATTTGCTACTTCTCAGATAATAGTACTGAGGCTTGTATTCATTCCAGGGATTAAACACAGGACCTTGTTATTTGCTCCCTTGGCTACAGGCTCAGCCAGTATTGGTTTTTATTGAAATGTTTGTTGAGGTGAATGATGGGCAATCACATGTGTAATCTTGTTCCAGAAGATAAAAATGTATGCATCTATAGGCTGAATCAGAAAACTTGCACCCACCTATGTGAGTAGGCTCATCTAAACCATGGAAGGCCTGACCAGATAAAAAAGGCAGTGCGGCACACATTTGCTCTCTGTTCCATCCATCTCTGTGTGCCCTCAGGTATCAGTGTCCTGACTTCTGGAGCTTTTTGATTTGGGCTGATACTTTGGCCATCAGCTACTCTGATTCTCAGGCCTTTGGAGCCTGAATGAGTAATACCACACATTCCCTAGTTCACCAGCTTGCAGATGGGATATCTCAGACACAACAGTCGTACAAGCCAATCTCATAATAGCCCCCTTCATCCACAGTTTATACTTTGATGGTAGCCCTCACAAACTAATACAGCAAGGCATGGACTTCATAACCATTTTCCTGTTCCCAACATTGCAGACTATGATAGACTGTGGTGGTTTGAAAGAAAATTTTCCCCAAAGGGAGTGGCAGTATTAAAGGTGTGGCTTTGTTGGAGTAGGTATGGCCTTATAAGAGGAAGTGTGTCACTGTGAGAGTGGGCTTTGAGGTCTCCCTTTGCTCAAGTGATACCCAGAATCTCAATTCACTTCCTGTTGCCTGTAGGTCATGGTATAGGATACTCCGCTACTCCTCCAGTCCATGTCTGCCTACACACCATGATACTCCCAGCCACCATGTTCCCGTGGACTGTAATTTTGAAACTGTAAGCCACCACCTCAATTAAATGTTTTCTTTTATAAAAATTGCTATAGTCATGGTGTGTCTTCAGGGAAATAGAAACCATAACTGAGACAGTGACTTTCCCTTGTTTCACCGGGCAGTGTTAGTGAAATGCTTGCAGGTCACAGCACAATCGAAGGACAGGGAAGTAACTGAAACTTGCTGTAATGTGCTGTGATGAGCTCTGTGATGTAGTGTAAGATGAGAAATCATGTGTTTGGGACTTCCAATATTTTCAATTCTATTTGTCAGGTTCTAATGAATTTTATTTCATTGTAGATTTATCTTCCTGTGATCCATGACATTTTTCCCCTTCTTGTCAACCAGTTTTGTTGTGTCCATATAATCTTTATAATTACAACAATATTTTTAACTAATGTTTGAATCAAATCCCGTAAGTTACAAATATCAAATCTGGATCCATTCCGGGTCTTTTAACACTTCCTACTCTCTGAATAGGAGAATCTGAAACCTTTATGTGTGTTTCCCTTTTCTTCAAGATTATTTCTAGAAAATAAATCTCAGATACATAGGATTGTTGAGTCATCCAGAGAGAGCCCTATCATAGGTGCATTTTTACATTTCTGCTAGATCACAGTAGTGAAGAAGTCACCGATTTTTTGCAATATTTTTTATCACTGAGAAATGCGTTTGTAGTTGATTTTAAACTGACAAGTCTTGCTTAAGTTTTAGATCTTCAGTCACTAGCGTGGAAGAAATATTCCTGTGCTGTCTCCTAAACATTTTCCTAACGATCAATGCCCTCATGATCACTCCATCACTTCTGCTTCCTGTACATACCTTTGTCTTTACGTTTTTGAGACAAAGGCTAACTTTGTAGCCCAGGCTGGCTCTCAATTGGCCTCAGCCTCTGGCAATCCCTAATGATTGCATTCATGTCTTTGTAACTCTACTTATTTTAGGCACAAACATGAGAGAAGTCACACAGTATGTTCTTTTGTGAATGGTTTATTCAACTTTGGACTGTGCCTTTGAGGTTCATTCATTTTGTGGCTTGTATGAGAATTTCCTTTGTAAGGCTAAAATTGCCCTTTTGTGGACACATTATATTTTATTTATCTATCCATTTGATGATGAACCATTGGTTTGCTTTTTAATTTATAATATTTTTACTTTTGAAAATATAATATCATTTCCTCTTTTTCCTATTTCTCCATTCAGCCCCTCCCATGTACCTCCTTACCTTGAACTCTCTCAAACTCATGGCCTCCTCTTCTTTAATTATTGTAACTTATATGAATACATATAAACACAGCTACCTAAACAAGACCTGAACAATGACACCACCAATGAACATGCTAATGTGAAAGGGGCAAAGGTCATGGGGCCTCAATACTAGATGAAGAACTATGGACAGGAGAAATGGTCTTCCCCGGGGAAGAACCCACCCCGTTTGTGAAATTTCAAGTGCCCAGCCCTGGACTTATAGGACTTTTATCAGGCTGCAAATAAATTAAAGAAACTGAAACACTGAGGAGGATATATTATTCTTTCCCTGAAGAATTTAGTTCTGAGAGGGGAGGAACTGAAGAGCCAGGACAATAAAAGTAGTCAATGCCACTCATCTACTTACTGAAGAGTCTGGTTGGGTTTCAGAATGATTGTCGCAGCTAAGTTTAAAGGACATGGGAAAAAATAGAGAGCCATCTGCTGAGGAGAACTTTCTTTGTGTTGATCTTCTACTTTCTTTGGGTGAGTGGTTTAGGGGAGCTAATGCAACCATCTGAACATGCTGTTTTGCACCAAGCTGTGAAGTCCTTTCTTCTCAAGTCCTTGACCCAGATAACAAAAGATATGATTTCCAAATTCAGTGAAGGCTGAGGTGGGAGGGGAGATGACAGTCTCAGCTCTGATTTCTGTGCTAGCCTACAGCTAAAACAGTAAGATAGAGCTTCACTTTATAACACCATGCTGTCCAGAGGACCCCAGAAACATTACCGTGTGAGAAGGGAACTTGAATGTTATCTGCCACCTCAGCCTACACATTCTGAGCCAAAACTCTAAACAGGTTGATAGCAAAGGGCCTTCTTTATTTGTCCATGTGTTTTTAATGATCTAATAAATTTTAAAAAGATCACTTGAATCTGACACAAAAAACAGTTATATCACTTGTTTGCATGGGGCCCCTGAGTGCTGTTACTTCCTGTCAATGCATCAATAAACCTAGTATACTATCTTTACCTTGGTCTATGTTTGTAGCCCTCTTCACATTCCAGTGATTCAGTTGATTGGAGTTATGAACATCTCTTTAAGCTAGACCACAGGGAATTCAGACACTACACACCCAAAATAGAAGCCATTTTTAATTCTATCACTTCTCCAGCTCTCTCTTCTAGCCACATGCACCAAACCAGGCCTTTCTCAAGCCAGATGTCAGAGAGTCCTTCATGACCTCTGTGTCTATGCTCAGTCACTGAATAGATTCAGCCTTTCACGGAAAGAGTCAAAAGCTCTCACGTCCATTTCTTCCTCCCTACCCTTACTGTGGTGCCTTTCTACAACCTTGTATACTGACTTCCAGTGTTGATCACCACCCATCATCCTGAATACACACATCATGGTCCTTTCAGTTCTGTGCACATGTAGGCACATGGAACGAGTTCACTACTCTTGTCGCTGCTAAAGCTCTCCATAGTTCTTTGTCACTAAGCATAGTAGAAGGGACCTTCATGAACTTCTGTGGCTTCACTATTCCTCTAGTCCTGGACTTGATGAATTTCTTCCTGCCTCTGTGACTAGGGAACACCTTCAAGTTTTTGTGACTATGCAATGGACAGTCTCTGAAGCAGAGATTCCCTCCATGCCTTCTCTGCTAGGCTAACATCCATTATTCCCTCTAATTCTGGTGACTTTCCCTGAACACTTCTCTGGCTTCCATCCTTTGCACTTCAAACCTCCCTTTCCTTCTCTCAAAGCATCACTACAATATGCTTCCCAATTATTCCTGCCTCCCAAGTAAACCACAGACACACTGAGGCCAGACAGTATTTACGGTGGGATTATATTCTGGTACATATGTGTCCCTCTTACTGATTTATTAAAAAGCTGATTGAACATAAGGCAGACAGGAAATATGGGCGGGGCTACCAGACCAAGAAAACTCTGAGAACAGGAAGAGCAGAGAAGAGATACCAATGGAGACACCAGCAGACGCAGAGGAAAGAAGACAACCATATGGCTCTGAGAAAAGGCACCAAGCCACGTGGCTAAACAGATTAATGGAAATAGACTGAGTTAAAATAAAAGAGCTAGATAGCAATATACCTGAACCATATAGGTCAATCAGCATGAAATTAACATAAGCCTTTGTGTGATAATTTGGGACAAAGTGGCTGTAGGGCTGAGAGCTGGTCCAAACCTCTGAGCTAAGCCAGAAAGTCCGGGCCAGAAACTTCATATTATAATTACTGATTCTGATTCATTACCAATGTTGAGTACAATGGTTGACTTAGATGAGTGAATCCAGACAGATATTGGTCATCTCACATCTCCTTCTGGTTAGTCAGGTCACAAAACTGGGAAATAACACTAGAAGTTCACTGTCACGTATCTCTGTCACAGTTCTCTGCCTTCCTAGATTCCAAAGTTACAGAGGCCAAATCACAGCCTTCTCACAGAGCCCAGGCCTGGCAGCTGTGGAAAGCATCTGAGACTGAGGTTACTAGAAGTATAAATAGGAGCTCATGTCATAGAATATGTAAGGTGCTGCAGCCAGGACCACACAGAGGTATAGTAAGAGGTTTCTGGCCCGGACTTTCTGGCCTAGCCTCAAGTTTGGGGTCCGCAGACTTGCAGTCCCACAGTCCCACAGAGACACACACACTTACATTAATTTTAGGGTGATCGGCCTAAGGCCCAGGCATATAATTTGCTAACTCTTTACCCTTAAACTAACCCATGATTCTTATACTGTTAGGCCATGCAGTTTGGTACCTTTTCTCAGAGCAGCATAGTTGTCCTCTGCATCTTCTGGCTTGTCTGGCAACTCTGGAGTCTCTGTGGCTCTTCTGCTCTGTTCTTCCTGTTCCCAGAGTTTTCTTGGTCTGGTAGCCCCACCCACACTTCCTGTCTGCCTTTGGCCAATCAGCACTTTTTATTAAACTCATAGGCAGGACAATTATTTACAATGTAACATCATAAATCCACTACACAGAGACCCATCAGTGTCAAGAATGCTGAACCAACCTGTCCACATCGTGAGAGGAACATGAACAGCGGCTGGTAATGACCAGTAAGAAGAAGCAGAGAAAGCCTTCCTGATTGACCCTGGCCTCACCACTTGGAGCATCAAGCTCTGCTCACATTAAAAAGAAAAGATAATGTACAGGCACTGAAGACATGTGAAGTACGTAAATAGTGTGTTTTAGCCAAACAGAAGGTAAAATATCATTAGATGCAACCTGACTGTCCCCTAGGCCTCCAGGTACCCTAAAATTTCCACCCCATTGCTTATTTTTAAGTACCAGAAAGTAGGCCTACCCCAAGGAATGAAGTAGCCTGGTTTTGAAAACCACCAAAACACCATCTACCTTTTAACGAATACAACCTCATTAATGTTAAGTAAGCCTTAATTTCAAAATGTCAACCCCCCTGTGTGAAGGAGCCTTTCAGTCCCTGGGATCTAACACTTGGTTTTAACCAGTGATTTGCCACTAAAGAGTAGTTCACTTCTTGGTAAAAACCAGAAAAGATCCAGGCTTGTACCAAAGCAGAGCCCTGGGATGGAAAAAAGAACAATTGTCAGGGTAAGGAAGGTTTTGTGGCTCCTTGGCTGACTATCACCTGCACGGAGGTCCAGGGCTGGGCTGATGGAATAAGGAATAAGCAGCTTTTATTGTTTATTTGCATGTGTGCACACATGAGCTTATTTATGGGTGGGAAGTAACCAATGGAGTTGGTGTGTGTGGTAGTGTGTATGTGAATCTGTATGTGAATCTGTAGAGACCAGTGACAACACCAGGTGTCCTCCTTCTCCTGCTCTCCACATTATTCATTTGGGATACAATTTTTCACTGGACCTGGTAGAAGACTGGTGTCAGCAAGAACTTGTTGATCCTTCAGTCTCTACTACACAGCTCTGGGGTTCAGCTCTCTCGGGTTGCAGGTCCACGTGCATTGGTGCATTGTAGTATGAGGTTTCTGGCCTGGACTTTCGGGCCTAACCTCAAGGTTTATGCCCACAGACCCACAGACCCACAGACCCACAGATCCGCAGACCCACAGTCCCACAGAGACACCCAGATGCTTTTAATAGTTTTTGGCTGATTGGCATAAGGCCCAGGCATATCACTTGCTAGCTCTCTACTCTTCATCTAACCCATGACTCTTCCTGTTCAGCTTTGTGGTCCGGTACCTTTCCTTAGAGCAGCATAGTTGTCCTCTGCTTCTTCCAGCTTCTCTCTGGCATTCTCCTCTGTGCTTCCTGTCCTCAGAGATTTCTTAGTCTGGTAGACCCACCCACACTTCCTGCCTGCCTTTGGCCAATCAGTGCTTTTTATTAATCCAGTGGGTGGGACAATTATTTACAATGAAGCAACACAATCTCCCACATATCCCCTTTTCTCTTTTTAAAACAAAAAGAACTCCAAATCTAATATTTGTCCCCCCCCATTATCTATAACAACTTATAAACAACACTGTAAATAAACACAAGCATCCATAATCCATGTTTTAGGATGTGGGCGCTGTATTCTAGGCTACTTCCTACTGAATGGGGGTGTTGGCAATCTCATGGGAATCCCAAAAAAAGATTAGGATTATGGACAAGTCTTTAGTGGAGTAGTCTCTAAGGTTGGGTCATCTCAACCAGTCTCCTTGAAGTTGTTCTGGATACAGAGCTCTGGAAACTTCAACAGAGGTGCTCTGAAATGTTGAATCATCTGGTCCATCCATTTCTACTGGAGATTTTTCAGGGGTCTTCCTCTATCAAACTTTATGTTCTTTATCCAGAAATAAATCCACAGTTTCTCATTTTCTGTGAAAATAAAAGTAAAACCTCTTCTCCAAAGTAGCATATCTTTGGATTTCAGTTTTAAAGTCAACTCATTTACAAAATATATAGATTGAATTAAACCAACAGCATTTATAATCAGCTGTCTCTTAGAAGGTTCTACTATTTCATTTTCAGTCAAGAACCTTAAAGATAGGACAATAATATACAGTATCCAGACATTCTTTGTATTTTCCATCTTTATGTGGCTTATTTATTTATTTATTTTACTCTATTTCTTTTTTAAGAGCTTTCTCTACCTTTTTTTTCTTTCTCTAAGTCTATGTATATCTGTTTTCAACACATTCTAAACCACTTAGACTTTTTTTTTTAAAAAAAGCTGTCTTTACTGTATATTTATTTAACTTTTTCTGTCTCTGACCACACCTTTGCTTGGCTAGGGTGATTGACTCCACCCAGATTCTTCTATTTCTTTCTGTTTCTGAACACACCTTTAATCTGGCAAGAATTCTTCTATTTCTTTCAATTTCTGAACACACCTTTAATCTGCCAAGGTTCAAGGTTGGTAGGATGGGTGGATGGCTCCACCGAACTCCTAGTCTAATTTCATAGAATTTATCTTTTTAGCCCAGGTACTCTGGGGAATTTTAGGGTCCATATAATTACCAAGTCAAGTTTTGCTATCTGCTGCTCATTAACTCCATTTAAGTATTAGGCAGCAGGACCTCTTAAAAATCTCACAAATGTTTTGCCTCTAAGGCTGAATCAGGACGTTTCTCTTAAAGCCAAGCCTTAGTTTGCCTCTGGAAAACAGAGCTGATCCAAGAAAACACTGCCACTAGAAAGCCATCTTTGGTTCTGTTCCCTTATTGTCCTTATGAATAGAAACCTTAAATACCTCACTTATAATGTTTTGCTTACATATAGGCTCAGGAACTGACCTTGTTCACCTTAAGTTTCATGTAGCAAGCACAGCATTTTATAATTTAATCCCATATACTACTCAGTCTCTTTACCGCGGGCCACTTCAGAGACACAACTGGGAAGCTACTTTGGGCTTCGGTTCCTGTGCTCTAGACTGTTTTTTAAGCTTTCTATGGCTTTATGTGGGCATCATTGCCCCACATTAGGCTGCCATTTGTAGTACGAGGTTTCTGGCCTGGACTTTCGGGCCTAACCTCAAGGTTTAGGCTCACAGACCCACAGACCCGCAGACCCGCAGACCCGCAGTCCCGCAGTCCCACAGTCCCACAGTCCCACAGAGACACCCAGATACTTTTAATAGTTTTTGGCTGATTGGCATAAGGCCCAGGCATATCACTTGCTAGCTCTCTACTCTTCATCTAACCCATGAATCTTCCTGTTCAGCCATGTGATTCGGTACCTTTTCTTAGAGCAGCATTGTTGTCCTCTGCTTCTTCCAGCTTCTCTCTGGCGTTGTCCTCTGTGCTTCCTGTTCTCAGAGTTTTTCTTAGTCTGGTAGCCCCACCCACACTTCCTGCCTGCCTTTGGCCAATCAGCGCTTTTTATTAAACCAGTGGGTGGGACAATTATTTACAATGAAGCAACACAATCTCCCACAGTGCATGGATGCTGGAGATTTTAATTCAGGTACTCTGATCCTCATGTTTACATAGAAAGCAATCTTATTCATTATGCCCTTCTCTCAGCCACTAGTAAGCAGTTTTTAAACAAGAAACAGTTCTACTAAGAGAGAAGTGTTTTTTACCATTTAGTATCTATTTTACAAAATAATTTGGCTGTATGTGGTCAGTCTACCAGGTTATCATCTGTCATGACTGGATAAAAAGAGAGCCACAAACAAAAGGCTCAGCCCACTGGTAGGTGGGCTGGTGGGTGGCCCATGGCTAGTCAGAACTCAGGGCTGAAATCATCCTGACCTAGTCAATAGTTTGTGTTCTACCCTGATTCAGAGGAACACAGAGTGTATAACACTACCCATGCCCTGCCTGGAGAATCTTAATTTCCTAAGTAGTATGAACATTGCCACTGAAATAAAACCCATATTCATTTGCTTCTGTTCAAGTGGTCATGTTCCCAAGAAATGCAGAACATCACAACCAATCACGAGACTCACACTCCAAATTCACCCAGCAGCCAGAACATGCCAAGGTGGTGGCTTTGGTCTAAAGTATACAAGTAGAACAAGAGGCTTTTGGTCAGGGCTGAGCATGAGGAGGATTTTGAGAGCGGTATTTGCAGATCCAGCATGCAGATCATGGACATAGAAGAGGATAGAAGGCTTCTGGCCCCTCCCACTAAACTCCAACCAAGATCCAGGGCTGCCATGAACTGGTTTTTATTCAGTCAAAGAGATCATGAGAAACTGAGCCCGTAGCCTAGGCAGCTCACTGGGATGGACAGACTTTTAAAACACTAAGTCTGTCCTCAGTGGGAAGCAGGTAGGAAACTAGGTAGCTTTGTAGGTAGATGATGGTAGGAAGGAAGGAAAAGAGAAGAAGAGGGAAGGAAGAAAAAGGAAAGAGGGAAGGGAGGGGAGAAGATGTAATAGGCCCACTCAGTAATTCATCTTGATCTAGACTTAAGCAACGGTTCACAATCTTCCTAACACTGAGACCCTAATAGAGTCCTCATGTTGTGGTGACCCCCAACCATAAAATTATCTTCATTGCTACTTCATAACTCATTTTGCCACTGTTATAAATCCTAATATCAATATATGTGTTTTCTGATGATCCTATAAAACCCCTATGAAAGGGTCATTTGACCCCCAAATGGGTCATGACCCACAGGTTGAGAACCACTGATATAGCACTATACACAAATACCTTAGGAGTAAACAGAGGCCATAGTGAGTCCAGTCCAGTTGGACATGAACAAGAGAAAAATGTGTAGCTTGAAAGTAGCTGAGCCTGCCACTACTCCACCTATAATTCTTACTATTCCTTCTTTTTTTTTTAAATTTAACATAATTTCTTATTGATTCTTCGGGACTATCAAATCATCTACCCCAATTCCACTCATCCTCCAGCCCCCTCAGATCCATTCCTCACCCTTGCAGCATCCCCAGAAACTAAAAAAAAAAAAAAAAAAAAAAAAAAAAACAGAGCAAACTAAAAAGAAACATGTTCAATCCTCTTCCGTCTTTCCTGTCTCTCCAACATCTCTTCCTGTATCTTAGTGGCATTGAGAGCCTTGGTGTGACACATAGTACATCCTTTTATCCAATAAGTCTTGCAAAGTTTTATTACAATGAGTCATTGGCCTAGTTCAAGACCTTTGGTTTCTGGTACACTGTCATCACTGGACCCACAGTGAAACTGCTCTCTGATATCCTGCAGCTATATAGCTCCACAGGACCTCACTTCATGAGCTTCAGGACATAGATAGGATAGATGTTAGGGTAGGCCAATGCAAGGCCCCAAATATGGACCTGAGTGACAGTTGAATGGTTAGTCTGGCTGACCACTCAGGCGAGGAATGAAGCTAGATTTTCTATGCCCTGAATGGCCTTCATGGCTTGCATCAGGGCCAGTTCTACACCTTGGGGGGGGGAGGGGGGACTCTCCCATAGGGGTCAGGGTCAGCTCTCTTGCTGCAGTATTCAGTCAGGGGTAGGGTTTGCAAAGGTTGGGTCAGTTACAGCATGGCCCTCTGATTTCACCATAGATAGTTCCTATGGCCCTCTCAGACATGGCCCTTGGCAGCAGTTCAGGCCCAGAGGACACCATGGCTCTAGATGATGGCACAGCCTACTCAAATCAGCATGGTTCTGGAGCTGCACAACCCTTGAGCACCAACATGTCACTGGTTGTAGCCCAGACCCTGGTCTTCCATGTTACATTTTCTGGCAACATGAGCCTTGGAGTTCAACACAGATCCTGGCTGCAATAGAATCACAAACCCAAACATGGTTCTGGGCAGCTGCAGTCAGATCTGGATGTCAACATTGTCTGAGGTGGCCACACAGGCCACTCAGATCAGCATGGCCCCAGTGGTAGTCTTGCCCTCAGACACCAACATGGCCCCAGGTGATGGCCCAGACCTCAGGCATCAGCATGGCCTTCAGTGGTAACTAGAGTCATGGACATCAACACAGATCCTGAATGCAGCAGCCACAGACATAGATATGGTCCTCAGCTGCATCTCTGGCCCAGATATCACCATGGAACTGGGTAGCAGTACAGGGCCCGGCTGCAGCATGGTCCTTAGACTCCAACAAGGCTACAAGTTGCAGCCCAGATCTTAGGCTTCCATGTGGCCTTTCCTTTTTACAGAGTTTCTTCAACTTGGAGATTCTGCTGTGGATCCCTGAAGGAGTCATCTTAGGCAGCCTGGAGTTCTAGGAAAAGTTCTTTGAACAGTGATATCAAAGTATCTAGACACCGTGGATGAGAAAACACATGCGCCATTCTTGAAATGCGAGGGAAAAGGGGAGGCCAGGGGTAGTTGATGGATACCTGCTTGGCTACAAAGCAGACTAGAGTGGAGGCTTACACAGAAAGGGTTATGCCAGAAAGCCACAACTGAGATGTTCCTCATCTTAGGAATGAACTTAGGGATTCCTTTATGAGCTCATTTACGAGAGAGAGGAGGCAGGGGAAGAGGGAGGAACGGAGGGATGCAAAGTAGAGTCCAGAGGTCAATGCCAAGTGTCATTCCTCAGGAGCCAATCACTTTGGTTTTTGACATAGTATCTCTCATTGGGATTCTGGAGCCTAGAGACTGGCCTGGCTGGCTGGCAGATGGGCCCCAGATCCCCTTATCTCCCTCACCAGTACCATCCCTGGGATTACAAGCACACAATTTCATGTTCAGTTTTTATGTGGGTGCTAGGAATCAAACTCATATTCTCATGCTGGCCCAGCAAGCAATTTATAAGCTTAGCTCTCTCCACTGACCTATATTCATTCTTTCATTAAACCAGGGCTATCTTCCTATGGTAGTACAGGTACACAGAGGTCCTCCATGCTTTTCCTTGATGCCAAAGTTTTTCAGCTACCAGCTGGCTTGGGGAAGATGAAAAGTATAACTGTCCCTTCTCGTTTCAAATGGGCCTACACCTTTGGTCCTGTAAGCTAACTCAGGCAGAACTGGGGAGTATTTACAGTATGGCACCTCTAGAGTTCTGACAACTAAAAGCATCTCTCTCAAGCCTCAGGCGTTCAGCCAGATTGCCTGTGAATTTTGCATTTTAAGCACCTCAGATCTCAGTTTAATTAAGAGCATCACTGCTCCCAGAGAAGTCTGGTGACAAAAAAACCAGGCGAGCAGACAACACATGCACACAGCTCTGCTCAGCAAACTGGGGCTCCATTTCTTGAAGGCAAGCATTTAAGAAAAACTTTTCCTCCACAGAAGGGCACAAACACTGTTGGGGAGTGAGGCAGGACCAGAGAAGGAAACACAGGTCCAGAAGGCACAGACTTCCCAGAAACCATACACACAGGTAAAAAGATAAAGGTTGAATTCATGACAAATTAATCAAGTGTGCAATGGTCAGTTCCTTCACAAGCATAGAGAGGCACAGAGTAGACAGAAAGAAAATCCCTGAAAGAATGCTTGTAATTAACAAGTTAGAGCTCATTCCCACTAGGGTGGAGCAGTGAGATGTCCAGTCCCCTAACTCAAGAATCTCACTGATGGAAACAAGCAGAACTACAGCCAATTGTCCTGGCTCTTTGACACCTAACACTACAGGACCTTCCAGAATGCTGAACTGGAAGCCACCTGCCCAGGACCAACACAACTACGTCTATCTGCCCCAGTGTATCCTGGCCTCACTGTTCATCAAAATGCATTAGGATCAGTTAACCAAATAACATTTCATCTCATAGGAATGAAATCTGGCTCATCTAGAACTTCAAGACAGGAGAGGAGGAGAATGATGGGTTAAAGTTTTATTGATTCGTAGCAAGGGGGGTGTTAACAGAGTCACTCTACCTGGCTCCAAACTCTGACCTTTCTGTTCTCTAGTCATGTGACTTTGAAAAGTTAACCTCAGAACAGGATCAAACAACAGTATCTAGAAGATGTTGTGGAATATTAGCTGAATGTGTTACATTTGTTCGTGCTGTAGAACATTTGTTTAATAATGCAAAGATGTGGTGCATTCTTTATGTTGTCTTTGTTTAACTCTATGATGCTGTATTAATGTGCCTGTCTAGAACACCTGGTTGGTCCAATAAAGGGCTGAACAGCCAATAGCATGGCAGGAGAATGAATAGGCGGGGCTGGTAGGCAGAGAGAATAAATAAGAGGAGAAAAAGAGAAGACTCGAGTGGGAAAAGGAGAAGGAGAGGATAATGCCAGGGGCCAGACACCCATCACAAACCACCCGGCCACACAGCCACCCAGCCACACAGCCACACAGCCACACAGCCACCCGGCCACACAGCCACACAGCCACCCAGCCACCCAGACAAACAACTACCCAGCCACACAGCCACCCAGACAAACAGTCATACAGCCACCCAGACAAACAACCACACAGCCACACAGCCACCCAGACAAATAACCACACAGCCACACAGCCACCCAGACACACAGTCACCCAGACAAACAACCACACAGCCACACAGCCACCCAGCCACCCAGACAAACAACCACCCAGCCACACAGCCACCCAGACAAACAGTCATACAGCCACCCAGACAAACAACCACCCAGCCACACAGCTACCCAGACAAATAACCACCTAGCCACACAGCCACCCAGAAAAACAGTCATACAGCCACCCAGACAAACAACCACACAGCCACACAGCCACCCAGACAAATAACCACACAGCCACCTAGACACACAGTCACCCAGCCACACAGTCACCCAGACACACAGCCACACAGCCACACAGCCAAATAACCACACAGCCAAATAACCACACAACCACCCAGCCACACAGCCACCCAGGCACACAGTCATCCAGCCACACAGCCACCCAGACACACAGTCACCCAGCCACATAGTCACCTAGACACACAGCCACACAGCCACACAGTCACCCAGACACACAGCCACACAGCCACACAGCCACATAACCACACAACCACCCAGCCACACAGCCACCCAGGCACACAGTCACCCAGCCACACAGTCACCCAGACACACAGCCACACATCCAAATAACCACACAACCACCCAGCCACACAGCCACCCAGACAAACAGCCACACAGTCACACAGCCACCCAGCCAAACAGCTATACAGCCAGATGTGGAATAAGAAGAAAAGGAAACATATACAGAAATAGAGAAAGGTAAACCCAGAGGTAAAATGTAGATGGGACAATTTAAGAAAAGCTGGCTAAAAATAAGCCTAGCTAAGGCTAGGCATTCACAAGCATATGCCTCTGTGTGATCATCTGGGAGCTGGGTGGCAGACCCCCAAAGAGCAAGAAAAGAACAAACAAACAAGCAAACAAAAAACCCTACAGATAGGATTTTGTAGTAAAGGAATCAATGTATGGAAATTGTTTTCAAATATTTTATACAGGTTTATTTTCTAGATATTGTAACCCCCATAACTGTTAGGCAGTATTATCCAATGATCACAACACTTTGAAGCAGATGCAATGAGTCTACCTAATTTATAGATGGGGAAACTGAGGCATGGAGCTCAAAGTCACACAGCAAGTAAATGTGGGACAAGAGCCTGTGGCGACCAATGTACTATACAGTTTCTCAAGTTCTGTGATTTGTAAACTGGGGCAAAAAGCTTCTACTCAACATAATAGCTAATCAGTTGCATCTCTTGAAGAAATGGGATTTTATATAGTATTTTATTCCCTTGTACCAAACGATAATCTGATAAAGCCAGCCTTCTCCTAAACACTAATCATCTTGAACTCATTGACTCCCTATTTAAAAAAATGCTAAGATCGATCTCAACTTCTAAAATTGACTTTATGGAATGGAGCCCAGGAATCTGTGTTTTAAGTTATTCTTTACACTTGACAATCTTATGTTTGTACACAACACACTATGATTATAAAATCACCCCATTGCCTGCCCACTCTACATGGTGATGCCATCCATAAGCAATTGCCTTCTACCAACCATAAATCTCATGCACCCTGAAGCTTAGAACTGTGGCTACTGGTTATATCTTACAAAGTTTGTTTGTACAGATCTTCATAGGAGCCTCAAATGTTCCATAGATTTTAGATATCAGACTTAACTTTGTCTTTTGCAAATAATGTAGACTCACAAAAAAACCCCACTGAATCTATGCAAAATACAGATTTGAAGGAAACCCCATACCTCCCATTTATCCAGACAATTCCAATATAAAGGAAAACATTAACTCCATATTTATCCCCACATCTCCAAGTCTGATGTGGTTCTTACAGTCATTTAACTGGGAAAAGAAAATTAACCATAGCTGGGATGTGGTAGTACATGCCTATAAGATGAACATTTAAGATGTTAAGATAGGATGATTGGGAGTTCTAGGCCATCCTCAGCTACAAGTTCAAGATCAACTTTGGCTTTCTGAGACCCTGTATAAAAAACTAAAAATCACAATTAAGAGTACTAGATACGTGCTACTAAATTTAAAAAATAAAACCCACTACCAGGAGTGAGTTACATTTTTGAGTTGTTGATCACTGGGGTCCCCTAGACATCCTCCAATAAAACATTACTGAAAGCATATTAAACTTGATTTTAGAACATGAAAAATATCCATCTAGTACTCACCTGGAAGCTTTATCCCTACTGGTTAGCGTTCATAGCACTGGGAAGTTCTATATATGTCATCAGAGGAAAAAAGTAATCATCACACCCCGAGAGCCACAATAAACATGCCTAGTCAGATATTTCCACTAATGCCAGTATTTTGGCATGAATGCTATGGAAGTAATCAACACTCTTTTAAATGTATTAAAGGCACACTCCACCAGATGGAACTCGTACCTGACATTGTCAATTGGGTCAAGGACCTGTGGCTGGAGAAGTCCTGGGCCTAGAGGAAAGTCTACTATTACTCTATTAAATAGGCACAGCAATAAAACATCTGCTAAGGACTTGTAGCTATGTCCAGAGGTCAGTGAATCACTCTCATTTGAGATCCTCTTGTGGCAGATGGCAATTTACAGAGACCTGAAAGTAGTCAACAAGAAGCAAAAAGGGTACACAGTTCTAAGTGGGATGTCTGCATCACACCTGTATCCTCAAGGTTCTATGTGGAAGAGAGGAGAGAAGGATCTTTAAAATCCAGAAGCAATGGAAGACTTCAAGGAAATGATGGTTTTCAGACACAACAGGAAAGATGTGCATGGGAACTCACAGTGATTGTGGCAGTATGCACAGAATCCACACAAGCTCAAGCCAGACAAATCCCAGAGTGGAGGAGATGTGGGCACAAAGTCCCACGTTTACCTAAGGAACCACTGACATCTGGTTGCTGTATAAGAGAAAGAAAGTCCGTTTTCTTTAATGGTGGAACATCTGCTATCCTGGCCACACTCCAAAACAGGCTCCATACCCAGGAGTAGTCAGCCAACACAAAATAGAATTGATTGGAGGAAAAGGGGGAGGGTAGATGGAATTAAGAGAAATAGAACTTGAAGTTGTGTGTAGGACAGTGTGGGAGGATCTGAGAGGGACTGAGAAGAGAGATGAATGTGGTCAAATGAGATCCATGGCTGAGCACTGGGCCAAACTCCTCGTCCCGCTGAGAGTGGGGGAGGAGAGTCTGTATGAGCAAGGAGATAGGGATTATGAGGAAAATTCCCACAGTGATGGCTGGCTGGAGCACTGGGGAGCTCACTGAATCAAGAATGGCCACTGGGGAACCATCTGGAAAAGGAGCTAGGCCCTCCAAGGGTAGGCAACTGTCCATTGGCATGGGCAATACATAGAGCCTCGAAATTAGGATCAGACTGTGTCCCTGTGCATGGGCTGGCACCTTGGAGCCCATTCCCTGCAGAGAAACTCCTAACCCAGTCTTGATATTGGAATGGAAAAAACGAACTTGCCTGAAATAGATATACCACGCTGAGCTGACCCACCTTGGGACTTGTTGCCCTTTTGGGGGAGGGGAAGGGAAGATGGGGAGTGGGGGAGACTGAAGCTGACTGTATTGGAAGGATGGACAGGAAGGGGATCAGGAGGATGTATGGATAAAAAAGACATTTTTTATAAAAAATAATAAAATACAAAAAAGAAATTCTCAAAGGAATAACAAAAAATTATTTTTAAAAATTGCAACCTGTAAATAAAAAGAAAACAAGTGAAAAATTATCATAACTGACTAGAGGGATTTTAAAAGAATTTATCCCTTCTTGTCATAAAAGGGCTATACTGATGGTCTGTGATTTAAGGGTCCTCTGTTCACCATAGGCGTATTTGTTAAATACTCCCAATAGACACAAAGTTCTCTTTCTTCAACAGGCTGCCACTGAGGAGAGTTATTTTATTATTGCAACAAAATGCTATCATCTAAGTCACGGAACAGCAAAACACTATTTGACCCACTAACTCCCTAACCTCGTGACCACCCACAGAAGCTCAGAACCCAGCCATGCATGCAGTTAGACTCTGGGTTACTCAGGGACCAGAGCATTCCTGATGCAGTAACAGAGCAAAAGCAGGAGCAGTCATTGACCACCCACCACCCAAGCTGCATGCTCAATGCTTCCACTTCTTGATGCTTCTTTACACTGTATCACTTAAAATATACATATATTTTATATATATATGTGTATATATATATATAAAACATGTAACATAGGGAATATATATGCAATACAGTTTTGTTTGGAATAATAAAAGAACACTCCTTAGTGGAAAGCCAATGAAGGAAGAAGGAGCACTCTATGTCTGTGGAATGTATTTGTTCTGTGTGGAACAGTTGACCTCAAGATCCTAGATTGAAAGATGACAATAAGTTCTGAGCAGGTTTGCACTGGTGACAAGTATCGCATCCAATTTGCCTGTCACTGAGGCTCTTCTCCACAGGGACAGCTTGCATGTGACATCCCTCCAGCTGTTCTTCCAGATGTTACCTATCCCCTGGCCAGCTGACAGATACAAGAAGCGATAAAATCTTCAGTTTTCAGGAAGCTTTCTACAGGTTTTTCTCCCAACACAATTAAAACATTTTAGAAGGCTGAGGCATAAAGAGAAAGCAGAAGAGAGACTGCAGGTTGAGGATCAGAAGTGATGTGCACTGCTTAACTATCCTCAGCTAAGCACCAGTCGCTTTGTTAGCAGAGGTCAGAAGCTAATTGACTATAGTACTTCTTCCCCCAAATATACAAAGAAGCTGCCTATAAAGAGCAAACTTCACTTGTTCCCAACCTGCCTATGAAGCCTTTTCAACTGCTGTCTCATTTGGTCATCTGAGGCAATAGGCTCAGTGATTCTTCTAATCTAATCTAGACACAAGCAATGGTTCACAGCCTTCTTAACACTGCGACCCTTTAATACAGGTCCTCATGTTGTGGTGACCCCCTCCCAACCATAAAATTAATTTCATTGATGCTTCATAACTGTAATTTTGCTAGTGCTATGAATTACAATGTAAATATCTGTGTTTTCCCATGGTCTAGACGATTTTGACATTTAAAAAAAACGACAGGTATTTGACCCATAAAGCATAGCCTTTTGGATACTCATTCTGACTTCAGCATAAAATTGACTTATCTAGATTATTCAGATAAGTCAGATAATAAAAGCCAGACCATAAGCAAGCACAGGGATCCATGCATAAGGAATGCAGACGTTGGACTCGTTTGCCCTAGAAATTCTTCCTGGACAGTACTTCTGTGGCAAATGATAGAGAGAGGGAGCGTGAACATGAACGGAAAAGGCAGAAGAAATGGAGTGAGGAAGAGGGGGGCTTCTCAAGCCCTCTGACTAGTTTACATAAACTCTACTTTAGCCATCTCTGAACTATGATTCTTTCATCTTTTTAAAATGAAATTTATGAGTGCAGGTGAGACGTCTTGTTCATGTTGGGCATCTACTGAGACAAGTTCTCTCCATAACCAGGGTTGTTATATATAGAACCCTAGGTATATTAAATTCCTGAGGTGATGGTACCAAATTAGACAGAGCTTAAAACAACACAAATTTATTCTAGAAATTAGAGCTCCAAAGTAAGACACTGAGTGTCTTCAGGGATGTTCAAGGCAGGTCTGTGTCTTCTCAAGCTACCAGAAGCAGCTTACATCCCTGAATCTGTCTTCTTCTTTAGACCCACAATACATATCTTCTCTAGTCTCTGGCTTCTGCTCCTTACATCTTTCCTGTCTTAAGGACACTTGACCATCTGAGTAATCCCACATTATCTCTTCACCTTAACAAGTGCAATGTTACCACACCCAAAAACTCTTTTTGCCCTGCAAAGCAAAACATTCGCACATTCCAGGGGCTAAGCAATGAACAACATTAACAATAATTATTCAGTCTTTCAGTGTCTGTTTTCTGACCATCTAAACTTTCACACCCACTCCACATGCTAAAGATACTCACTCACTCTTAACATCTCCAAAAGTCTCAGCTCACTACAGCATGAATGCAATTCAAAGATCTCATCTGAATACCATCAACTCAAAATACCTAAACTTCATTCTCTAAATCATACATGGATGATAATCTTGATATAAGCCATCTGGGACAAAACTTTTCTCCATCCATGGGCCTATAAAACTAGAAAATGCATTAAATAATCTCAAAATAGACTGATGAGATTGATGTATGGTAAGTTATCATTTCCATCCAAAGTTGGGAAGAAATGGAATGAAGACTCACTAGTTCCCAGTATACTGAGATTTAACTGGGAAAAATCCATTAGATTCTAATCCCTAGGAATCATCCTCTGTCTTACAGCTCAGCCTGCAGGGCCCACAGTTATAACTTCTGAAAATAAGACTGACCCCTGGACCAATAGTTCTGCCTTACAAGTCATCTTTAATTTTTTCATAAACAGGAGATCATCTTTTCCTTATGAATACCTTAGCATCCTACTCTTGACATATATAAACTGGGGAGGAGGGTTGATGGCCCTTTTCATTTCTCTCTTCCTCTTGCAATCTGGGCTTGCCATGTGTCTGATGAGTTTACCTCCTCAAGGATGTTGTTTATCTCCCAGATACACTCCATTAAACAAAGGGGTTTTTTTTAGGATTCTTCCAGGACAATTTAGCTCTATTACTGCCTTCCCCTGAGACAGTTTTGGGGATCTATGTGTAATCTCATCAGAGGGTCCACCTTATGATTAAATGTTCAGACTTTTTTGACCTCTCATTACCAGAAAAATATGGTTCAGCCATAGTCTCCAGCCTTCACCATCTCCTGACCATCTCTACCTGAAGCATATTTACAGTCTGTATAGGATAAAAACCCTGGTTCAGTGATATACTATTTTATTCCATCTAGCTCAATCTTACAACATTTTGTTATAAGCCAACAAGAAGAAATTGGCTCCATCTTCAGCAATTTATGTAGAATTTCTCAGAGAAGTGTAGAAGGCCATTACCATCATGATCTGCATTCAATAAACAGTAGAACACAATTCAGCTAACTGTCCTTTCCCTATTCAACAAGGGTGCTGTGGAATAATTTTCTCGTATGCTGTAAAGATTTGTTGTCTGAATTGGTTTAATAAAATGCTGATTGGCCAATATCTGATACAGGCAGGAACTGAAGGTGAGGCCATAAAAGTAAGAATGCTGGGGAAAGGAAGGGAGGAGTCAGAAGTTACTGGCCAGACATAAAGGACACAAAATGAAAATGCTGTACTGAGAAAAGGTACCAAGCTACATGGCTGAACATAGATAGTAAGTATAAGAGCTAGTTAGTAATAAGACTGAGCCATTGGCCAAACACTTATACTTAATATAAGCCTCTGTGCATTTATTTGGGGCTGAACAGCTGCAGGACTGAGCAGAACAGAAACTTTCACCCTTACAAGGGCCCACTTAAGTGCTCCAGTGTCACTCCGAGTGTCACTCGGTTTGAACTTCAAAGAAAAGGTGTCATGGCTCATGCATGAATCCTAGCTCTCAGGAGTTTGAAGCAAAGAATCACAAGTTCAAGGGCATTTTGGGCTATGTGCTGATACTATTTCTCAAAGAATGGTTTTTAATAAAAGTTTATTAAAGTTCAAACTTCAGATAAATAAAACCTGACAAATGATGACACATTGATACAATTAAATCCCATATGTTGCTTAGGTCCTATGAAAACTATGCAAATATTTTTGTATGTCTAAAATTTTATTGTGTATTTATTTCATATTTACTAATACATTTATCCTGTAGTGGATTTTGGCTTTGCTTCTATGTATTAGCTATTGGGAATCATGTTGCAGAGAACATGTAGTTAGCACTTTTGTATACTGCTTTCAGTTTTTTTGGACAATTGATGGTAATTTGGGTGCTGGGGGCAGACTACCTTACATTTTGCTCTCCAAAGCTGGTGTGCCATTCACACAAGCTACCAGTTTTTCCACCGCTTTCCCAATAATTTTTATCAACCTTCTTTATTATAGCTGTTTTAACAGCTGTAGGTTAACAATTCATTGTGATATTAATTTGCATTTTACTGAATAGAGATGGTCAACAATTTTTCATCATCTGTTAGCCATCCATATTTCTTCTTTTGGGAAATGCCTACTCAAATCCTTTGTGTCTTTTTGAAGTGAATTACCCTATTGTTATTGGTTGTCTGCATGCCTTGTACATTTTAAATAGAAAGACTTTATCAGAAGCTGTTTGCAGCCCCTCCTGGATGTTGACTCTCCCCTCTGTTAATGGTCCCTTTGCTGTGTAGAAGCCTTTGACTTTAGTGAAATACAAATTGTCTAGCTGTCCTTTAATTATCTGAGCTTCTGAGGTCTTATCCAGGAATTTCCAACCCAGACCAATATTGTAGATCTTTCCTCCCAGTTTTCTCCTATAATTTTATGGTTTTAGGCATTATATTTAAGTCTTTTTATAAATTTTGAGTTTATTTATATGTATGGTTTGAGAAAAGAACCCAATTCCATTCTGCATATAGATACCCTGTTTTCCCAATGTTATGTATAAACACACTATTCTTTCCTCCTTGTGTGTTTATGGGCCTTTGTCAAAAATCAATTGCATATAAATACATGGGTTTATTTCTAGTCTTTCTGTCTGGCCATTGGTTTATTTATATTGGCTTTTTGTGCCAGCACTATGCTGTTTTATATACCATATCAACTGGCATTTATCTCGGAGAGACGAGGCTCATTTAACACATATAAATCAATGAAAATGTGATACATCATTTTACCAAAATGAAGCACAAAAACTATAAATCATCACAGGAGATAGAGGAAAACATTTGATCAAATTCAGCATCCACTTATTATTTGAAAAACAAGAACAACTCCAGCCAGCCATAGTGACTCAGACTTTCAGTGCCAACTCTCATTGGAGACTGAGGCAGGAGCATGATGACTTTTCTGAGGTAGCACAGCAAGACTCCCTCTCAAATGAACATACACAGAAATTCAACTTCAATGTAAGAATGTTTTTAATCTGAGCAATAGTGGGGCACACCTTGAATCCCAGAACTTGGGAAGCAGAGACAAATGGATCTCTGTGAGTTCGAGGCTAGCCTGTTCTACATAGCTAGTTCCAGGACAGACAGGACTGTTATAACAGAGAAAACCTGTTTCAAAAAAATGTTTTTAATAAACAGAAGAATATAAAAGATCCTAATTAAACATGTTTTAGGCCTACACATGTATACATATACTACATACTAATATATTTATATATACATAAACACACACACACCACACACTCCACAGTATCTGGTTAGCTGTGCCTCATGGATTGGAGAGATTTCTCTTGGCCTATTCCATTTGTGGATCTTTATTTTTACATAATCATGTAACTAAAAGATGACGAAATACTACCCTAGACATATGGAGTGTGTTAATTTTTCTAGTTTTAATAAAATTAATATATCTCTGCACATATGTCCTGGTTCTCTTAGCAAAAAGTCTATTAATACTACTTACTCCATAGTACTCCATAATCACTGCACACATGGTTTTAAAGATATATTGGACATAAGCTGAAAAGTCAATGTTCTAAATAGTAAGACTGATGAACCATTTTTGATATAAAATTTAATTTTTATCTAAAATATTTCTTGGGGCAGAGTCTCATAATTACTAACAGGTTGGGAATACTTCTATACTCTTCATCAATTCCAATGAAGCCCTTTCCACACCAGTGCCATTTTCCCAGAACTTGGACTAGCTGTGAGTAGAGAAGCCTGCTGGAGCATACCTTCTGCAATATGAAATAATATTCCTATATCTAAAGAAGCAGATATTTACTTGTATGATCATTAAAGAACCTTGGATTTCTGAGACCACTTTGAGGAACAACATAGAATCTTAAAAACTGTCCTTGACATTACTTAAAGGCTCTGTTCCTTCTAGACAGAGACTGATGAGCAGCAGCCAGGACTGTGGTAGACTTGGTGCTTCAGCATTCACACAGGGATGTAAGAGTCATAGGAAACAAGACCAAGCCAAGAAATGTGTTTACAAAGAATCCCTTCCAAAGAGTCATTAGTTTTATCTCACATCTTCCTGTGCCTTTAGCTTTACCTTGGAACTTAACAAGAACCCTCTATGGTCAGAGTGATGGCAAAGAAGAATCAGCAAGATTCTTTATCATTGGGGCGAGATGTCCTCTGGCTAGGACATGTCAGTCTGCTCTAAGAAGATTTTCAAGACTCATTGACAGTGTTTTAAACTTCTCTCTGGTTAACACATCTCTTTGGATCTGTCCAGGTTTCTTCTTGGACAAGGGAATTTGAACATGAGAATGTCAACAATTTTCAACAGGAATTACAAATCTGCATTACAGGCTACTTAACTCTCTAAGCTGACTTCAGCCACACATCTTTCCCGTCAGTGCACAAGTGTAAAGCTTGTCTCAGAGTAGACGGTATGTGCAATCCCAGCCTGCCAATCATATGATAAGCATTTCAAAAAAAAGCCATGCTTCATCCAAACAGCTGACTGAGAGAAATGAACTCTCTGCATCCTTCCTTACTGAGCTTCAGACTATCAGCTCCCATGTAGTTGATCCATTAAATTAAAGCCAATGAAACTTCCAGAGATCCCATACTCTGGACTTTATAACTAAAAAATTTTACTGCAAATGACTATGGAATGTGTCAGGTGTATTTTTCTAAACTGTGCATTTATCTATTCTACATAAACAAGGATGTTTATAACTTCAGCTTGGACTCTTGTCTACCATCAAGCTGATGAATTCCTGCACACATATGACACAGAGAACTATCCCAGACCAAACTCTCTGGACTTTTGACTCTGGACTGGATTTATTTACATCTTCCCTGGTCCTTTTATTTCTACTTACCCATGCTGATCTGAGTTGGGAAAGGTTGTTCCTTAGGTCAGAAAGCAAAACTAACTTGAGGGTCCCAAGTTTAGAAACTGAGTCCCTAATTGACGGCATTATTGCCCAGATTAATATGTCTCCTACATCTCCTTTTTAAAATAATATAATTATATCATTTGCCCTTTCCTCCCTCCAACCCCAACCCCATGTACTCTGCCTTGCTCTCTCAAGTTTACGGTTTCAGCACATAAAAGTAATCTATTCATTCAATCTGTGTAATGTTACTTGTGTGTGTATAATTTCAGAGTTGACCATTTGGTATTGGATAATCATTTGGTGTGGTTCCCTACGGAAGGCTATTTCTCCTGGTCTCAGCTTCACTTAGCTGCCTATAATTCTTTGTATAGGGTTGAAGCCTCATAAGCTTTCTGCAGTCCATATTAGCATGTCCATTTCTGTTTTTCTAGTTCAACTCATGTTTAGGAAATAGTGATGATGTGACTTCATGGGTGTAGCTTCTGGCATTTCTAGGCCATACAGTCTCACAGAAAAATTCCCTGTTCTTCTGGCTCTTACAATGATTCTACCTTCTCTTATACAATGATCCCTCAATTATTAGGCAACTGCAATGGAAACATGCCAATCGTTTACAAATTTTTCTGAGAAAAAAAAACAGTAGAAATCATATTAAAAGATAGCATTTATTCACTGTCCATGTTTTAGCATAGATTGACTTCACAAACACTATGCAAATGTGTGTGGTTCATTCATTCACTCACTCAACAAATGCTTATAAGATAAGCCTCTACTACAGCACTGTTTTGATCTCCGCACTGAGATAAGGCCTGTGCTAAAAAGTTAAGCTGACCTTAATGAAGAGAACAGAGTGACAGAGAAACACTCTTTGCTCCCCCAACCCCCAATTTTTACATTTTCATCAATTCTACTTACTTTGTTAATCTTGAGAAAACACAACTGATAACATTTGATTCTTGGAGAAACAATAGAAAGTATTTATCAAGTTTCTTTTTTCTTTTTGACATTATGAAAATCTTTCTCCTCCTCACTACAACTCCAGCCTCATTAGTGCTGCTTTTCCTGTTAGACTGCCTAAGATAATTACTCTACAAAAGAAATGAACATAAGGCCCTCACATACTTCATGGTGATTACCATTATATACAAAATACATATTTCAGGTTTACACTATTAAATCCTTGATGAAGTCATGTGCCCTTACTGTTTATTCTCATGGACTCCAAAAGCAAAGGTAGCTTGTGACATCAGCAAGGAAGAAAGAACACTTTTTGCTGATTACAGAATCTACTCATACATATTAGGTGGAGACTAAATTTAGGCTTTTAAATCAATTGACTCTTCCAAAAGGTTGAAATTATTGACTAAATGAAAGATGTATCTTTTTCATTTCTATAAAAACAAGAAGTTGTCACAGCCTTTTATGCTTTATTGGAGATGGAAAGCTACAAATTCTGAGATACTCCAAGTTTTTAAACAGATGAGAGAATAAATTACTTAAATTTATTTTAAAAATTCATATTCAAATAGCATACATTTGTGTTAATTAATTATACATTGAAGATTCTTGTCAGAATTAGAGAAAACCATTTGTACAATGTCTAAAGGAGTAATATCAACTTTAGGAAGAGAAGTCACTATGTCAAATTCCTAACCTTTCCCATAAAATGGGAAACCTACCAATATTAATAACCACTATCATTTAACTAACATGAACACATACTTGACAATTTAAAGAACTACACATGTCCTGTCCATCAATAAGCCACATGGGAGAACTATATAATTTACTCAAGTGTTTAGCACCCAATTATACAGAAATGAATAATTCTGTTTGCAATTATAAATTTCAGAGTGCCTCTGTGAAAGCTATGTGATTATTTACCCAATTAATGGTTCTGATTAACACTAATAGTTTCTTGGAAGGGTAAGTATTGCTAAATCAATATTGTAAAATGGTTCATTTATCAAGAAATAGACTCTAGAACTAAAGAGATGGATCAGCAGTTAAAAACACTGGTGGCTCTTGAAGATGACCTGAATTCAGTTCTCAGCAACCACATATGGTCCTAACCATCCATAACTCTAGTTACTGGAGATGCAATCCCCCAGTTCTGACATTTGCAATATTAAGCATACATATAAGTGCCGGTAAAATGCTCATACACGTATAATAAAAATAGATATATTTGAAAAACATGTTCTTGCTCTAGAAATCTTTGAGTCATTACCCAAGTAAAGGCTTCTAATGAAATTCAAACATTACAAAATACCATCTCCTGGCTCATCCAATCAAAGAAGACTTAAAAGACTAGCCATCTAAGAACAGTTCATTAAAAACAAAAATAATCTAACAGATTTAAGGATGAAAATGTAGCTTGTTCTTTATTTATCCATACCACCTGAGATCATATGATTATTTACTCATTCAACAAACATACTTACCAAACTTACTTTATTAAGCACATATAGTTTTTCAAAGCAAAATCTCAGATACTTGTATCTATTTTATCTTTACTTTCTATACAAAGACAATTATCATCAAGTTTCTGAGGATTAAAGACACCGAAGCAAGCTGTTATAAAGATCTGAAAGATGAACATCCCTCTGACAACCCCCCTGCCCTCCCCACACACTGAGTTTATTGTTTAACTGGAAAAAGAAAACTATGAGAATATAGATAAAGTATTATATTCCAGACTACTTCAAGTTTCTCCTTATATTTATCTGAGGGTATTGTGTGGTACAAGCTAGAATCATTGAGAATAGGGACTCTCAGTGGAGAAAATGTCCTCATAAGATTGGCCTGTTGGCATGCCTGTTGGGCATTTTCTTCATCAGCTGATGTAAAAGTATTTTGAATTATATAATAAAGTAGGCTAAACAAGTTATGAGGAGCAATACAGTAAGCAGCGCTCCTCCATGGCCTCTGCATCAGCTCCTGCCTCTATCCGGGAGTTCTTGATCTGACATTTCTGGATAATTGACAAGCTATAATATTAAAAAGTTATTTCCTGCTTCAGATCAAAAGGTTTTATCACAGCCATAGAAACTCTCACTAAAACAAAGGGTAATGATGCTAATTGGATTTCAAGTGTAAAGCAAATATCCAAAAAGTACACCCAAAGAAATCCCCATCCAAATTATTTATGACTAAAGTTCCTAGAGTCAAAGACTATTCAAAATGTAGCAAAAACCAAAAAAAAAAAAAAAGAAAGTACAATTACTTCTAAATCACAATGACTTGAATATTGAACAACCACACATTTTTCATTAGAAATAATAGGTAGCCATGGCTAGAGGTCAGGCCTGTAATCCTAGCTACTCAAAAGGATCATGAGTTCAAGAACAGTGTAGGTAACTTAGTGAAACTCTGGTTCAAAATGTAAAGTGGCAGGAAGTTCAGGGATATAGTTCAGCAATCTGAGTGAATGCTTGCCTAATAGGCATAGATTCCTAGATTCAAGCCCTAGTACTGAAAAACAACAAGCAAAAGTTCAAAGGAGCCAACCACTGTGAAGATGCTTTCAGAACAACAAGCCCAGAAGGACAACCAGCAACAATGTCCTTTCCCCCAGTAAGCCAGCTAAACACCGTCTCAAATAAAAAGAAATAGTGATTACCAGCAGGCCTTCTCCCAGAAAACCATTAAAAGGCAGTTAGTCAGAGCCACCACAAAAAATATGGTAATAACAATTGGGAAAATGTTTTAAAATACTACTATTCTGCCTCAACCCCACAGACTATGTAGGCAAAAAGCAAAGAATACCCAAGCTGCAAACCACAACCCCTGACCAGCTTGGAATAAGTAGGAACTTAAGAGAGATACTCAGAGATTCCCCTAAGAAGAGAAAATAGAGAAGATCATCTTAGCAAATTGAGGTCATGGTGGGCTACAACCAAGAAGGGGTGGGAACAAATCATGAGAGAAGAAGATGGTTGAGTGAGAGGAGCAACAAAGAAGGAGAAAGAAAGAGATAAATATCTTGACAAAGGAAGCCAATGTGGGGTTGGAAAGAGACTGGGTGCTAAGGAAGCCTCCAAGAACTTACAGGATGTCCCTGGCTAAGTCTCCAGCCAATAGCAGAGAGCGTGCCTAAACAGGACTTCTCCTATAATCAAATGAATAACCACCTTAAATGTCATCACAGAACCTGCATCCAACAATGAAGGCTGAAGGCTGACTGGGAGGGATTGGGAGGGAGGGCAGAGCAGGGGATACATGGATAAAAGAAGACTTTTTTAATTAAAAAAAAAATGAAGAAAAAAATAATACCACTATTATGGCTTCAAAAATACAATGCCCTGGAATAAATCTAACAAAATAAAGACAGGATCCACATTCTGGAATCATAAAAGAATGGTAAAAAAATTTATAAAAGAATCCAAAAATGCACCACATTAGTGGGTCAGAAGACTGGCATAGGAAAGATCTTCATTCTCAAGTGATCTAGACTCCTAACGCAAGTTACCTAAAATCCGGGAGATTCTCCCAGTGTTAATTGGCAGCTAATAGTTGCTGAGGAAGGGAACATTATTTTATTCAGTAAGATAGTCATGCTCCTGTCAATAATACCCCATCGATGTTCTGGTGAGAGACACTCGTTAAACTTGGTGGGTCTCACACACACACACACACACACACACACACACACACACACACACACACACACAATACATGAGAGAAAAAGGGAGACCTATAAGGAAGAAGAATGATCTCAGGGGAAAGGTAGAGGGGCTATGGAAGTGAACGGACTAAAAATCATTATAGACATAAGTGAAACTGATTTTTAAAAATTCTATGAAGTTCTTGGTGCTTGTAGCATTGAATTCGTCAAGCTGATCTCACAGGTTATATGGAAAGATAAGGTGACCGCAGTTTTGAGAAAGGAGTGTAGGGCCAAAGGAATCATACCACGGGCTTCTAAGATTTTCAATAAGCCTACACTTCTAACAATGTGAGACTGGCAAATAAACTCATGGACCAATGACAGAACCGACCCTTAGAGTTACATCCAATTGATTGCTAATAGGTAAAAAGAGGTTCGATGAGAAAAAAAAAATTAGTCTTTTCAAAAACTAGTTCATACACAATTCATTAATGATGACACATAAAAATACAATATAAATTTACATAAATATTATGCCTTACACAAAACTTAAAATGAGCCATATATGTAAATATAAATCACATCTTTTAAAGCCTTTAGAATGAAACATGAGAAAATCTTGATGACCCAAAAACTATTTTTAGATGTGACACAAAAGATGTAATCCGGGTGTGAAAAATTCATAAACTGAGCATTATCAAACAAAATCCTGTCCTTTTGAATGACAGAGACTTAAAGGACAAGATGCCAACTGGTGGGGGCAGAGTAAACATTATACATTCAACAAAGGACTGTGGCCTGATGGATAAAGAACTATCAAAGCTCCGTGACAAGATAACAGCCCACTTTAAAAATAAGCAGAAAAATTTCCATAAAGACCATATGCAAAAGGTCAACAATCAAGCCTGGGGAAGTGACTCGGTGAGTAGAAACAGTTGGTGTTCACAATCCCCAGAACTCACATAGAGGTGGATAAAAAGGACAAACCTCTGTAATCCTAGTATTCCTGTGGGGAAGTGGGAGCCCAGACAGGAGAATCCCTGGAAGCCTGCAGACCAGCATGTTGTGTATATGCAGCAGAAAAACAATAGGAAAGGTAGAAGAGAGGACAAGTCCCCAAGATTATCCTCTGATCGCCACATCTATGCCATGGCATGCACACACGCGCACACCTACATACATAGACAGAGAGAGAGAGAGAGAGTGGGGGTGGGAGACTAGCCATTCTGAGTAATCTAACCAAAGGCATGGCATAACAAATAACACATCTTACTGATAAGAACGGCAGAGATTAAAGCTCTTGCTAATACCAGGTGCTATTAAGGAAGCCTGGTGCAATGCCTGGGGAAATGCACACACTGTTGTAGAATCGTATTTTAAGATGTGTTACTTTTGTTTATGTTGAATTTGTTTAATTCTATGAAGCTATGTTACTTTGTCTAAAACAACCAGTGATCTAACAAAGCACTGAACAGCCAATAGCAAGGGAGGAGAAAGGGTAGACAGGGCTGGCAGGCAAAGAGAATAAATAGAAGAAGAAATCAGGAGGGAGTAGCCAGAGAAGGAGGGGGACTCCAGGGGCAGCTAGTTACACAGCAAGCCACCTAATAAGAAACAAGGAAAGGTACACAGCAATAGACAAGGAAAAGCTCAGAGACAAAAGATAGACGGGATACTTTTTTAAAAGCTGGCAAGAAACAAGCCAAGCTAAGTCTGGGCATTTATAATTAAGGATAAGCCTCCATGTGTAATTTTACTAGGAGATAGGTGGCAGGTCCCCTAAAGAGCCAAAGAAGAGCTAACGCAAACAACGCCAGATTTAGGAAACCTGTATGGCTACAGGCGCCAGGTGTCTACTCTCCCTGCGCTGGTTACTTTCATATCTCTGTAACCTAAACACTACCATAAACAACCTAAATGGGGGAAAGTTCATGTGGCCCATGGTTCCATAGGTGTCAGCAAACTTCCCCCCCCCCATGTATGTAAGGTGTGATCAGCACAGGTGGTCACATCACAGCAGCCACGAAGAAAGATAAGGCAAATAGGAAGTACTAGAGCAATATGCAGCTCCTAGGGGCACAATTTTATCACCCACTTCCAACCTTCACAACTCCCCAAGAATAGTGTCATAAAGTCATCAAGGGATTGATTTGTTGATTAGATCTAATCCCATTCCAAACCCCACTAGCAATGATCACACCTCTGAAACAGGAGCTTACAGGGACATTTCAAACCAAAACACCTGGTATTTGTCCTAGAGAAAGAAAATCTTAATGCTAAAACATAGACATGCCTGTTCACAAATGCTATCCAATGACTGACCAGATTAATGCTGTTTTATGTACATACCCAATGGAATACTACTTAGCAATAGAAAAGAATACACTATCTACATTCAACAACATGGTTAAATACTGAAGACATTTAACAAAGTGGGTATCAAAATGTTGAATACCATATGATTCTGCATATAATATTTAAGGAAAAATCAATTATACAGAGACAAAAAAAATCAATGGCCAAGGGACATCACTAGAATATTTAACTTCAGTGGGATAGCATGAATGGTGGGTGAAGATTTTAGTTGATACAATTGCTCTGTTGTGAGATAGCAGACAGACAGGTGAGGTAAGAGGCTGAACCTTGTGAACACTCAGACTTCACACAAGATAGATTTGTGGTCATTTGGGAGATGAAGACAGGGATGTTGAGGCGCCAAATTTGAAGTTATTTTGAGGGATGTATAGGCAGCCTTCTTCCTGCTGGAAGGGCAGTGCTCTGCTGGCCCAGGGCCATCTCACCTCTCAACAGTCACTTCTGTCAAAGATGTATGTGCTTCTATGTAAAGGACAGGCGTCACCATAACCATGTTTTGTGACTGCAGGTAGTCTGGTCCTCAAATCCCTGCTAGGAATAACTTAGGTCACTGAGTTTTATTGACTTTGTCATTACAGATATGGAGAGAGAAGGTGGAAAACTGAGTTTCTTGTTTCGGTTTCAGTAGGTCCCTGGCTAGTGAGACCTAAAATATACAGAGTCAGCAAAGAGGGTCATCGGCCCCCTGTCTTCAAGGGCCTAGAAAAAGCCAAATGAATATTCTCAGACTAGCAGGAATTTATTACCATAATCTCAAAAGCTGCAGGAGGTGGGTGGAGCCAGAGGGGACACAGGAAACCTTTACCAAAGTCACTTAACTTTCTCTTGTCTTTGTGGGGCCCAGAAGCAGACATCATCCAGGAAGGAGCCAGCACCTAGGGGAAAATGCCTGACATTCCAAATGCTCCCTTCCTGGGAAGGGGACAGTGTCCAGGTACAGCTCTGATCTGCTGGTATAGGGAAAGGACCACTGATAAATGTTGAAACATCCCTAGAATTCAAAGCAGTCAATGAATTCATAACAGGTACCCCTAGGTCGAATTTGGTCCAATCCCAGGACTGTTATCCAACTCTGAGGTCCCTAGAGCCCCCCCCCCCAATAAAAGTCCTTGCTTCACTTCTCCTCAGGGTCACTCCAACTCCACCACTGTGTCAGAGGGTCAGAGTGACCCAAGCTAGCTTGTGAATAATGAGACTGTTTGCCATCGGACCGGTCTCTTGGTGGTCTTTGGGGGGGGGGGGGGGGGAGTCTGGACTCTGGGCACAACAGTCCTGACAATTGCTACTTGCATAGCGAGAATTCTCTCACCTTCCATGTCCAAGGTAGATGAACCTTCCTGATGTCTGTGCAAGCTCTGGCCAAGCGTTCCTTTTCTAGAATATCAAGAACTCTTTGTTTTCCAGAAAGGAAGTTCTCTTACAATTACAGATGTGTGGTTGGGAGAGCTGGGAAACTGAAGTCATCTGAGGCTGAGGGCCAGAAGCCTCAGCTAAGGCACAGTGGGGATCTGAGCATAGAAGGCTACCTGCTGTCCAAATCATTGCTAAGCCTCTATTTTTCCCCCTCAGCAGATCCATCACATTGTGCCCCTTATGTAAGGACACAGGAAAGCTATTTTTATCACAGCCTAAGAAAGGTCATCTATTCCAACTCATACAGTCACACTGTGTAATGACAATTAAAAAGACAACTACTGACTGGCTATTAAGCTGACCCTAACTTCTAGGAGGAAAATTCCACCATTTCTTCTTGCATCCTCTTCAAGAAACTGGAGAACCTTCTGGACCTATTACTTCATTCTCTGAGAGACCTGTTTCCTTGATTTTTGTCCACAAATACATTTATCTCAACTTTGTAGCCTTTCTATAATTATTTTTTACTTCTTAAAGTTTTTCACTCAATTCTTCATCTTTTATGAATTCTATATTATTATTAAGACTGCAAAGTTTGCCATATTGTGTTGAATTCACGCTGAGTGCTAAGCATTGTGTGGTAATCCTCAGAACAGCATTGTAAGATAACCACATGATTTCTATTTTGCAAATGAAAAAGTGAAGGATCAGAGAGATTAAAAAAAAAAAAAAACTTGCATAGGCTAGGACATAAGAACTCACATAGGCGTTCTGACTTACTGACCACAAAAGACTACAAAACTCCATATTTGAATGGGACTTTAACTCTTATATAAAACTTTTGCTAACTGCCCAGGATTAAAAGTAAATTTACTACAAAGATCTTTCAAATACATTTCTGAAAAACCTTATAAATTCTACAAAAGATATCATCTTGTCAGCATCTTCAATGGGAAGAAAGATAAACACTAAAAACTAATTGTTGCACATCACAGGGACCAACATATGGCAAGGAAGGAAGGGCTAATGATGTCATCTAAACTGCATATCACCCATTGTAGAACTCCTGATGTGGGAACTCCCCATTCCTGCCACCCCCCCTCCACATACATACTCAAAGAACCAGCCCTTGGATACCTCCCACAGGGAACCTCATTCAGCCAGTCCAAAGGTGGCACAGAAATTAAGGAAGTGGCCAACCGGTCCAGCTTGAGACTCATACATGAGAGGAAGCCCATCCATGATAACACCTGAAGAGACAGGACCCAATGCTGGGCATCCCAGAGACCTAGGATAGAACCAAACATAACTGGCAAAAAAGAAAAAAAAAAAAAAAAAAAAAAGGTCAATGAAATGTTTCCTAATGATATTCTGATATACTCATGGATCATTGCCTAGCCCAATTGTCATCAGAGAGGCTTCACACAGAAACTAATGGAAACAGAGGCAGAGACCCATAGCCAAACACTAGGCAGACCTTGGGAAATCCTGTAGATGAGGAGAAGGCAGGGTTATGGTATCCAGAGGGGCCAAGGTCACCATGGGAAACCACACAGAGTCAACTGACCTCGGCCCATGGGGGCTCACAGAGACTGAACCACAAAGGAGAGAACTGCCTGGGACTGACCTGGGCCTTCTGTACGTGTTGCAGTTGTGAGGCTTGGTCTTCTTGAGGGACTGTTGGCGGGGGATCAGAGGCTGTCTCTGACTCTGTTGCCTGCTCTTGAGACCTTTTCTTCCTGCTGGGTTACCTCATCCAGCCTTAATAGGAGAGAAGGTGCCTAGTCTTGCTACAACTTTATACTTCAGGACTGGCTGATATATGTGGGAGGGAGGAGTCAACGGGAAGATTCAGAGGAGAAACTAGGAGGAAAGGAAGGAGAGAAAGGAAACTGTGATCAGGCTGGGGAAAAATAATTAAGTGATTAATTAATAAAAAAATAAAAATTAAAAAGGAGATAGTTGTCAAATTGCAGAAAATTGAGAATGTAATTTAATTCTGCCACTTTTTAAGGCATGTCCCAAGATTAAATAAAAGGAAAGAAGATATGAAATGGATAAACATGAAATTCTAATTTTTAATTTGATGCAGAAATAACTTTAATATTTGAAATCAAATATTCATTGCAAAAGGAGAACATTATGTCAGCCCAAAGGGACAAAACTACAAAATTTCTCCACAAAGTACCATCAGAAAGGAGATGCACAGCATGTTTAAAGCAAGGAAGTAAACTGCAAGTGTGTACACAAGCTACAATCACAGAACTCGGGAGCCTGGGGCAGGAGGCATGTAAAACTAACAAGGTCAATGAAGACAAGCATGTACACACACACACACACACACACACACACACACACACACACGGGAGGAGAATCAAAGAACAGAAGTATACTGAGACAATAGGAAAGAGAAAGGAGGAAATGGGAGAGGGGGAGGGTAGGACAGGGGAGGAAAGAGAAAAGAAGGGAAGTAGAAGAGAAAGAGAGCTGCTTCCATTTTCAAATTTGCTTCCCTTGATATGAAGTAATATTTTATGGTAAGAGTTTTGTCCCACAGCCTCTTCTCTTAAAGCATCCACATGGCAGCTCATGTAACTGGGCCATAAAGGATCCAACCTCATAAAAGAATTAATAGCTTCTGAAAGAAGTGGACCAAGCCTTGTGTGGTTGGATTTGTCCTTACAAATTGTTGGTTGTCTGAACTGGAGAGCTGGTGGTTCAGTGGTTAAGGTCATTGGCTGTTCTTCTACAGGTCCTGAGTCTAATTCCCAGCCACCATATGGTAGCTCACAACCATCTATAATGAGATCTGGTGCCCTCTTCTGACCCTCAGGTATGTATGCAGACAGAACACTGCATGCATAAAAAAATAACAAAATATTTAAACAAACAAACAAGAAACAAATTGCTAGCTGTTATAGAGCAAGACCATCTTTGTTCATAGACGACACCCTTCTGTACACGGCCAGACCCTTTTCTGCCTCTGTCACACTGTGAAATGCCGCCAAGAGAAATCATGCTTTTTGGATCATCCAGCCATTAGAAAAGTGAGCCAAATAAGCTTCTTTTCCTATAACTAACCAAGCCTATGAGGATTTTTATCATAGAATCACAAAGTATTCCAATCCTATTCATAAAAACCCAACCCTTATAGCCTCACCTCCCAATACCATTGAATTGGGTGATTTGGAATCAGGCTTCACCATCTGAACTTTTGAAGGGAAAGCAGACTTCACTCTAACTTTGGATGGCTACAATTTAGGCTGAGTCCTAAATTAGCTGTGGGTTACAACCATGCTTAGAACGAGGGCTACTGGAAGCAGCAGATGCTGTGTGTGCTCAAAGATCCCATTTGCTGATGAGAGAATTCTAGAGTGATGCCATCATTGTCAGTGAAACTTACCACAGAGATCTTCAAGCTCCAATTCTCACTCATTTATTTCCCCACCTCCTCATCTCTCGTGTTTAGCAGCTATTCAATGATGGCTGAAGAAAAGCCCTCACTTCCAGCTACTATGTCAGTTGGCCAGATTAACCTCAGGAAAGAGTTAGTTATCATGGAGAGGGTAGCTTCTCTAATAACATACTTTATCTGCCTTGCCCAAATTGGTATTTGCTTGGGTGGTTTTGATCCTGGGGCTTAGCTGTCACTGTGCACCGAGTGAGCTTCTCATCAAACAGCATGGCCTGAGTTTTTTTCAAGCAGCATTATTCTAAGGCTGCTGACTCCCAGCTGCAGCTTGATATGCAAAAATGTGACTGTAGTTCTCTTTAAGGATAAGCATTAAAATTGGGTCAGGAAGAAAAACAGGTTGCAAAGACACTCTGCGGAATGGACCCTTCAAATGAGTGTATATACATACGGCAAGAAGTCTAGGAAAACAAGGGAGATCTGAACAAGATTATCTTTGGGGGATTACTAGCCATTTACACTGCCTTTATACTGAAACATATTCCTTACATCTTTTCCAGGAGATATGTATTCTCCAACTATATAAAATAAAAAAGCTCATTTGCATATCTAATTGTCGTTTCAGAGTTAATTCTTGGATAAATTCATAAATGTCTACAATGTATTTTGCTCATATTTACCCCTAATTCTCTGCTTAACTCTTTGCAAAACCACCCCCCCCATTCTCCTACACACCCTATCTCTCAGCTCCATGTTCTTTTCATTTTTAATAACCTAGGAAGTCTAATTTATGCTGTCCGTACACACATAGGTTCAGGACCATCCACTAGAGCATGGTGAACCTATCATGGGTCTCACCTTGGAGAAAATTGACTCTCTTTCCTAGAAATGGTCAACCTAATTCCCCAGCTAGGGGTGGTGTTGGTAAGTTCCTCCTAAATTCATTCTACAGTGTGAATTGTCTTTATCTTATACAGGCAACCACAGTTGCTGTGGGTTCATGAGAATAGCAGAACTTTTACAAAGCTATTAGGCATACATAAAAGTCAAACCATTTTGGAAATGGAAGACATGATACTTTGCCCTTTGCCCATTCTGATTTTCACTTGCTGAAATTTATATTTGAAGTGAGGCCGCTTTCTGGTTTGCTTGACTGAACTTTAACCAGAAAGCCATGAGGGACTGCAAAGTATCAACAATTAAATAGCATGTTTGCTAGGCTAGAGTTCATTATAACTGTAGACAAACACACACACATACACACACTCTCTCTCTCATTCTATTGTGTATATATGTGTGTGTTTATATACTCTGAAAGATCTAGTGGAGAGACTAACAGTTAAAAGAAAGGAAACTCCCCAGTACTCAGTATATCTCAGCAAATCCCACAAGGAGAAAGGTTTTTATCCACTTTCCACCCTAACGTCTCATTTGCTTGAATGCTACAGAATCATCAATGGTTCTGCTCTTCTTCAACCCAGAACTTTCATAGCAAGAAGCACTTCTCAGCAAAGCTGTCTACAAACAGAACAACAGACTGGGCAACAGCCTGACTTAAGCTGAACACTGGAGTTTTGGATGGTATAGTGCATCTGAACCTCCGTTAGATGACAGATATATCTAAGGGCTTATGGGAATCTGAAAAGAAGCATTATCCTTCTTTGCCTATGTTTAAAATCTCGAGTGAGGGAGAAGATGAAAATTAACATGCAAGACTGATCTTTTAGACAGATATTGGAAGATATGCCCTAGATGGGGGCTAAAATTATGGTTTTTATACACAGAAGCCCAATATTTGCAAGTCCATATTTAGGCAGTACTGAAAGCACGGGCCTGCATCTTGAAGGTTGCCCCAATAAACATATAGCACAAAAGAATACTTCAAAGAACCTCTTCTCAAGATACAGAAAATCCCACAAATAACAGATGCAAGAACATGCACACTTCTTGTTCACAGCTCTTCAAATAACAAGTGCTGTGAGAAGGCAGGGAGAGGACGTGGAGAAAACAAATCCTTCTCACAGAGGCCTAAAAGGTTCCATTTTTGTACCCATCTGCTTCTGTGAAGGTGACAAGGGATGATTTGCCTTCCTCAGCTGTACTTTCTGATCTTTAAAGTATCATAAGTTTCCAAATTCAGCATCAGCTACTCAGGATGACCTCATAATCTGTAGAGGAGACTGTTAGCAGCCTTTGGGTGACTAGAGACCCACTGGGCTTGCCTCCAACCTCTTTCAGATTGAAAACTACTCTTTTATGTTGACTTCCTTCCTGAGATTGCCCATCCTCTACCTATGCAAAATGCCAGTGAAATTAAACAATGTGAACAAAATGAAAAATAGACTAAAACACTTTACAGTTGTTTACCATCATTATCAGCCTAAGAAAGAATCCAAAGAAACTAAATCATCTTTTTAAAACAGACTGAGCATCAAGAGAAACATGATTTATAATTTATAATTTTCTTCTTTATGAAAACATGGTGCACTCAAAGATCATATTTATCCATATCACATATTTTGCTCATACCTAATACTCTAATGGATTTTTTTTCTTTTCATTTTAAAACTTGTACACACACCACAAACAGCTGGGCTCCTGACACCAAGATGAATTTACTTCTGAAGCTATTTGTTAATACTGAAATATTCACAGAGAATAGCCACAGGTAAGTCAAAGCCATTAGCAAAATGGGCAAAAAGCAAACAGATGGACAACATGTCCTCTATTCATGTAGTCAACAAAATCTTTCTGAGTGCATTCTATGTGGCAGGCACTATTTTAAGAACTAAGCTTTATACTGATAAATAAAACTAAGTTCCTGCTGTAGACTGTTTACCTGAATACAACATAGATAGAGATTGATGTAAGAAGTGAACTACCTTAAGCCAGCACAGCAGACACCATGTGGTGTGGACTAACCTAGAGTGGCTTGCTCTTCAGCTGATTTGTGCCAACTTCCCAGACTCACAGTAAAGCAAAAGATTTAGATGAGGCAAGGATTTTGGACCAACAGCTAGGGAGCCTGCATGGAACCAACCTAGGCCCTCTGCATAAGTGTGACAGTAGTGTACCTTGGTCTGTTTGTGAGGCTACTAGCGGTGAGATCAGGACCTGTTCCTGGCACCTGGATTTTGGGAACCTGTTCCTTATGCTGGGTTGCCTGCCCAGCCTTGATGCAGGCGAGGAGCTTGGTCCTGCCTCAACTTGATGTGCCATGCTATGCTCAAGCCCATGGGAGGCCTGCCCCTTTCTGGACAGAAATGGAGGTGGAGAGTGAATGGGAAGTGAGAGGTGAGTGGAAGAGGAAACTGTGGATGATGTGTAAAGTAAACAAAAATTAACTAACAATAAAGAATTATGTGTGTATACAGGAGGGGGAATGGGCAGACAGTATTTTAGATAGGACTTAAAAGAATTCCTAGCAAACTCGTTCTTTAGTCTAATCTTAGTCTTTCCAAATCTTTGCTACAAAAAGTGTTGTATGTCAGTAAAGAGTTGATTTTTTTTTCTTTGCTGACCTTATTTGACAAACTAAAGAGCTAATAACCCTCATAACAGTTGCAGATTATTTTTGGAAATTGCATTTGTTCTTGATTACCAAAGGTCTAAGAATTCTGTTAGAAATGAGGGCGCCTGTATAAGGCTGAGTTAGCAGGTATGCTAAACTTCAGAGTAAAGCAGAATTGTTAGACCTCAAATTAATAAACATTGATATAGGAGAATCAGGCCAACAAAGGCAGGTGCAAAAATCCTTGTATCAGCGTTTTTAATGTGTAAGTTGATTTTCATGTCTGCTGGAGATCTGAGTGACTGAAAACAAAGGGAGAGAAAATATGACTTCGATAATTCAGAACATTCTGGACTGTTCTCCTCATCTGGTTCTTATTCATATTGGACATGAAACTGAGGAAGAAAGAAGCTGTCATTTTTTTCCTATGGAAAATCCATGAACAGAACAAGCCTGTGTTTGTCTGTTTCTTTCATCACATAGCAAGGATTACTTAGCTTCCACTCTGGTGTCTAAAGCATGCTGCCAGCTTTTGTCTGGGATCTCATCAGAGTGGCCTCTCCTACTCATTTCTACCAATACTCACTTTTTAATGATACATGATAGTGTGATAGTGAGTGAGATAAGGGACAGAAACTGCAAAAATCTAGAGTCCTGTTGAGAAGTAGCTGTCACCAACAGACTGGTTACATGTCCCTAAAATTCAGATGTTTAAGTCCCAATCCCAATAGGATAATCTGTGAATGTGAGACTACTAGGAAATGATTAGGGTTGGCGAGGGTCATAAGGTGGACCCTGTGATAGTCAGCACTATTACAAAACAGATAATAAAATATGAGCATGCACTGCATGCATTTACCAAGAGGAGTTCATGTCATGATGCAACCAAGGTTCTACCTCAGAAGTATAAGAAAATAAGACAGCAATTTGTTACAGAAGGCTGGAATAAAAAGGATTTAATACTGAGAGGTAGGGTACTGACTTACCAAATATGTATAATGTGAACTGGCTGACTGCTACATCTAGATGAGCATAGAGATGAGTGCTGGAAACAGTTGGTCCCAGAAGGAAAACTATATAAGTGGTGGATCTGGTGAGAGCTAAGAAAAAGATGGAGTTACAATAGGGCTGTCTTCTTCGAGAAATCATAAACCATCTGAGGGACTCTTGGTGGAAGGGTGGAGGGGGACCGCTCTGCCAAGGTCTTAGAAGAGTAAGCAGCATGTTTTGGTGACTGGAACATGTGTGCTGTTTGTAACAGCAAAGGACTTGGGAGGAAAGACATGTAAACAACATTATATATTTAGCTAAGGAGACTTCTCTAAGTGATGGTCAAAAGGCAGCTTCCTGTCATGTCCTCCCCAAACACACACACCCTGACAGCTTACTCCAAAAGCTGAGAAGACATGAAAGGAAGATGAGACTACTGGGGAAGAGAAAACAATCCTAACTCTATCCTTAAAATGGGGAAGTGAGGTCAGAGGGGAGCACTACCACTGCTGTAGCCAAATGGCCCTTGAATAAGGTTGTTAGTGTGGGTGTGAGTCCTGAACCTAGTTGACTAGCCCAGTAGGAAGGCTGCCTGTGTGCACTGAAAGCCAGGAGATGAGGAAAAAGCTGCCGATTGCCTGGGATTTTATAAAACAAAACAGAGATACCTCCAGCTGCAAATGCATCTTCTTCAGACAGCCCGGGGTTGGAAAAAAAGTCTAAGCAATCAGGCTTTCATTCAGTGACAAAATCTGTTAGTTTGGGGAGTTGCAACCAAATATTGGAGAAAAGTAAAGAATCGACCTAGTTTAGTTTACAGATGATGGGAAGTAAAGTGAAAAATAAAATACTATTTACCATGAGGTAAGAAACAGTTCCAAAATCATGGGAGGGGCTCCAGAGCATAGATTATAGTTTTCCATTAAAGATTAAAATATCTCTAAGTTACTCCTATACATATCTAAGGCAAAAAGAAAAGTATTTCTTTGGAAAAATGAATGGTCTCATTAAACCTGGCCTAATTATGTATGTAAATATATTGAGAATAGTGGTTAATCACACTTTTATGCCTGTTATACTGAAACTGCTAATAGTGAATTCAGAACTGTACCTTTAAAAGTCTGAATGTTGGGAAGCAAAGTCATGAGCCCATTTCCTATTTCATCTCCGTATCTATGAGCTGAGTAAACTTCTTTCTTTCTGAGAGTTTTAGTCCATCCAGGAGCTGATCTTTCTCAGCTGCATGCAGCTGGCAGCCCAGTATCTCAGTTACCAGTCCTGTTTGGACAAGAGGGCTTTGAAAGCACTGCTTTAATAAGTCAGCCTTGGTCCTCAATGGAGTCTGATCATAGATGATAAGCACCTCTTCAAACACGACAAGGCATCCAGAGCAGAGGCAAGATCCTCAATGTTTCAGGTTATGTTCTGTGTATATAATTGAGGAGAAAGGAGTTTAAAGAGAAGGGGGAGGGGAGGTAGAGAGAGAAAGAAAGATCTCCAAGTCCCCAGAGAATCTTAACAAAGTGAAAGACAATTGAAAGTACTTCCCAGGGTTCTTACTCTGCAGAAGGTGTGACATTCTTCAGAGCAAAGGATGGCAGACTTAGGCTAGGATCTGAAGAACAGAGCTGGGGGTGGGATGTGGCTCAGCAGGGAAGAGTGCCTCTCCACACGTGGGAGAGCTTGCTCTTGGAGCCCTGATGCCCATGTAAAGAAGGCAGGCATGGCAGTACATGCCTGTGACTTCAAAGCTGTGCAGGGAGAGATGATTGGTAAAATCACTGCTGCTTGCTGGCCAGTCATCCAGCAGAAAAATAGCACACTCCAGATACAAGCAAGGACCCTCCCTGTCTTGAGAGAATAAGACAGAAAGTGAACAGACAAAATGACAGGTCTGCTCCTCTGGCTTCACACACAATCGCACACTGCACACACACACACACACCTACATATAGCACATACATGATGTGGGAATGCGTTTATGTATGCTGTGAATCTCAATCGTTAAATAAAGGAGCTGTTTTGGGCCATGGCAGGCACCATAGAAGAAGTAGGAGGAGAAATCAGAGCATAGGTAGGAGAAGCAGGGTGGAGTCAGAGGCAGATCAAGCCAGCCACCCAAGGAGCAACATGTATAAGCTCAGGTGAGCCACAGGCCACGTGGCCGACAGATTAATAGAAATGGGTTGATCTAAGATATAAGAGCTAGCTAGCAATGTGCCTGAGTCATAGACCAAACAGAATGAAGTTAATATAAGCCTCTGAGTCATTTCTGGGGGTCTGAGCGGTGGGCGACTAAGCAGTCTCGGGCGGCAGGTCTGTGGGTCTCTGGGCCTCCAGCCGCCCGGGACTGAGAAACCCCCACTACTACAGATGGCGCATCCAACGTGGGCGATTATCCACTTAAAGCCTGAGAAAGATTAGAAAGGGTTCTAGATCACAGAAACTGAGCCAAGGCAGCTTCCAAATTGTGTATACGAAGCAGGCCATTGTACAAAGAAAGCATGGTCCAGGTCACATTCAAAATGGCGCCAGCAGACTGGCGGCAGGCAGTGTAAGCTGCAATCAGGCGGGTTCCTGAAATCTCACAGAAGACTCAGTAGCATGTGATTGATTTTAGATTTCTGTTTATTTTGAAGAAAAAAAGAAACAAATTTTCTTCGTAGCACCATTTTCTTGGGTGTGCTCTGTTTACTGGCCATGAATAGAGAAACGCAGTCCCTTTAAGAGAACTTAGTGATTAAGCCTAATTTGCAAAAACTATGCTTCTTTTTAGAGAGTGTATTTTGAAAGCTCTTACGGTTAGAAGATGATTAAAGATTCACAATAAAACAGATTCAGATAAACAGAAAAACCTGTAAACGGGTTACAATGTTTGTAAAAGGTACATAGGCTTCAGAGAGAAAAGAAAGAGGTTAGAAAAAGTCTTTAAAGAGAGAAATAGAGTAATAAAAATATAATAAGCCACGTAAAGATGGAAAATAGACACAAAATCTGGATTTGGGTTGTTATTGTGTTTTCTTTTAATTTTTTAACTGTTAATGAGCTAACTGCAGAAAGACAATGGATTGCAAATGCAAAGGCTACTAAGTTAAACAAGAATATATATTTTAAAGGTATTTTGATTTTGAAATTTGTGTCTAAGGATTTATTGCTTCAGAAGAGTTCTGCTTTTTTTTCCACAGAAGATGAAAACCTGTGGATTGCTTCCAGGCAAATATGGTTTCATCAGCCAAGACCCCCTGAAGAAAACCTCTGATGGGAAGAGATGGCCAGATCAGCTTCGTGGCTGCAGATTATGATCCAGTCTCAACAATCCATGAGATTTTCAACACCCCTTAATCAGCAGGAAGTAGTAATAGATAACTACGCCCAAATCCCCCAAATATTGTTTCTAAATGTTTGTTTTCATTATAAATGGTTAATGGTCATAGTTAATCTCTTTCTAAGAAGAAAAAGGGGATATGGTATATAAATGATTTTTTTTAAATTAGATTATTGAATTTAATTAGATTAGGAAATCAGCTGTTAATCTCAAAATGCTTTACATTGGTATAGATTTTGGTTTATTGATACAAATTTAAGGTCAATTTTGTTATGCTGTATGTGTTTTTCTATTCTTGTTTAAGGTATGATGTTCATGTAACTGTTTTAAAATTGTAGTGTATAATTAGGAAATGAAGGTTAATAGTCACCTTTGATAATCAAACTTATAGTTAGGTTAGTTAGGATTTTTAGGTATACAAAAATATATTTCAATTAGGTAGGTAATCTTCAAATACTTCTAAGACCTACAGAATATGGCCTTTAAAATGTTTTAAGAGCTTAGACTTTTCTGGACAGTGAGACAGATCTGCTCCTGGCTGCACCAATCTTCTTCAAGGGAAAAATGGGCATCGAAGAAACTCCATATGGAGTCTACTTTATTTGTGGTAATGGTTAGCCACTGGACATGAACCTGTTCTTATATTGACTGCTTGACAGTATGCTGTTTAAACTGGACATGCAGGTTCCATAAGAAGATGACCTCTGAACTTTGGCAGAACAAGCCAAGATGGTCATTCAGGTTCCTACTTTACAAGAAAACTGTCAGAATTCTTCAGGACTCGAGGAGACGCAACTGATGAACTGTGCCAGAATGGGCAGAGAAGATTTCCTGCTTCAGTGAAATGGAAAGAGACTCTGAGCCTGTAGGCTGAAGATGGATGCCCCAACTTTATAAAGGAACTTTGGGTGACTGTCCAGGCTGATAGGTGTCATCTCTGTCCTTTCTAGAGTTTAGAAGTCGCTTGCATTTCTGGTTTACTTGGGTAAATATATCTTTCTGTGGTCTTTGATGTAGTTGAAGATTAGATAGTTATAGGTATAGTTTTTCTTAGTCATTCGAAAGGTATATTGCATATAAAACTTTAGATTCATAAAGATAAGGTAGATGATAGAGTATTTTCTTTAATTTTGCTAAATACAAATAGACTAGATATTGTAACTGTAATTCTTGCTTGATAGCTATTATGTTATATGTAATAAACCTTCCCTTTTTTGATTAGACAGAAAGGGGGAAGTGATGTGGGAATGCATTTATGTATGCTGTGAATCTCAATCTTTAAATAAAGGAGCTGTTTTGGGCCATGGCAGGCACCATAGAAGAAGTAGGAGGAGAAATCAGAGCATAGGTAGGAGAAGCAGGGTGGAGTCAGGCAGATCCAGCCAGCCGCCCAAGAAGAAACATGTAAGGAGCACAGGTGAGCCATGGGCCACGTGGCCGACAGATTAATAGAAATGGGTTGATCTAAGATATAAGAGCTAGCTACCAATGTGCCTGAGTCATAGGCCAAACAGCATGAAGTTAATAGAAGTGTCTGAGTTGTTTCTGGAGGTTTGAGCGGCGGTGGGTTCCTAAGCAGTCTCAGGCGGCAGGTCTGTGGGTCCAAGTCTCTGGCCGCCTGGGACCCAAGAAACCCCACTACAACACATACATACACACGTGCAACCCACAACAAAAACAAAATGAGATGAACATAGAATTAAACTGTATTTCTTTATCCATAATTGATTTAACAAAGAAGGGTTTTTTTAAAACAGCTACAATGCATCTGACTATATATGTTGTTGTGTATCTTGTTTGTATGTGTGTATATGTTTCTGTGTGCTTATGCAAAACAGAAGTGAATAATGGCAATAATAAAACACAAAATGGAAAAATACTTACTGTAAGCTACTAACATAAAGTATAATTTGAAAATAGTCTTATTATACTTATTATACAATATATATATACTATATAGTATACTATACTAGTAGTCTTATTATACTAGTAGTACTATAATATACTGCTATATTACATCAAGCTATAGAGAAAATACCTAAAACATACAGAAATATGACTGATATGTGAAGAAATAGGAAAATATGACATTATAAAAATGTTCTATTGAAAACTAAAAGCAGGAGAAAATACAAGACTGAAATGGGAAAGAAGGAAAAGCAAAGCATACATGATTGAAAGGTGGATGAGAGAATCTGCTACTAAAGGCTGTCATCAATATCCTGTTCCCAGAAATGGATAAGTCAAGCAGGCAAAGAAACCAGCAACCATAAAGTCACATCCTATTGATATGACAAATGTCAGTGGGCTCTATACAACCACTGTAAAGAGAGAATTATCCTTGTCTAACCTGAGATTTGACCTCTTAGAATCCTCCACCCCTGACCTATAATCAACCCATGTGCTGTTTACCAAAGCAGGAACTTTCCAAAGCTTGCACAATGAGCCCATTGTGACCATTGCTCCAGGAAATGAATGTCCTCAGGTGGTCTCCTGCTTGCCCAAGATTTGCTATTGTTTCACAGGAAACATGCCTGCCTGACCACAGGCTGTTGCATTCCTAAACTCTGTCCTAAGATGACCTTTGGCCCCACCCTGTTGTAACTTTCCTATCTCACAAGCCCAGATGTACCCCCTCCCATACCCAGAGTGCTATATAAAACTTCTGCCCTAAAAATATTTGGCGCTCTTGGCTTCCACAGTGCCTCAAGCATACATGCGTGTGTATAATAAACCTTTTTTTTCTCTTTTTGGAAAAGACAGCTCAATTATTGGGGTCTCCTTTTTTGCCTACCGTTGCACCACAGCTAAACACACATTGTCACTCAAATGGACATTCACAAAGAAAGGTCCCATGCTGAACCATCAAGCAAACCAAGAACAGAAATGCAGAGGTCTATGGGATAGAAATCAATAAAAAGGTAACTGAGAAAAGTCACAAAACATATAGATATTGAAGCATACAATTCTAAATACTACTTCAGAAAATAAATTTCTAAATATTTTTAATGTAGTAAAAATGAAAGTTCAGCCTATCAAATATAGTGGGTGAAATACTCAGAGAGAAACTTGTTGTGGGATTCGGGTGTCAGCTGGTGGGGTCCAGGGAAGCTTATCCAGGGTCCTGGGCTCCTGGAGGGGGTGTGGCCAACCCCATTGATAAGGGGCTGCCGGGACGCTGAGAGGCTCTCTTCACTTAACAAACCTGGGGCAGGGTCTCTCAGTTTTGTCTTTACAGGAAAATGGATACAACTATTTTTACGGCATTGACGAAACATTGAATAATTACTCACCTGCAATAGAAGACAGACTGAGGATTAAGGGATGTACAAGACGGACTACGAGACCAACTGATACACACATGCAATACTGGGTAATTTCTCAATTTTTACTGCTTTACATCTTGCATCTACATCTCAAAAAAAAATGGTCCTGATTTGACTATTAATAAGGCTGGATTTGGATTGGGAACTTGTGGCTTTCTCCCTCTCTAAACCCAAGCATATTGGTAAAGGAATATGAAAAATTCTGTCTCACATCATAAAAGCCACCTGGTGTGAGACAGAAGGCAAAATATTTAGGGACCAATATTACTGTGACTTCATCTTAAACCTCGTTCCTCCCTGTTTCTGTACCTCTCAAACATCTCATTCTGTCTACTTAATATCCACAATGCTTAAGTTTTCCACTGTAAATAACATTTCCTCCTATCAGCTATCTACAAAGAATCTGGAACCGAGATGGGGCCTCCACCGGAACAACTCCTGCTAGAAAAACAAAAATAAAAGAAAGAGTATGAGAGAGAGAGAATAAGAGACAGATAGACAGACAGCAGAGACAAAAATAGAAAAATCAAGAACCTGGTGCGCACCAACCAATAATTGCCTTCAAGAAATAGATTATTCAAAAACAGCTGCAAGATAGCTCCTTATGATTATCCTTCAGATCACACTGCTAATTAAGTTTCCAGATGGAGTTAACCACTATCCTAAAATTGGTTATAGATGTATGTGGTCAGTCCATTAAGAACTAACCATTGTTTTAGCTTTTACAGGATCCCAAAGAGATGCCATCGCCCTTAAGTCAGCAGGAAGCAACCTTATAAACGACTACGCCCCCTTTCCCAATAAGTCTTATGCTCCAAAGGTTGTGGGTAAAACTGGGTAAAAGACAAAACTATAATATACCATCAGAGATCTTTTTTTTGTAGAAGAGAAGGGGAATAGATAGGATAGATAAAGGTAGACTGTTCTACCTACCTATACTTCATTTTAGCTGAATGTATGGGCTAAGCTAAAGACAATTTGCACTGTCATAGATATCTGTATATTGATACTAATGCAAAATCATTTTATATGTTTAATTGTGATAATTTGTACATTGGTACAAAGTTTAATCTGAGATTGTTTTATGTAACCAAAGCAACTTGTACTCCGATATAAATCTGAATCTGTAACTATTATGTAAAGCTGAATTTGAAATTGCTATATTTTATGTATGCTTCTACCTTTGTTTAAAATATTTGCACATCATTGTCATGTATACTATGCAATTACTACCTTCATTTAACTATACTAGATATAATGTATGATTGCACTAGTTATGATATATGCACAAGATGTTTTATATACCTCTGTTTGGATGATATATATGTATTTACATGTCTAAAATGCTGTGGACACTTTACCTGGTAAAATACCCCTGGCTAATGTTCGATAGTTCTACTAAGGGTCATTGTTCAGAGATTGTACACCCCTTATATAGGTATTCTAATTTTTAGTACAGGGTTTATTCCTTAAGACGATAAGATCTGCAGTCAACACTATTTAAGGTATCATATCCCAGTCATGTCAGATACAGGTTAGAATATCATAGATAGACAAGAATCTTCAACCGTTTCATAGACCCAGAGAATATGGCATTTAACATTTAAAATTTGGCCACGAGAGACACGACGACTCCTGGTGTCACTGCTCCCTTCACGAGATGGTGTTGAGCATCAAAGATACTCCATTGGAGTTGGTCCTTTTGGCAAAAAATGGCCGGTTGAGTAAGGAACTGTCCTTACCTTGATTGCTGACAGTACACACATGATGTCAAGCTGGATGAACAAGTTGATAGATGGAGACTGACGAAACCTGCCTAGATAGGATAAGACAGTCCCTTCAAAATTGTTCTGCTTGTGAAAAGATCTGTCAGATACCATAGGCCTATAGCCAATCCGATAGATGCTCTAACGGTGCACAAATCCAGAGGTGATTGTCCAGGTAGCTGTGTTGCTGTCCTCTCCCAAATTTTGGAAGTAACTACTTCCATATACTTCTGTCTTTCAGACAAATTCACCTTCCTTCTCAGGTCTTGAAGAGGTTGAAGAATAGATGTTTAAGGTTTTCACCCTAGTATCCCTTAGATAAGAATACTCAGGTGTTAGATTCTCACTTTCCCAAATTAACCCTTTAAAATAATCTATACACCCTACTATCTACCGATATTCTAGAACTATTAGATGTACCTTATATAAGTTAGGCTTTGATTAGCAATTATACTTTGACCTCTCCTAGATACTACCTCATAATAATTCCTACTGTACATAGTCTTAGTTTAGAACCTTCTTAGTTAGAAAAAGGGAGGAGATGTTGTGGGATTCGGGTGTCAGCTGGTGGGGTCCAGGGAAGCTTATCCAGGGTCCTGGGCTCCTGGAGGGGGTGTGGCCAACCCCATTGATAAGGGGCTGCCGGGACGCTGAGAGGCTCTCTTCCTGGTTCCTGACTGCTGGAGGGAGGCTCACGTCGTCTGTCCGTCTGCAGACTCCGGTCCCTGTTCAGGTGCTATTGTAATCTGTTGCCTGTACCGTAAGTGTTGGTTTATATTCTAATAAATATCTATCTGGTATTGGTGTCCTTGTGGGTAAACTCCGCCTACAGAAACTTGTGGGGGGAAAATGTCTTCAGAAACTAGAAAAGGCAAATGTGAAGAAGATAAAAGGGAAGTCCAATGGAGCATAAGCCAGAGAAATTAAAAACAAAATAAACAAGAAAATCCATGAAATCAAAATTAGTTTTCTTGGCCCTGAGAAGATAATAAAATTGATAAGCTTCTAGAAAGGTTAATTAAATATAAATTACTGTCATCAAAATTGAATATATCTTATATACATTGTTTACAATAAAAAATGCAATAAGCAACTACTTTATATTCACATATTTGATAGTATAAATGAAATGTACTAATTTCATAAATTTCATAATTTCATAAATCTTTTATGAAATTATATATAATTTGTCAAAAGTAACATAAAAAAACAAAAATGTTATTAAGTCTATAACTGTTAAAGAAATTAATATGGAACCTTCTCAATCATAAACCACCATTCAAGTCTACTGGGTTTACTCATAAACTTAACCATATATTTGAGGAAGAAATTATATATCTCTTTTAGAAGATAGAACCAAAGCAAATTATTCTTAATTCATTCCACAAGATTAACAGACACCAAAACCTAGAAAAGATATTATTATAAGAGAAAACTATAGACCAATTGCTCTCATATATGTGTGCATATATGTATATGCAGACTCTCAAGAATAGATTGAACAATGTGTAAAATTAGTCATGCACCGACACTATGTAGAATTTATCTCAGACATGTAAAGACGGCTTAATCCCAAACAGAAACAGTCAATAAATTAAGATTAGAGAAAAATTTACAATTAGATAAAATTATCTTCATAACTCCTTCAGGTAGCTCCAGATTAAATAAATGGAAAAGACCCTTTAATATCAGGAATACAGAAAAATGTCTGTTCTCAATATTACTTTCTAAGTACTTCTTTTAAGATTATAGATTATTTCCCTCTTCCTTTCCTCCCTCTGAGCTTTTAATATACCTCTCCTTTCTCTCTTTCAAATTCAGTCTCTTTCATAAATTGTTGTTAAGTGTGTGTGTGTGTGTGTGTGTGTGTGTGTGTGTGTGTGTGTGTGTGTGTATTCCTAAAGGTATAAATACAACCTTCCCAATCTGTATAATGTTACTTGTGGATATGCTTTTAGGGTTAACCATTTAGTGTTGGATAACCAACTGGTAAATTCTTCCTGGAGAATACTGCTTCACCTACTCTCAGCATCCCTTAGTTGCCTGTAGTTCTTTGTGTACAGTCAATCCTCTTTCCCTATCCATGTTATCATGTCTATTGTAGCTCCTGTTTAAACAGTCATATCAGTGAGGTTGTGTAGGTGGAGTTTCTCTTAAAATGGACCAATCCAAGATTTATATTTATTAAAATATAAACCAACACTCACGATACAGGTAACAGCTTATATTGGCACCTGAACAGGGACTGGAGTATCCGAGTGATGGACGGTGAATGCCAAACCGGTCTCTCCAGCAGTCAGGAACCAGGAAATGGGCCTTCCCCGTGTCCCATCAGCCCCTTATCAATGGGGTTGGCCACTCCCCCTTCAGGAGCCTGGGACCCTGGATCAGCATCCTCATATCTTATCAGCTGACACCTGAATCCCACCACAAGACTGTATGGGTATAGCTTTTGACCCTCAAAAGAGAAGCTATCCGACAGCAAACTTGCCGTTCCTCTGGCCCTTTCATCCGCCCAGCCCTGTCTTCTGCAATGATCTCTCCTGGGCCTTGGGTTCAGGAGTTTTAGTGTAGAAGTGTCTGTTAGGACCAGGCTTCACAACTCTCTACTTTGGTTGTGGTTTTCTATAATGATCTCTTCTGTCACAAAGGGGAGTTTCTTTGGTGAGAAGTTCTCACTACTATTTTGTAACATCAAACTGGAAGTTCTAGATGCAAATAAAAGAAAAGCTGTATTATCTTGAGTACAATAATGACTTTGAAGATAAATATAACACAAAAGACAGGGCCTAGGTGTAGCTGAAACACTTGAAAATCTGAATTTTATTAAAATTAAAAACTTAAACTAGGCATGGTGGTATGTGTCTATAACTCCAGCACTCAAAAAAACAGAGGCAAGAGGAGTCTCACAAGTATAAGGCCACTCTAACCTTTTTAAAAATTAAAATTTCTCAGTCTATGTTACCTCACTCAGGATTTTTTTTTCTAATTCCATCTATTTGCCTGCAAATTTTAGAATGTAATTTTTTTCTGCTGAGTAGTACTCCATTGTGTAATTCATTCTTCAGTTGAGGGGTATCTTGGTTGTTTCCAGGTTCTGGCTATTATAAATAATGCTGCTATGAACATAGTTGAGCAAATGCCCTTGTGGTATGAATGTGCATCCTTTGGGAGTGGTATTGCTGGATCATGAGGTATATTGATTTCCAGTTTTCTAAGAAACTGCCATGCTGACTTCCAAAGTGGATGAATAAGTTTACGTTCCCACCAGCAATGGAGGAGTGTTTCCTTTGCTTCTCATCCTTTCCAGCATAGACTGCCATGATCTTAGCCATTCTGACAGGTGTAAGATGGTATCTCAGAGTTGTTTTAATTTGCATTTCCCTGATGGCTAAGGATGTTGAAAAATTCTTTAAGTGTCTTTGTTTTTTTTTTTTTGTTTGTTTGTTTGGTTGGTTTTTTTTTTTTTTTTGGCCTTTTCAGATTCTTCTGTTGGGAATTCTCTGTTTAGATCTGTAGCCCAATTTTTAATTGGATTATTTGGTATTTTAATGTCTAGCCCCTCTATTTCTTCATATATTTTAGAGATCGACCTCTGTCAGATGTAGGGTTGGTGAAGACCTTTTCCCATTCTGTAGACTATTGTTTTATCTTATAGACCTTGTCTTTTGCCTTGTAGAAGCTTCTCAGTTTCCCATTTATTGTTACTCTCAGTGTCTATGCTATTGGTGTTATATTTAGAAAGTGGTCTCCTAGTCTAATACATTAAATGCTGTTTCCCACTTTCTTTTCTATCAAGTTCAGTGTAACTGTGTTTATGTTGAGGTCATTGATCCACTTGGACTTTAGTTTTATGCAGAGTGATAGATATGGATTTATTTACATTATTCTACATACTACCATCCAATTATGCCAACACCACTTGTTAAAGATTCTTTCTTTTTTTCATTCTATATTTTTGGCCTTTTTGTCAAGAAGCAGGTGTTCATAGGTGTGAGGATTAAAATCAGGGTCTTCAGTTCAATTCCATTTATCCATATATCTATTTTTATGCCAATATCAAGTTTTTTTGATTACTATAGCTCTATAGTAGAGCCTGAAGTTAGGGATGGTGATGCCTCCAGAAGTTCTTTTATTGAACAGGATTGTTTTGGTGATCCTGGGTAGTTTGCTGTTGTTATTTTTTTCATATGAAATTGAGTATTGTTCTTTTGAGGTCTGTAAAGAATTGTGTTGTGATTTTGATGAAGATTGCACTGAATCTGTAGATTGCTGTTGTAAGACTGACATTTTTACTATGTTGATCCTACTATCCAAGAGCATGGGAGATCTTTCCATTTGCTGATATCTTCTTCAGTTTCTTTCTTTAATGACTTAAAGCCCTTTGCATACAAGTCTTTCACTTCTTTGGTCAGAGTTGTTCCAAGTTATTTTGTGTTATTTGTAGCTATTGTAAGTAGTGATGTTTCCGTGATTTGTTTTTCAGCCCATTTATCATTTGTATATAGAGGGACTATTGTTTTTTTTTTTAGTTAATCTTGTAACCTGACACATGGTGAAGGCCTTTATCAGCTATAGAAGTTCCCTGGTAGAACGTTTGGAGTCACTTATGTATATTATTATATCACCTACAAATACAGATAGTTTGACTTCTTCCTTTCCAATTGTATGCCCTTGATCTACTTTTGTTGTCTTAATGCTCTAGCTAGAACTTCACATACTATGTTGAATAGATAAGGGGAGAGAGGACAGCCTTGTCTCGGTCCTGATTTTAGTGGGATTGCTTTGAGTTTCTCTCAGTTTAGTTTGATGATGGTTGTTGGTTTGCTGTATATCGCCTTTATTATGTTTAGGTATGTCCCTTGTATCTCTAATCTCTCCAAGACCTTTATCTGCATTTGATTGGTTATGATTTTCTCTACTTGTCTCCAGCTGTTGCAAAGACAAGTGTTCTTGATTTAGAGTAAGGACAACACTTATCCATGAATATGAGGACAAATATTTAGATTGTTGTTGGCAACCATGCTGGTTTATTAATGTGATGGTTATATTTCTTCTCAAAGATTTATGACTTCATATTTATAACTCCAATATTAGTAGTTACCAAAATATCCAAATTATGGAACATGTAGAAATAGAATGCTACTCTATCCTCGATAAGAAATCATGAAGACAGCTTAAATACCTGTTACTAAAAGAAAGAAACCAACCTATGAAGGCTGCATAGTCACAGCCTCAACAGTGTAGCCTCTAATAAAAAAGCAAAAATATGAGATAGTAAGAAGATCAGTAGTTGGGAATCTCAGGATGAGTTCCCAGGACTTTTAACACCTTGGAAATACTTTATATGCTATATATACACCATTACAAATTTGCCTAGGTCTATAAGGCTTACAGCGTCACATAAATCTAAAGGAAACATGGACATTGAGTGGTTATTATGTACAATTGTAGGTTTGATAGCATTAGCAAACAATGCCCCACATGACAGTTGGGGTATTGACCCTGGGAAAGGCATTCTTTACATATGTGCAAGGAAGGAGTATATGGAAATTCTCTGTGCCTTCTCATTTTGCTGTGAACCTAATTTCTTTTTCAAAAACCTAATTGAAGGTTTTTATTTTCCAAAAAAAAAAAAAATTAACTCACTGACATTGGAATTTGGGTATATTAGCAATCTACATTTTAAAATAATAACAAATTATAACCAATGGTATCATAAAATCAAAACAAGGACATTAAGAAGTTTTTAGGAATTTATACAATTTTTTAAATATTAATACTTCCCATATATGCATATAACTTAAGAAGGTTAAATAAGTATTTTAATATGACAATGCTACATTGGTTAGGTTGTATTATCAATTTGACACAAGCCAGAGTCATCTGAGAAGGAATTTCAGCTAAGAAAATGACCCAGTCATATTAATTCATAGGCAAGCTTGTAAAATCTTTCCTTGATTAATGACTGGTAGAGGAGTGCTCAGCCCACTGTGGGCAGTACCACTCCTGGGAAAATGGTCCTGCCATTTGAGAGATCAGACTAAGCAAAGCTTGGGAGCAAGCCAATAAGCAGTGTTCTTCCACAGTGTCTAATTTAGCTCCAACTTGCAGGTTCCTCCCTGACTTCCTTCCATGTTCTCAAAGATATAGTAAGTCCTTCCTTTCACTGTTGCTTTTGGTCATGATGTCTTTGTCATAGAGAAGAAAGTCCAATAAAATGACTTTAGCTAACATTTGATGGATTAACTAAAAAGAATACTTGATTTTCACAAAGTGAAAGGTTAAATAGTTCAAGACCCTGCAGTTGCCTCAGGACACACTCAAGATCAGTTTGTGAACTGGAAGCTTCCATTGAGAATTCAATTTGGGAACTGCATAAACCTAAAAGGTGTAACTATCTCTTCTCAAAGTAAGAAGTCTCAGTTATTGTAAATAAATGATTAAATTTTTTTTTTTTAAAAAAAAAGGCCAACATGGGCACAAAAAAGGATAAAACATTTTATCTCTGCTTTTTAGATGTTTTGCCTATCATATCTTATGAAGCACAGGTTAATATTATCTCTAATAAGGGACAGAAAGGGAGTGGACCTGGATCAGAAGGGAATTGGGAGGCAACATGGAGGAGTTAAAAAGATGGGAAGCCATCATTAAGGTATGTTATGTGAGAAAATAATTTATTTTCATTAAAAGGAAAAGGGAAAAAAAAGAGAGCGTGCCAACAATTCAAGAAAACCATCATTTCAACAAACTCAGATTTTTACCTTGCAGTTTTATTTTTTTCAAAACCTTATAAATAAATGTGCCTACCATTAGCGAGAGTGACCACTGATAAGAATACTTCTGCCAGCCTGGAGGTCTCTGCATTTATCAATGATTCTCCTGTTTCTCCTTCTGGACCATGGTCACTTTTACAGTAGAATTATTCTCCTTTTCCTTTAATAAAATTACCTCCTACCAAGCTTGGTGTCTTGACCCAATCATCCGACTACCTGGGAGACCAAGGCAGGAAGATCCTGTGTCTGAGGCCAGCCTAGGCTACATAGTGAGACTCTTTTTTTAAAAGGCCGTATTCTTGTATAGAATCTTTTCTCAGAAATTAATGTTCCTTGCTTGTACTGTGCACAGAGTAGTTTCACTTACTAATGTTTTAGAAATTTTAATGTACTATCACATTAAGTATTAACTAGTAATAACCATTTTACAAAGAAAATTAAAAAGTAGGTTACTATGTACTACAAAAACCAAGAATTAAATTTCCACATGCTGTCTACCAGGTACCAGTGCTCTATAGAAACTTTTATTACTACATCAATTTACAATTTCAATAGGCATATGCCACTTCATAATAAAATTCTTAGTGTGGCAAAAAAAAATGCTTATTGACAGACTCCAGTGCATCTAGCTTCCATATAGCAGTATATAAATAAGCCAAAAATAAAACATAGCTATGAACATTTTAATAGTCATACTTAAAAATTATCTAGCTATTTTGTGAGTATCAATCACTTAACTTATAAGAACTCAAAAATTAAAAGTTACTAAGAACATTTTGGAAACTTACTTTTAAGAAATGTATACTGTAACACTAAAAATTAGGCAAAATCTCAAGGTCCCTGTTAACTACCTTTTTCTAAGATTTTGTTTTATGTATATGAGTCTTTCACTTGCACATATGGAAGAAGACACACGTGTTTCTGGTGCCCAACAAGGTCAGAAGAGCATGACAGGTCCCCTGAAACTGTTTTACAACTGTGAACTACCGTGTGGGTGCTAAAAACTAAGTCTGGGTCCTCTATAAGAGTGATAAACTCTCTTCCTGGGTGAGTCACCTCTCCAGCAACATCTCTCCACTCCTGTTAACTATGTTTAACCTACTTCATCTGATAACTCAAGTAGACCAGAAGTGTATGCTGATTTATATTTATGTTAAAAATTCAGACCAATAGTATATATTAAGCCAGTAATATTAAGATAGTCATGTTGATCAAGATTTGTCCAAACTATGTGGATTTGAAAAAACAAGGCTGTGGATCTGTTAGTTTCTGTATTTCTGGCAATTAGTGAAGATGTATTTTGTATGAGACTTTACTTAGATCTCCATAGGATTTTACCAATGAATTTGGTACTATCACCTGGAAATAGAGAATTGCGATACAGATGTATGTATGTGTGTATGTATGTATGTATGTATGTATGTATGTATGTATGTATGTGTATGCATGCATATACACACTAATATACAAGAAGCTTCAAACAGACCTATTATTTTCTAAACATTAGATATTGGTCAATCATAAAAACAATAGCACAAAGCTCACTATGAGCTCCCAGATACATTCAAGTTGTCTCTTACTTTTTTTTACTTCTCACTTCCATCAGAATTGCATTTCTCCTCAGTATGAGGCTTTAATACCTTTTACTGATGTGGGAGAGGAGACTTGAGATTTTTACTTAGCCTGACATCCAATTTTACAAAGACTGTGGATTACATTTTAACAAGATACCAAGAGGTTATTAAGCATCTGTGGGTGTATTCAATCCTTGTCTGAGTAGATGAAATGCTCTGCCTGTTTCCAATTATCCTCAAGATGATTTCTCTTGGGGTCTCTGGGCTCTTTGTGAGCCCCAATGAGACAGGAATGCTTAGGACTGAGAAGCAGGAGGGTGATGGTATAGCATGAGGAGGAGAATGAAGAAGGTGGTGGTTCTTTCTTTACTGAGGAAATAACCCAAGATCAGGTGTTGCACAAATAAAGGAAAACCAGAGCCAGATCTCAGGGAAAGGCTGAGATATCAAAGAGAGTAAACATCTTGGTCAAATCTCACCCAGCTGTCTTCCAGCTTCCTCAGCCTCACTCCTCATGGCTTCTACTGCCTGCTCTGTCTTTCTATGCCTGCCTTAAATACCCTCTTCACCCAGTTGTTTCACGTCCAGGTTAAGATTAAAGGCATGACACCACCATTTCCTGCCTGGGAGCCTGGACCTCCCTCTGTAAACAAAGATGACCTCAAACTCAGATTTGCTGGGATTAAGAGAGTAGGTCACCACTCCTGGATATTCCCTATGCTGGGATTAAAGGTGTGAGTCACCACTCTCTGATCCTCCTAGACTGACTGTGGGTAAATCCCTCTGATATCTCAGACTGGTTTTTATTAAATTTGAAACATATCTCCACATTCAGGAGCAGAGGAGAGCACAAAAGTCAGGAGGAAGTAAAGTTTAATGTCTAAAGATTTATTAACCAGGCATAGTAATAGTGTGACCCCAAGACAAGGGGCTGGCCTGCACTGTGGGCAATAGCAAAAGACCTGTAATTTGTGAAAGGTTTTTATAAATATCTGTGGGATGGGTGGCATATTCATGAAAGTAAGGTGACCCTTCTTCTTTACCAAATTTCAGCAAACCAGATCTCCCTTTTATGGTATTTCTTCCCATGATCTTTTAGGAAATCCAACAGAAGGAATTAAAATTACAAAACTAATTATCAAATCAAGCCATTGTCTTCGTGGCTTACAGACCTTTTATGGTTATCTGGCATTATAGTTAATAAGACTTAGCCTGGTGCCTTGGCTCCTGGTAGATTGGAAAAAACCTCCCCATGGTTTTAAGGATTCTTAACTACAAAGGGCATTTTAATGATTAAGAGATACAACTCTGTTTCCTTGGTTACCACTATCTACCTCCTTGGCCAACTAATCTTACCTCAAGGAATTTACTGTGTTGGGACAGGCTTGGGATCCATAGCTTTATCTTCCCCCCCCTCTTTCTTTCAGAATGAGAATATCTGATCCATCAGTGTATTTTAGTACTGGTCTGGTTTCACAGCTAAGAATTTTGTGACAAGAGGAATCACATGTAGAATCTCTCTTACATCTGATTTTGATGAAGTTTAAATGAAGCTTTGACTCTAGAGTTTAGAGTGGATCTGGAATGATTTATACTCTGGAGGTTATTCAGAAAAAAAAAATGAATGCATTTTGCAATTATGAGAGATGTGATCTGAATCAAGGGTATGGTGCATTTTACAGTGAACTGAATGCTATGTCCCTTGTGGCTGATTACCTGAAGGCCTAATCTTAGAAACTGATGTTTGGAAAGTAGATAGAATTAGATCAGGTCAAAGGAACCATTCTCCCACTAATGAATTATTGCCATGATTTCCAAAGGAGGAGGACAAGAAATCTCATGCTCTACCATGTGAAGACAAAAGCAAAAAAAAAAAAAAAAAATCCATCAACAAATCAAAATGAGATACTTTACTAATAACCAAATCAGACACTCCCTTGATGATGGAAGCCTCAGCTCCTGAAAGTGGGAAGTGGGAATTTCTGTGTAAATCACTAAGCCTATGGGTTGTTGCTTATTGTGGCAAGATAAAACCACTAAAACATTAACCAAGAGTTCCCTGTTACTTTGGTGGGGGTCTTAGAGAACACACAATGACGAGATAGATATAGAGGACAGCCATGCCAACCCTGTCACATTCTCTATCTAGGCTGAAAAGGAGAGAAATGTAGGAAGACACTAGCAGTGAGCTTTGGAAAGTGACAGAGTGGCGGGGTAGCCACCGAGGTGCTAATCACAGATGTTATGGCGTCTATACCAGTTTCTCCACACACACTCCTCATGACCCTGTGTTCCAGTTTACAGTTAATTCCTGCTTTCAGCTGTAGGGCCATCATTTTTATATTTGGTCCCTTTTCTTTCATTCCCTCTTCCAAGTACATTAGTTGCTATGGAAACCATGATGCTGATTTTAAAGGTGGAGTTCAGAGAGGCCCACAAGCACAGAGGAAAAGCAATTTAATCTCAAGGTTTGAAATATAGACCCCAAGTTGGAAAATTACAGAAGGCGTGTGGGCCCTTGACCTCAGAAATACAACCTGTGTCAGAACAGCTCACCCTCTCAGGCCATAAGTAATAAAAATCTAACAGTAAAATCATCCCACAAAGGCAGAAGTTTCTATGCTATCCTTCACTGGAGCTTTTTACATAAACAATCCCTCAAGGAAAGTGCTTCCCATAAAAACTTCTGACTGAAGGATTTATGTCTTCTTATTTCTCGGGTGTGAGCCACACTTAAGCTCTTACAAACCATTGACTTGTTACAGGTACATTGCCTTCTGCTAAGTTAGAGCTCTTAAATTTTTCAAACATCTTCAGTCACCAAAGAGGTTTCTCCAAAGAACTGTCAAGAGTTCAGGTCAGATTCCTTGAGTGGCTAGTGGGAGCCCTAGTACAGTATCACAGCCATTTCTCACAGCCATTTCTCTGTCTCTCCATTCTCTCTCTCTCCCCCTCCCCCTCCCCCTCCCCCTCCCCCCCCCTCTCTCTCTCACACACACACACACACACTTTCTTAATGGCCTCAGACCATATGCTTAAATTTATCATAAGCCCAAGAAAACTCCACTAGCCCAATTCAACCTCTTATCTACATGACCCTCTCTTCAAAGTGTGAGTAGATACCTAGATGGATATGTAGACACAGGTGCAGATATAAATAAACATATATATATATAAGTAAAATTAATGTTGAGTTATGATCCAAAATGTTTTGACAATCACAATAAAACTATGTACACTCCAACTTATTTAGTTCTTTCTTTCTTTTATGAGCTTTCATAGTGATGAGAATTGTACTTCATGAATTTATGCCCACTCCTTAAAATACTCCACATATCCTTTGAAACTGTATCTTGGAACTGTAGGATCAGGTTAAAATATCCAGGTTCTTCCCTCTAGTATTAAATAGGGTAACATCAGTCTCCTCAGTGTGTCCCAAATCAAACAAGGTATGTTAATGGCATTTAGTTCTAAGATGTGACTGGAGGTAAGGCAATAAGCAAGGCATTGATCATGCCTACAACCAGAAACACTAAAGAGTCATTTTTATTCTTTGACAGTTCTGCATGTGTATAATAAATTTTAGTCATTTCCACACACGCTCTTTTCCTTCTTTGATACCCTTTCTTTTGTTGAAATTCTTCTTTCAAAATCCCTTCCTATTTGTGTGTGTGTGTGTGTGTGTGTGTGTGTGTGTGTGTGTGTGTGTGTGTGTGTCCCACTGAATTCAATATGGCTGCTTTCATGACTGTGGGTCTGAGAAGAGTAGCCACTGAAGCCAGCAAGAATCTGTAGGAGAAAACTAAGCTGGGAGAGTTACTGAAACCTTTAGAGTAGAGAGGCAGCCCCTCCTGGATTAGAGGAAAGAGGTAGATAGATACGCACATTAATCTGTCCCTCCTTTGGCTCTATATCTCCACATCCTTTCTCCCTTTGGATGCACCACTCCAGAATACAGAAAATATGAGACCTACATACCTTCGTAAGTCACCAAATCTCAGAGTGAAGAAGAATGGAGGCAGATCTGGAGTTGTGGAGGATATTTTTTGTATGTAAACTTATTAAAAAAAAAAAAAAAAAAAAAAAAGCTGTTGCCCACCAGGGATTCACACATTCTTACACAAGTACTAGGGGCCTGAAGCATCTCCATGATGTTGAAAGACACACACACAAATCAACTAGGAAAAAAAAAAAAAACTAATGGCCATGCCACAGAGTGACCACCAAGTCCAATGGCTCACAGGTCTTTCTGAGAAACTTTATTCTGAAAGAGGCATCTAGGCTTTATGCTTTACATAGACTAAGATGCCAAGCTCTTAGAGAGTTTCCCCATTGACTATGAACAACTCTAATAGAATATTTGACAAACACACTATATTCTGTGCCACATGATTGAAAATACTATATCTAAAAATAATTCAATACTCACAACTCTGTGGGCTCTGTTTTCTAAATAGCAGGAGTTCAATGCTGAGAAATGGAGATGTTATATACCAAGCAATCCAGTGACATCTGATTCTGAGCAAAAGCACTCTAACACTGAAATCTGCATTCCTAAATCCTAAGCTGAAATACTCTCTATCCTGGGTTTATTGTTAATGTGACTGCTGGCCTTGTCTTTCCACGTCATCAGCATCTAAAATCAGAACAGGTGCAAAAGTAGCTACCCAGAGTTATAGTGTTTCACAGCTGAAGTAAACAGTGACAATTCATTTTATCAGTGAAGAGTTTCACACAACACAAATGTCCACAGGATGTGGGATGTATTTTACCTGAGATGAGTATGCCTCAAAGAACCAGTAGAAAGTTGGCAATGTATCTCTTGACCACCAGTCACCATACATTTTAACTTCATTACAGTATCTCTAGAATGTAAACCATGTAAGGCATTATAAGAAACCAAGAAAGAAATTAGCCCAGACCTTGCCTTTTTGGTTTGACCAGAACAGATAGAGGGGAAATGGATGTCACATTTGAAACATAAAAGGCTTTCTCACTTTCTGTGTGCCTTCAGGAAGTGCAATGGAGTTCAGAAAATTTATTGCTTTCTTTCAGAACAGCTTCATCAATTTTGTAGGGCTGGATCCTAGAGAAGATATCTAGTTTAGAATGCTTAGATTATGTAAAGTAAAAAAAAATTTATAACCCAGAGAATTTGTCTAGAGCCAGCAATAGCCTATCAAATTAGATGCAAAATCACTGCCATTTAGAAATCTACAGTTTGAAATTTTTGAGTTTTAGGGGCAGAAGGTTTATGTTCAGTTCTGTTTTATAAGACAGAGTTTCTCTGTGTAACTTCCCTGGATGTCTTGGAACGTTCTCTGCAGACCAGGTTGGCCTCAAACTCACAGAAATCTGCCTACCTCTGCCTCCCTAGTGCTGGGTTTAAAGGCATGCACCACAACTGCAGGGTGTTTAACAGATTTTGAAACATCAAGGATGCTTTACCTTTTGCCCAACATTCATAAGAGTCTGCCACCAACCACTCAGCAGGACGCCATCACCCAAGAGCTCTTTCCCTAAGAACTGAGCTATAAATATCACTACAGACTTAAAGTATTAGAAGGGAGTAGACCTCTCAACAAAAGGAACAACTACAAAGTATTAGAGAGTTGTTTTTTATGTTGCTGGCCTTGAAGTGTGTGTTTGGTGTCCAGCAGTATGGAGACACTTTACCATGAAAAATGAACTCTAGCCTTTATAATTCACACTGAAGGCTCCCAGAAGAGTGCATAGCCCCTTTTCTCTTGGTCTATAAGGCAAGCCAGCTTAGTAAGGGCTATTTATGTCCTAGGCAATAGTGTTTGGCCTGTGTCTCAAGACAGAACAAACAGGCTTTGTTCTTACCTCAATTTTTTCTACCATCAAGGTGTTTCTTTGAAACTCAAATACACTGGAAGACTGATATGGGATGTCTTTCTGTATACTGTGAATTACCATTGAAAAATAAATAAAAAAAAAAACTGTTTTGGCCTATGGCAAGCCAGCTAACAGGCCAGCAGGAAATCCAAGCATAGATAAAGGGGAAAGAGGGCGGAGTCAGGGAAAGACACTGTGAGCTGCTGCCAAGAGAGCAAGATGTAGAGAATCACAGGTGAGCCACAAGTCATGTGGCAAAACATAGATTAGTAGAAATGGGTTACGATGTAAGAGCTAGCTAGCAATAAGCCTAAACCATAGGCAAGCAGTTTGTAATTAATATAAGTGTCTGAGTCATTTGGGGGGGGGGGGGCTAAGCAGCTGCTGACTGTTCTGAACCTTGGGGTTAGGCCAGGCCAGAAACTCTTACTACAGAAGACAGGGTTTATCTTCCATATCTATGAAGGGCTACTCACCTAACCTGAATCCTTCCCAACTTTTGCTTCCCTCATCACTGAATCCCATCCAGCTATACCAAAATTCTGTCACCTCCTAATTTTACACTAAATCCCTGAAGGCAGATATGTGAAATTCATTTTTAGTACATTCAATTATTCCTCTCATACTCAGAACAGGGGTAGTTTAATTTAGCATAATTAAATAGGTAGGGGTTGAAAAACTATAGAGCTAATAAAAAAGACTCCCCAGTGTTTATATGTCCCTCCCCCTTTGACACTCTAGTGTTAGTGATTTCTACCTTTCTCTAAAAAAAACACACCAGTGATTTCCAGGGCACTGTGTTTTCAGTGGGTACTTGTCTAAGCACAAATACCTAAACTGTTGCCAATACCTAATCTCATTGCCTGTGTACTTTTCCTGGAAAAATAGGACCAACCCTGTTTCTAACATCTGTAGTGCTGGTTCTCTCAGATACAGGAAGCTAGACTAGAACCTTATATTAATCTCCTAATCCAGGTTGTCTTACATTGTGACAACTACCCATCAGTTGGTGTCAAGAATGGGAGGCCTAGGGTGCATAGCACACAGTATCAGTATGAATGGCTATCCACCACCAAAATTTGCATCAGACCTCTGCCTCCTTAAATGCCTTCAGCACTTACAACTCCTTGTGGTTTATGAAAACAAACCAGCTCTCATTCACAAATCAACGATTCTGGCATACGTTGGAGTAGAAGGCACATCATATCATACATAGCATGATGTTCTGTCAAGATACATTAAAAGATATCAATTTCTACATCTATTTGAAGAGGGGGAATTTTTATCAATACTATTAGAAGAACTAGATATTCAACCACAAAATAAATTCAAGAGCAGATAGTGTGTAACCAATAATGTGGATGGGCCTTCCTCCATACTTTTCTGTGGCCAGATAGGGCTCATAGCTAGTCCTGGGGGAGGAAGAGATTCTGCACTAAAGGAAAAATCCAAGAAGCCAGTTAAAGTGTATGGAAAGTCCAGGGAATACCAGGCTATGGATCATAGTAGACAACATGCCCCTGTGATGGAAGAGAGTGAGACATGGTTGAAAACACTGTTTGGTTACAGCAGTGAAGAATGTCTGCATAATGCTTGGACTCTGAGTGCCACAGGACTCCATGTCAGCTATCAACAGCAATGCACTCAATCCTCATGCAGTGACTGTCAACACTAATTGTGCTGATATGAGAAATTAGAAGCTGTTTGCTCTATGCATGCAATGGCTCTTACAGCCCAGCACAAAGCAAGAGATGTTTTCAAAAATCTAATATGAAACAAAGAATGTAAAGTAAAAATTTTATGGTAAAGTATTATATGGGCTATCCTAAGTAAAATAAAACTCTTTTGCAATCATTTGCATCTATTCCATTTTGCCGTTTTAATATTGTCACTGGGAAAATTTTTATGCAAGTGCAGCCGAAACTGTATTTCTGCTGAATTTCATTGATTTAATATACGGTTGTAAATAGAATCACAAAGGCTCTCTGTCCCATCTAGACATCTGTGGATCTTCATTGGACTTTGTGAATGTTTCTGTGAAGGATTTTAAAAGACCTTCAGTCATTACAAGGAGCATAGAATTTCTACAGACACACATTCTTATTTCAGTTTATACAGCATTGTCTGGGAAGCACATCACATCAGATTCCAGCCCCTAAGAATCCAATGAGTCATGCCTGAGAAGAACCTGAGATTGCCTAGAATATCCACTTACCAAGTTCTCCACAAGATCTGAGGCAGGTGGCTGAGGTCCACACTTGTAACTAAAGATGAGATCTGTGTAGACAGATTGGAGCGTCCACTGGCACTGATCAGCCAAGAGAGGGCAGTAAGAGGAATGAAAGGCAAAGAATGCATTGAAGAATTTGATACCACGTGTCTGGTATTTAAGACTCTAAAATGTTGACATCATCCTCTAAGGAATCACAACTTAAGTATTTTTTACTTATATTTTGGCCGAGAAATTTTCCTATTATAGATTTTAATTACATAACAAAAGGTAAGGTCAACAATTTGTTCAAAGCTTGACACCTCTAAAGACCCTATGCTAGCTTATGTGAGAATAAAAATATCACCCAAATGCCCAAATGTGAAGGCTTCCCCTTCCCCTTCCACAGAGTATGTTGTTCTGAAGAACCTGCACACATTCCCCCAATGTTGGGGTTCATTCATTGTGAAGGAAGAAAGCCTCACCTTCTGCATTTATATAGTTATCTGCATTTATATAATTATTTGTTGACAGATCTGATTTCATCATTAAAAAGGAAAACTATATTCCAAGTAAGATAGAAGCATGAACATTGTTCTGAGCCTTTCCTTCCACACTTATGTCCCTCGTGAACTTGATAGGGCAGCTGGCCAGCTCCATAGCACCACCACTAGCCCTTGAGCTACAGACTGCCTAGCTACAGAAAGCACCTACCCCATGAGGAAGGCTAGCACTGGTTAAAAGCTTGCCTGCCTGGAACTGCTGGATCCCAATCCTAGGTGTGATCAGCCATCTCCATGATCCAATGGACTCTGGTCCACGCTGCAGCCGAAGCCCTGTTTTTTCCCATTATAGAGTCAGTTTTCTGACAGGTCACAAATCTTATCTCTGACAGATTTGTCTTCTTTTAAGAAACAAGCACCTCACTGTTTAGTGAAAAAGTATTCCATCTAACTCAAGAGTCTTTGGGATTATTTGCCTAAGTAAATGACTGTGATGCAAAAACTATCAGACAAAAGTACTAAGCGCTCCCTTGGGGACAGCACTCTCCTTTACATATCTGAGCTCAGCAACTGAATGATCCAGCCCCCCCCACCCCCCCACCCCGTTGAGGTGTCCAGCTTTCTAAAAAGTCATTTTATCCCTCTCTAATAGTTTCTGTCACATGACTAAATACCTCATATTTGTGTAAATTATTCCTCTTTTCCACAGGACACAGAGAAGACATCGATAGGGGAAAAAACTCCTGGAACACAAGAAGACAAACTGAACTGCAGAAGAACCAAGCTCCTGAGCCCAGCTGCTCAGTCTCCCCAGGCTCGCTGACTACACCATCTAGCTGGGACAGAACCACACACTGCACTCTGCAAATGCTGGTCCTGGGAAAGCAACCCATAGGTTACTAGCGAAAGATCATCATCAAACCCCACACTCATCTGCAAGTCAGGACTATAAAGCCTGGAGAAGCAAAGTAGGTCCATGCACCTGCTTAGCACCAGAGCGGTGCTGGTACCACAGTCTGATGATTTCCTGCTTCATCTCACCTTTTTCACTGTAGATTTGTAATGAAAGTGACAGAGGACTACAATATCCCTTCTTAAAAACTAAACTAAAATGTCTGAGGTGGGGAGATGGACCAGTGGGGAAAATATGAAGACTTGATCCCCAGACTCACATGAAAACCAAATGTGTCAGCACATGTCTGGAAACCCAGCACCAGGAAGTAGTAAGTCAATCCTGGGAACTTGCTAGCCGCCAATTCATCCAAAATGATGAGCTCCAGGTTGAGTGGGAAGCCTCAATATCACACTATCTCAAAAACATAAGATAGAAGAGACAAAGAAAGAAACCTGACATTGATCTCTAGTTTCCCCAAGAGCATGGTTATGAATACACATACACACATACACGCGTGCGCGCACACACACATAGGAACAAAGTTAAATCTTATAAATACATAAAATGTCTTTATTCCATTTATAGAAAAATAATATCTATGGAATTTTGTGTCCCTATTGAATCTGCTGTAACAAGTACATTTTATTCATATTCACCATGTGTAAAGCACTGTGCTAAGAATGTGGCTTTTCCCATTTTAGAAATGAGGACACCAAGAAGTTATGCATTCATATTGATGCAGGAAACAAGTGGCAGTTTGAATCTAGCTCACCCTCTTCCACATTCAAAGTAGACCCTCTTAATGACAACGTGACACCACTTCTTAGGACTCTGTCATGCTTTACATAAGGCATGCGTGCTTTACTGACCTGTAGCTACTTAAAATCCCTGCTAAGTCACCAATGCCACCCTTGTGACTGTTATGCTTACTTGGCCCATCCATATGCATATGTGGATATGCACACACCACTACCCACCTTTATTGCCTTCAGTCACTCACAATGGAAGGTTAAATCCTGCTTCCCTGCCCCATTAGAGAAAACCGTGTATCAGAACTGAAATAGACATACCAGGATATCTTCAGGAAGAGAGAAGCCTGATGAAGTACATTGAAGGACTGGGCAAATGTGTTACTTCCTTCTCTGTATTGCCACAGAAACATTCAACTTTGGGAGGTAAAGAAAAGAAAAAGGTTTCTCCGCACCTCAAAGGTTTCTATTCAGGAATTGCCCTAGATCACTTCCATGTATTCTACCCCAAGCCTCTCCATTTCCCGGTTTTCAATGGAAAGGAGAGTCGGGGAGTACATCTGAAAACAATGCTTTTCCAGTTTGGTTTCCAACCACATTTACCCCTCAACCCTCAATATTACAGAGTCGCCTCTATCTCTGGAACAGGGGCCTTGAAATAAATGGTAAAGAAAACTAATTTATATAAACTCAGATTGAATTATTTCTACTGAAATCTGGAATCTTCTGGACCTGCTAGTCAGATGATATTGATGGAGGTGACCCATCTTGAGAGCTAGATCAAGGAGTACTCAGTGGACAAAGCACGCCACCCATGAAGTACAACCCCTTTATCCCCCTGCAGGAGAGGAGCAAATGTAAAGGTTTACTGCCACTGCTGGGACATAAGATTTGTCTTTTGGACAGCAGCTAAGCTCCAGTCACTTCGGGTCATAGATAACGACAGAAACATCACTTCCAGCAAGGATTCAAGTACTATTTGTTGTCTTCTGTGCCCTAACCCACAGGGAGACAGAAGATTTGGATAAAATGCCCTTGAGTCATGAGTTTAACTCTATTTTACTAGAGGCCACCCGGCTTCAAAATGAGACAAAAATCTGGGGCTAAGATCTTACCTGATTCACTTTCATATCTTCCAGAAAAAGAGCTTAGCCCTTGGACTTACGAGGAACATTAAGAAGTGCCCACTCTAAGTTTCTCTGTTTGATTAGAAAATCATAAAAAGAATAGTTAAATGCCCACTGCCCTCAGTTGGGAGCCCAAAGACCCACCCCAAAGAACTGTCTTTCTGCCCACTACCTGTTCGCATTGCTGTGCCCCCACTACCTACATCAGGACATCTTCTGTTCAGGTGTAGACCACACCAGTCAGAAGAATGGTGATCCCTTGATGGACCAAAGGCCACACTAGCAGCCAGAAGTCCAGCCAACAACTCTGACAGAGACTACTAGCTAGAAAAGAGGTTATGACAGATGCCAGAGATACAGACCACAGAAAGCAAAAGACCACATAGAAAACAGAAATAAAGAGAAAAAAAACACTCATCCAAAAAAAAAGAAACACTTCAGAAATCTACACCTAGACCTATACTCATCCAAAATCCCAATGAGTAGATGCCTGAGCAAGCACACAATCAACAACAGCCAAGATAATATGGCACCACCAGAGTCTGGTCATCCCACTACACCAAGCCCTGAACATTCTGATACCATTGAAGCAGAAGAAAATAACATTAAAACCAATTTTATGAAGATGATAGAGGTCCTTAAAGAGAAAAGCAATAAATCCCTAAAGAAATCCAGAAAAACACAAACAACTGAAGAAAATTAATAAGACCCACATAGAAAGCCAAGAAAAAACACAGGTGAAGGAAATGAATAAAACTTCTCATAACCTGAAGAAGAAAGCAGAAGCAACAAAAAAAACTAAGGGAATTCTGCAGATGGAAAATACGGGTAAGCAAACAGGAATTAGAGACACAAGCATCACCAACAGAATACAAGAGACAAAAGAGAGAATCTCAGGCATAGAAGTCAGTGGTAAAAGAAATTGATACATTGGTTAAAAAAAAAAAAAAAAACTTAAAACCAAAAAATTCCTGACTCAAAACATTCAGGGAATCTGGGACACTATGAAAAGATCAAACCTAAGAATAATAAGAATAGAAGAAGAATTCCAGCTCAAAGGCCCAGAAATCATTTTTAATAAAATCATAGAATTTACCTAACCTTAAGAAGGACATGCCTATAAATGTACAAAAAGTTCACAGAACACCAAACTGATTGGTCCAGAAAAGAAGGTCCCTTGCCACATAAATAATCAAAACACTAAACATACAGAAAAAAGAAACAATATTAAAAGCTGTAAAAGAAAAAGACCAAGTAATATTTAAAAGAAGACATATCAGAATTACACTTGACTTCTTAATGGAGACTCTAACAGCCAGAAGGTCCTGGACAGACATCTGTCTTGTAGGCTCTAGTGGATGACAAATGTCACCCAGGCTACTATACTCAGCAACACTTCCTGGCACTATTGATGGAGAAAACAAGATACTCAAATCTAAGTCAAATTTAAACAATATCTATCCACAAATCCAGCCCTACAGAAGGTACTAGAAGGAAAACTTTAGCCCAAGGAAGTTAACTATGCCCAGGAAAACACAGGAAATAACCTCATATCAGTAAAAGAAGGGAAACACACACACACACACACACACACACACACACACACACACAACTACTACTACTACTACCAACAACAACAACAAAAATAACAGGAAATAACATTCATTGGCCATTAAAATCTCTCAATATCAATTAACTCAATCCCCAGTAAAAAGACAAAGGCTAACAGAATGGATACAAGAACATGAACTGTCACTGTGCTGCACACAAGAAACATACCTCAACACCAAAGATGGATATTACCTCTGAGTAAAAAGTTGGGGGAAAGATTTTCCAAAAACTTGAACCCAGGAAATAAGCTGATATAGCCATTCTAATACCTAACAAAATAGACTCCCCACCAAAATTAATCAAAAAGAAATGAGGAAGGACACTTTAAACTCTTCCGAGGACAAATCCACCAAGATGGCATCTCAATTCTTAACGTCTATGCCCCAAATGCAAGGGAACTCACATTTGAAAAAGAAACATTACTGAAGCTTAAATCACACATCAAACCTCACACATTAATAGTGAAAGATTTCAATAATTGATTCTCACCAATGGACAGGCAACTCAGACAAAAACTAAGCAGAAACAGCAGGGCTAACAGACGTTATGAACCAAAAGGACCTAACAGATATCTACAGAACATTTCATACAAACACAAAAGAATAAACCTTCTTCTCAGCACCTGATTGAACTTTCTCCAAGACTGACTCATGAAGCAAGTCTCAACAGAACTAAGAAATTTAAAACAACACCCTGCATCCTATCAGACTACCATAAATTAAGCATGGATTTCAACAATAAATCAACAGAAAATCTACAGCTTTATGGAAGCTGAACAACTCTCTACCGAATGACTACCTGAACAAGGCAAAGGTGCAGAAACTAAGGACTTCCAAGATTTCAATGAAAATCAGGGCACCACACACCTAAACAAGAGATTCAGTGAAAGCGGTGCTAAGAGGAAAGTTCATAGCTCTAAGTGCCTTCAGAGAGAAATTGGAAAGACCTCATATACTTAACAGCACACCTTAAAGCCCTAGAACAAAAAGAAGCAAACATACCCAAGAGGATTAGACATTAGGAAACCACCAAACTGAGGGCTGAAATCAATAAAATAGAAATAGAATATTAATAAAAAGAATCAATAAAACCAAGAGGTGATTCTTTGAGAAATCAACAAGATGGGCAAACTCTTATCCAAGTTAACTAAAAGACAGAAATAGAATATCCAAATTAATAAAATCAGAAACAAAAGGGGGAACATAACAAAAGACACTAAGGAAATCTAATGAATCACTTGCTCGTACTTCAAAAACTTGTAAGTCACAAAATTGGAAAATCTAAAAGAAGTGGAAAATTTTCTTGATATATATCAATTACTAAAGTTAAATCAAGATCAGATAAGCAATTTAAATATTCCTATAACCTCTAAGAAAATAGAAGCAGTCATTAAAATTCTCCCAAACAAACAAAATAAGTATCGTTATTTGCAGATGACACGGTAGTTTACATAAGTAATCCCAAACATTCTACTGGGGAACTCCTCCTACAGCTGATAACCAACTTTAGTGCAGTGGTGGCTGGATACAACATTAACTCACAACAATCAGTAGTACTTTTGTATACAAACAATACACAAGCCGAGAAAGAAATCAGAGAATCAATACCCTTTACAATAACCACAAACAATATAAAATATCTTGGGGTGACTTTAACCAAGCAAATATAAGATCAGTACAAGCCTTTGAAGAAAGAAGTTGGGGAAGATAATAGAAGATGGAACGATCTCCCGAGTTCATGGATTCACAGGATTGACATAGTAAAAATACACATTTTACCAAAAGCAATCTACAGATTCCATACGATCCCCATCAAAATTCCAACATAATTCTTTAAAGACCTAGAAAGAAAAATACTAAACTTCATATGAAAAAACAAAAACCCAAGATGGCTGAAACAATACTGTACAATAAAAGAACTTCTAAAGGTATGCCTGTTCCTGATTTTAAGCTGTGATAGAGATATAGTAATAAAAACAAGATGGTATTAATCTAAAAACAAACAGGTCAGTCAGTGAAATGGAATCAAAGACACAGACATAAATCCACACACATTTGAATACCTGATTTTTTTTTATAAAGAAGCCAGAAATATACAATGGAAAAAAGAAAATATCTTCAACAAATGGTGCTTGTCTAACTAGATATCAGCATGCAGAAGAAGACAAATAGATCCACTTCACATGGGTCAAAGACCTTTACATAAAACCAGATATAAGGAATCTAATAGAAGAGAAAGTAAAAGTTAGCCTTGAACGCATTGGCACAGAAGGCAACTTCCTGAACAAAACACTGATAGTGCAGGCACTGAGACTGACAATAAGTTGGTCTTTATAAAACTGAAATCTTCTGGAAAGCAAAGGACATATCAAAGGACAAAAGAGCAGCCTACAGAATGGGAAAACATTTTCATCAACTCCATGTCTGACAGAGGGCTAGTATCCAAAATATATAAAGAACTCAAGAAAATAGATATCAGCAAACCAAATAATCCAATTAAAATATAGTGTTCAAATCTAAACAGAAAATTTTCAACAGAAGAATTTCAAATTGCCAAGAAATACCTAAGGAAACATTCAACATTCTTAGCCATTAGGGAAATCAAATCAAAATGACTCTAAGACCTTACACCTGTCAAAATGGCTAAGATCAAAAACACATATGACAGCTCATGCTGGAAGAATGTGGAACAAAGGGAACATTTCTCCACTGCTGGTGTACAAATTTATCCAGCCACTCTGAAAATTCATGTGATGGTTTCTCAGACAATTAAGAATCAATCTACCTTAAGACCCAGCTATACCACTTTTGGGTATGTACCCTAAAGACACTACATCTTACCACAAGAACACTTGCTCAACTATGTTCATAGAAGCTTTATTCATAGTAGCCAGAATCTAGAAACAACCTAGATGTCCCTCAACCAAAAAATTGATAGACAAAATGTAATACATTTGCACAAAAGAGTATTACTCAGCTGTTTAAAAAAATTATAAAATTCGCAGACATATGAGTGGAACTAGAAAAAAATCATCCTGAATGAGGTAACCCAGACCCAGAAAGATAAACATGGTATGTACTCACTTATAAGTGGATATTAGCTGGAAAGTAAAGGATAATTTCATGCTACAGTGCACAGATCCAGAGAGGTGAGGTAACAAGGAGGGCTCAAGGGTAGATGTACGAATCTCGCAGGGAAGAAAACAGAATACATTTTGTGTATGGACTGGACATGGTTGGGGATGGGAACAGCAGGGATTGGGGGTGACTGAAGGAAGAGAATACTGGAAGAGATGACTAGAATTGGGTAGAGCATTTCAGGGTTTAGGTAGAAACCTAGTGCAATGGAAACTCCCAGGAATTTACTAGGGTGACCCCAGATAAGACTCCAAGCACTCAGGAGTATGAAGCCTTGACTGTCATCTTTTAAACTTGGAAAGGGGCAAGGCTTCTGGTGGAGAGACTGCAACACCAACCTAGCTACAAAACCTTTGACTAGCAATTTGTCTTTCCTGCAAAATGTGTTGAGGTAAAAGTGGTGCCAAAATTGTGGGAGTGGCCAACCAATGACTGGCCCGGCTTTAGCCTATGTCACAAGAGGGAACCCTTATCTGATACTACCAGGATCATAGAGGGCCAAGATCCAAGGGGTGGAGAGCCCAAAACCTAGGATAGAACCAAACATGACCTTAAAAAGAAAGTCGCTGATTCCTTCCTAACGATACTCTGCTATACTTGTGGATAAGAGCTCAGCATAATCATCCTCAGAGAGGCTTCATCCAGCAACAGATGAGAGAAGATGCTGAGATCCACAACCAAGCATTATGCAGAGTTTGGGGAATCCTTTGGAAGAGGGGGAAGGAGGATTGTGGGAACCAGGAAGGTCAAGGACACTGCAAGAAAACTCACAGAATCAACTAATCAGGGCTCATAGGGGCTCACAGGGCCTGTATGGGTCTTCTGTGTATCTGTTATGGTTGTGGAGATTGATATTTTTGTGGGACACCTAACAGTGGGAGCGGGACTGTGTCTGACTCTTTTGCCTGTGTATGGGATCCCTTTTTCTCCTACTGGGTTTCCTCATCCAGCCTTGATATAAAAGGATAAATCTAGTCTTATTACAACATGATAGGCCATGTTTGGTTGATATCCCTGGGGGCAGGAGGCGCTGCTCTTTTCTGAAGAGAAATGTAAGAGGAGTGAATCTGGAGGAGAGTCAGGTGCAGGGGACCAACTGGGAGGAGAAGAGGAAGGGAAACTGTGGTCTGGATGACTATATGGGAGAAGAATAAATAAAAATAAATAAATAAAATTGTAGTATGAGGTTTCTGGCCATGACTTTCAGGCCTAGCCTCCAGGTTTAGGCCCGCAGACCCACAGACCCGCAGACCCACAGAGACAGACAGATGCTTTCAATAGTTTTAGGCTGTTTGGCCTAGGGCCCAGGCATATCACTTGCTAACTCTCTACCCTTAATCTAACCCATGACTCTTATCCTGTTCAGCCATACAGCTCGGTATCTTTTCTTAGAGCAGCATAGTTGTCCTCTGCATCTTCCGGCTTCTCTCTGGCATTCTGCTCTGTGCTTCCTGTTCTCAGAGTTTTCTTAGTCTGGTAGCCCCACCCATACTTCCTGCCTGCCTTTGGCCAATCAGTGCTTTTTATTAAACCAGTGGGTGGGACATAATCTCCCACATAAAATATTTCACAATTTAAAAAATAAAACCATAAAAATGGGACACAGAAGGTTATCCTAAGATATGTTATCCATTCCTTTCTCTACTGGAGTGTGTGCCCACATGCTTATGTGTTCCTGTCTGCTTCTTCTGCCAGTTGCTTGCAATCAGATGGTCAGGGAATGCATTTCAGCTTTCACTGAGGATTCAAAAACTTTGTAAAATTAACAGTCAAGGGATTTGACTGCAGTTGCCAATGGAGCACAGCCTGTTGTCTATAATATCCCTTTGCTTGCCTCCAAAGAGATCATTTTCATTAGTTAAAGCACAAACATAGGCCCCATGAGCTGAGCCATGTGGAGCAAACCCCACAAAGTAACAAATGGGTCATTTCAACTCCTGGTGACAGTTGGGAAAACTGAGAAAGCAAAACAAAAAAATAAAATAGGGGATCCAGTTTTCAGGAGTGGGAGAGACCATTTCAGATGTACTCTGTTGGAAAGTGTCTCTCTCTCTCTCTCTCTCTCTCTCTCTCTCTCTCTCTCTCTCTCTCTCTCTCTCTCTCTCTCTCTCTCTCTCTCTCTCTCTCATATACACACACCACCTACTCCAAAATTAATGACTTATCTGCACCAAGTAAACTCTGTAAGTAGTAGCTACCGTGAGCATGTTATACAATCAAAGAGGCTGTATTTGGAAATCCCTAACAGCACTGATATACAGACAAAGCAAAACAGAAGGCAAAATAAAAAATGTAGAGCTTAAAACATAGAACTATAGACAGCCCAATGAAGAATGTTATGGGCTTTGCAACACATGTTTTAATCCAAACAAATGAAGGCAACACAGGAGACAATGGGATGGAGACGGCCTGGTCACAATGAACAGGTGCACACAAAGTCAGGGATGAGGTTTGTCCTGTAGCAAAGAGATTGCTCAACCTTGATAACAAAGCACACAACCACCGTACCTTTGTGTTATTTATAAAGTGTTTTGCGGGTGTATTTAAACCTATTTAAGAAATTATACTGAAACTTTTCCAATATCTCTTTAAATCTCAATTCATCATTGATATGCTCTATATAAGACCTCAATTTATTAAAATAACATTTCTAAGTTGCAAAGGATCACTGAAGTAAGCTCATTCCTGGTTTGCATATGGGGAACATTACATGTGTCTTCCTTTCAATACATTTATGCACCAAATGCAATTTTTAGATGATCAGACTGATAAGCAAATCTTAATGACTCAGTTAATAATGTTTAGTTTTTGATCCAGTGAGCATCGTAGGAATTAGTCATTAAAATGACACTGAAATAAAAAAAATAAATTAAAGTGTCAAAAATAATTGTGTGGCTTCCGGCTCAATATTAATGTTTCAACAATTTGGCCAGACACAGTTTCTATGTAAAATATAGGACTAATCAGCTTCCTGATTCTCCCCAGTTTTTCATCCTGTCTATTAACTTGCCCACACAGCAGCTCTCAGCTGCTCACTGCCTTTGTACATTTTCTTATTTCTGTGTTTTATGATAAATTTTAAAGCAAAGTTGAGGGCTGCAGAACCTCTTTTCTTTTCAGTTAGTCTGGGTTTTCTTTAGTTCGAAGTGCTGATCAAGCCCAAGACCTTGTGACTGTTAAGACACTCCCTGTGCTACTGAGTGGCACCTCAGCCATGGCTGCAGTGGCATTTCTGATAAAGGCTTTTTAGAATTAGGGAGAAATGTCAGCTTTCCAGTTTTCAAATTTTATCATGAAGGGAAGCTAGTGTTCCTCCAAGGAGCCAGGTCATTCTGGTTCATGTTCATTTAAAATAATGCAGGAAGAGAGAAGAATTGCTTTCAAATTTAGACTGAGCAGGAAAATCCAACCTGAAGGTGGGATGATGGTAAAACTGTCTGCTAACGAACTGTTCCATCCGGCGGGGATGATAACTAAATTTGACCCAAGGCAGAACTGAGCAAATACTAGGCTAGCATTTCTTCCCTGACCTACATAGAATCTAGCTGATCACCTGGACAACTGTCCTGCACATCACAGATGAATCCCTTAGGAAAGGCCTTGGGCACCTACATGTCAGATCTGAGAGGACATGTGTCACAATGAAGTCCTAAGAAGGGAAGACAAAGGGAGGTCCAAGGAGATGTGCTGCTCCCTTAAAAGATGCTGATAGGAAAACATTGCCTTGGAAGAAAAAAAGAACTTCTCATTTTGTCTCTCACGTGGCCACTCTGACATTGCAAGTAGGATTCCAGCAGTGACCTGATGTGAACTGTGCAGAGAATGTGACCCTTTGAAGTCCTTTGAGGTTTCATATCCTAGATGATTCTACTTTTTAAAGAGATTCATTGCCTTGCATTTTCTCCTTTACCAATTCTTGCCTCTTAGTTGCAGAGTAAACTTAAACTTTGGCAGCCAGGGGACTCTAACATCAAGGGGGCGGGGGCAGGGGGAGGTTGGGATTTGAACTCCCTTCTTTCCTTTGGGATCCATATACAACTCGAAGATCACTAAGGCAAGTGGATGTTGCATCTCCTGCTGGAAGTATGAAGGAAAAGGTGCCCACAATTATAAACATCCAATAGACCATGAAGGGTGAGGGGATGCTCTGAAGGTACTGGATGGGGACCCTGGAAAACAACCAAGAATTTTTCTGCTCTGTTATCAGCTTTGGAGGCAAAGGATAGATTCTTCACCCAGTGGATATTGATAAATTCCCAGCGGATCAGCTGGGGGTGGTTTGTGGATGACAGCCAAACCTGCTTCTTGGTGTCTTGTCCATGGTACCTGTGAACTATTACAGAAAGGGAATTCCCATTCTGTTTTAGAATAATGGGCACCAAGGCAACAAGCATGATAAACTATCCTTCCTCCGAAAGAAAGGGGCAGGAGGATTTTCATGGAAGATCCAGTCTGTGCACACTATAAACTAAGCCACTTGTCCTAAGTATTTATTGCTCAAGATGGCTACTTGTGTCCAGCTGTCCCTTTCCATGATCCACTTCCCAGAGCTTTTATTTTTTGTATTTACTTATTCAACCAGTAAGTGTGTAACATGCTCTGCAATGTACCACACCATCTGAGTTTTAATGCTTTGTCCGAGAACTTTATTGTTTTAACCTTTACAGATCTTTTGCTTCTATATTATGGTTTTCGATTTTGTTTTAATGGGATTCCTGTTTGAGTGATTCACAGAGAGAGAGAGTAGTGGGAGAATGAAAAGTAAGTACACACAGGGAATTATGTTGGCTTGAGAAATTCAGAAGGTGCCACAGACACAGGATGGAGTATTTGATTTGATATTTGAGATGTTGGGGAAACTGTCAGGCCAGCCACAGCAAAGGTGGGGCAGAACATGGTAAAGCAGATACATAACATGACTTCAAAGTTTGAGACAGCAGAGACACAGGAAGCTACACTATCTGTGGCTGATCACATTGTCTTATTCCTTTGTTAGTGGACTCTTGGAAGACAGTTTATTTCACAGGCATACACATGCCCAATGTAAGAGAGTGAGGGCACTGGACCAGGAAAGCTCTCTTCATGAGGATTATCAGTGGTGGATTTCACTGGACTCAGCAGCTAAAGCAGGGAAGAACACTTTTCAGAGTCTAGCAGATGTGCTACTAGAGGAGAACAAGGACATGCAGAAAGGCTGCCATGAGGTGGTCACGAGCATCTCCCAAGTAAGCAATACATTTTGCACAATGCTGTCTACAGAATCACTAACCCTAGATATCATTGCTACCTACCTTACTAAGATGTCCTGCAGGCGTGCTCCACAGCTATACTACATTTATAAATTCTGCCATCCATTACAATTTTTAATTCCACAAGAATGTGAGTGGACAAACCTGTGAACTGTCAGACTCAGTGTTATGTGTTTTTACATAATGCACATATGTATATGCATATACATATGAGTATAATTCCACCTTTAAGATCACCATAATAAAAAATAATGTACATAAGTAGGTGTGGTTTGTTTTAGTAACATATTTAGTAATGAATTTTTAAAATACTGGTTCTAAGTAATTTTAGCTTTTTTACTATAATTCCTGATTAATTTGAGAATATTTAGCAAGGAAAATGTTCTAAGAGAGTTTGTGAATGTGTCCTCTCTAAATTACATGATGCTATTACTTGCCCCCTCCAAAACCCAATTCTATAAAGATTATATATTTTAATGCCTCAGGAAAAGTGAGTGCCTTCTGTTTAGGGTCTACCACCAGATCTATAGGAGATAAACAGACACATACACACAAACTGTGTTACTCAGTACATATTCAGAAAAAGGAAATGTGAGTTAAAAAGAAAACTGTCTTGTTTGTGTGACTATATCTCAGAAAAAGAAAAAATTATTTTTCCAGTTTAACACTACTTGATAAATACTAATTAACATCAAAAAACAATAGTTTTAATTTTATGGCCAGACTATGCCAATGAAAATGTCTTATTTAGACGAAATTGTCTCTGATTCAAAAGGATGGACACACTTTGCACTATGTCAATGTCTATGAATCCAAGAGTGACAGACATTTGTTCAAATACTTCTGGAGCATATCCTTCATGCTGAGGACTGTTATAGGTACTGAGAACAGTCATTCACATAACACACAGAAAATACTGCCCCCCTCCATGTTACTCATATCCCAAACTCAATCACCCTTACAATCCCTCATTGTTTCTCATCTCACTCCAGCTCACTTGCCCACCCCTGAGTAGACAATTTTGGATAGAGAGGATGTTCCTATGGACTCACTCAGATCCTCCCTCTCATGAAAGGAAGCTAGATGTACACTTCACCACTTCACAAGGGTTCTGTAGCAGTAACATCAGAGGAAACCCAAGAAACCCAAGCTGGCTAACCAGGAGGTCAGGTCCGTACAGGTCCCCGGAAGGATCATGCTATTATCAGAGTTCATCAGTTGAGACACTTCTCTCTCTCTCTCTCTCTCTCTCTCTCTCTCTCTCTCTCTCTCTCTCTCTCTCTCTCTCTCTCTCTCTCTCCCCTCCTTCCCTCCTTCCTTTCCTCTCTCTCTCCATTTCTCCATTTTTTCCACAAGAATCAGACTCAAGACCATTACCAAAAACATTCTCTATTAAGCCTTCTGCACTCTTATCTTTCAGGAGGTCACTTTGCAACTCCTCAGAATAAGGAGTGACACCAACACCAGACAGACCAAGATGAGAATTTCTGACTGACTCTCCTGCCTGTAAGGATGAGACACTAGACATGTGAGCAATATGAGGGCAGTATTCTCTATGTATTGTATGACTGATTCTTGAGGGCAGGACTTTCTGCATGTTGTGTATGTAACTCCCTTCTGAGAACCTGAAAGGATACCTGGAATACAGAATACGCTTTAGAAACATTTGAACAAATTTCTGTCACTTTCTGACCCAGGCAACAGTGTAATTTCTGAAACTGAAGTGGCTGGGATGCATAGATTTTGAGGAAAGAATGTGGAAATAGCAACCATAAGGACAGCAGAATTCGGTGGCTACTGCCATCTGTTGATGCACTAGAAAAGAGTTCACAGAAAGCTGAGATGAATACATTGACAATGGCTAAATATAAAAGGCAGAAAACTTGGTGGCAAAATAAGATACTTATCGTCTTGGAAGAAGAACAGAGAAAGCTGTGAACCCCACAGGAGAATAATCAAAGTCCGTAGAAGATTAAAGCCGAGGAAGATGAATCAGCTATCCCACAATCAAAGTATTGATTAGAAAAGAACATGATGTGGAGCCAGGAGATGAGGACGTCTAGGTTAATGAACACAAAGATCTTGAATCTCCAGACTAATACAACCCTGCGCCTATAAAAGTAGCCCAACCCCTCTCACAGGTGGTATGTCATTCAATTTTGCTTAAGGGCTGTGGCAGAATCATGTCCACACAAAACAGCATGCACCCTCTTAGGATTTTCCCCCACTTTATTTCCTGTCCACTTGGTCAATAAATATGGTCAAGGCACAACAAAACTTAGTTGATCACATGTTAAAGGGGAGGGAGACTTTATCCTGAAGTAACTGCATGATGCAAAAGTATCCTGAAAGCTAAAATTGGAACTCAAATTTGAGTATTCTAAACAAAGATGGATAAAACAAATTTGGATTAACATCTATCAATATGAGAGCAATTTGTCAAGACACAGCACTTAATACTTAGGCAAGGGCCCTTGGAAATGCTACAAACCTGTGGCTAGAATGACCTTGTAGGGGGATTAGGTTGTTTCGTTGTAAATAATTGTCCCCACCTATGAGTTTAATAAAAAGTACTGATTGACCAAAGGCATACAGGAAGTGTAGGCAGGGCTACCAGAGTAACAAAACTCTGGAACCCGGAAGAACAGAGCAGAAGGCCAGAGAGAAGCCAGAGGAAGCAAAGGACAACTATGATGCTGTGAGAAAAGGTACCAAGCCCCATGGCTAAACAGGATAAGAGTCATGGGTTAGATTAAGGGCAAAGAGTTAGCAAGTTATATGCCTGGGCCTTAGGCCAATCTGCCTAAAACTGTTGTAAGCACTATGTGTCTCTGTGGGTCTGTGGGTCTGTGGGCCTAAGCCTTGAGGCCTCATACTACATGACCTCTCAAATGTGAATAAGGTTTTGGCCCCCAGTGAGACACTAATACCATATTAGCATAAGACAATGACAGGAATGACCAGAAACATGGAGATGGGGTTGTCAAAAGAAGTATCAACGCAGGGCCAGAAAATCTACCAGGTTACTATATTTTATAGGAAAGTTACATGCTAACAAAAGTTATATGATAACAAAGAAATAAAAAATTTCTTCTTTGAGGGCAATGGCTTGATAATGACTTCTCCACATAGGCCATAACCAGTGTGAAAGATGCATGAAATAATTCACGATGCCTACCAATACCAAAAGCATGTTACATCATGGAAAAATGACCATGTTACTCAGCACTTAACAAGGAAAAGGCATATAAATTATTGTAATGAGCAAAATAATAACGAGGACTGGGTTGTAGAGCGGGTCACCAGGGAACAGCTCCTGTGAGAGTGACCTAGATGGCCAGCCCACAAAGGTCCCCTAGCTGTCCCATCAGAGGAAACCCAGGCTAGCTAACTAGGAGGTTGAAGGCTGTCCTCCACAGTCTCCAGGCAGTTTTGAGAATGAGAACCTTCTGATGGAATAAGACACCAGGCCTCCAGGAGGAAGAATTCGGTGCTTTTTTACCAGGAATAAACATCTAGGTCTCGTTCCAAAGAGACTTACAAGAGACAAGGAAACACCAGGGATTATTGGAACATTGATTGTCAATCTACATGAATGACTGATGAACAAAAGACCTAGACCTCTATTCTGGAGAATTCTGAGGAGTCAGCTCAGCCCATGACTCCTGTAAGACTGGCTGAGGACCTTTTTTTAGTATGGAACTGCATATGCGATGTAATTACATTATGACATTACAGCTCATCTTCTGTGTTCTGTGCACTTTCTTCCTTTCAGACATTTATTGCCTAATTACCTGACACTGGATGGCCTATGAACCAGTCTTCCCACAGCCCAGTTTCCAGTTTAACCAATCCTGTAATACTGGAAAGCTGGTAGGAAGTAATAGGCTTCCTATGCTGAGGAATCTTCATTGATGCTCCCAGCATCTTCTCGGACTTTCTGCCTGCCTGTGGACCACATCTTCCAGCCCCTATACCTGCCTGTGGACCACATCTTCTCTGACTTTCTGCCTGCCTGTGGACCACATCTTCTCTGACTTTCTGCCTGCCTGTGGACCACACCTTCCAGCCCCTATTCCTGCTGATTTATCAACATTGGGAAAGTGAGCGTGAATGAATGAAGCAATTGTAATATTTGTGACTCTGGCTCCCTCGTGAGCTAACCGTGGCTTGGATTGTGGCTACTGTCCTCTGAAGAGCCTGTCTCTATAGAGTGACACCTCTCCTGAGGAAGCATCAGTTCTCCCTAGTGTCTCTTAGCTTCCCTGGCCTCCCCATTCTTAACTTCCCTTTGGATCTAAGAGCTGAAATGACTCACCTGTGGCTAACTCTGGGGAGCTTAATTTGCCATGTTTTCCCTTAGTGGCCACCCACAACTTTCAAAGGATTCTTATTAGTTACCCTACCTCAGTGTATTATCTAGTTTTGGTTTTTGTTTTTTGTTTTGGTTTGGTTTTGATTTTGGTTTGATTTTGTTTTTTTTGTTTTGTTTTGTTTTGGTTTTTTTTGTTTTTTTTTTTTTTTTTTGCTGTGTCTAATAAAAACAGACCAGTACTTTGTGGAGACACAACAGCCTCTTGAGACAAAAGCCTCCCTAAAGAAACAGAGAGTGATGACATATGTGTGTGTATATACATATATATATGAATGTATATGTAATTCACATATATGGAATATATAACATATATAATAGAAATAAATATAATAGAATTTTCAGCTATAAAGAATAATAAAGTTTATATAATTTTCAGGAAAATTAACATAACAAGAGTCACTTATATTGGGTGAATTTAATCAGTCCCAGAAAGACAAATATCCTGTTTCCTTATGTGAGGTTCTAGACTTATACCTAAAAAGTCATATGTGTGCACATGACACGGGAGTGGAAATAAAACTGTCTAGGAGAATGAGGACCAGCAGGGATGAGGAGGGAAGAGAAGGGAGGTATGGAAAGCCCTTCTACCTACAATACATACTTACATAAAAACGCCCTTATTTAAAATTGTTACATGTACAATAAATGTATACAATAGGGGTTTTTTGTTTTGTTGTGGTTATTTTTTGTTTGCTTGGTTTATTTGTTTGTTTTTAGAATGAGAAGATATGTTCAGACTGAGCTGGAGCATGAGTTGGTGATGGATTATCCTTCACCCTGGGCAGATATGGTTCAAACATCCATCGGGTAAGTGGCTACCCGTATATGAATGTTTCCTCATGGATGTACATGGAACCCACCTGTACCCACCTGGGTGCAAATACTTCTTCAGAACAGTAAATCTAAACCCAGGTGTCCAACACAATCAGTTCCAGAAATGCACTATGAAGACTATGAAGACCCTAGTGATGTTCCTTAAGCTACGTCACACACCATTTCTCTGTGGTTGTTTTTACAATACTTCATGCTCCGTCTCAGGAGGTTTGCTCACTTCCTTCAGTGACAGGAGAATACCATGAATAGTACTGACCACAATACACACATCTTTTTTCATGTGGTAGAAGCTGTGAAAAAAGTTCACCCAACCCACAGAACTAGAGTCTTTTCCTTCCTCCTAAGCAGGACAGCTCAGCTCATTTGCCCACCCATGTTCAATGACATTTTCTCTAACGGGCTAAGACCTAGAACTGACTGAATTAATGTTGAGAATAATAATAACACATTTATTCATTTAAGCTAATTAGATGCATCTCTGGAGCTAGAAGCAAGTGCTCTAGCCTGAGTCTCACTAGCATTCTAGGGCAATGATAGATACCTGTCAGGTGAAGAGCTAGGTTAATAGTAGCCAGTGTCACCCGGAACTTGAGTTCAGTGGGCAGTGAAGTCATCACATGTTGGGGCATGGGAGTCCTCACAAGCCAGGCTTGTTCTTCAGCATCTGGTGGTAAGAAGGCTGGGACTTGCATCACTATGTACAAAAGAAGACTGAGGTACTGCAAAAATAGAGTTCTCTTCCTGTAGTGCTCCATTCTTGTGGCCACTGAGTTCTTACAATCTAGTTCTCTGTGTATGGTATATGCACATTTCACAATCATGCTACAAATATGTGTTTTTAATTTATTGTTAACATTCCCTGTCATGTGCTGCCCATCTTTCATTTCTGTGTTCTAAGATTACCAATTAGAAATACAGCAGCCATTTTTCCATCTTCTATTTATTCTTTATCCAAATGCTTTGAGATACTTGTCCCTCTGTTCCTTCAAACTGTTATTATGGCCTCCAATTTAACCTTGCACATGGTATGCCTCCTTCTTGGTTGGCTTCCTGTAACCAACGCACACAGAGAGACACACACACAGACACACACGTACACACAGAGAGAGACACACATACAGAGACACACACACATCCCCACACACAACATTTATTCATCATCATTTTTCTGTTCACTCATCCTTCTCTACAAATCTCCAAAGTGTTAGAGATACACTCTAGTAGCCTTCAGACTTCACCTTGAACCAGAATCCTCCTCCCCCCACACACAAAGACAGAGAGAGAGGGGAGGGGAGAGAGGGAGAGAGAGAGAGAGCACTTACTAAAGGAAAGGGTCTTCCTTCCCCACCTGATCCAATAGCTCTGTAGTAAAGACCAAGAATTTACATTTCTAACAAGTTCTCAGGGAAAGTTGGCATCAGAATCACAAGCTGGGGATCACTGTCCTAGCTCATTGTCCAAAACTCTCTTCTGGACTCTTGATCTAAATTTTGACAAGACTATATCAATGTCCATTATCCAAAGCTGACCTTTTCATAAAATAAAATCAGCTAAGTGCTTAAGTCAGAAATTGGCAGCCTCCTTTGTGCTCTCTCTCTCTCTCTCTCTCTCTCTCTCTCTCTCTCTCTCTCTCTCTCTCTCTCTCTCTCTCTCTCTCTCTCTCTCTCTCTCTCTCTCTCTCTCTTTCCCTCCCTCCCTCCCTCTCTCTCCCTCTTTCTCTCATCCTTGTGTAATTAGTCATGTAACAAACTAACACCTGGCTTTCTCTTATGTTTCCATATCCTTTGCCAACACCAAAATCATATGTCTAGATATTGCCTGCCTTCCCAACCAACCTTCCAGCAGCCATATATAAAATGATTCTTGGCATGTCTGTCAGGATGGTCTTCTCTAAGTAAAATTATCCTTCCTATCATGTTCTGATGTTCTTTTACATTCAAAGTCCACCATATAACAAAAGGTTGTGGGCATCCTTCTGGCTTCAATTCACACAACTATCAAGTAAACATCAGACATCCTTACCCACCTCAGTTTTTCACACAATCAGATCTGTCCATCTTGGGGGTGTGTACTGTGGTTTTCTATCACCCCTCACCCCTCTCTACTAACTGATGTGGCTCCCAGTCTTTTGTGCTCTTCAGATAACTTGCTGTAGATTCTTTAAAAACGTTCAAATTCTGCAACAATTTGAAACACCTGGATTTGTCCTTTATGATTCTTATCCAAACTATTATTATATAATGTTCCACTTAATGCTGCATGATAAAAGGCAGAAATTAGGTTTCTCTCATTTGTGGTGTACTTCAAAGACAGTCAACACTCAACAAGTGCTTTTGAAACATTGAGTTGATTTTGTTTGGAGACACAAGGAAGAAGGTGCTATCCTTGAACTTAAAGGGACCAAGAGAAGCTACACAGAGAAAGAGGCATTTGAGTTTAGCTTCATCTAGAAAATATGCAGAGGTACCTTCAGGTGGACAAAGACTTGGTAGACTTTTCTTATAAGGCCATTCCCCAAAGAGCTATTGCTACCCAGCTCTCCCATCTGAAGTATCCTCTCCAGTACTGTAAAGGAACATTGAGCTGAACAGGGGAACAGTATCCATGCTCAGGAATTTCCATATCCAAATTAGAGTCCTGCTCTGCTTATGCTCAAGAGTCTATCCACAGAGTAACAAGGGTGTGTGTGTGTGTGTGTGTGTGTGTGTGTGTGTGTGTGTGTGTGTGTGTGTGCTAGCAATGGTGGAGTGACCTATCAGACATACCACTAATCCTGTCCTTAAATGAAGGTATTCATTATAATATACCAGGAGGAACTTGGAGGTTATTTTTTAAACATTAATCATCATCATCCTCATCATGTCATCCTCCCCTGGAGAGATGCAGTTGGTGAAAGGAGGAGCCTTCAGGGCCATCCACTACTATATTGGCTGGCAAAAATAGAGAACAAATGTGCTAGGAGAGAGCTAAAACTAGACCTTAGTAAGTGGAAATGTGTTTCTTTCTTTTCAAGCCACATCCTCCTAATACCGACCTTTGTCCTAGGGACAAGTCACAGAGAACTGCCAACTTGGAACTCCTCAGTTGCTGCCTTAAATAAACATGCTTCATAGACAAAAGTTAGGTGACCTTCTCTCCATTGTCTCTCGTCTAAGTTTTAGTACAATCGATGTATATTCAGTCACAAAAACTGTCAGCCATTCTGTGTCCTTGGCAAAGCAGGCTTTAAGTGCAATGAAATGCCGCCATCTAGAGTTCAATGGCTTGTACTGCATGAGGTCACCCGAAAGGGAGCCTAACAGAGTCCTAGAACCCTAGGGATCCCAAAGCCTGTCAAGAGCAAAAAGCAGTGGCAATGGTGGAAAGCTCATCATTTTGTGCACCTTTGAGCTGCCAACACTCATTCAAATGAATCCATCCCCAAACTAAAGCCAACGAACCACCAGGAGTCACTCGAAATACTGCAAACTTGTAGAGTCTAAGGTTTGCAAAAAGACATCTTTAAGACCAACGGATGCCCAAAAAGGTTAATGTATTTACTAGAGGGATGCTCAACGCGGCAAGAGAGATGAATTAATAATGAAAGCCGCGGTAGGGTATCTGGTGAGTAAACTGCATGGTCACCAAAAATAATGTTATGACTTGTGAGATATCAAATGACTTTAAAACATTTTAACAGCATACATAATGGACAAGTGAACACTCAAGTACAGTGTGACTGTGTAAAATGCAGTTTTAAAAAAAGAAACTGTCAATACCAGTAGAGAGTGGGGGAAGAGGAAAAAGTACAGATCTGTTTCCACGTACCAATAGAGATTATCACTGAGCAGTGCATTAAAGATGGATTTCAGGGCCAATAAGATGGTCCAGCAGGTAAAGGTGTTTACTACAAAGACAGATGCTCTGTGTTTTAGCCCTGGGACCGACACAGTGGAAGGAAAGAACTGAGTCCTACCCGCTGTCTGCTGACCTCCCACAGGTACAGTTGTGCACACACGTTTATAATAAGATTGAAAACACAATGGCATTTTTAAATTCTTTTTTTAAAGTCTCTTCTTGGGGCTAGAGAGATGACATGACCATAAAAGCATATGTTGCTCATGCAAAGGACCTGGGTTATGTCCCCAGGACCTACTTGGAAGCTCACATGCACCATAAGTTCAGTTCCAAGATATGTGGTGCACATACACACAAGTGGACAAAAACAGTTAGATGCATAAACTAAAACAAATTTAGATGCATAAATAGTGGTTTTGTTGTATTCTATTCCCTTACATCTTGATGTTTTTCCTGTACAAACAGCAATGTCATCACCTGTAGCCTGAGTTTTACTTACAAGGCACCAGTTTAAGATAAATATTTATTAGAATATAAATCAACACTCACGATATTAGTAACAGCTTATAGTGGCACCTGAACAAGGACTGGTGTATCCAAGCGATGGACGAGCGATGGAAGGACAATGGATTCCGATTCTGTCTGTCTCTCCAGCAGCCAGCAGCCAGGAACCAGGAAGAGAGCCTCCTCGTGTCCCAGCAGCCACTTATCAATGGGGTTGGCCACACCCCCTCCAGGGCCCCGAGCTCCTGGATAAGCGTCTTCTGACCTTATCGGCTGACACCTTAATCCTGCCACATCTCCCCCTTTTGTCTAAATAAGAAGGTTCTAAGCTAAGACTATGTACATTATTATTATGAGTTAGTAACCGTAAATACCTATTCTTCAACCCCTTCAAGACCTGAGAAGGAAGATATATCACTTGAAAGTCAGAAGTACATGGAAGTACTGGCTTCCAAAATTTGGGAGAGGACAGCATCACAGCTACCTGGACAATCACCTCTGGATTTGTGCGCCGTTGGAGCATCTATCATATTGGCTACAGGCCTATGGTATCTGACAGATCTTCTCACAAGCAGGGTAATTTTGGAGGGACTGTCTTATCCTGTCCAGGCAGGTTTCATCAGTCTCCATCCATCAACTTGTTCCTCCAGCTTGGACACCATGTGTGTACTGTCAGCAATCAAGGTAAGGACAGTTCCTTACTCAACCGGCCATTCTCTGCCAAAAGGACAAACTCCAATGGAGTATCCTCGATGCTCAACACCATCTCAGGAAAGGAGCAGTGACACCAGGAGTTGTTGTGCCTCTCATGGCCGAATTTCAAATGTTAAATGCAATATTCTCTGGGTCTATGAAATGGTTGAAGATTTCTGTCTATCTATGATATTCTAACCTGTATCTGAGATGACTGGGATATGGTACCTTAAGTAATGTTGACAGTAGTTTTTATCATCTTAAAGAATAAACCCTGTACTAAAAATTAGAATACCTATATAAGGGGTGTATAATCTCTAAACAATGACTTTTAGTATGACTATCAAACATTAGCCAGGGGTATATTACTATGCAAAGTGGCATTTTAGACATGTATATACATATATATCATCTAAACAGAGGTATATAAAACATCTTGTGCATATATCATAACTAGTGCAATCATACATTATATCTAATACAGTTAAATGAAGGTAATAGTTGCATAGTGTACATGACAATGATGTGCAAATATTTTAAACAGAGATAGAAGCATATATAAAATATAGCAATTACAGATTCAATTTTACATAATAGTTACAGATTCAGATTTATATCGAAGTACAAGTTGCTTTGGTTATATAAAACAATTTCAGATTAAACTTTGTACCAATGTACAAATTATCACAATTAAACATATAAAATGATTTCACATTTGTAACAATATATAAATACCTATGCCAATGCAAATTGTCTTTAACTTAGCCCATACATTCAGCTAAAATGGTGTATAGGTAGGCAGAACAATCTACCTTTATCTATCGTATCTATCCCTCTTCTCTTCTTCAAAGGAGATCTTTGATGCTATATTATAGTTCTGTCCTCCACCCAATTTTCACTTAAAACTATTCTAACAGAATAAGAATTACCCACAACCCTCAGAACACAAAACTTATTGGGAAAGGGGGCGTAGTCTTTCATAAGGTTGCTTCCTGCTGACTTAAGGGCGATGGCATCTCTTTGGGATCCTGTAAAAGCTAAAACAATGGTTAGATCTTAATAGACTGACTATATACATTTATAACCATTCTCAGAATAGTGGTTAACTCGCTCTGGAATTCTAATTAGAAGTGTGATCTGGAGGATAATCATAGAGAGCTATCTTGCAACTGTTTTTGAATTGTCTATTTTCTGAAAACAATCATTGATTGGTGCGCACCAGGTTCTTGATTTTTCTAATTTTGCCTCTGTCTGTCTGTCTACCTGTCTCTTACTCTCTCTCTCTCATATTCTCTCTTTTATTCTTGTTTCACTAGTAGGAGTTGTTGCGGTGGGGGCCCCATCTCAGTTCCAGATTCTTTGTAGATAGCTGATAGGAGGAAATGTTATTTACAATGGAAAACTTAAGCATTGTTGATACTCGAAAAAGATATTCATATCTTCTATGACTTCAGGAGATTGTATGCAGACAGGATATTTGAAAGGTACAGAAACAGAGAGAAATGAGGTTTAAGATGAAGTCACAATAATATTGGTCCCTAAATATTCTGTCTTCTGTCTCATACCAGGTGGCTTTTCTGACGTGAGACACAATACCTCACATTTTCTTTACCAATATGCTTGGGTTTAGAGGGGGAGAAAGCCACTTGCTCCCAATACAAATCCAGCTCTATTAATAGTCAAATCAGGACCACTTTTGGTGTGTGTGTGTGTGTGTAGATGCAAGATGCAGAGCAGTAAAGATTGAGAGATTACCCATTAGTGCATATGTGTATTAGTTGGTCTCGTAGTCCGTCATGTACATTCCTTAATCATCAGTCTGTCTTCTATTGCAGGAGAGTAATTAGTCTTAAAAACAGTTGTATCCATTTTCCTGTAAAGACAAAACTGAGACCCTGCCACAGGTTTATTAAATGTGTTTTCTTTACCATGTATCCATTTGTCATATCAGGGGTGAGCAATTACTTCTCCTCCTCAGGAAGGGACTCCTTTTCAAAGTGGACTTTTATTAGTTTTGTCGGTACCCATATCTTTTCTTTCCCTGTTGAAACAAAAGTGAAACCCCTACCCCATCGAAGCACATATCCCGGCTTCTACTCAGAAGTCAACACATCTTTGAAGTACATGGGTTGATTTAACTCAGAGGATTTCTCTATCACCCAATGTCTCTCAGCAGCTGATGTTCCTTTTTCATCAGCGTTAAGAAAATTTAAAGTCAATAAGGCACTGTGCAATCTCTCCCTGGGTTTTCTCATTTCTTTCCTCTGTTTATAAAGCATCTCTTTCAATGTGCGGTGAGATTTCTCCACAACTGCCTGTGCTGTGGGATTGTGTAGTATCCCCGTAATATGCTTTATATTATAGTATCCAAAAATTAGCTTCATTTTTCGGGAAACGTAAGCTGGAGCATTGTCAGTCTTAATCTGAGTGGGAATTCCTATTATGGCCATGGCTTCCAAAAGGTGAGTTAGTACAGCATCAGCATTTTCAGAACTCAGAGCAGTTGCCCATTGCATTCCAGAGTAAGTATCGATAGTTGATGTACATATTTCATCTTTCCAAATTCCGGGAAGTGAAACACATCCATTTGCCAGATCTCATTTCTCTGTGTACCTTTAGGATTACTTCCAGCAGGTAAAGACGGTTGGTTATAGAAAGAGCAAGTGTTGCAATTCCTTACTATTTTGTTTGCATCATTCCAAGTGATGGAAAAACTCTTCTTTAATCCTTTGCTGTTAACATGATGTTTCTCATGAAATTCTGTGGCCTCTAGCACATTTCCTATCAGCAACCAATCTATTTCATCATTACCCTGCACTAGAGGGCCTGGGAGACCTGTGTGTGCCCTGATATGTGTTATGTACATAGGATGTATCCTACCTCTGATATCCTGTAGTTGTATGAATAGTAAGGTCAAGTCTGTATCATCAGGAATGAAGTCAGCAGTTTCAATATGTAAAACAACTCTGCATATTGAGAGTCAGTAATTACATTGAGAGGCTCTGTGAAATCCAACAACACCATAATAATTGCATATAGTTCTGATTTCTAGACAGAGTTATAAGGGCTCTGAGCCACCTTAATTAAGTCTTCAGACTTGTAGCCAGCCTTTCCTAAATTGTTCACATCAGTATAAAAGGTGGGGGCTCCAGAAATGGGTTTATCCTGTACCACATGAGGAAAGATCCAATTAGTTTCCTTTATGAATTGAATTCTCTTATTTCAAGGATATTTATTATTAATCTCTCCTAAAAAGTCACTACAAGCCTTTTGCCAAGGTTCACTGTCTGCTCATAATCGTTCAATTTCTTCATTAGTCAAAGGCAGAACAATTTCTGCAGGGTCCTTTCCACTCAATTGGCGAAGTCTTAATTTACCTTTAAAAATCAGATCAGAAATTTTTTCAATATATGTCTTCATCTTCTTGCTTGGCCTATGTGGCAGAAATATCCATTCTAATATAATGCTTTCTCTTTGCATTAAGATTCCTGTTGGAGATTGTCTAGAGGGTAAAATAACAAGTATGCAATCCAGGTCTGGATCCACACGATCCACATATGCTTCTTGAAGTTTCTTTTCCACAAACTCTAATTCTTTCTCAGCCTCATCAGATAATTCTCTTGGACTAACTATTTAAATCCTTGTCACCATCCAAAGTCTTGAACAAATTAACTAGCTCATAGTTTTTTTATACCAATCATGGGCTGTATATGAGCAATATCTCCTAGTAACTTTTGAAAATCGTTAAGAGTCTTCAATTTATCTCTATTTAATTTTACCTTTTGTGGCCTAATTTTTTGTAAACCTATTTTATATCCTAAATAATTGATAGAATCTCCCCTCTGTACTTTTTCTGGAGCAGTTTGTAGTCCCCAATCAGGCAATATTTTCTTTAGTTCTTCAAATAATGTTTCTAATGTCTTTGGGTTTGGGTCTGCCAACAAAATATCATCCATATAATGGTAAATGATAGATTGAGGGAAGCGTTTGTGCAGTATTTCTGGTGGTTGTTGTACAAAATATTGGCATAAGGTGGGACTATTCAACATTCCTTGGGGAAGGACTCTCCATTGTTACCTCTTAGCTGGCCCTGAATTATTAAGAGTAGGCACTGTGAAAGCAAATTTCTCTTTGTCCTGTTCTTGTAAAGGTATGGTAAAAAAACAATCCTTCAAATCAATAACTGCAATAGGCTATCCCTTAGGTAGCAGAGAAGGCAGAGGAATACCAGATTGTAAAGAGCCCATAGGTTGAATCACTTTATTAATTATTGCTCTTAGATCTGTCACCATCCTCCATTTTCCAGATTTCTTCTTGACAACAAAAACAGAATTCCATGGACTGGTTGATTCTTCAATATGCTGAGCCTGTAACTGCTCCTGTACCAACTGTTCCAAAGCCTGAAGTTTTTCTCTTGTCAAAGGCCATTGTGGAACCCAAATAGGCTTTTCTGTTAACCATTTCAAAGTCAGTGCTGTGAGTGTCCTTTTAGGTTCTGTGGTTATTGGGCAATTCTTTTGTACAACCTGAATGGCTGGTGAATTTTCTCCATAGAACCTTAAAGTATCATTTTTGGAAACATAATTGAGTCTCTGGTTGATATCAGGACCAGGAGGGATTTTAATCTGGGTATTCCATTGCATTAGAAGGTCACGACCCCACAGATTCACTGCTATGTCAGCCATATATGGCTTCAACTGTCCTTTCTGACCTTCTGGTCCTATGCATTCAAGCCATCTCACACTCTGTTTCAACTGAGATATTGTTCCAATACCCAGAAACTGGATATCTACTGCCCGTAAAGGCCATCTTAGATGCCATGATTGTGGGGTTATGATCGAAACATCAGCCCCCGTATCGACTAAACCCTGGATATAAATATTATCTATCCATATTCTCAATTTTGGTCTTTGTTCATTTATTGAAGTCTGCCAAAATATTTGTTTTGTGATTCTTTTTGGAATTTCTAGATTTTCTTTTGAATTTATGTTATTATATAATATCATATGGTTTTCTAGATCAGGTTTTGGATGCTCTATTCATCCTGAGAATGCTGGTCTTCTCCTATGACCGGATATGATCTCACCATCCTTGAATTTGGAGTCTGATTTTTGGGGGCTTCCCGGGGGAAGCCCTGAAAGGCGTTTCCCGATGGTAGAGAGTTGCCTTCTTTATCCCTGGTAGATCTACATTAATTGGTCCAATGCTGTCCCTTGCCACACCTTCTGCATAATCCAGAAGGCAATGGCCTTCTGTTCGAATTAAACCTAGATCTGGTATTATTTCCAAGAGTACCTTGTGTACAATTCCGTCTTATATGGCCTTGTTTACCACAGTTGAAACAAGTGATGCCTTGGTTCCTCACCCTAACATTAGCAACAGCTTGGCCTACCCAATTCTACTCATTGCCATGGAGCGATTGAGCATTGATTGCATATTGAATCCATTCTTCTATAGGTGCGGCTCTGATCTTTAAAGGCATAAGCATTCTTCTACATTCTGGATTAGCATGATCAAAGGCCAGAGAAAGTATTAATTGCTTCCTAACTTCTGATTCTGATATTGCTCTATGAACAGCTGTGGTAAGCCTCTGTATAAAGTTGGTATAAGGCTCTTTTAAGCCTTGTGTGACCTTAGTATAATGCTCGATTTTTTGACCTGGGTCCAAAATCTTTTCCCAAGCATTCAGTGCAGCAGTACGGCATAGCAACAAAGTATGCTCATCATAAGTAGATTGAGTCCTCACATCAGCAAACATGCCTTCACCAAGGATTTGATCCTGAGAAGCAAAGAAACCCCTAATTTTTCCTTGTTGTTCCAAGATCTTGGCCTCCTCTCTAAACCAGCCTCTCCACTGTAAATTTTGACTTTGGTCCAAGACAGCAGCCATTAGCTGCATCCAATCAGTTGGTAGAATCTGGGATTTTTGCTGACCATGAATTTAGAAGCTGCTTCACATAAGTAGAGTGTATACCATGCATTGATATTGCCTCTTTAAAATCCTTGATGTCTCTCATATGTACTGGCTCATAGCTATACTCTACATATTCTGAGGATCCCCCAGGTGTTATCTTTGTCTGAATAGTAGCTGGGAACAATAGTGGTGCAGAAGGGGGTAGCCCTGTTATGTTTACCACCTTGGGTAGAGTATCTCTAGTACCATAATATCCTATTGGGGGTTGACCTGAACTGTTCTGAGCATAAGATGCATCACTACCCTTTTCCAGTATTGCAATGTGGTCCTCCCATTCTTGTATTTTGGATATTACAGGTTCCCATTCCTGGATTTTGGATACTACCGGTTTCCACTCTTGAAGTTTAGATACTATTGATTTTTCTAGAGCTTGAGTGTCCTGATGAAGCAGTCCTTTCAAAGACCTCAGCGAGCCAGCAATTTTTTGATCCACATCATTAACATAATTAATGATTTTCTTGTTCTCAACATTAATGTAGTCAACAAGTTTCTTGTTTTCATCATTTATGTAGAGCCTATATTTTTCTTGTACAGTGTTATTCTTATCTACAGAGGAAGCCTTATCTGAAAGCTTGTTGTAACCAATTTCCAGAGTATCCATCCTTTTTGCCATTTTAGTGTTTGACAGTTCCACGTATTATACCTTAGACAGCAACTGTCGATTTACATTTTGCACCTGTTTAACCTCATCTGCCACCATAGAGTTTGATAGTTCCATAATACATAATCTGGACAGTAATTGTTGGTTTCCATTTGACAATTCTGCCATCATCGTCATCGTCCTCTTATTTTGAAAAATAAAATAGAGAAATAAGCCAAAAAATAGTAGGACTGGAGTATTGAATCTTTCAAGATATTCATTTAAAAATTTATCAACCACCATGGCAAAATATGACCTAAATTCTTCAAAAGAATAATTTTCAGCCATTGCATCAATTCAGGTGTAATTACGCCGTTCAGTCCACAGGTGTCACAATAGCGTTCAATGCCCTGCCCACTCTATGACAGATGCAGAGACTCTCAGCAGCAGGAAGCTACCTACAGACCCTACGGGGTTTTGACGTGCCCCAGCAGGCAGAATACAATCCTTGGAAAAAGCAAATTCTCACAAATTAAGACAGGATGTTAATCACAAAATAGAAGGGTTTTTGCTTCCTTTGTTTGCTTGTGCGAGTAATTTACAGTTGCCTGGTTCACAATCAGCGACCACGTGGGCTGGCTGGGGGGGAGGGGTGTGCATGCACCTTAAACTCCACTACTAGGGCTAGATGGGCGGAGCCAAATGGAAGATGGTCCACTCCTCCTAAGCGCTGCGCTGGCAGGCCAGGCGGGTGTGTACTGTTCAAGCTGGGTTTGCAGGCTGAAAACCGAGTGCTGCAATGGGCTGAAAGCGGAGCCAGGTGCTGTGGCAGGCCAGCGAGTTGAAAACCGTGCCTGCACACTGAGCTGAAAACTCTCGTTTGCACACTGAGCTGAAATCTCGCGCTTGCACACTGTGCTGAAAACTCGCATTTGCACACTGGACCAATGGGCTGGAAACCACGCCCAGCTAGCAAGAGAGATCTTTAAGCCCAAGTGAACAATCTGTATGTCCCCTGCCCTCTTACAGTTTAGGGCACAGGGCCAAGGACATTGGGCGCCAGATGTAGCCGGAGTTTTACTTACAAGGCACCAGTTTAAGATAAATATTTATTAGAATATAAACCAACACTCACGATATTAGTAACAGCTTATAGTGGCACCTAAACAAGGACTGGCGTATCCAAGCGACGGACGAGCAATGGACATGCGATGGAAGGACTATGGATTCCGATTCTGTCTCTCCAGCAGCCAGCAGCCAGGAACCAGGAAGAAAGCCTCCTCGTGTCCCAGCAGCCACTTATCAATGGGGTTGGCCACACCCCCTCCAGGGTCCCGAGCTCCTAGATAAGTGTCTTCTGACCTTATTGGCTGCCACTTTAATCCCGCCACAATCACTATTGTGTTTTCCGACGTGTGACAATGTGACAGAGTTGTATAACATCAATGAAACTCCAAGCTTCATCTGTATCTAAAATATTTCACAGTAGAGACAGATCCACTTATCCACATGCACAACACTTATGTGCCCATGGGCATAAGAACACTCCAATTCATATACAAGTTTGTACACATAAACACACTGTTTTGTACACACGCACACATACACATATACACTCACTTGTCCACAGCATGAAAATACTTGTGTGCACTGTGCCCATGTTCATGTGCACACAGACCCACTTGTACACTCATATGTCCACAGACATTCATGCATACTAAACTGTATACACATGCATATCCACATACATGCACACTGTATACATGCACATATAACAGCATATTCATAGGCATGTGCACACATATATATTGGCATGTACACATGCATATACACATTTATGTGTGCATACTCAGATATATCCCTGTGCAACGTGTGAAAGCACATGTACACACATGCATACAGCTGCACCTAAACAGTTTTAGGATCTTAGGTAGTGACAAAATGTAGCAAGGTCCCTCTGGTTGTATCAGAGCTTTACCTGCCTTATGGTAGGTGGTTTCTTCATATCCAGCTATTTTAGGATGTGTGTGTATCCGGTACATCTGAGGCTTCATGTAACCACTGACACCTGCCCACTCTCCCTAAACCCTGCACCTTTGTGTGCTTTTTCTGGATTATGTAAACTTCTCCCCCCATTTCAAAGCCAACAGAAAACTTTGTTCCCTTTGCTTTTACTTGCCTTGCATTTTATCCCATTAACTGTAATGTATCCTGTTGCATATCTGAATATCTTTTTTATTTTCTGTTATACTAAGAATGTCCCAAATATAATTACCCAAATGAATTAATGTGTTGAGCCCTAACATGCAGCAGAAACAGCCATTCTCTCTGAGAGGAAATTGGCTTGGTGACAAGGAGAACTCTGCAATACCACACTGAAGAAACCTGCAAGACAGCCCAGAGAGCTAGAGGATCTGGGGCCTCAGATGATACTAGGGCCTCAAATCCTGGGGAAGGTCATATGTACCTAAATTTTTTTAAATTCCTTCCTCTTATTGACATGGTTTTTTTAAATGGTGTCATTATGTCATTTAGTACTATGTAAAGTAACATCTCATTTTGCCTTTTGTATTAGGAACATGATAATATTTTATTGAGCTTCTAATTTTTTAATCTCCACATACCTGCAATATAGGCTCTAAGGAATCAGTGTTCACCTTACCTTGTACTGTTGCATTCTGGGAAGGTTACTCCAGGCTCTGAGTTCAATTTCCAGTACCTAGGGTGCCAAAGGAAGCTGTCACTACTGGTTGGTCATGATTAGACAGTGGCATTTTCAGAATCCAGGAGGAGCTCAAAGTCCCAGAGGCTGGGTTCCCAGATCACAAACATTGCCAAGGTCAAAAGTCAGGGTGCAACAAGGCTGACCTACTCTTTAAAAATCATATTCCAAATGGGGTCATATTGTTGGCTGCAACCCTGATGTTTAGTACAGTCCTGAAGAGGGGAGTGTAGATTAGAAATTACAGAGACAGAAAGAATTAGACAGAGATATAAAACTTAGTTGGGAGAGCTGTCAATAAATATGGTAGCAGCCCAGATTTATTTATCCTGGGCTTTTTATACTGCAGGAAAGGGGCGGGGCAAATAGAGACAGGTGTAAACATTTCTTCAATTCCTAAAACATAAGACACCTGGTAACCACACCTTTGGCTAAAGCATCCTATTATGCAGCCTTGGGGGATGCAGGGACAAGCTCGGGTTCTCTGACCTTGAATCAAGTCATAAGCTGGAATCTTTGTGGGCTCCCACATCACACAGATAGATAGGAGAACCCAGGAAAGTTTTCTCAGTCTAATAGCTTATAAGATAATTTTAAAATATCATGACATATAATAGTTATCAAAAACAGTGTAAGGATAAATTGTGAGAATCTACTCAACTGGTCCTATTTCCTCATTTGACAAATATCAGGTGCAAATATAAGCAAGGAACTCAGTGTTACATTGAAGAACAGAACAGACACTATCCCTAAGATCATAAGGGTTCTATCCCTAAGATCATAAGGGTTAGCATTATTGGGCTAACTGGGGAAATGGCTTATAGGTGTAAGAGTTAGAATGGCACACACTATTCCCGGAAACCTTACTTTAGTAACAGTCCCTGATTTGTCTGTCAGAGACTTGCTTCAAGGGAATTGAGCCAGTAAGATTGTTTGCTCCTCAGGGTTTATAGATAACTCCTCAGTTGTGTTTCTGACGCCCAGAAGACAACCCCGAATTTATAAGACAGTTTCCAAACTCTGGTTTTGCTATTAGAGGTAAGAATATCAGAGCATCTGATAACAATTGAGGTAGCCACCAATCTGATTACAAGAGATAGACAGGTCAGGTTACCTATTCACTATTGCTAGGAGTCTTAACTGGGGTCATTCCTCTAGATTTGTGGGAGTTTCCTTGCACAAGATTTCTACCTGACCCCAAAATGCCACCTCATCAAGATGCCTCTTTTATTGCTCCCCCCTCCCAAACCAATCCCTCTTGTTCCCCTTCCTACTGGCCCTCACTCTATCCAGTGTGGGGATTTAATAAAAGCTCCAGAAGTTTTGAAGAAGAGGGATCTAACCACAGTCGTCTAGGAGTATCAGAGAGTGGTGATTCACACCTTTAATCCCAGCACAGGAAGTATCATGGGAATGGTGACCTAAATCCTTAATCCCAACTGAATTCGAGGTCATTTTAGTTTACCGAAGGAGTTCCAGGCTCCCAGGCAGGCAGTGATGGGGCCATGCCTTAACTTACCAAGAAAGTATATAAGGTGGGCATAGAAAGACAGAAGGAGAGGAAGCCAAGAGAAACCAGGCTGAGGAAGCTGGAAGACAGCTGGGTAAGATCTGACTGTGCTGTTTATTCTCTAATATCTCTGACTTTCTCAGAGATCTATCCCTGAGTCTCATTTATTCATGCAACAATTCAGGGAATCTCTTTTATTTCCTCTTGCCAGGGAAATCCACATATCCTTAGCCCCCTTTGGATCTCCTTGTTACCTACCATTTCTGGTAGATTGTAGCATAGTTGTCCTTTACTTTACAACTAATATCCATCTATGAGTAAATACATACCATGATTTTCTTTCTGGGGCCTGGGTCATCTCACTCAGGATGATTTTTTTTTCACCCATTTGCCTGCAAATTTTATGATGTCATTGTTTTAAACAGCTGAATAATACTCCATTGTGTATATGTACCACATTTCCTTTATCTATTCTTCAGTTGAGGGGCATCTAGGTTATTTCCAGTTTCTGGCTATTACAAATAAAGCTGGTATGAACATAGTCGAGTATGTGTCCTTCTGGAATTATTGAGCACCCTTTGGGTATTCACCCAAGAATTATATAGCTAGATTTTCAGGTAAATTCATTCCCAATTTTCTGAGAAATCAGAGAGACTTCACCCAGTGACTGATGGAAACAGATGTAGGGATTCAAGCCAAGCACTGGGCTGAGCTCAAGAAGTCCTGTTGAAGAGAGAGAGAAAGGATTGTAGTGATTGAGCAAGGTGGGGGTCAAGGTCATCACAGAGGAGACCACAGAAACAACTAAACTGGGGTCATGGTAGCTCACAGACTTTGGACTAACAGGTAGGGAGCCTGCCTGGGACTGAGCTAGGCTCTCGCCATATTGTGACAATTGTGTAGCTTGATCTACTATGGGACTCCTAGGTGTAGGAGCAAGGCATGTCCCTAACACTCTGGCTGGTTTCCAGGATCCTGGGTTGTCTTTCTCAGCATAACATGATTGGAGGAATTTAGTCCTATCTCAACTTGATATACCATGCTTTGTTGACGGCCACCCACGGGAAGAGTAGATTGGAGGGGGAGAGATGGAGGAGGGAGGAGCTGAAAACTGCAGTCCGGAAGTAAAATAAATGAATAAATTTAATTTTTTAAATTTTTTAAGAGTGTCAGAACATTTCAGGTTGGAACTGTGACGCATCTTGCTACCACAAGGGGGAGATTTGTAAGCTCAGAACGGCGGAAAGGAAGGAAACCCAAAAGCAGCTAAGAAAAAACCGATTGTGGGAACCCCACCCAACTCACTGGAATCCAGCAGCAATTCCAGGACTCCTGTGTCCTTTGAGCCAATAGATAGATAGATAGATAGATAGATAGATAGATAGATAGATAGATAGATAGATAGATAGATAGATAGATAGATAGATAGACAGACTGACATGTATGTTTGGGATATATTTCTGTCCCTAACCACTAACACTTTTCTGAATTAAGTGGTAAACTCAGCACAGCACAAGTGCTTAGTCCCAGGAAAAGAAAAGGAGGGATTTTGGTGAGAGGTGAGGGTGGGACGGGTTGGGGGTGACGGTGATGAGCCTTGAGACAAACAGCACACAAAAAAAGCCCAAAGGAAGGGCTAGAGAGAGGGCTCCATTACTGAAGTTTTTGCTAACAAGTGTGATGACCTAAGTTCAGTCCCAGCAGCTGCACAAGAAGGGAGAGAAGGAGGGAGAGAGGGAGGGAAGGAGGGAGGGAAAGAGGGAGGGAATCACCCTCTCCTACACTTATATACATGTGTACACAAACCAGCTATGTTCCACACCAATTATGATAAATTACTATCATGTCTTTCAAAGAAAATTAGAAGCATCTTCCCAGGGTGTGACAATCCAAACACTTTCAGCAAATGCACTATAAGCAAATTGGAAAATAATTTGACTACTTGTAAGAGTTTTTCAAATATTACTTCTGACTTACTAATTCTACATCTAAAAATCAGTCATCAAAAAATGAAGACTATATGTTTTTATAACAATACTATTTATTTAAAAAATAATATGGTGGGTTGGAGAGATGATTCTGAAGAACACATAATATTCTGGCAGAGGACCCATGTTCACTTCCTAGCAGCCACAGAATGCTTGTAGTTCCAGATCCAAGAGACTCAGTGTCCTCTTCTGGAGTTCATGGCACCTGCACTCAGAAGTGTATACATAAACAGAGAAGTATTTTTAAAATCTTTTTAAAATTAAAATAATTTATAGTTTAAACAAAATAACATTTTTACATCTGTAAATAAACATTTTATGCCAAGGGTCGCTTCACCTATAATCCCTTAAATTAAGAGGCTGAACGCTGGAGCATCTTGAGCTCAAGGCACCTATGAGTTACAGACCTTACCTTTAAATAAAGTTAATTTCATGGTAATATATTATTTTTAACAATGGAAAACAAAAGAAGCTATAAGTAAGTCATATGTAGACAGGCATAGAGGAACATACGTGTGACCCAGCTGAGGAGGGAAAATCACAAATTTACATCCAGCCTGGGCTACATAGACTCTATTTCAAAAAAAATTAAAATAACAGAAAAGAGCCATGCAAATGATAAATTTTTTCCAGTGTTAGAGATCAAACCCATGACCTTACAGCAAATGTTCTCTACTGCTGAGCTCAGCCCTATACCATGGCCTTTACGCCAGGGAAACAATTTCTACCTTTTGCTATTTATCTTTCTGTTTAGAGGAATAAAGGAAAGGTAGACACACATCCCCATGTGGTGAACTGTATGTTCTAGAATGATCTACCTAGTTAGGCCAGCATTTGGCCCATTCTTATCTGGATAGTCAACATGGTTAACTGCCAGGAGTAGTGTTGATGGTGTCTGGATTCTAATGCCCAGACTCATCAACTAAGCAGGTGGCTCTGCCAGAATGGGCTGAACTGTCCACAGCTGGGCTGGGAAGCTGTTGAGATGAACAGTGTGACGGCCTTCTCTGCGATATTTAGGCCTTTTGTACGTGTGTGGTTGTTTCGCCTGCATCTGTCTGTACATTGCATGCCTGCCTGGTACCCTTGATGGCCAGAAGAGGGCAGTGAGTCCTTTGGAACTGGAACTAAAGATGGTTGGGAAATGCTAGGTAAATTCTGGGACAAGAATCCAGGTTCTCTGGAAGAACCAGACAGTGCTCTTAGCTGTTACACCGTCTCTCCAGTCCCAATGTTGCTTGCCTTGCATCCTCACAGATTGCCTTTTTTTAAGAGTGTGTTAGAGCTATACCCAGCCAACAAACTCCACTACTTACACAAATAAGACAAGGTAACACAACACTTAATTTAAAACACTACCTTCCAGTATGTTTAAAAAAAAAAAAAAAAAAAAGGAATGCACACACACACAAAGTTCAGGATATCTGGTCCATATATGGGAAATTTGGCAGTTTGCTATTAAAAGAATGAAATGGTAATAGCAAGAACCTGGAAACAGCCTAGATGAATCCAACTGAAGAATGAATTAACAAATTGTGGTATATTTATACAATGGAGTACTACTGAGCAGTAAAAATAAAATGACATTCTAAAATTTGCAGGTAAATGAATGTGTATCCTCCTGAGTGAGGTAACACAGGCCCAGAAAGATAGGCATGGGATGTACTCACTCATAAGGGGACTTCAAACAAAAAGCAAAGAATACCCAGGCTGCAAACCACAACCCCTGAACAGCTTGGGATCAGAAGAAACTCAAGAGAAACATCCAGAGATTCTCCTGGGAAGAAAAAATAGAGATCACCATAGCAAATTGTGGTCATAATGGGCAGAGACCAAGGAGAGGTGGAAAGAAATCATGAGAGGAGATGGTTGAGTGAGAGGAGCAATGAAGAGGGAGACAGAGATGGCTAACTTGATAGGGGAAGCCAGTGTGGGGTTGGAAAGAGACCGGGTGCTAAGGAAACCTCCAAAGAACCCACAGGATGTCCCTGGCTCGGACTCCAACCAATGGCGGAGGGGCGCCTAAAGGACTTCCCCTATAATCAAATGAATAACACCCTAACTTTCATTATAGAACCTTCATACAGTAATGAGTAGAGGCAGAAGCAGAGATCCACGGCTATGCACCAGGTTTAGTTCCCAGTCCAGCTGAAGAGAGAGGAGAGAGTATATGAGGAAAGGAATCTGGACTATGAGGAAGAGTCAGAGAGAGATGGCTGGCTGGAGCTTTTGAGAGCTCGGTGACTCAAAAACTGGGGAATCTTCAGGAAAAGGAACTAAACTCTCCATAGGTAGATGCCTGTCCAATTACATGGGAGTATGTGGAGCATCTTGGAGTAGGATCAGACTATGTTCCTGGTGCATGAACTGGCATTTTGGAGCCCATTCCCTACAGAGGAGCACCTAACCCAGCCTTAATACTGGGATGTGGGACTCGGACCTACCTCAACTGGATACACCAGAGTGAACTGACCCACCTTGGGACCCCTTGTTCTCCTTGAGGAATGGATGGGGGGAGAGGGTGGGGGAGGCTGAGAGAGGACTGGGAGGAGGGAAGGGAGGGCAAGCAGGAGTGTACATGGAAAAACTTTAAAATAAAATATGTGTATATATATAAAAATTAACAACAGAAATGGAGAGTAAAAAAAATAAAATAAAATGATTTTACAATTTGAAACAAATAAATTGCAGACACTCCCGTTCCCTGAGGTACAGCATCATTAAGGAAACATTTATTCCTTCAAGTCATTTCTGAGGATGCCCAGCTATGTATGTCCTGAGAAGCACGAAGAGAAAAACGAAACTGAAGGTTGGTTTCACGAAGATAGTGGTCTTCACCTGATGGAGCAGGAAATAGCATGGGCTGCTACTGTGACTGGGTTTTGTTTTCTTGAGCACAAAGGAATAAAGGACTTTCATATAGCTGCTTATATGAATACAATGACTAAAAGTCTGAGTCTAAACACAGTGGAGGCCAATAAGGGAATTTCTGTGGATGTCTTCACCTCATCTCACCGGCTGCAGTGTTTTTCATGTGTTTTACACACTGAGCAGAATGACGGTCACAAAGCCCAGAGCTAGCCAAGTCCACTCATCAACTGGGCCCTTAGTGAACCTAAAGGGCCTATTCAAGGGGAAGACGCCTCAACTTGGGAAGTCTCCATGGGATGAGAACCACAGTTGGTGGATGTTTCGAGTCTTCCTACAATCATGTCTTCTTTGATTTATCTCCATGCCAACTGAAGACATTATGAGTTAGATCACACTCAAGGCAGGAGCGTGAGAAAGCTGGGAAGGCAGCCATAGTGTGTATCAAGGAGGGCAGGGGTTTCATTCCAGACAGCTGTCTAGAGGGAGGTTTTATTCTAAGCAATATTGTAAAACTAACAAAAAGTCAGGAGCATCCTCAGATGCCTGCCAGTACAAGACACCTGAGACTGGGTAACTTCTACAGGACAGAAGTTTATTTCTTACAGTGATGGAGGCAATGGAATCCAATGTCAAAACACTGATGAATGCAGTCTGGTTCTTGGGTGGTGCCCTTATTATGGTGTCTGTCCTCTTCCAGGGAGTGGGATGTGTGACTTCATATCAGAGCACAGAGCACAGCCACTTCCACAAGCTTTTCTTGAAGTAGCACTAGGCCCCACCTCCAAACACTATTGTCTTGGAATCAAGGAATTGAATTCTGCAATAGAAGTACCTTGCCTTCCTCAAGGGGACCTCACAGATTTCATCTTTCAGGTCTCCCCTGAGCATCTGAGCTCCTGAGCTGGACCAACACTGTCAGGGGATGTTCAGACATCAGTGGACATTGGCTTATAGCGACAATGTCTTTTTCCTTCTACATGAGGGAATCTTATCTTCTAGTAAGGTCCCAGAAGATGATTCAATCACAGTGGAGGATCTTCACAACTCGGCCTGTCATCTGATACTTACTTCCCCCCATCTACCCTTTTGAGATGCTGCTCTTCATTTTGAAAGCCACATCTCCCCCACTTTCAATCTGTGATTCCAAAAGCAGTCTCTCCCCAGCTGCCCAACCCAGTCAGTAACATCGAGCATTCTTCTGGCTTCCAATCTGTCTTGGAGTCACCCTGGACTCTTCCCAACTCTACCAGTCAAATGGTTGTAAATCCAGTTGAGGCTTCCTCTGCAAATGCCTTCCTGCCTTCCGCAGTTAACACTCTCCCGGGCCTGAAACATCAATGCCCTGACTTCTTATTTTTCTTGAGTTCACCTAATACATCTTCCATGCTCCTCTCAGGTAGAATCTTTTCATTCTGCTTGGCTCTCTGCTGCCACCCTGAGCTTAAATTCTACTGCTTGTAAGCAATTTCTAAGCAGCTCACTTTTGTTATTCCAGGAACCCGCTGCTTTCTTTGTTATTCTCCCCACTACTGTTTGTCTCTTAAGTGAGACTCCAAAGTCCAGCTCTGCCTCACCTCTGACCCTGGTAGTTAGCAAGCTTACAGAATGCCGGTTCTCTCCAGAGAACTGAGAGCACCATCTTCCCCACCAAATGGTGACTTGTCTCTCCAAGGTCCCTGTACCTGTCCATGGAAGGATCGTCTTTACAATAATGATGGAGAGCATCAGCTCACAATTCCACAGAGCCTACCCTTTCCCCTGCTTTCCAAGGGCTCTGGATATGTTCATCTCCTGAAGCAACTCTGAAGCAAGCGTTACTATTCTCTTTTTTTGGTTTGTTTGTTTTGTTTCAAGACAGGCTTTGTGTAACAGCTCTTGCTGTCCTGGAACTCGCTCTGTAGACCAGACTGGCCTCCCACTCACAGAGATCTGCCTGCCTCTGCTTCCCAAGTACTAGGATGAAAGGCATGCACCAACACCCAACTCTATTCATGTTTTATACACTAGGAAATGGGAAGATTAAGAAACTAGATTTTGACGATGGTGACTAGAAAAACAGAGACTGAACCCAGGGGTGCTGGAGACAGCAGTGGTTGATGTAGAAACCAAGCAACTGTAGTGCTGAAGCCCTGTGTGTGTGTGTGTGTGTGTGTGTGTGTGTGTGTGTGTGTGTGTACATATGTACATACGTACATACACACCACTTCTCAAAAACAGTTTCTCTGTGACTCACACTTCCAAGTTCTTGGCTGGGTTCTAAATTTTACGGCCTTCCCTACCTGCCTGTGGAGCTACAGTTCTGCTTAGAAACAATCTTGACACTCCCAATCTGGGCCACCAGCCTAGACTCTATGCCGCCCTTCTATCCTTGGCTTCCTGTCCTCTGCCCTCCCACAATGTTTCCAGTCACTACTCACTATGTCATGTTTCATTTCCTCATGCTTTGTTTCCCACAGCTACCACTTAGTGTGTGCTGTTGTACCACATGTGCTGATTTCCTATGTGGAGCCTCCTTTATCAAATATGTGTCCCTGTGCATAAAAAAATATACGTGTGTGTCTGTTTATTTAAAATTACTTATTTACTAGAGCTTATCAATCACCATGCCTATATTTAGTTGGGTTTTGTTTTATGAGACAGGGTCTCATGTTGCTCATGCTGGCTTAGAAATTGATATACATATGCCACCACATCCAGCCAAGCATCCTATTTTTTATAATCTATGATATAGTATTCAGTGAGAGTATTGCCTTTATGAACTCACATTTCAAAACTTCATTGGGGCGCCTATATTTTCATCCATTAGCCAGTGCATTATAATTATATTACTCTGAGTTTTTTAAGCAGATCTTTATTATCGGGCTGGGGTTGTGGCTGGGTGGAAAAGCACCTGCCTAACTTGTAGAAAGTACTGGATTCCATCTCCTCCAGCAACAAAAGAATTTGAAGAGGGAAAAGGAGGAGGAGTGTGGGAGAAGTTGGTGAAGTTGTTATCACTATTTTAGAGAGATAAGGAAACCAATCATTTTAGTAGTTTAAATAAGCACAGAGAAGACTCCTCCAAAAGTCCTACATCTGTAGCTAATGACCCAACACTTAAACAACTGGGCCTTATCACTCTGGAGCACACACTGTCTGCTGCTCTAAGAACTCTGAAGTCAGGACATGGGAGTTCCAATCTGGGCTCCATCACTTACTTGATGGATGGCATGGGACAGGTTCTTAAATCCTCTTGCCTCGATTTCCTCATATGGTTGAGAGAGAGAGAGAGGTAAAAGCTGACAAAATGGGGCCAACATTTCATCACAGATGGGGCAAAGCCTCATGAACCCCACCCTTCCTTAAAGATCTGTAAGCAGTTAATAGTCACTTTGGAAGGAGAAAGTGTTTTCTTCACTAGTATGGGCACTGACGAGTGGGCTATGTGCCTCTAAATGGGCCTTCCCTCATGTTCATGTAACAGTGCTAAGTAAAGTCACTGGGCCACAACAATGACATCAGAAAGACATGAGAACAGGAGGGGACTGATTGGGACTATTCTCCCCACTTGCACCTCCACTTAGACTGACCACAGTGTGGGTACTGGAGAGCTGCATGGGATGGATGACTACAAATGAGACAGTAAGGATGGACAACATAGAGCTTCAACTCTTCAGAAGGCATGGTGGGAGTATCCAGTTGTGCACACACATGTATGTGCTATATACATGGTAGGGTGGGTGGTATTTGTCTTTGTGCAGATGGAAATTCAAAGACAACATTCAGACTATGTACAATTATCTAAAATTTTCTTAAACTGAACCCAGAAACCAGTGGGAATACATGAAACAAGAGTAGTATTCATCTCAGCCATCTGTCTGAAAGGCACTCACACCCTTAGAGCAAATTCAAGGGAAAAAACAAACAAACAAACACTATCAAGTTTGGGATCATGCCCAGGACTCTTTTCTTCTAAATATAGAAACAAATATTTAAGTCCTTGGTACATTTGCACTGACTGTCTAGGTTGTTCCCATAATTCTTCCTTCCCACAAGTACATTGGGCAGAGAGTGAGCTCTTGTCACCTATGCTGAGACAGTCAATTCGGTTCCATTTAATCATGCAAGGATCCGGGAAAGGATGCAGCATTCAGACCCGAGACAGCCAACTGCTTAAAGCTTTAGAATGTTTTCCAGATCTTAATGGCCTATCGATGACATCAAAGCAGAAAGTTTCTATAGTTGACTCTCACCTTGAAAGCCAAACAGAGACAGCAGATGCTGGTTTATTTAAGTCCTTTAATTATTTACTATCAATGCAGAAAATATTCTTGGAGAGTTAGACATGAAAAGAAGGTTAGCCGAGGCAGGTCTTATAAAAATAGGGCAATAAAGACAAAGGTCCACTGCCAATCCCTATTCACAGTGTCCACAAGCAGTAAGTGTTTTGCCCCAGATATCCACAGTCATGTTACATTGACAGTTGAGCCAGAAGTGATGCTGACCATTTGCCATGTACGTCTGGCTAGTGACCAGTAGACATGACCCTGAAGCATCCTGGGGTAAGTCTTCCCAGAAGAAAGCCAAATGAGGGTGACATCATTTTAGTTTGATAATTGTCATGTATTTTATATACAAATTGATGAAGTGGAAACATATAACAGCAAATTAAAGCTCTATGTTTCCTTCCTTATGACCTATCAAAATACTATGACAAGAATTGGCCCAAGTGGTAATAATGCTTCCTTCCCTTCATCTAGTGTAATAACTCTGTGATGCTTGCATTTACGCAGCACAATGTACAAACACTTCTAATCATCACATTTATGGGATGATAGTAAAAGTAACTTTCAGGTAAGGGAATGGTTGGGGGTAGTTATCACTGTGTTGAACATGTGGAAAACTATAAAAGACTTACCCACAAATGAAGAAATAGCCATGGTGATATACTCACACTCTCTTATCTGCACATTTTCCCAGATCCCTGTCATTTGTATAAGTCATTTATTCTCAAGCTACTAAAATAGCTACACACTAAATAGAGTTGTTATACTGGATTGTACAAGAAAATGCTGTTTGCTTGCAAATACTTTGCCCTGGCTATTTGTGTGCCACACACATCCCTGGTTTATAGGGAACTTGGCTGTCATTTGTTTGTAATGCCAATAACAAACACTAGAGAAAGAAAATGCATCTCTCTGGTGTATCCTACCGGCCTATTTCTCCTGGTAAATCTACCACCAAGAAACAATAGGCATACCTGTTGTGGAGAAAGCAACCATCCTTGACACTGAAATCCATAGTATGCTATGTCTTGTTAATGACTTCTGTTATGTGACATTTGGGGTCAGTTTTGGCAAAGAAAATGAGCCATGAGATGGAGTGGCTTCCACCCTACTGAGCAAATGCTGCAAAGAAAATGAGAACCATCAGCCTTTAAAATGTGACCTCTGGAATTCAGAGACATTCTGCAGCTGCCACACCCAAGATCCCACCTCCCCTGCTTCACAGAGGGCTCTATATTTCACCAGTAATAAAACTTTATTAGGAACATGTAAAACACGTTGTAAAACAGTTACCCTTCTTCTTTCTCTCAGCTTTAAAAAAAAAAATCCAATCAGAACTTTAAACCATGACCCAAATAATTTTAAATGTGAAAAAGACATATTTTAGGTTATATAACAGATACACATCTCCCCCAAAAAATGTTGTAGAACACCATATGCTCTGATGTGCATTCCCACGTAGCCACACTTCTACTGATCTCCCTTTATTAATGGGTTATTCTGACACTGTATTTCACAATAGCGGCACCAAAACTCATGACCAGAAGAGAGCTTTGGTTAAAACACACGGCACGCTCAAAGCAGACAACTTCTGAAACTCCTTATCTACTCATCTCCTGTCACTTTACTATGTCCTCCCCACCCTGAAGAGAAGAGAGAGTCTAGAAGAGTGCTCAACTAGAGTTCAAGACAAGGGGTGAAGCAAACAACCCAAGGTCATTTTCTAGCCAACCTCTCCAGCCCATCAACCCCAGAATCCCGGGTTTATAGGATATTTTGACTACAGTTACAGATTTGACCAAGCAAGAGATTGTCTAAATCTTGTTGACTCTGAAATAGTTTCTACTTGGTCCAACATTGACAAGTTGAGCTCTCTGAGTTCCATGGTGACTGAGGGAAGAAATCCCCCAAAATGAAAAGAATGGAACAGAACTCTGCTTTGGTTCCTCTTATGCATTTGGTTTGGATCCAGACTTCTAACTTTGGAAGTCAATTCCCATGCGTGCTATGATGGTTTATATTTGTGACTATTTTGAACAGATGGTTCTATGACTCTGTAATATTTATCATTGCTGTTTCTTCTCTTTGTTTTTCCCTCCTTGACACAGGATCATCACATGTAGGCTGATCCCAAACTCACGGTGTAGCTGAGAAAGACCTTGAGCTCCTAAAGCTCCCAGGTGCTGAAATTGTAGGTGTGACACCACACCAACTTTTGTATTTCTTAAAAGGAAAAAAACCTGCTATGGAAAACAGGCATTGACATCCACATGTAGGCTTGCATGTGTGTTTCATCCTGAAATTTTAAATGATCTTTCTACTCAAAACTGCACTCACTGGGAATATTGAAAAATAAAGAGTTGGGACCCGTTAAAGACCTACAAAGAAGAATATGCATTATTAACAAGACCACTGGGGAACAGAATGCCCAAAGGGATTTCAGAAGTACTAATACAGAGGAATGTTAACTCAGTCAACTATATAACATAAGCCTTGAGGAAAGACAGAATTATTTTCATGTTGAAATTTTGCCCCAAAATTTCAACCAGAAATGTAGCAATTTCTAGACGTAATTCCACTTTAAAAAAATTTTTAAATGGCACTTTTCATGTTGCTTATGTACAGTAATAAAGTTTAAGATTAAGAATATGTAAGTTAAATTGACATACATTACATCAAGTACTTGAATTAATTATATACAATCTTTGTTTCCAACACAGGAATTTTCTTAGCAAAATGTGACTGTTACACTGAATTCTAGAAACAAGATTACTACCCTAACTCACGAGTGCTCAGTGACCAAGTATGGTCATGAAAAAAGAAAGAAAGAAAAAGAGAGAGAGAGAGAGAGAGAGAGAGAGAGAGAGAGAGAGAGAGAGAGAGATGGAAGGAAGGAAGGAAGGAGGAAGGAGGAAGGAGGGAGGGAGGGAGGGAGGGAGGGAGGGAGGGAGGGAGGAAAGAAAGAAAGAAAGAAAGAAAGAAAGAAAGAAAGAAAGAAAGAAAGAAAGAAGAAAGAAAGAAAGAAAGAAAGAAAGAAAGAAAGAAAGAAAGAAAGAAAGAAAGAAAGAAAGAAAGAAAGAAAGAAAGAAAGAAAGAAAGAAAGAAAGTGTCCAACCAGTAACATTCCAGTGAATGGAGGCCAGTTTGAGAAACTCCGGAGCCCTTTCTCAACTGCATTCAGCCAGAATTTTAAGCTGTTATCCTTGTGTGAGTATCTCTGGGCAGATCAGTGTTTGCATGAGAGAAGACAGAAGACTGGGGAGCAGAGACACAGCTGTATTTCAAAGAGGCAGCTCAAGGGACAGAAAGAGGATGGCTTCGGTAGCAGGGGTCAAGAAGTCTCCAGTTCCACTCATAATAAATGACAGATGAGCAAAGGCTTTCTTTCTCTCCTTTTACTCATACCAGACCCAGCTTTCAGACTGTAGTCTACGCATTACAACCGTCCTTTATGGCTTCCCTTGACATTAATATTAACCTGATTTTCCCTATTCAAAAAGCAAGAAACTAGAGAGATGGAGGGGTTGTCATACACTTAAATTTGTTTCTCCACAATTTTCTAAGGAGACATCCCAGAGATGAGTGCAGAGCAGCCACAGGACACCAGGCAATGGAGGCATCCTATGCTTCCAAGCCTAAAATGCACTGTGCAGCACAGTGTAAGCATCCCTTTTGTTGTCCATTAATCTCCTTTTCCTGTGCATCTTATCACTTGAAAATACTTTTGAAGAGAGATGTTGGATAACCATTATAGTTTGGAAAAGAAAAAGCAAATGCCAAATTATTTCAGTTCTCTTAGGGAAAATTGAGCAAAGTGACTGTATATGACTCAGGCCGCACCCCCAGCTCTGGCACAATGTTCAGCCCTAAGAGTGGTTCTGCACTTCTGCCCAAGTCTCCTGCCTCCAGCCTGCTTAATTTTGAGATGTGCATTGAGAACAGTTAGTGCATTTGAGTGTACACATTTGTACACAACCTCAGGACTTAGCATTTCTTCCAACTGTATTTTCTGGTTTTCCTTCACTGGTCTGCCCAGAGTCCAGTTTCAGCAGTATGTTGTAGTTATTCTATATTTCAAGTCTTGTCTGTGCTGAATAGAATCTAACATTAAGTATCATTGCTGAATGAAAGAGAAGCTCCATCCATTCAGATAGCAGGGGCTTTATGTACAGTGGACACAGGAAAATGAACACAAGCAAACAATCCCGCCAATGAAACAATTTGCTCTTTCACTTACAAATTCTGCCTGTTGCTGCTCCCCATGTCCTTTTACCCTCTTCATTTTCTCATCTTCTTCCATTGTGTCCTTGTGTTCTGCTTTGCCAGGTGTGCGTGTGTTGTGCGTTTATGTGTGTCTGTGTGCATATATGTGTCTCTCTCTCTCTGTCTCTCTCAGGTGTGTATAAATCTAGTATGTCTGTATGTTTCTCTGTGTCTGTGTGTGTATTTATGCATGGGCATGCATCCATGAGTGCGTGTGTGTCTGTGTGTCTGTGTGCATATATGTGTCTCTCTCTCTCTGCCTCTCTCGTGTGTGTATAAATCTAGTATGTCTGTATGTTTCTCTGTGTCTGTGTGTGTATTTATGCATGGGCATGCATCCATGAGTGTGTGTGTGTCTGTGTGTCTGTGTGCATATATGTGTCTCTCTCTCTACCTCTCTCATGGGTGTATAAATCTACTATATCTGTGTGTTTCTCTGTGTGTGTATGTATGCATGGGCATGCATCCATGAGTGTGTGTGTGTGTGTGTGTGTGTGTGTGTGTGTGTGTGTGTGTTGTGTGTGTGTGTGTGTGTGTGTGTGTGTGTGTGTGTGTTGGCCAGGTTATCTTAAGGTATTTGCAGAAATAGGAAGAATAACCTATACACTCAGATTTCTCATCGTAGCTTTCCTATCCTAAGGATGGTTTCTGCCACCAGAGAAAGGATGCCTTGAGTCAAAAGAGATGTACCTGGTGTTGGCATCACCCATAGTGGAACATAGAGAAGTCATGAGCAGAGTGAACATGCATAGAATAGATCTCCCTGCATCCCAGCTGGACCTTGTAAAAGCACAACTGTCCATTGGCTAACTTGGGCAAGTCTTCAGAATTTAAATACAAGTTTAAAAGAAAAATCAAGATAACACTTGTCAAGTCCTTATCTATGAGCAGTTTATTGGGGGAAATTATTTGCACTAAAAAGTATTTTTAAATCATTTGTTTTTAAATCAATGCATATTTAAATAAAAGTAGAATCACAAAAACCACTGGCTTTTAAGAGAGCTTATATAAGATGTGTAAATCAAAGCGTTCAGGTAATGATGTCTTCAAATAAAATGGATTTTTACATCTGTTACTAGTTCTTTGACCAAGAGTTCTTGCTTTGTTAAAGGTTTCTGACATACAGGAAATATTACAAATTTACACTTTCTTGATGATTTTTTCTTCTTCCTTCAATTTCTTTAAACACGTGCTGTTTAAAAATGTTGTACTTGTTAGCATTGGTGGCCTCTTATTAGAGGCACTGTTATAAGTCATGCCAGATGTTCTTCCAGTAAAAATTTTAAAAGCATAAGATAACATTCTATTTTTAGACTTATGATGGCATAATTATCCTATAAAATTTGGAATTTGGGACTATCCTCATTTTTAAATAAATCTATATTTTTGTAAGAAGTTTTCTGAGAACTATGGCCTTTTAAAGCAATGAAATCAAACCATTAGACTTTTGTACCAAATCTTACTCTCCAACTAATATTCAAATATTTCTATATGGATTTCAAAGGCATCTCAGCATTCATACTAACTCATCTGTATGCCTTTACCTCTTATTATAAATTGTACTTCATTCTAAAGCACTTTTCATAATGTTGAGAAATTAAACTCCACACTTGGATCAACTGTGTATCTTTGTAGTCTTGCACAGTGCTATCTAGTTAGAGAGCCATATCAAAATATCAAAAATAAAAGCAAAGTAAGATGCAGCCAGCCTGGTTACAAGACAGCTAGGGATGATACTGTGTTGACAGTTGCCATATTTGAGTTACAAAAGCTTGATGTCTTAATATAGCATCATATTCTTGTTTGTCATAATTGTGAACAAAATACTCAGGAGGCACACCAGTAAAGGAGCCATTGTGAAGCCCTTAACAATGTTTCCACATTACCCACGCAGTCCTTGGTTTAGAACCTTGTCTTGGCTAGCCTCTCTGCCATAGTCTCCCTAACACTCATCTTTGAGTCTTTGGTATTTTCTTAATACACCTTTGGCACCTAGTTTTCCCAATCTATTTTTATTAATAACGGCTCTTTAAATGAAATACTCCATAAGAAAGAAAGTTCAAACCCTGAGGTCAGACGTCTCACTCAAACCTCAAGAACACAATAAATCACTTCCAACAATTTCATAAATCTATCCAACTTGTTAAATCTTCATCCTTAGAACTGTAAAACGTAGGAACTTCTCTAAATCTCTCCTCAAAGGCATTCTCAGACATTTCGTTACGTGGTAAGTGATTGGCTGCTGTATAAAAATCAGTGCAATGTTTCATCCTCTCGTGAGCTCTTAGCAGGATGAAGAAATAACATCATGTCTAAATTCTATTATTCTCACCAACTTTCCAGAGCAGGTTTTTAAAAAAAATTATTATCCTATTCAAAACATATTTTGCCTGCCTATCCTTTCCTGAGCATCACAGCCTTTTAAAAAAATTAAGATCACAAATAAAATTTAAACTTTTAAAGGCCCAGCACAAATTTTAATCAACCCACAGAAATTAAAGATATATGAAATGCTAATTTATTACATTTCCTTCTTAAAGAGAAAGTCTGTTCAGACCAAATAAGAATAATCAACAAAAAAAGCCAAAGATGAAGAAGAAGGAGGAGGAGGAGAAAGTGGATGAGCTTGGAGTAATCCAGTTGTTAAACATTGAGCAAGTAAGCTTCAGTAGGTGCTGGTCCCATCTTAACTGTCGCTCGTGGCTAAAGAATACTAATGCCAATAATTTGGCACAGTGTTTGACAAGCCAAAGAATTTCAGAAAGAATGGAATTCTTACTGTGTAAATAAAATTCTACTCATTCCTTATCCTCATGATAACAGCATAATCAATTTAATATGCTTTCTAATTGTTTTGCTATTACGGTTTAATAAGAGCAGCAGATTTTAGGTGGGAGATTGACCTAAGAATTTTTACTTAACAGGTAGACCAGAAATCAATCCCTTCGTATCTAACAACAACAAAAAATTTTTAAAACCTTTTCTTCTAATGCATCGATTCACTGCTTTATGATAAAGTGGGCATATTTTCCGTTCAATGTGATGGCACTAAGGATTCCTGGGTAATACCCATGGTTCTCTCCACTCAGTTCAGCATGCATCTCATCACTGAGATTGAGTGCACTGGTAACTAGTGTCTTATATTAACATCTTCACTATAAACAGTTCAGGCATTTAGAAACAAAATATCAATGAACTTAACAGTTACTTTAATTCATTTTGTAAATAAGCAACTGAGAATTTTGCTCCAAGTGGTCACTAGGGTAGCCCATCCCATAGATGGCATTCTCCGAAGTATAAGGCACAATGTGGTAGGAATGCAGCTCTTCACAGTAGAGAGACGGGGAACAGCACTCCTGTACCATAAACTTCAGCCGTTTTCTTGTGTCAGAATAAGCAGTCTTATAGGAGGGAGACTCCTTAAAGTGTTCATAGCTCTCTTTCTCCGTCTCTAGGTGTATCTTCCTCAGCAAATTGTTAATTAACACAGACCTTCTTAAGTAGGTTTCTGGGTCTTCAAGAAACCTGAGCTTCTCCAGGGAAAGTTTAAGAATACAGGTCCTGTCTTCGGGTAATATCAGGTGCTAGGAAGCAAATAAAGACATTACTCTCCACATAGGAAGGGAAAAAAGAAAAAAAAAGAAGCTAGAGATTTATGCTGTCTAAGGCATTGGGGGACAGGGAGGAGGTGGGTGGGTGGGCGGGCGGGTAGGGGAGGTGTTAGGGAAATTAGGAAAAAAATCCTTACTTTTGGAAAATACCCATGGCAATCTTGATGTAAATCTTCTTCTTCTGCATATTTTCTCTTAAAGTAGGCTACTTTCGACGTTGTTAATGAATATGATGGTACTTCTCTTGGATAAGCTAAAACAAACAAAAAAGCAATTGAAGAAAGGTCAGGTGGCATCTGGAGGCAAAGAGAGTTCCATCACCATCATGTGAAGACCATTTGTAAGCAGAAATCTAGTGTCCCCAGTTGCCACATTCTCACCAAATAGCGCTGTTGTTGGCAATTAATCGTCTTATGACTGAAATGCCTATTGGCAGAAAAATGCTATCATTTCAGACCCAAAAGAGATGTTTGGTTGCACTTAGAACTCTATGTTCACTTCCTTATGCAGCCACAGAAATCAAACTGGGGTACTGTGTAATTTCCTGGGGTTTTGTACCAAAATATACCCAAGTTTGAAAAAATGATATACAAAATATAGTGGAAGGGGTTAAGTAATTTTCCATCATTCTTGTTGCTAATCTTCCTAGTACTCTGGGGAAGTTAACACTTCCAGAGGAATCAAAATGTCACAAATAGTTGGTTGCCCAATTAAGCCTTTAAAAATAATGGTTTAATCCCTAACCACAATTGTTCTTTACAACCACAGGTAAGTGTATTTACCCCACTTGGAAGAAACTCCTTTTGGTAGCAGACAAAGACCACACAGAAAATCACAACCAAACAAAATGCAGAGGAGTGAGCTCAGTCCCAACAGTCACATCTACAAATGATTCCACACCCAAAGCGCAGGGAACATTGCAGAAGAAGGGGAGGAAGCATTGTAAGAGCCAGAGGACCAGGGGTTTGCTTTGAGACTGTGTCTTCTAGCAACATCAGAAGCTACACCCGGAAAGTCCCACCAATGTGACCACCCAAATGGGCTTGTCTAACTGGACAGGAAAAAGCCCAAGAGGCCTCAATTGAGCAAAGAACTTCAGGTAACAGAAAAGCTGGGAAGAGAGTAGCAATTTTTTGCTCAGTGCCAAATGGTCAGACCTGAAAACATGTATACAAGTCACATCATATGGACTATACAGGGTAAACATGGGAATACACAAATACATATATGTATGCAATAACAGCTAATGTAAAGAGAGGCCATGAATTTTAAGAAGAGCAGGAAGGGCATTTGCAATTCAGAGAGCTGGGGGAGAAATGGGAAGGGAAAAGTGTTGTAATTAAAATGCGATTTCAAAAGCAAACAACAAAATTAATCAATTAGCATAGGTCTATATCTTCAGACAAGACCATTTTACATGATTATGCTTTAACCATTGTCCTGACATTTGGCATAATTGAGGTTAATCATGAGGAAACAAAAGAGAATGGATAGCATAATTGACTTTAGTGTGATGTGTGAAAGCAGAAATCTTTGTTTCTTCCTTGAAAATACGACTGCTGTTGAGGATTCTGATTTAAAAACAGTTCTCAAAGATTTACAAAGAGTTCCTAAAATGCACTCTAGAAGGCGCTGTGACCACAGAAAGGTAGAGATATCAAAATTCCAATACAGTGGCTTCCAACTGAAAACAGAATGAATGTACAAAACACAGAGTCCCATTTGTATTCATTCAGCCTTCAGGGTCCAAAGCATGCTTACATTCACACAATTTACTTCACCCCTAAGCCATACCCTCAAATATTTCTGTGTTAGAATCATGATTCATAAAATAATGAGTATGTAAAGGCACATGGGTTAAATAAATTTATACTAGGACATTTGACGCTTCCCTCTAAAATGTAGAGCTATAAGCAGCTTAAGTATATAAAAAAAAAAAATATGCTCTTTAATGAACTGCTTTCTGTAGTGTTTCTTTTGTCTTGGAGGCATGCATCCACAGCTTTCACACAGCCAGAGAGTCTTTTTGAGCCAGCAGGGAAAGCTACCGGCCTCATCTCAAGCACCCCAAATTCTCTCTGGTGTCACTGTGGGTTATAAATCCAAGTAGGCCTTAGGTTAGCGTGGGTATGTCTTACTAAGGAATCCAGGATTCAAAGCATTTGTGTATCTGCACTAAAAGATCAGTGATATGTCGAGGACTTGGTAGCTGAAAGCTATTAATCAAATAACTAGATACAAAATTTTAGTTTAGCTCTTGTGAAGATGACTCTTACTGTGAGCACATGCACACGCATGTGTAAGTGATATATGCATGTGTATGTGTTCCTGTTTGCACACATCTACCTAAGTTACACATGCAAATAGAAGTCAGAAGTGAACGTGGATTTTCTTCCACAGTTGATCTCCATGTCACTTATTTGAGAAGGGGGTCTCTCACTGAAGCTAGCCAGGAAGCTCTAAGAACCATCTTACCTTCACCTTGTTTGCATTCAGATTACAGGTCCTTGCCACAGCCTGGCTTTTACATGGGTGCTTGGGATCCAAACTCGAGTATTTATACTTATATAGCAAGCACTTTATATGCTGAGCCGTTCATGTCAACAGCCTCTATTCCTACTTTTTAATTAACTGTCTAATTAATGAATGAAATAGTGATTCTCAAATGTTAATAAGCATCAGAATTGCTTGTAGGGCTTCTTAGCATGAACTGCTGGGTCCGGCCCCTCTATGTTTTTCAGTGGGTCTGGAGGGGAAATTTTGCACTTTTACCCAGTTTTCAAATGAGATCCACGCCAACTGGCCTGGGCCACATTTGAGGACCCGAATGTTACAGCATCAGCCAACTGTACTAGTGGACGATAAAAGTTGAATTTGGCCAATCAGCTGATAGCCAAGTGATATTTTTGTTGTGGCCATGACTTTCTTTCAACATCTTGGGTGGGTTTTTTTTGTAGCATCATGAACAAAGTGAGCTCACATTTTAATCACAAATGTCCATTTTCAACAGGACTCCCTGGGTCCACCTCCCTAGGAGGCTTCAATACCTGTTACTTGCATTGGTACTTAGGCAAGTCATAATTTTTCTTGGCAAGATCTAGTGAATGACTCTAGTGAAGGGTAGAGTGAAGACAGACTTGGAAATAAGAAGCATAACTTTTGCCATGAGTAGCATTGTTTTCGTCTACATGTTTCCTTTGTTAAATATTGGCTTGCTTTTATCATGTTAAGTGTGGACATTTATAGCTAATTAAAAAGCCACTCTGGACACAGTGGAGAACAAATTTTAACATGGGAAAAAGATTGTCAAACTTATTGTTTTGCCTCCCAATTCCAAGAGATCATCCAGGGAAGCTATTTCAATTTAACAGATTGGGACGGGGAGAGGGAGGGAGGGAGGGAGGGAGGGAGGGAGGGAGGGAGGGAGGGAATTTTTTCCTAAGGATTCTGGATTCATATTCAGATGGCTATATTCCAGAAGTTAGCCTAAACTACAGAATGCATTAGCCTTTGAAAATACAGAGCAAATGATCAGGTTGTCTCTAGACCTGAGCCAGCTCCTCCTGGGCAGAGCTCTGAGTCCCTGGGTTTATTGTTCCTGAGGAAACACGCCCACTGCTGGCTGCTGAATGGCTGAGCCGCTCTCACACCTGCTGTCGCCTTGGCAATCCCCCCATGCTAGCTGAGCAACGCTTTCCACATCACGTTTTGGAAGATGGTTTTAGCCACTTTGAGGCTAAAGGATGTAGCAAATGTAAGTTCCTACTTCTGTTTGCTTGCTGGATTCAAACTGATGTATTAGTCATGCAGGTCAGCCTCTTTTGAGTGCAGATGAGGAAACCATAGCTCAGAAGAGACTTTAGTTGACAGCTAAGATTGGGGTCTAGAAGTGAGGGTAAGCCTAGGCTTCCTATCCAGCTCTATCGCTTCTTAGTTGTGTGACTTTAAACAAATTACCTAAACTCCTTACAAATCTCATTTGTTCAGTGAGGTTAGAAATACACTGGATCCTGTAGTTATGCAAAGTAGCATCACACCTAATATATGGTAAGCCCCGTATCAAGGCATGAGTGTCAGTAGACCGAGACCTACTAGCTACTAGCTCAGACCTCATGACCATTTCCACCACCCAGCCACACAGAGAGGAGAGTTATTGGTTGAAAGTTTTCAAGAAGATAGCTCAGATGGTCAAGCTGAAAGACATTACACAAATCCCACCAGCTCTCTGAGAATGTGTTTCTGGTGTATTACTGTTGGTCATGCATTTGGGGCTAAGGAAATGTGTACTGTCTATTAAACATTTATCTAATCTCCTGGGTGATTCATTAGTGTTGATCTGAATCTCTAAAGAGACTGAGTAGACAGGAATAGATGTGTTTATGTTCCTGCAATCAAAAAAACTTGTAATTCACCTAAAATTCAACGAAATAAACAAGACCAGAGTGACTACAGGCCTTTAGAGTCAGCATTCTGAGTTCTGAGAATAGTATACAAATTATAAAACTGAATTGAGCTGAGCGGGAATCTATTTCTGAAGTGAACCAGCTAATGCTGGTTTGAACATTAAAATTACTTTTAATGTTGTAACCTCTGGGTCACACAAAATGTCTGTGCCAGGCTCCATGCATATCACAATGTAGAAGACCAGCAAATAACACACCAAACGCCACAGTCCAGAGTGACCCACTTGTCTTGGAGCTCTGGCAGGGCAATTCATACATATGTCTTTAAATAAATGCTTAAAATGCATTTACAAACGATTGCTTCCTTATTGTTCTGCATTTGCCTCTAGGCAACTGGAATCCTGTTAGTATTCAAGTGATTTCATTTGGTAGGAGGCCCAGGAACAGTACATTAAGGTAACATCATCAACAAATTAGTTTATAAACACTTTGAAAGGGCACACAACAGTGCAAGAACACCCCATCTATGGGTCTTGTTTTGTTTGGTTTTGTTTTTGGTCAGGAGAAACAAAGAGTAAAGAGCTGTCATGTTTAGTAGATCTCTCTCGGTAATTTTTAGTTTTCTTCACTGTTTTAACCAACACAAAGTAAAAGTCAAGCAGAAGCCATCTGGTTAGAGGTGTGCATCCTAGCTACAGATAGAAGAGGTGGAGGCTGATCATTGGGTAAAGGGACCATTGTGTTGGACCAACTGCCAATGCCTGTCATAGACAAAGTATGGGCTCATCAGTTCCCCTTTTGTGATGTTAGCCTGGCATTGGCCTTTGAAAGTATAAGTATCCTGTCTGCCTAAACCATGTTTAACTGATAAGAAAACTATTAGACATTATCGTTTTTATCCTAATGGCTATAAATACATTTGTTTGGAATTATCTAATCTAAGGTTGGTGATATAACTTTGCACCTCAGTGGTAGAGTATTCACCTCGCATGCACAGGACTTGGGTTCAATCCTCAGTGTAGACAGAAAAACACAAAGCAGAAATAGTAACAACAAGGAGAATTAGTCTGACCCTACTAGCCATATTCTGAGGTCTTACTGCATGGCTTAATGCATTCCACCATGGCAACCCTCAAGCTCAGTGATTTGTTTTGTGGACATAACCTGAAAGAGCCTGATTTTTTTCCCACGGGGAGGGGTGCAATTTCCAATTCACTGATGTGTATGTCATTTAGTTGAGATGGTGCTTTAAAAGCATTTTCTTCTATGTCACACACTCTCATAATTTCAGCTCAATCACTGTTATGGATCATTCTTGCAATTACCCCCTTTTCAAAATCATGAATATACATCCTACTCAGAAGCATCACATTATATGTAGGACATCTGTACCCCCACTGGTGTGAAGCACAGGTTACATAAAATATTCATGAGTGTGTTTATGAAGGCAGATGGGAACAAAGTCCAAGGCTATAACTGGCTTGTTTTCCATGGACATATAGCTTTGTTGATATCTGACAGTATTCCTATTGGTATCTTCTGTCAGTACCCCACAAGTACCTTTCTGCATAATATGCTCTATGCTAGCAGAACTCTGTGTCCATGATTAGTTTTAAATCAACAAGACAATCTGTTTCTTCAGATTTATCATCTATTCTAAGCACAATATTGATTTTACTGGCAGTTTCAGATTGCCAACAAGTTGCAGATTCTGGAAGGCTTTCTTAGGAACTTCCAGTGATACTAAGGGCCAGTGATTTGTCAAGGGAGCAGCAGCATTGCCTGGCCTGAGATTCCTGGTCCTCTGGCATAGTCCCAAGCACAGAAGTGAACTACTGAACAGCATCAGCAGTCTCACAAACCCATCTTGTTCTACTGGTCACTGAACCAGAGAGAATACCGTTAACCAAGAGGTGACCAATCAGGCAATCAGGAAGTTATGCTGCATTACAGTCCACTTCTCCAATAAGCTAGCCAATGAGAATAAAGGCTGAAAGCCAAGAGTTTCAAGAGTACACCTTGTAATTTATTACTCGGTGGGGGGGGGGGCATTCCTTGCACCCTTCACCTTAGACAGTGGGACTGACAGAGAAGGAAAATTGGCTAAGCAACCTTGTTTCTTGATATGGCTCCAAAAATTATCTCACCAATAATATCTAGAGAGAGAGGTTAACTCCTGTGGGTCCTTAGGGCCAGCGCTTAGAAAGGAGAGACCTTTTAGAGAGTCCTAACCAGTATCATCCACAGGATCTTTTGTTTGTATACCATCCATCGATACATTTTATTTGGGTCTCCCAACAAAACACCCTAACAGCCAGGTTTTCTTCTGTTGCCCAAGAAAGTGTGTGTAAGACACAAGTAAGAACTAGCACTCGCTTCTCTAGGAGCCCTTGTTCTCGTGTTGAGATGCTCTACCTTCAGCTCTTGTGTGTCTGATGTGTGTTCCCAACTAGAGATTCTCTAGCAAGAAAGTTATCTTCAGCAGTGGGGTGCCTTCCTTCTACATGTGTGGAGCATCCTTGAAATTTACTGTGCTCAAGCTCGGGCCATTTTCCAAAGCCACTGGCTATCTTACCTAGACATGACAAGTAGCATGTAGGGTCAGAATTGAGCCTCTGTGCTCCCAATTCCCACTTTTCTTGGAAAGAATCACCAGCTTTTTCATGTCCTGACCCACGGTCCCTTCGGATAGGCACCTGAGGTCTCACAGACCCCCTAATACATCCTTACAGAGTCCCCCAGTTTCAAACTTGTGTTCCTTCTCCATCCACTTACTAGGATTTAGAAGCTCCTATCTCCCCCTTAAGAAGACTTTCTTTTGCCTCTACGGTCAAGAATATAAAAGTAAATCCTTTTCTAATTCTAAATATGAGGGTATCTTTGACAGTACTGAATGAAAAGCCTTACTGCTTTTCACGAATATCCCCCATTCTCCCCTCTGAGAATTATTTCCTGAAACTGGAAGAGTCTGTATTGGTGTCTTTGTATAATTTTGACTGGGAAAAAGTTTAAATACTTATGTTTATCTAAAAGGAGAAGTACTGTATTAGAATTACTTAAATAAACTTATTGTAATATAAATTTAAATGTATTTTTAAATGTAAATAAGGAGAGTTAACAAGCCTGGCCTTTGCAGGCCCCCAGGCCCAACATGAGGGCAGGGTTTTCTTCCTTTGCCTCAAATCAGAAAGTTTAATCAGTTCACACCTGCCTCTATTTCTGAGAAAGTTATTTTTCATTTATATATTATTTAATTTCATTTATGTTGTCATGTAGGTTTGAGAAGCACGGCTGCTCTGGAAGACAGTCTAAGCTGCCTATGCATTGGCTTTCAAGCATGCTTGGGACTTCAGTAGTCTCCCTGTTGAAATTGGGTCATGCGCAGAAAGCCTAGGAGTGTAAGCCTTGATGAAGATGTCAAAGATTCAACTGCGTCTCAAGGCATCGCCAAAGCTTTACAAGAGCTTCACAACATAAATCCAAACTGAATGTAGATGTACACCTAAAAACTTCCAGACAGAGTGAGCAGCTGGGAACAGAAGTCTGCAATTAGATCTTGGTTTCATCCCTAGACTATCTGATCTCAGCTTGATTTAATATAAGCATCATATACCAAACACACACACACACACACACACACTCTACGACCCAAAATGCAAGAGTATAGATGGCAGCTACACTGATGAGAGGCCACTCAGATCCTTCAAAACCAATGTTTTCTTTGGTGGATTCACCAAAGTCTCCAGGATTAAGTGTCTGCTCTCATGATACCATTTATTTACTTTTTATTTATTGAAGACTAAATACTATAACATCAACAATGAGTGATTTTCAAACAGTCATGTTCACCAACATCTGCACAGGACATATTCTGCACATTACATTTTTGTGAGGACAATCAACTCAAAAATTTAAGAAGCACTTTGACTTATTGTGACAGTGGTCTCAGTGGACAGCAGTGTCATTCACAAATATCAAAGGACACAGGGGTTTTAAACTTCTATGTATATTGCATAAGAAATTACATATAGATATTGTATCTATAAATTATAAGATGAATGCACATACATGAACCGATTACCGTGGTTGCTTTGCTCACACACTCTAAGAATGAGGCCATGCCCAGAACACTTACACATCTCCTGTAAGATTGTAATGAGTCTCATCAGCCTCCTGGATTTGTTTCTCACAATAAAATATGGTAATTATCACAGAAGAAGGGAGAAGGCTGGCTGGTACTAAGAACTAATCGTTGATCTCTGCAGTTTGAGGTGGTTTATGTACGGTAATTTTATCCTAATATTAAACAAGAGTGATTTCCACAAGCAACCCATAAAAAATGAATGATTTCAAAGTCTCATGACATCCATAAAGCTATATAAAATCAGAAAGAATTTTTAAATGGGAATCTGAATAGATACTCTCCAATTTCACATCTCTATGAAGGGCGCATCTTTCTGAGTTTGCCATTTGCTGGGCTAGTCACCTCTGGCAGGGTACTGCACAGGGATAGTTCACTACACCAAGTTCCACAGTGCTAGGAAGCTGAACATTCACTTATGCATCAAATTCCATCTTATAATTGAGAAGAATGGAGTTAACACTCCTTGGTCTCTATCATAAGTCTTCATGTATAACTGGCATTACCAAAGTCCCCACAACCTCTTATGGCACCTTAAAGAATGCTCTTGGTTGCTTTCACCCCTGATGCACACTGCCAGTGTGCTCAGAGAGCTTTGAGGTGACATTTTCCAGGATCCAAGTCCCCTTACTTGGCCCACCCAACTCACATGGGTCTGAGAGAAGAAGGTCTGACAGTTCACAAATGTCCTTTTCACAGCAAACCTTTGCTGACTTCAGCCCAGAAACGGCCTATATAAACAACCCCTTCTATTGATCCTGCAAGTTGCCATGATGCTACATTAGCATTTATTTCTCTGGATACATATTTAAACAGTAATTTCTCTTCATCTGGCGATTACCTAGTAATGCTGACTCAGTAGGAACAGTGTATGTCTAGAACAGCCTCAGAAGATTTGGTGAGAACTCCCCTTGGCACATGGAGCATGTCTCACAGCCTCAGGCTCATGAATGGTGACAGGAGATCTTGAAACAAGGAGACAAACGGGCATCAGTCACCTTTACTGAATCAGGGATGCAGAGACATGAATTAGTTATCAGGGCAGGAGATGGATTGATGGATTTGGGGGCTGGGGAACTGAGATGTTTGAGGTAGGGTCGATCCAGAATCCAAATTAGATAGGGAGATAAACCTTCAAACTCACATAACCACAAATTTACATCGGAGCAGCATTAACTCTTCCTAAGAGATTTGGAAAGTGCTCAATAACTCATTTCACCAGTGATTTCCTGGAGATTATTTGGGGGAAGAATGATTTTTTAAAAAATCACAGCCAGCTCTTGTACAATTTCAGGCTGTATCTTCCAAATCACAAAGCAATGAACTCAAACCACAGTAACTTGGTCTTTCTCTGGCATAGTGACTCTTTCTGGCAAGGTTTAAAGTAGCCAGACGCTGCTACACGTCTGAAGATAGTTCTCAGCAAAGGGCTCCGTTTAACCACACCTAGTCTGCATGGCTGTGTGCTCACAGATCTCATCATCTTCTATATTTAGAGAGACGGGCTTTCCAAGGGAAGACCGGCATCCAATAAGGACGGTCTCATCTAGAGAGGTGAGTTACTATGGTTACTGTTCAGGAGGCTGAGGACCCATGAACGGCTGCTCCTGGCCAGATGGACCTTTTCCAGATGAGGACCGAAAACAGAAGCCTGCTCTCCATACATGTTGACTGAATTTAGTGGAGCCTACTCCGTGTCATTTTGTCCATAACCACTGGGTGCCTTTGGGCTCTTGCTGCCTCAGCTCTCCAGCCTAAGGCAGCCAGGCAAAGCAAAATCAAGGAGGGTGGAAAACTTCTGAGCACTAGCCCAACAGTAGTGAGCCGAGGGGAGTCTCAATATCCAATCCTGGGATTTAAAAATCAAATCAAGTTATTCAGGACCAGTGACTGATCACTTTTCAATGGCTGGGGGAGCAGGGTGGGATCCGAGGCCAAGTCCCTAGCCTCCTGCGCTAGGGACCGTGTCCTCTCTGGGCCTCGGGGTCAGCTGACTGGCTGGAGGAGTTCTGGCATACCTTGCGAGGGGGTCCACTCACCCGAACACTGCGTGTGCAACTGTTCGCAGCTCCTGTTTTTCACGAAGGTGTCACTCTTCAGACAGGCTCTGACAGTGACAGCGGCAGCGGCAGCAGCGACTGCAGCTCGGCGGGGCGGCCAGCTCCTGCAGGTCGGTCCCTCCTCTGAAGCGCCTCTCGCTCGGGCTCGGAACGCGAGGCGGGCGCGCGGCTTTTCTAGGCGCGCATTGGACCAAAGGGAGCAGATGTTATCCGGTTGCTAGGAGCGTTGCTAGGAGGCGATGACGCCCCTCCACCGCTCTGAGCAACTTTCCCGAAGGTCTCGAGCGCCAGAGGGGGCTACTGAGAGTCTGTCTGGGAGCTTATACCTGGAGCGGAGGCTGGGACGGAGGGGTCCAGCCACGCGCCACTGACTAAATCTTGGAGAGCTGGAAACGCAGGAGCGTCGCGGGCTTGAGCGTTGAGAAGAGCCTCGCGTCCCAGGAAACGGTCACTCACTGGAGGCTAGATGGGTGTCCCCACGGAAATTGAATTTGGGGACCATGGTGGAGCTGCACTTAGAGGCGTGAGCTGAGCTCTGAGGCTGTCTCTCACTGTGTTCCCGTTCCTATAAGCAGGTTTGAGCAGTTGATGGATATAGGAGAGGTAAATATTAATCCATGAAACTCAATCCTAAATCTAATTCCTTTGGGCACCCGCTATAGCTGCCTCCTGACAAGGTGACAGAGATTTGGGGGTGGTAGCCCAGAGTAGGGGAGGGGGCTTCCCATGGTTCCTCATTCACATAGCAGATTTCACTTAGATCTGACAAGAAAATCAACTCTTCAATTAATATGAAATTTTCTGTTAAAAAATTGCAGAAAAGATATGAAGTTAGAAGAAAGATGTAGGAGTTTCCAGGGTAGTGGTCCAGGGAGTGAGGAATGGATGTGATTAAAACAACTATAAACCTATATTAAATTCTCAAAACTGAGAGACACTATATATGTTTTGATTGTTTTTACTTTATTGCAATTTCTACAAAGGTTTTAAATGATCTCTGATTTCTGGATAGAGCTACTTTTAAATTTGTTTTTTGTTTGTATTCTTAACCATTGTGCCCCGTAGAAAATGGTGAGAACCTCAAAGTGGGAATATTTGAGAAGCCAATGAGCAAATTCAAAAAAGGAAGACAAACTACCTAGTAAAGACATTTTGCCCGATGTGCCCCTTTGATGGTAAATTCCCCCTATGGGAAGAGCATGGCATTTCCCTGGCTCCCTCGAGAGTCAGACCAGGGCCAGTATGAAAGTCAGCACCATTGGGAATTACTTACAAAGAAATACTGTGTTTAGATCCAAGACAGACTTGCTGCACAGTGCTGCATTCAGTATTATAGTGGTAGCCTTAGCCATCATCTACTTAATGCCTCTGTCAAACTACGATCTGGGACTGTATTTACCCCGAGCTTTGAAAAGCTGATGAGCTGGGCTGGAACTGTGAAAAGAAGTAATGAGTAGCCAAGGTGGGCTAAAGAGCTAATAAAGGTAAAGGTACTGAATGGGGACGAAAGGGAGACATTGAGAGCAGTTCAGATCCCCCAGGTATCCAGTGGTGTGTCACATGGAGACTGGCTATTGGCTGCCATCTCTTCCCTTCTCTTCTAGCTCTTCTCTTAAGGCTCTACCTTTGACCTTTAGCTTCCAGTCACCCTGGACTTTTCTTTACCTTATATGGAGAAGGTTCCAAGGTCTCTGGTGTTAGGTGCATGGGCATGGTATTTCTTTCTCTTTAATATGCTTCCCTGTCACCTGGCTTCCTCCCACCCTGACTGCACGTTGCTGTTTCGATACATCCTCCAGCAGTTTCCCTAATTACAGCCCAAGTCATAGTCCCTCAGTCTACCCTACATTATTCCTCCTGCCACGTTCTAAGCTAGTTTTCAGGATAACAGTGAGTGCCCAGTGTCTAGCACACAGCATGTCACAGAGCCCCACTGAGCCTGTGGCCATGGTGTCCTCGGGGCCTCTGTTTTACTGGGCTGGGTAGCTGTTAGCTAGTGCCAGACACTGACCAGAAGGGTAGCCAGAAGCTGCTGTCATTTTTAGCTAGGTGCCTGTGGGAAAACTTAATGAAGCACTGTATTTCTTCACTAACTTCATTTCCTTTTCAGTGTCTAGTCTCCGTGAGGTACAGGAAGTGCTCAACTTCTACCCAGCTCTCTAAACTGAGTAGAGTCTTTTGAGTTGAGCTGTAGCCTCTGTCCTAAAAAAAAAAAAAAAAAAAAAAAAAAAAAAAGCACCCCCATGGGCTGGGCTGGGGCAACAGCTCAGTCAGTAATGTGCTTGTCTTGAAAGCCCAAGTTCAATCCCCAGAGCCATCCTTAAAAGTTGAGTATCATAGCGCATGCTGCCAAGGCAAAGGCAGGCATATCACTGAAGTTCACTGCCTGCCCTGCAGGGATGGGGGTATACCCTAGTAGCGGAGTACATGCCTAACATGTATGAATGAGCCTATAGATTTGGTGTTCAGAACTGAAAACAGACAGAAACCCACCCATAACCACACGGTATAACACTATGGGACCAAAGCACAGAGACCATTCAGGGGAGCAAAGTGCGCAAACAGGCAATGTATCTGAACTGATTAGGAAACCTGGTCCTTCATGATGTAACTTCCAAGTAATTGTCCCACCTCTTTTTTTTTTTTGTTTTGTTTTCTGTTTTTAATAGACATTAGAAAACATAAAGGGTCAGAGTGACATCAGAGTGGTCTTGTGACAAAACTAGACAGAGAACAAAGGGATGACTCTTAACCCCTGCAAGCCCATTGATGTCTGCAAATATTTGTGCTGCTCTGTGGTGACCATAGCTTGTTGCATATCCCTGGCTAGCTTTGAACTCGAGACCTCCTGCCTCCACTGTCTGAGTGCTGCGATAGCAGGCATATGGCGCTATGTGCAGACAATAGCAGATGGAACTTGAGAGATGCTTCACTCCTGCTAGTTTCCTTTTGAGCGGCATTCCCAAATGCTCCTGGAGAAATATCCCCAGAAAGTATCAGGCTCACATGAAGCTTTAGGGTGTTTATATGATTTAATTCATTGGTCAAATGTTACTGGAGATGATTAATGTTTTCAAAGTTATTCTCCACAAAGCATTGCAGACAAATAAGGATTGCTGAGACTGAAGAGGCCATGAATTTGAACAGTATATGGAAAGGAAATTGTTATATCGAAAAATAAAAGTAATGTAAAAGGGGATTTTATATTATGAATAAATGATGCCATAGAGTTTTAAAACTGCCATATGGGCTAGGAAAAACAATGAATACGAGACCTGTGGTCATAGAAAGGGGTACTATTTCAGCTCTTAAGGATGGGAGAGTCTTGAAGTGTCAGGAGGCAGCAGTTTTTGGCTCCAGGAGACATATTGTGAACTTGGCTTTCCAAAGACCTGTTCTTTTGCTTTCTTCTTTACTTATAGCTTAAATTGGGTATTTTGGCACCTTAATATACCATCTGTGGTTCACTGTGGCCCATATGGAGGAGCATCCAGCCTTGCCCAGGCTACCAGCTCAGAGCAATTTGGACCTGGAGCCTTCATTTCAATGGTGTCCTCCAACAGCCCTGAAATGCTGAAATCTAACATGACTGTTGCTGAACAAGCAGACCAGTGCAGCCATGGATGAGAGGGAACCAGGGAAAAAGAGCTCACAACCACTAGGCCTTAAGTTATGACCACCAAGGTGAGGACAATGGAAGCTTACTTCAGAAGATGGACTAAAGGAAGGGTGTCAGGATGCCAGATGCTAGCTAGAGGGTGTTGACTATTTTCAATTCATTTCCCAAGGCACATAAAACTAAAATTCTCAACCTTTTCAAAAGAAAAAATGTGTTACTTTTTATATAGTGCATGTGGACATTCATGAACACGTATACCAGAGCACGTGTGGAGGCCAAAGGACAATTTGCTAGAGTTGTCTCTTTCATAACATGGGTGTAGATCAAACTCAGGACATTGTGGCCTGGTTCTCTGCCTTCCTAAACACCATATAGTTCTGTGACTGGCCTTGGCCAGTAGAGGGTGGGTAGAAGTGTGGCCCTCAGATCAAATTACTTCATTCTCTTTCATGCCTTTCTTCCTCCTCTGTTGACAAGGCAGAGTGTTTTTTGAGAACACTTTGTGGCTCTAAGGTGGCAAAGTCTCAAATGGAGAGACACTCAGAAGAAAGCTGCATGGTCTCAGAGAATTGGTTCAGACTGTGGAGTTAAAATCCTTTCCAATGCAGTTATGCCCACATTTAGGACAAGTGCTATTAATGCCACACCTAACATAAAATCACTTTATAGAAATTGTGAAAATAAACTGTCCCTGGCGTATTTATAGAATAGTGTTTCATTTTCTTTCGATTTGGAGGATTTGGGCTTTGCTTTCATGCTGTGGAGGTGCTAGACTGGAACTCCCCTCTCCAGGAAACTCAGTGGGTCTGAATACTGCAAATTAATTAGAATTGAGTAAACAGGGAGGATCAGGATTTTCGGACAGAGTGTCGCTAAAGGTAATTCATCTCAATGTGAAAACCCATACCTGCTCTCAGAGTTTTCCAGGTGCATTTTAGTAATCCAGCTATCATGATCTTTACATAGATCCTTACTTACCTGGTATTTTTACTCTAAACTCAACTCCTTCAACAAGCATTTGAAGGATGGCGACTTTCACTTGTGCTCATAAGTGTTGATATCATTCTGAAGCTAAGTAAATCATGCTGTTTCTCTGTGTAATGCTTATGGTTCTGACGTGCACGTCTGCAGCTGGGGGAATTTTAAAGTTAAGGTTTTGTATATGGTAAAATAATATCATTCAGGCTCATAACGTTTACATTTTAGTGCTGCAAAACATCCTTTTTAACATAAAAAACTGGCACATGTACATACAAACCATCTGCTAAAACTTTATTGACAAGACCAGTAACAATACTTTTAGAAAATCGGACAGCTTCTCAGTTTCGAATTCCAAGAACTCAGTTTCATTAGACATTTTGAACAAACTGAGGCTAATGCTTCCAGGTTTCATTTTTAAACAAAAAGCAATTCAACTTTGTCCTCATGCATTTAAATACCTAATACAGATACATATTTTAGGTTGCATAAATGTGCTTTTCCACATCCCTGGGACTGAACATCATCTATAATTTTTAGAAGTAAAACTGTAATTCCTCCAGCCATGAGTTCATTCTTTATCACAGGCAAACAATTTTATACATTCTAATGGATTTTCAAAGGTTATTTCCAGCACAAGAGTTTTGACATCCTGTACCTTTCTGGTGGCCTGGTAGAGACATGGGACACAACAATGGACCAAAACCATCAATACAAAATCAGGAACAGTACAAAAGTTAGAACAAGTACACCAATGCTAAGTTTCACAATTTAAAAATGACAAAATCTTTTCCACTGTGCTATTTTTTTTTAACCGACAGAAGTAAATTTAGAAATGGGGAGGGTCGTTATAATCTGTCTGCTCTTCAGACATTAATATGTCTGTCACCTATGCTTTAATGGGCACCCTAAAGTCAATGATGCCATGAGAGGAGAAGCATCAGACACCAATAAGAAATGAACTGATGTATTCTGTTTATCTCCTTCTCTCTTACACGTACACATACACCCTCTTAATCACAAAGGCATTAACTGAAGGTGAACCTTCTTGGCGGGGGCGCATAATGATAGAAGCCACGTCTGGAATACCTATGACGTCCTGAGAAAGGGTCAGGGCAACTCTTACTTGACAATGGGCCAGCCTTCAACAATAAACTTAATGAAAATTCTGTTAGTGGCTTGGAAATCTGGGCAAAGACCCAATTTTCTGCTAAAAATGTAAGATGTATAAAACTATTACTAATCATCAAAGAACAAGAGCAGCATAGCACACAGAGATACCTGGAAGGAAACACTGACCTAAAAGAGACAATCATGCCCCTGCATCTGCACTATCCAGCCAGGAGCAGAGCAGTCCTGGAAGCTCTCCCTACTGAGAACTGCATGCTCCTCCGTAGGGTAGAACCTCCTGAAGCTGTCTCCCAAAATAGTTACATGTGCTCAGAATGAATGAATCATTCACATTTACATTTTTATGCAAGTTCTTCAAGGACACCCATCAAAAGTTGAGATATGAAAGAAAACCAATAAAATATTTTAAAACAACAGAACCACACACGGTATGCATATGGCGAAACATAGATGTGTGAATGTGAACAACTGTTTCAGATGCCATATGAAGACTAAAAAAAAATTAGAAATACTCAGATTTATCTTGTACTGTGAACACAAAATATTGCTATGAAATCTTGAATGTTCCTTAAAAATGAGTTTTTAATCTTTACTTTTTCTGGGAGATAATAAAAGTATATTTACAAAGGAAGTGATTATGTGAGGGAGGAAGGGTTTTTGGGGGGGTGCGAGGTAGACAGCCATGTTCTTAAGAGAAAGTGATAAGGTAGGTTTAAGAACCTCTTTTAATGGGGGAATGGGATGGGGTGGAATTTTTTTCACAAACTGAATTCAGATCCCATTTTGGAAGATGGGGGGTGGGCACCTAATTTAGTACTTTTCCTGTATTCAAATTGTTATTTAAAAAAAAAAAATGTGTGCACTCAACTCAAAAATGGCAAACCCTGAATAAAACTGGAGTTGTAATTTGTTGTTAGTGTTTAAAGAAACAAACCAGGACAGCAAGACAACACAAGTCCAAATCCTTGCCATATAAACCTGCTGACCCGTTTGATCCCAGGAACCAAGTAAAAATGGAAGAAAAATGGCTCCAGAAAATTGTCTTCTGACATACACAGGCACACTAATGGCATGTGCTCTACCCACACACATCATGCCTACACACACACATATACATACACACATACACATGCGCACACATACACCCACACATACACACATATACACACACATGCACATATACACACACATACACAAGCACACACATACTCATAACACACATACACATGCACACATATACACCCACACATACACATATGTACACACACACACACATATACACACACATCATGCCTACAAATACACATCATGCCTACACACACACACACACACACACACATATACAGGCTCACTCCCACACACACATTTTAGAATCTTTTAAATCAGAACCTAACACATTATTTTCTCAGAAGCAGAATCGCTAAAGAACATTCCAACTGTAAATTTTAGATTACTGGCAGAGATCTAAAAGTGTCAATTACTTTGATATAGCAACATAATAAAAGTGGATCTGACCTTAATATAAAAATAAATAGCTTAAAGTCTCCAAAAAGCATGCATGTCTTCAAAAATACTGAAAAAAATGTTTTCCATCTAGGATCATCCTACATCCACAGTAGGGTTCACAGGGCTTGTTATACTGAGAACCTTAAAGAAATGTATTCCTACCCCCGAGTGTAAATAAGTAAAATGGACTAACAACCTGCCTGATAGATAGGGAAGGCTCAGGGGACTTGAAGTTTGCCATTAGAGATCATGAAAAGAAGGCAAGACACCAGAATGCAGGCCTTGTTAACGTACATTCAATCCTCATTTGCTCAGCTATACCTTCTCTTTTGGAGGGTCTGGTCCATAAGTGGCTGCAGGCACAAAGCGAATGGCTGGCCATAAACACAGAATATAATAATGGTTCCAGATACAGCTCATAGGGCAGGGCTTTTCCCCCTTCACTCCATGTGATTATCAGGATCATTTCAACATCCACCTGCTTGTCACAGGTCACCCATCCTACATGTGGTAGATCACCCTTCCCCTCAGAATGCAGAGTTTCCAGGTGTGTAGAAGCCACTGTTAACATGTATGGTTGACAAAGGCAATGTGCAGGGCCCCAACACTTCCCTCAGCAGAAGTGATAAAGGAGAGGCCATATAGACTGGAAACAGAAGCCAGATTCTGATCCAGACTCAGTAAAAAACGTCAGATCCATAGGAAACAATCAATTTGTTTTTCCTGGGATGATTCATATTCAAATGTGTCACAGCAAATGGAATCAGAAGCAGAATAGGTCATAAACTGCTGTATGCAGACACTGCTGTAGTATTCTGCATACCAGTCAATGCTTAAAAAAATGAGCTATCAAGGCATGAAAAGACATGAAAATGGAAATGCAGATTGCAAGTAAAAGACAATCTGAGAAGTCTGCACACTGACTGATTCCAACTATGTGACATTCGGGAAGACAAAACTCTGAAGACAGTATGAAGATCAGTGGATGCCAGGACTTAGTGAGGAGAGGGGGATTCAGCAATTGGAACACAGTGAAAATAGCCCCAAGCAATTTTGATAATAAAGATACATATTACATGTGCTGTGAAACCCTCCAAATATACAACCCAGAAAAAGCCCAACATGAACTACGCACTTCCCGTAAGGATGTTTTGGCATGGATTGACTGTACCAGATCCAGCACTGGGGCAGAGAGGATGCTGACAGTAAAAGGTATACGTGAGTGGGGGCATGGGTAGGTGGGAACTCCGAATTTTGCTGTGAAGCTAAAATCATTGCAAAACTTAAAAATATTAAACATTAAAAATATCACAAAAGCATCATGGTTTAACCTGAAAATACAATTCAAATGAGTCTTTTGTGGTAGAGTTTACACATTGTCCTATCCTATTTAGAAATTTAAAATTTGTAATAAAATTAAATTTAAAATTCTGGAAAATATTTTGTGGTTTGTAATAATAAAACTCAACATATGCCTGCATTAGTTGGCAGGATAATAAATGTTGCTTTATAATGTGGAAGTCTTGAGCATTAATTTGTAAAGGTTACTATAGGGTGCAGGGAAATGTAACAAAGTTAGTGGGCTTTGTCCAAATGACTCCACCACTATAAAGAACCTGACGAATCTTCTATGAAGAAAGCGCAAGTCTAGAATACAAGTACTTTATATAGAACCACTTCTGAGGAATTCCCTTTCTCTTCCTGAACACACCCCTCGGTTATTCAGAGTATAGCTGGCAGCTTTCACTTCCAGGTCAGATGACACACTAGAATTTCCCCTTACAACCAGATTAACAAAAATGGGAGTCAGCAATAAGAAAGAACAGACTCCTTCTCAAAGACACAGTGTGGATGACTGTCAGGAATTCACAAAGGACAAAAACAAGACAATGCCAGGCAACCTCACAAAGAAGGTAAGCCCGGGACAGCTCCAAGTGGGAGACTACCTGGCCAGGGCGGGAGGGACAACAAAGGTAACTTTCTGGCACCTTTTCTCAAGGTCATTATCAGGTGGGATGAGTGTACTTCCTATCATGGACTATGGACTGAGTGACACTTACCTTTTTGGAAAGCTGCTTTAGGTCACCAAAGATTCTGACTTAGGTAACTTGAGACGTGCTGAGTGGAGGCTTGAACTTTTATGATGCTAAGAAATGATAAGCAATAAATCCAACTGGGGAAAAGAATCCAACCAGTGTCCTTCATTATGAAATTGAATGTATCAGGAGTTATATCCAGGGCTGGGGCTGGGATCTAGCTCAACAGTAGGACAGTGGCATTTGCAAGGGCTGGACCCTAGACTACAAAACAAAGTTACGTTCAGACCAATTTCAAAGTCAACACCAAAAACAGTTGTTAACCCATCTTTCACGGTAAAAAATTAAAAAAAAATGAATATTGATCTTAACACATTTTACAATATGTTTTCTTTTTTTGGAGGGGGGCTAGAGGGAAAGTATTTATTCATTGTCCAGAGTTTATTTCATAAATACAGCTTATGTCATGTGTTCTTTGACTGTATTCACCCCATTCCCTCCACCTCTTCACCCTCTTTACACCACCCCCACCCTGGATTTCCTCCTTTCTATCTCCCTTCTCCTCCCGTGCCACATAGAAAGTAGTCTTGTCTATACAAAGTCTAGGCTCCAAAATGAGAGAAAACATAATATTTCTCCTTCTCCATATGACCCACCTCGCTTAATATGATCTCATTTAACATTTTTTAAAAAGTTAGGATTTTTCATCCACATCCTCCCCATGTATCCCCCAGTCCACATATTCAAAGAAGAAGAAGGAACAGCCATTTCTGATATGCAGAGCCTATAAATAATTATGTTTGCCTGAACCATCCGACTGCCTTATAAAGGGAATTCAATATTCAGTCACAAAAGTTCAAATCCCCATCTATCTCCTACTGTAACTCATTTCTTTGCAGAAGCAGAACAGTGCATTCCTCCCTCTATAGATATAAAACACCCATTTATTTTGAAGAGAAGCATAAACTGCCGAGGATATTTATTCCTTAACTAGACACAGAGTGATAACTTCTAAATCCTCTTCCCTTTACTGGTGGTGGGGGGGGGGGGGAAGCATGCTAGAAATATATTAAGTCCCAAATTACAAGATAATAAAAGTAAATTCTTGCTTGCCTGCAGCCCTTGTCAGAATCAAGCATGAAAGGAGAGGCTATTTAGAAGTAAAAATATTGTTGAACTTTTTTATTCACCAGCGCATATTCTAGTTTCTGCCCAGATTCTAGAACATTCTAAGCATCAGTGACTTTCGTGAACAGGTTTTGAATATACCCAAAGATTAATAAAAATCAAATGGATAATTTAAGGGGAAAATTTAAGTCAACAAAAAGTATACATACATCTGGTGACACCGTGGGGAAATCTGTTTTCTCAAGAACCTCAGTACTGTCATACGGCAGTAAGAAGGTAAAGCTCCCCTGAAACACTAGAGGCAGCATTAGTGAGTACTCAGAGCCGTTCACAGTGCTCAGCAGTGTGATTCTAAGAACATCTATCTACCTCATGGCTGCACCCGTGTCTGCACTGTAAAACCTCAAGCTGTGCACAGGTTCCATGTGGGCTGTAAATATAGGTGATTATCAGCTCTGTGTCTAGGATATGGCGTCTGACCCAAAGGGAATGAAAACAGTCGATGCCATAGGAGAGAGCCAGGCAAAGCCTGCAGGCACCTCCCCTCCCGGTGTTACCCAAACAAGACCCTAGTAGTAACTCCCCAGGGACCTCGGATGCAGAGAAAACTCCCTGTGTAGAGAGTACGAAGAGGAAGTGAAGAGGAAGCGTACAGGCCGGGAGTAGAGATTACCTACCAGATACTAAATTTAGAAGAAACCTAAAGACGCATTCCCTGGGTGTCCTCCCACTATTTAGGAACTATTGCTGCCAGCACGAGTTCCTGTCTTAAAAGCCAGGCTTCTGGGGTCTTCTTGGCAATAGTTCACTCTTTTTTTGGGCAACCAAGGCCGGCCCCCAACTCAGGGACTGACAGTCGTTTTCACCTAATTCGTTCAGTCAAATGTGTCCCGCTTCCTTCCCATAACCAATGATTAGAAAATCTACTTTGGACTACAATTAATTAAAAATTACTTAATAATCGCATACTAGTAAGTACAGTAGTTTTAACGTTAGCCAATGACTTCAGAAAGATTTATATTTTAGCTCTGCACCATCCCAAATAATCCAGTGCTAGACAAGAGGGAATTCAATGAGTACCTTTAAGCTAATGAGAAACAACCTCCATATAACTTTGCTAATATCTAAAAGTGTATGTGGCTAATATCAGAAAATGGACATTGTCTTCTCCAGTAGGGTTTTACCTTCTGGGTCATTATGACTGTTAAGTCACTTCCCAGTCTTCCCACCTCCAATCCAACAGCTTTATTGTTCCCCCATTGAAAAGCACCAAGCTAAATGACACATGTCCAATGCCTCTATGTTGCTGTCCCGGAATTGGGAAGCCAGAATTCAATATAGCATGTTAACATTTAGCCTGTGAGTAGAAGTGGAGCCTCATATGTGGCTTCTCATGCCAGAGTTACTCTGGGCCTGGAGACAGAGCATCATCGGTAGAGTGTTTCCTAGCAACCTGACCCCAGCACCAAAGAAACCAGGCATGATCGTAGACACCTATAATCCAAGCACAGGATCAGAAGTTCAAGGTCATCCTCCACTAAACTCATAGGAGATGCCTTCTCCAAACCACTACACTACTACCATGCAGAAGATGACTGGCCCCCTGGCATCCAGAAACACTTGAAGTAAGTTGTTCTTGACTTCTATGGGTAAAAGGTCAACAAAAATTTTTCTAGGCGTTTAGGACTTCTTCACCTCTTGTAGTTTAATCCCTTGAAAACAACTAGGCATACTTCCCATCGTATCAACCAGGGACCCTTAAACTGAAAGGAAGTTCTGCTGGTGATGGAATTCCTTTCATTGTGATCTCATGGGAACAAAGATGAGTAACTAGTTCTGAATGGACCCTTCATTTGGACAACGAATCTTAAGTTTTCACTGCTGAAAAGTCCTCATCTATAAAGTTATAAATATATAATGTGGGCTCTAAAGATACATCTATTTTTAAAGACTAACTATAGTATTACACTGCTTATTTTTGTAGGTCAAGTTAAAATATTTAGGCAAACTCCATCAGGTTTTTTGATGGAGATAGTAAGTGCCTTGTCTGCCCATCAGCAGCAACAGTGGGTTGAGGAAAGGCCTGTGAGCAGTTGATCAAAATGTAAGCATACATTATTCAGGTTTTGCATTACCTCCAAACTAAGAGAATCAAAGACAGAGATCTGGTTATACCTCAGCTGATATCTCGCTATGCTCATCTGACAAAATCTAGTTCCTGTGCAAATCTGGGCCAGCTTCATTAAGATACGGTTTTCAAGTTCCTGAGAAAGATGTTTGGAGCTTTCACCTGCTGTTATAATCACATTCCTAAACCTCAAACACTTCTTTCTCAAGCATGATATAAAAAAGAAATGGTGAATATTAGCTTTGTGCCAGCTTCTATTCTGGCCACATTACATCTGTGACTTCACTGATATCTCTTAAAAGAAACTTAAGGTAAGCAATAACTATGCTGTCCATTTGAGGATGCTGAGGTGTGGGTTGGCTAGGTCATTTTCCTAAGGTCACACAGCACACATAGCAGAGTTCCACCTGAACCAAAGCTATGGCCACATGGCCGGTGCCTCCATCACTGCCTGGGGTCTGTTTTGTTCCACACCTTTAAGTATTGTCCATAACCTCACTGGTTGACCTCAAATGCCTTTCACAGTCTGTTTATAGATTCTTCTTGAACATACACCGATGATGCTCAACATGCCCACTTACTCATTTATCTCTTCCCCACTGTGTTATTTTATAGTTATACCTAAACAAATTAATAGTTTTGTGACAATAAAAGTTCTTTTTGTCATTTCAAGATCATCTATCATTTGCTCCTGACTAGGAATTTGGAATGGAATTGTTTTTACTCAAAAGTTCCATGCAAAATTAAGGGGGATACATCACATTTGATTTCTGGTCTATTTACTTATCAGCAAAGGATAGACCTCAAGCCAGGCATAGTAGTTCATGGCAGCTGTACTTTGGAGCCTGAGGTGTAAAGATCACAAATTTAAGGAAAGCCTGGGCTATACTGTATATTCCAGTAGACTACTGTAATATACTGTCCCATGTGGTTTCACAACACTTACAAATGACTCTTTCCATACCCTCATATACTAAGTTCCTCTGCATGGAAATGACAGCCAGGTTTGAATGGATACAACCAGCTCAATGTCCACACTGAAAGATCAATGAACATGCTATGAGATTTAAATAATGCTTTACTTAGAAAGAAGAATTTGAATTCTCAGATAGCACCTTCTAGTACAGCCACAAAATAAATCACAACTAACAAGAGGCAACAGTCATTTGTATAATGTTGTGAATGTACATGGTGAAAAGGGAGAAGGTGTGCTTCAGGCTTACTGTAGCACCTAGCACTGTGGAGAATGTCAACATTTGTATCAATGCCTGAACTGTCGTCATAACAAATCACAGCCAATGGCTCCTAAGTTGAATAACTTCCGATGCAATGCCATGTCCTTTTGGAAATATGGTGTGTCTCATTTCTGGGGTCGCATTCTGGTGAAATGTTGAAAATACTACATTCATGGGCATTACAAATTCGTTTTACATGAGGAAAATCAGGATTCCCTCTTCCCAGTAGTTATTTGATGGTCAAAACAAGGTCCAAACCAACTGTGCATCTCTCAGGGAGCCAGTGAAGGAGAAGGAACGCAGAGCAAGTGTTTGTCTAGTCTGGTGAATAGTCCATTAAAAGAAAATAAAAAATAGAGGGGACCAGAAAGCAACAGCAGCCCCAGGATTGGTGAAACCAACTCTTCTTAAGGCAATGGAAGCCTGTGCCCTGAAAGGCGGTCCATGATTGATCCACATCTCCATAAACTCTGTGAATCTTGTACTCTCAACATATGATATTATTTTAAAAGCTCACTCTTCAGGAAAGAACTAGCAAGCAGCAAAACCCAGCATTGCTTCCATGTTAAGCTCTGTACAGATATTAATCATTAGCTAGCTAAAACAGGCAAAAGCAGCTTTCCCACCACAGAGCCAACTAATTATCTTCCATAACTCTTTTGAGAGGCAAATGTAGCTGTAAACGCTCAAGCGAAAAACATGTTAAATGCATTTGAGTCTAGACTTTGCCAAGAAAATAAGAGCGTCTAAGTGCACAAAATCCAAAGATCTTCCTGAGGCAGAATTTCATTGAGGTAAAAAAAAAAATTGTACAGTCTCACATTTCAATGCATCTTGTCTTTTGAATTTGATGTCTGCATCATGCACGGAGGGTGAACACTACTGTATAATCAAGATGCACATGTGTTATATGGTGAGTGGTGCTAACAAAACTATTAAAAAGTGGGGGAAATGCTTTTCAGGAGTCTTTCCTCTTGAATGGATGCACACTGTTGTAAAGCTCACTACACCAGCAGAAACCCCTAAAACTGGGCAAGTCAAGGAGCAAAAGTGAAAGCATAGGTAATTACTGGGGACCACAGAGCCCTGGATGCAGGCAACATGGAGAGCAGGCAAACATGAGTGAGGAAAATCCAGGGCTGTCTGTACAATATATACAGATTTTTATTCAAATGTAAATTTTAAATGAATGCTGCTATTATGCCAGTGGCATAAAGGGAAGCCTAACGAGGCTGCTCCACTTCCCTTTAAACACAAGGCACACAGAGAGGGAGGGACGTGAAAAGCCAATTCTTCACTGCTCTTCATCAATTGCACTCAATTCTACCCTGTGACACAGTCACACTGCAAAGACCACTCAGCAGTTAATGGACATGATACTGAGAAAGCACTCTCAGGTTTTCCCAAGAAAGATGGGGAAATCCCAAAGGACCAGAAAAGAAACAAAGATACTAATCTATTCTGCATATTCTTGTCCTTCCACACGAAGTTATTTCTTTCAAATATCTGATCCCTTTGATTAGCATTATCCCATGCCCTTGCCTTGTGTTGTCAGGATAACCATTACAAATTGCAAGGAATATGTATGTTCTCCAAGCATTGCAGCCTACACTTACAAGCTGTCAAAATGTAAAGCCAAGCCGAGGGGGAAGCAACGTGACTTTGACTGTATACATCCATCTCTTGCTATCAGTCTTCCCAAGGACAGCATGGGAGTCAACAACAAAACACAAAAAGCAAAAAGAAATGACTGGGTAATTGCTCAGAGAGCCTATAGCTTTGGGCACAGGGATAAGTGTGCATTCCTTCCCCTCTTTATCACTTCCGAGTGAAAGTCATTGAAATTAAGAGCTCAGATCTAGGAATAAAGAAAAGCGCACTGCAAAAAATTATATCAAAGCTGCTCCTAAGTAAAACCCTATGCCCAGAACCATACCTGGTCAGTATTTAAACAACACATTCTCAGAAGATAAGGAGTCACTAATACGCATTGTTACATGTATGAAAAAGCAGTACTGGGTATTTTAAATGCTCCAAGAATTCATGGTCATTCCATACATTATGTCTTCACTCAGAGGAGTTCACATGTCCATTCTCACAAGTCAATCAAATCAGTATTTACTAAGACCCACTGTATGCATTTCACTATGCTCCAATGGCAAGGTACATAGCATAAAGATGAATGTGACTTACATGCAGGAGCACATACAAAAGCCACAAATGTGAGTTCATATGATTGGCTATGAAAAATGCATCACCTAAATGAATGCCAGATTTAGAGACATCAAGAAAGCCAAGCCAAGAAGATATTATCTCCTCTTGTTGTTTAGGTACTGATTTGTTTGTTTGTTTTTTAAAGGCACAAAAACCTCAATTTTTAAAATCTTACACATTCAAAAAGAGACAGGTCAGATAACAGTCAGTTTTTATCTCTTTTACAACTCACTTCAAGATGACTTGTCTAACCGAAACTCTTTTAGAAATTGTGACATCTGATTGAGAAAAAGAGGCATTTCATGAATACAAATTTATTTTACACCACAAATTTATAACAATTACCTTTTAAGTAAACAGGACTTTTTTTCATAAAGAGAGTGGGTGTGGCAGAAGATTGTGGATTGGTTGTATCTTTCTGTAACCCTCAGCATCTGATTCATTTCTCTATTTTAGAATTTTGAACACTGAGAAGAGTCTGATTCATACACCCTGGTGATGGAAAAGAGTAACATTACAGCTTCTTTGAAACCTCAGTCTATTCTCCAAGCAGACAGAGAAAGCAGGAGAAGCTGCATCCCATAGCGTGAACCAAAACACAATCATCCATCAGCACGAACTATGACATCACCAGCTAGAGTACCATTTCCCAAACTGTGCACTTGGCCGTGCATGCAGTTTTCCTTTTGTTACAACACTTAAATAAAAACCAAATCTTTGATAATGTCCCAAACCACAGAATGCCCTAAGATTAGTAAAATTCTCAATGTGAACACTGCCCCCTACCACACACACTACTCTGACTTGATGTCAGAAGGCTGATAGAGCATACACGTGCTCCTTGGCAAACCTAGGATTCCAGCAGTGTATGCCACCTGCATATCTGCTGGCCTTTGTTCTCCCTCATTTCTTCCCAATGCTCCTGTTCTTCTTCCCCGCTGCTGTTCTGGCCCAGGGCGATCCAGCCAATCATCTCTTTCCGCTTCATGGTGCGCCTACTGTAAACGGAAATCATCAAGGTAACATCAGAGAGCTGGAAGAGGGCCACCTGAAACACAAAGGTCTCTTTATAGACAGGATTGGGTTGGCCACGCCGAATGGATGTCTTGCATCGGGACATCTCTTGACCCACACAGTTGAGAAGGAAGAGTTTTCCGTATGTATCTACAGCAAAAACAAACAAGAGGAGGGGGAGAAAATATCAGTGCTTTGCACTCCACTGGCTTCGCTGAAATCTTCACATGGACTTTGAGTCCCTCCTTACAATGGTATCTTCAGGTCTGGACCACCCCATCTTGCATAGGTTACTAAGGAAAAGGATTATTGCCTTATATGTCTATGGTTTCATAGAAGTTAGTCTGGCACTTTTTGAGGTTCATTAGAACCTCTATTTTTACAGAGTATGATGGAGGTGCACAGGCATATGTGCAATGGAGTTGTGGCCATCAAGAGTATGATTTATGTACCAAAATGAATATGCATTCTTTCTTTCCAAGTGTAGGATTTTCTCTCAATTTATTGTTTTCTGCAGAGGCTGAAGAGTATCTTCTCTTCTTATTCTCCACCTCGTCTACACATTCTCTGAACCTTCCCAGGCTGGAATCCAGCCCACAAGCTCCCCCCCCCCCCCACTCTCCTGTGCTGTCTCCCAATGCCCTGATATCCCAGTGGCCATCCACCTTCTTTGACTTTTACAAACAAGGTTCAATTTGCACACTACTTTCTCCAGAATCCTTGGGACTCCAGCCCCCAGTTTGACTTCTCCACAGCATTCATCACCACCCCCTGATTTTGTTTGTTTGTTTTTGCCTGAAAACTTCCAGTCCGAATGTAAAGAGAGGGTTTGCCTTCCTTAGCACACTACCTCCAGGCCTGGCATAGTTCCTAACTGGGGCTAGACTTTCAACAAATAATTTTATAATGAATATTCATGACGAGACAGAAAGCTAAACCTTTTTCTCTTTCAATCTCATGTTTCCAAACAATGTTCCAAAAAAAAAAAAAAAAAACCAAAAAAACAAAAAATCAAGCAAAACCTCCCATTTTAAGGCACCCACACTAGAGTACTATGAATAGTAACTAACTCCCCCTACTTAGTTACAAAAGGGAAAACAAGCATCCCAACTAGCATCATCTACTGTGGAATGAATTTTAACCAAAGTTACATTACAAAGAAAATTATCCTAAAAAAAAATGCTTACCAAAATCACTTCATTGATCATTTATGGACTGACTAAACTGCAACTTTTGCTTCTAACTTAGATACATGCCACTATTTTTTTTTTTTTTAAAAAAAAAAAAAAAAAAAAAAAGAATCAAAATGTTAAGGCATTGCCTAATTTCCTTCATTCTGGACTTTCTGTTCAGTGCAGGCAGAAAGCTTAGGGTTTGCAGCTCACTTCCCCAGCTAACCACCAGTCAAAGTTTTTAAAGCATAAACCCAGATCTCTGTAATTTCCTCTCAGAGCATTGTAAGGCAGGCAGCAAATTACAACCTACGGTTTTCTTTGTATGTTGGTCTTTTTTCTATTCCGGTTTGATGTGTTATTTTATGCACTTATCTGCTGAGAAACACAAGGTGTGAGATTACACTTCAGGTGTGAAAACACTTCTCTGTCTCAGACACAGGGCACCCCACTCCTCAAACTGTTCCACAGAAAAGCTGTCAGCAAACTGACAATGGGGTATGAGCCTCCCGCTTTCCTGCAATGTAGCTGAACAACAGGGTCCCAGTAGGAAAAAAAAGCTCACTCCAGGCCAGTTGAGCTGCTCAGGCAATTCTGCCTGTTGGAACAATGGGGATGGGGTTAATCTTTCAAAGACTTGTTCATTTGGCAGAGAATATCCTGAGCTTCCACCTGACCCATGATAGATCCCTCATGACAAGAATGGCCACTTCCCACTAAACTCACCAGTAACTCCAGGGTATAGGTGCAAAGATGAACATTTTATAAACAATACAACATAAAGGCATCTGACCGAAAGAAGAGATGGTTTACAGTTCAAAGTGGGAAGTTTTCATCAACATGCCCAGGAAATCCTGCCTGGGTGAAATTGGCAGAGACAACTAATGTCTTCTGGAGCTCCAGTCAGACAGGTAGCCAAACACACAACTTAAATGAGCCCAATTTTATTTCTTTCGAAGTTGATCACAGAAGCTATAAAACAATGTTGAACAAAACTTATCTTATGAAGTTTCAGAAATCTTCAGTAGCTCAAACCCATCATCACAGGCTAAATGGGTCAGAATCTGCTGACAGATTATTAATTTGTATCAGGTCATGGTAGAAAGAAAAATGACACTTGTACTCTAATATTTTGAATGTTTGAAGAGAAGTTTGCATGTAAGCTAAAAATAGAATTGTAGTTAAAGGTCTGAAAAAGATCAATGAAGTGACTCTCATAATATATCTTATTTATAATGCTAATAACCCAAATTTATCAAGGCACAAAAGTATGTCATTTGGAGCACAGAAGGCATTACTCAAAAGAAATAAACAGTAACACTCAAAAAACCTGTCCATTCACAGCCCAATAATCTACCAACAACTGCAGAGTGAGCCTCCAGGGATGCTGTACCAACTATTGCAGAGTGTGCCTTCAAGGGATGTTCTACCAACTACTACAGAGTGAGCCTCCTAGAGCAGAGGTCTGTATGACACAAGTATCTGGAAAACAGGACAAATGAAAGAGATTTGGCCATTTAGCTCCCTGTTCCTTTTTAGTATATTAGTACTTAAAAAGCATTTTAAATACATATAAGAATATAGAAACTAATATCACATGTTCCCATTTGGGATGGTTAACATTTTTCACATTTGCTACTAATAAATTCTTGGTTTTGTTTGTCTTTTAAGAAATAAGAAGTTGGGTATAATGGCTCACATCTGTAATTCCAGCACTTGAGAAGCCAAGGCAGAAGTCAGCTTGGATTTACATGGTAGGTTCTAGGCTACATAGTAAAACTCTCTCAGAAATAGCCATATTGATGATTCTTGAGCAGCCCTCTTTGGCATGTTCAACGTCTAAAGCTATAGTTCATCACTTCCAATGTATGTTTTTAGACTTTATCACATGTAAACAAAAGAAATCCAAAACATATTTAATAGCATGTTTGTACAACACCAATCTAACACTTAGTGTATATCTTCCTGAAACATTTTTGATAGCTATGTAGCAGTTTAATGATAAAAATATATTAATATTTTTCTACACAACAGAAATGCATTGTCAATGAAAAACACATGAACATCTTTAAATGAAAACCTGCAAACACTACCATTATAAACAATTTCAGTGGAGAACACCAGCTTTGCTGAGTGCTATCCTAGGCTTGCAATTCCACACACAACACTCCGAACATGTGTTATAATAGGACATACTTTTGAAAGAAGGCTTGTACTCTTGGGGGACACAAATACAATTCACATATAACATAAATATACTTTTTCACTCAGCATTAAATTTTAAAGCATGATCTCTATATGTGTGAGACAAACACATGAGTTTACTTCCATATATACTATTCCACTGTATCAATGAATCCCAACTTACTCATCTATTTTCTTAATAAAAGGATGTTTGTTTCTAACAACCAAGAAACACAAAGGCATCACCATTCCATTGGCATTGTCTGGATAGTCAACAGCCTCTCCCAGAGATGGGAGTAGATATTTGTTCTCTGAAATTCTACATGAAAAAATATTTGCCACTTCAAATTACTGACAATATTATACCCCTATCAATGGCTTCCCATCTTTCTGTGTTTACAGCAACTTTCTATAGTAGGAGGTTTCTGGCCCGGACTTTTGGGCCTAACCTCAAGGTTTAGGCCCTCAGACTCGCAGACCTGCAGACCCGCAGACCTGCAGAGACACACAGAGGCTTACTATAGTTATAGGCTGATTGGCATAAGGCCCAGGCATATCACTTGCTGACTCTTTACCCTTAAACTAACCCATGTCTCTTATCTGTTCAGCCATGTGGCTGGGTACCTTTTCTTAGAGCAGCATAGTTGTCCTCTGCTTCTTCTGGCTTCTCTCTGGCATTCTCCTCTGTGCTTCCTGTTCTCAGAGTTTTCTTAGTCTGGTAGCCCCGCCCACACTTCCTGCCTGCCTTTGGCCAATCAGCGCTTTTTATTAAACCAGTGAGTGGGATAATTATTTACAATGTAACAACATAATCTCCCACACATTCCCTTTTCTCTTTTTAAAACAAAAAAGAACTCTACACATAAGTCCGGGCCACAAACCTCCTACTACAACTTTCATAGTATTCTAAAACTTATTGTGGAGTCAAGTTTATAAATGTCTTTGTTTTCAGGGAATGCTTTATTATTTATTTATGTATTTTTAACAACTAGAACACCCCACTCAAACTCCATAGTCTCTTGTATTTTCTTCTACAAATCCTAATTTTTTTCTTTGATCTTTAATCTGGATAAAACTAATATTTTAGTGTGAGATAAGAAGCTATCTATTTCTTCTACATGAAAAGTAGTATTCAATAAATTACTCAGGAAAAATCTCATCACAATGACCAGCTGGTGTCCAAGGTTCAGGCTTGATAATATTTATTATAATCAACATAAGATAATCCCTGTGTCATGTTTAAAATGTATCTTTAAGCTTTATATAGGATAATCCTTATGTAATCTTTAAAACATGATCTTTACTTACTTTAAATTTCAGCTTATTTTAATTGGTTCTTGGTCATGAATTTTAGAATCATCCTGTCAAGTTAAAAAATCTGGTTAGAAACTAATACAATGGCTCAGTGGATGAAGGGGTTTGCAACCAAACCTGACAAGATGGTTCCAGTTCCCCCAAACTCACATGGTAAGAAAGAACAAACATACACACACAATTAAAATTTTATTTAAAAATTTTTTAAGCTGTTGGAATTTGGACTGAAATTATACTAGAGGTATAAAATAATATAGAAAAGGTTGTTGTTACAACATAAGGACTATCTTCATCAATAAACATGGTATTATCTATCAACTTAACAATTTAGTTTCCTTCTGCTGGTTTTTTTCCCCCAAAATGTTTTATGACTCCTTCCCTTGCCCTTGATTTAAATTATTCTTCTGAACTAATTTATTGCTATTATAATACTAATATTTTTTAACTTTATTTTTTTAAGTTTTGTTGATGTCTCAAATACAACTAATTTGCTACAAGTATTACTTTAAGTTTGTTCAAATTGATAGACATTTTTGTGTTTTAATGCAGGAAATCAGATTTTCTATATATAAGGTTAGTTTCATTTCTTCCTTTCAAGTTTTTCTTATTTTTTCCTATAACTTATGCTACTAAGCTGCTTGAGATGCTATTGTCAAGTTAAAAAAGTTCCCTCTGGTCCATGTATTAGTAGATGTACATCTTTATAAGACATGTACCAAAGAGACATGAATCCTTAAAACTAAATTCTTGCCACTCAAATCTCAGTTAGACTCCACCAATGAATGCAACTCACAAGAGACAGCAAATTAGAATAAAACAGAAAATTGAAGCATTACTGGTTGACACAGGAAGGACCTTGTCCAGTGATCCGAACTCCTGAGAAGCACTCTGCTGTGTGCATAGGAACAGCCTATGAATTTACATTTCAGATTCCTCAAAAGTTTTCCTGGTGGTTATCCTCCAGCTTCCCAGTGAATGATTTTTGACAGAGTTTTCAAAAAGTAAATATGATAACATCAATAGATTTTTAAAACAGGCTTTCGATGAAATGCATAATTTATTAATGAATAAAATAATTCAGCAGATGTGTAATATGTGTTAATATAGATTAGGCTACAATGCTCTAATAGATAGACTCCACTGTCTCAGCACCTTAACACAGCAAAACATCTTTCCCCCACAGTCTAAAGTGAGATGATTTCCATTCAAGCTATGATGAAGGATCATAGGCTTTTTTATTCAATGAGGCAAATGTATGTGAATATATTATCATAAATATGTATGTATAATTTCCGTGGAAGGGGGAAAAGACAGTTGGAGGACTGTACTTGAATGGAGTTATGGGCTGAAGAGGTGAGTGAAGATGACCACCATCCATATGCCATTGTCCAGAACTCAGTCACGTGGTCCAGCCAATTTATATTGCCCACAAGGCCTCAGCTTTAATTAGATATTCACTGTGACTTAGTTACCTGGCAACTTTTAGTGGGCTTTGTTTTACAAAAACTTTAAAAATATATTTCTTACTGTTTAGAGATGTAAAACAATCAGATTTCTAAATACTGAAAGATCTGAATTTTTATGGTTTTTATTTCCTCAAATTTGGGTCAGTTCTGCAATGGGTCAGTTCTTTTCCAAGACTACCACACCAAAATGCATACTTCTAAATTCTGGAGTTTGCTGACCTCTTTTCCCAGAGCACCATGTTCAATGGGTATGCGTTTCCCCTTCTAAGTCGCAGCTTCACCCTGGTGGGGTATGGTTCCCATTCTTTTTTTCTGTCCTCTGATCCTACCTTCCTCATGAATTGACCCTGACTGACTGCTAAGCCAATGGTTATGCTTGTTTTTCATAAAAGCAGGATTCCTGCTGGGACCACTTACTGTCAAGTCAGATTTTTGCCTAGAAAACAGAGAATTATCTATATACATTGTGCCAGAGGCTGATATCCACATCTCCCCCGTGACCTCCCTTCTAAATAAAACTTAAGAGAACAAAAGGAAAAATTAATCTGGTAATGGAAGTTGTAGCGTGACTCACAAAGCACTTCATACTGAAGAGCTAACACCCTGGTGGTGAGGACAAGGGAGAGCTGTGGGCTAGCCAACCCTGCAACTACCCAGGCCCAGAACCAGGGTTATGAGTTAACCCACCCCAACATCCACCCCATCTGTGATCTGCTAGAGCATGAGAAGGGGCCAGTCCTGCAGACCCAGAGCTGCAGGATCTCTATGACACAGGCAGCAACAGGAGAGCCAAGAGGAGTCCCAGTGAGGGCCCAGCATTGATAGTGTAGCAGAAGCCAGAGGCCTGGAATCAGAGCAATAACTCTCTGCAGTGAACCCTTGCAAGTAAAGATACATGGATAAAGGTTTAGTGTGTGACTCACCGTGTCACACTACAGCTTCCATAACAAGATGAATTGTTCCTTTTTTCTCTCTGTTAAATTTTATTGGGGGGAGGTGTTTGCAAGGAACAGGGAAATGAATGGGATCAAGTCCCATGATGGGAAGGACTCAAAATATAAAGACATTCTAGAAATCATTTCTATAGTTTGTTAAGAGAGTAATTTTTAGGCTTATAAACAAAGTTCCTCAGCAGAAGGCTGAGGAAGTCTCCATATATATAGCCCCTGATTCCAAATACGTTGGCCTTCTAATATTATTTTTATTATTTTTCTTTGAATATGACATTAGTTTAAACAATCAGCTTTTATGTGGTTATTAATCTGGGTTTTATAATGCCCTCTGACATCTTTGTAACATATTTTTTCAGTATTTAGAAAAACTAATTCTGAAAAACAATAATTCTTGCCATACCTGATATTGCTACGCTTTAAGAGTTGTAGTGAGAACAACAGTGTGACATGTAGGCCAATGGAGTGGAATAGAGGGCCCTGATAGAAACCTATGCAGCTACAGCCTCTTGAGTTTTCACAAAATATACTGTAGAAAATACAGACTTTTTAAGCAAGCGGTACTGAAGGAGCTAGAGATCTCAATGTGCAGAAGAATGAAGCTAAATCCCTCTCCCTCAATTTGCACAAAAATAAATTCAAAATGGATCAAAGACCTTAATGGAAGATCCAAAACTAAAAGTGTTTGGGGGAAACCTGGTAGATATATGTACAGGCAGACTTTCAGGAAAGGACTGTGCTAGTCCAAGAAAGAAAGCCAAGACCTGACATTACATAAAATCACATACCTTCTGCAGAGCAAAGGTAACAATCAAACCAGGAGGTGGTCTTGAGAATAAAAAAAAAAAAATCCTTACCAGCTGCACATCTGACAGAAAAGTAGCTAAAATATATACAAAGAACTCAATGAAACAGTGAGAAACCAAACAATCTATAAATGAGCTAATAAAATAAGCAGGCAGTTCTAAAAGATGAAGTATGAATGGCTAATAAGCACATAAAAAATGTCCAATATTTGTAGCTGTCAGGAAAATGCAAATTAAAACTACACTGAGAATCATTTCATCTCATTCAGAATGGCTGTTATCAAGAAAACAAGTAATAGATGCTGGAGAGGCCGAGGAATGAAAAATCCCTACATACTGGTGCTGGGAATGTAAACTGGAACAGCCATTATGGGAATAAGTCTGGTGGTTCCTTAGAATACTAAAAAGAGACCTTCTGTGTGACCCAGGCACATAACTGAAGGGGCTAGATTCAGTAAACCACAGAAACACTTGCACATCATGCTTACTGCAACACTGTGCACAAGAGCTGAGCCAAGGAAAAAGAAGTATATGTAAATAATGGATTTTATTCAGTCATAAAGAATGAAATTATGTTGTTTGCAGTAAAATGGAAACATTCTATTAAGCAAAACAAGCCAGACTCAGGAAGACAAATATCACATTTTTTAAAATTTATAAATCTTGGATTTTTCTATAGCCACAGTAAACATCTATGTAAATATGTCATGAAAGTAGAAACTAAAAGGTCTAGTGAGAAGGAGTGGGAGAAGGCTATGGGGCTCAGTGTAAGGATTCCCGGCACACAGCAGCCACGTGGTAAGCCCAACATGGTGTCAGCAGAACACTCTGCCTATGGAGGGCACGCCCCTAGGCATGGCCACATAAATCTTAAAAAGAGCGACCCTGTAAAAGTCTGTCTCTCTCTCTCTTCTGCTTCTCTCCTTTGTACCGACCTGGCAACTCCCCTGAACAAACTCTAATGTGGCACCTAGTAGTGTGTGTGTCTGGTCTCACATGCAAAACCAACACTCAGTAAGTCAATGTATAGGATAGATTTACCTGAACACGGCTTTATGAAGCTTATCAGCAAATACACTATTAAAATAAAACCCACCTTCTTAACTGCTGTTCTGTGGGACTGAATACAGAGCATCATGAAATCATCTCCAGAACTCTTCACCACTCAAAGCCTGAAATTCTTTCATTCAACACTAACTCGTGTCCTTCTCCCCTTCAACCCTGGCAATCAACCCGACTACCTGTCTCACAATACTCACTACTCTAAATATCTCGTGTACACAAAGTCATGCAATAAGTTCTCCATGGTTTATTTAACTAGTGTAATGTGGTTTACGTAGAGTGTAGCACATGTTAGCATTTCCCACCTTGTATAAGGCTGAACATGTTCCATTTTGATGTACTGTTATATTCATTCCACTTTCTTTTAATCCACCAGTGGTCACTTTTTTGCTTCCGTATTTAACTATTAAGAATAATGCTGGTATGAAACGGGGGTACAAATACCTGAAGATCCCAATAGTGTCTTTTTTCAGCATATGTTCGCAAGAGGAATGGCTCAATCAGACAGCAGTAATTGAATATTTTTTTAAGAGCTGTCTTACTGTTTTTACACCAGCTGATCTACCCACAGTGCAGAAGGGCTCAACTTTTGCGCAGTCTTAATTCATACAGCCTGGGAATTCTTTATTATAGCTACCCTAGCAAGTGCTGAGTAGTATCCCACTCTAGTCTATATCTGCATTTTCCTGGTGACTGGTGAGATTGCACATATTTTCACACTCCTGATGGCCACTGCTGTATCTTCTTTGGAAAGATTAGTACAAGTCCTTTACCCATTTCAAAATTATGCTTTTTGCTATTAAGTTTTAGGACTTATCTGTATATTCTCTATATGAATCATTTTTCAACCAAATGATTATTATTTCTCATATTTTTGGTTCCTTCATTATTCTACCATTATCTTTTCCTTAATCTTTATGTACATACATGGGTGAATGTGTTTGTGTGTGTACATATTTGGAGGTCAGAGGACACCGTTCAGTGTTAGGTCACCTTCTACCTTGTCTGAAATAGGCATAGCCAGGGCAGCTAACCCATGAGCTTCTGGAAATTGTCTTGTCTCCACCTCTACCTCACCATAGGAACACTGGGATCAAACACCCATGCTTCCTCATCTCAGTTTACATGGGTTGAGTATCCACACTCAGGTCGTCTTATCTACACAGCAAGCATTTACCCACAGAGCCATCTTGTCAGCCTCTGCTGTTGCTTTTTGATTTCCATTTGTCTGTGTTTATTTGGCTGTCTGTGCCTTTAGTGTCAAGTACAAGAAACCATTGCCAAGTCCAACACTGTGATGATTTCACTATTTCCTTCAAAACATTTTGGACCTTATGCTGACGTCTTTGATGCTTTCCAAGTTGACTTTTGTTTATGATGTTAGGTATAGATTCAACTTCTTTCTTTTGAATGCATCTAGTTTTCCCAGTATGTATGTGTGTATGTGTGTGTGTGTGTGTGTGTGTGTGTGTGTGTGTGTGTGTGTATTACACACACATATAGGCATGTACTGCTGAACAACCTTAACATCTTTGTCAGAAAGCCTTTGACCATATGTGATCATCTCTTAAGCACGAAGATCTTAGAATTTTTGATTGCCAACTCTCCTTCCCATCCTTCACATTACATCTGCCTCGGATCTGACTTCCATTCTGCTGTTTGATTCCCAACACGGATAGTGTTTACTACTGTTCCTGTTCCTGTTTTATCTAACACAGCCCATGCAGGCTTACACTCACTTACGTATTGTAGCTGGTTGTTTTTTTCTCTTTTTTTGGGGGGGGGGGGCTTGCCACCCACCTCCCAAATAAATCACACACTGGGGCTTATTTTTAATTTAAAATGCCCAGCCTTAGCTTTGCTTATTTCTAGCCAGCTTTTCTTAACTTAAATTATTTCATCTACCCTTTGCCTCTGCTCTTACTTCCTGGTTGGCTGGGTGACTGGGTGGCTGTGTAGCTAAGTGATTGGGTGGCTGGGTGTCTAGTTGACTGGTTGGCTGAGTGGCTGGGTGACTGGTATTTATCTCTTGAGACTTTAGTATTGGTTCGATGGCTGAGAATTACATCTCCTCAGCTAGTTCACCTTATTCTTCTATCATAACCATGGTTTTAAATGTCTTTATTCAGATAGAGTTGACATACAGTGCTGTCTTTTTCCCTGTTAGTAAGATTCCCCCCCCCCCTTTGGACTAAGCTCATGTATCTCTGGCTGGCTTGAACTTGCCATGTGACAGATGATAACCTGCCATCCTTCACCAAGTGTACACATCACCACATGCTGCTCTGAGGACTGAACTCAGGGCTCTATGAAAACCTTTACCAACTTACTGCATTTCCATACCACTTTTAATACTTTTGGACTTTACTGTGACAACTGAGCTTTTCTACTTAAAAAAAAAAGAAAGAAAAATTACATGTGCACTTGGTAAGTTAACCCCCTATTTAAATCTTCATAAGAACTGACCATTATCATAGGCACACAGTGGCTACTAAAATACTCTTTAACTAAAATGGTTCTAAAGGAAGGCCTATGTCCCACGCATGCCCATTTTCATTAAATCCTTTCCCCTGTGCATTCTATTTGTATACTGTACCCTTAGCTTTCACTTCTTCACAGCAAATAAGAGGCAGCTCAGGTTTGCTTTTCTGTTTTTCCTTCCTCCTCTCTGCTACTGTGGCTGCCTAACAAGGTTAATACCCTGCTGCTGCTAAGTATTATCATTTGGGTTGTAATTATCACATGTGACTAATCATGTGCATGCTGAGAATCTGGGGGACTTGCTGGTTTTAACTGGAGGGGATGCCTTAATTGACAGCTTTTGACAAGCACCATTGTATGTGGCTATATACACACACATACCCAGTGGAGAAACACAGTCAATGAAGGCAGAGAGGAGATGGAGAGAAGTTGTCAACAGAATAGATGACTTCTTCAAAATATGTCGACGCTTGTGCGTCTGTGGAATCCCTTTGTTAATCCCTTATTAATTTAATAGACAAGGAAATTACATTTAGAGAAGTTCAATCAAATGTCAAGGCCAAGAAATAACTGGGTGGCAGGCCTATGCTAACAACATTGGAGATCTGTTAAACCTCAAGTGAATTGCTTTTCCAGGAAACCAAATACAAAAGGACAATCAAATATTTCTGACTGGTACTGATACCTTATGCAAAGGAATTTGTAAAGCACATGGGGATTTCAGAGAGATACCAGATATTGAATCTTACTCTCTCCTGTCCATTAGCTGTGAACCTGGACTCTCTGTTTCCACTAGAAGAGTTGTAGGCCAGCTTATACCACCTTCCTGGCAATCACAGTGTTTCTGAACAGTAAAACTATTGGACATGCTTGCTTATTTGTTTTTGACTTAACATTGATGTTAGAGTAGGAACTGCTGGAATGTCAGAGCTCGCCAAATTAGAAAAGAAACTTCCAGGTGGCCAAAGTGGCTGTTTCAGCCTATATTCCCACTGTGACAGCTGCCCTTTATTGTCAACTTGACTACATCTGGAATGAACTAAAACCCAAATGGCTGGGTACACATGTGAGGGATTTTTCTTAATTAAATCATTTGAAGTGGGAAGACCCATATTTAATCTGGGCCACACCTTCTGCTGGCAGCCTATATAAACCTCACGGGAGAAGGAAGCTCTCTCTTTCGCCTGCTTGTTCTCATGCTTGCTTGTAAATTCACTTCTTCATTGACATTAGTGTATACTTCTTCAGGACTCTGGTGTATACTGAAGACCAGCTGAGACTTCCAACCACATAGAATGAACAACTTTTGGATTCTTGGACCTTCCATTCATACGCAGATATTGCGGGATTAGCTAGACCACAGCCTGAAAGTCATTCTAATAAATCTCATATGTATGTGTGTGTGTGTGTGTGTGTGTGTGTGTGTGTGTGTGTGTGTGTGTGTGTGTGTGTGTGTGTGTGTATATATATATATATATGTATTGTTTTTAATCAGGAAATTTTTTTATTCATCTTACATACCAACCATAGGTTTTCCTCTCATCCTTTCTCCCACTCCTCACCCCGTCAGCCTCCTCCTCACTCACATCCTCTGAAAAGGTAAGCCCTCCCATGGGGAGTCAGCAAAACCTGGTATATTTAGTTGAGGCAGGTCAACCCCCCCCCGCCCCCCCCCCCCCCCCCCCCCCCCCGTATCAAGGCTGAGCAAGGTGACCCTCCATAGGTAATGGGTTCCAAAAAGCTAGCCAATGCACCATGATAGATCCTGATCCCACTGCCAGGAGACCTTTAAACAGACCAAGCCACACAACTATCGCCCATATGCAGAGGGCCTAGACCAGTTCCATGCAGGCTCCACAGCTGTATGTCTAAAGATCCTGAGTTCCCCTGGGTTTGCTTTGGTTGTCTGTGTAGATTTCCTCATCATTACACACACACACACACACACACACACACACACACTTCCTCATAAAATCCCTCTTCCCTCTCTTTGGACTCCCAGAGCTCAGCCTGGTGCTTGGCTGTGGATCTCTATATCTGCTTCCATGAGTTACTGGATGAAGATGGCAGGGTATTCACCAATCTGATTACTGGGGTAGGCCAGCTCAGGTACCCTGGAGAGATTCATTCTACAAGTTCTGTTACTCCTGACCACCATGAATATATGCTTCACATTGTAAGACCTAGTTTCAGCCATTTTGTGATGAGTGAAGATATAGAGACTCTTGTCAGCACAGGTTAGTAATTGTTGTGACTCAGTCTCCGCCACTATTTTCCTTGGCCTACTGAGTCCCCCTCACCCAGGATTTTTACCTTAGACGTGGGGAAACTTATTACAACTTGAATGCCTATTTCCTCTCAGGCTCATATAGAGGAAAAACATTCCCTATACTCCTTTTTTTTTGTCGATTGTCTATTTTTCTTAGGGAGAAAAAATTAAGACACCACAGAAACCTTCTGATTGGGTTAAACCGGCAAGTTCAAGGTTCTTTTGTTTTATGATACACCATAAGGCAAGAGAGTCTCACATATAGATCTTACCCTTTGCCTCTTTCTTGGCAAGCTGTAACAACCTTAACACTACCACAAAGAGAAAAAGCTCCCAGAGTTGAGGCTTAGCCTCCTCTCCACATTCACCCAAGACCACTGTTACACAATCAAGCCATCTGCAAGGCAGGCGTGACAAGGTGGAGATAGCTGAGCTGAAAGGTGGTGCTGTACTTTGTGACCCTGCCTTATGTTCATGTCTTAGGCATACCTCTGCCCTAGTAGACAGACCCATGGGTATCCACTAACACAGGCAAGAAATGACTGGCTGCCCTCTCTCTGCTGTGGGCAGCAATGCACCCAGCGTCCCTCCTTCTCTGTTCTCACAGCTCATTTGCTGACTATCTTTTCCTTTCTCTACTTCATCCAGCTCTGATCAGTTACCTCACAACACCAAATATATACCCTAACTTTGCCTGATAGCTGTCAGTGTAGCTAATGTTCATGCCGTAATGCAAAATTAACACTGTCAGCCTCTCAAGGCCTTGAAAGTACCAGCAGGTCCCTGTTAAAGCTCCACAAAGGAAGTTTTTACACTCTCATCCCTTCCTAATTGGCTTTTCCTCAACAACCAGCATTTTACACAGACAAAGGCCTTTTTGTTTCCACTGCTTGGTTTTGGTTTTAATTAAGAGTCTCACAACAGCGTTGCTTTCTAATGCTTTGGTTTCAGAGAACTATGCCAGTCACAGTTGAAGTTAAATCTTGACACTATGTCTAAAATAAATCCTACACTCATGGACATGGGCTTAAACTTATGGAATTATGTCTATTTTCAAGTTAATACTTACCCGTTCAGGTTTAAATAATTATTACAATAATTTCTTCTTTGGGAACAATTTAAAAATAGAATTATATAAAGATACAATGGTATAGCTTTCAATTGTGTATTATTCATACCTATATATATATATATATTATTTTCAGGGTGAAGAAACAAATTCAGAATAGCTTAGTAATGCACAGCTAATTCATAGGAGAATCTGAATTAACAGTGTAGCTTGTTAGCTTCCAGACGATTCTTTATCATCATGCTGTACTCCTCCTCTGCATTGGCTAGCCCATCCTGCACAGAAAGGAGAACTTCCTAACCTGGACCTGAATGGACCGTGTCTATGGTCCAGAGCTTCATCACTTTTCACATCTCAATCACATTCTCCAAATGTTGTTTAGATATTACAAAAACTCAGCAATAGAACAAAGGAGATTGGCAGGTGCTCTGGAGGAGGAGGTCCTAAATTAGGAGCTTAGCAAGTACTAGGCTGTTGTAGAAAGAAAAGCTGGATTTATCAAAGAGCCTCTCGCTGTACAATTAATAATCAGTGCCTATTGTACATTCTAAAAAGCTCTCACCTGCCTGAATGGTGATATAGAATGTGGATTACACACCTCCCAGTCTACTCCACTGCCCAGAATTTTGGTGTCTTCCCAGCTGGTTTTAACACAGCTTTGTTAATGTATGTGTGTTGAGAGAGTATGTTTATTTGTATGTGTTCAAGTGCACTTGTGTGTTCATATTAACAGAGATGGTACAGAACAAATTTGGGTTTCACCTCAGGAACATAATTTACTTCTTTTTAGACAGATCCTCTCATTGGCTTAGAACTTACCAATTAAGGAAGTTATTAAGATGGCATGTTCAACAAGCCCAAAGGATTCTCTTGTGTCCTTCTCCAGCACTGAGGTTACAAGTGTACCACCATTTCACATGGATTATGGGGTTGAACTCAGGTGTTCATACTTGTGAAGTAAATGTTCTACTAGCTGAGCTAGCTCCTTAGTTCTCTTTAAATGTTTGGTGTAGTGGGATTATGTTACACTGTAAATATTTGTCCCTCCTACTGGTTTAGCAAAAAGCTGATTGGCCAGAAGGCAGACAGGAAGTGTGGGTGGGGCTACCCGACTAAAAAAACTCTGGAAACAGGAAGCACAGGGCAGAGAAGCCAGAGAGACAACACCATGAGATGCCAGGAGACAAAAAGGAAAGAAGTTGAAATGCTGCTCTAAAAAAGCTCCTGGGGCACATGGCTGAACAAGAATCATGGGTTAGTTAAAGAGTAAAGAGTTAGCAAGTTATATGCCTGGGCCTTTGGTCAATCAGCATAAAATATAAGTGTCTATGTATTACTGTGGGACTGTGATCTTGAGGTTAGGCCGGAAAATCTGGGCCAGAAACTTAATACTACAGTTTGGCAAGAAGATAGCCACTTACAACAGATTCTTGGTAGTCTACAGCAGAGTGAAATGGTGAAAAACTCAGTAAGAGGAGCTGCCTTTTGTCTGTTTCCTCATCTCACTCTTCCATGTGAAGCCAGGGCCCATTGACTGCCAGCTTTGTACTGGTATCATCATTCCATTAATGAGATTCTAGTTCCCCTGGGAAACAGATTCCTTTCTTTCTACTTGCCCACTTTCAAATTTACATCCTTGTTTAGGAGAGGCTAGCAATAATTCTATAGCATTATTTGACTCTCTTGCAGCTAGCAATCCAGATACAAAATATCTTCCTCTAATTAGATGTATATTTGCACAAGGTCCAAAAAGAAGATTTTTAACATTTCTGTGTGTTCCATGTATGTCTAGCACTATAGTAAGCCCTTCATATAAATTTATTTATTTAAATATCACAACACTCTTATCAGGAAGGTATTAGTATTTTTTTTTCCAGGTGGGTCAAGAGGGGTTTAAGAGACTGATTGTGCAAGTTCAGAGCAAACTGAATGGGTAATAATTGAGCTGGAATTCAATCCCAGCTCTGTCTGCCTCCCTAGTCAGAATTCTGTCTCTGTATAGTTGAGGGTCTGTGAAATAGTGGTAGATTTTGATTCCCATGAATGTTACATTTCCAGAAAGGCTTCAGTCTTTTTCCTTAAATAATATAGACAGATCATTCTAAATCATGTCAAAGTATATTTAGATATCAGAGAAGTTTTTCTAATAGACGCTGTGAAAAAAGCCAAGAGGTATTACTTCATGAAAACATGCCCAAGCCATACCAAGTCTTTTACTACATGCACACACACACACACACACACACACACACACACACACACACACACACACACCCTTAAAGAATTAGGATGTAATAGATATGACTTTTCACATGCCTCTGGAGACACCAGAACTGGACCAGCAAACATATACTTACCAGGAGCCCGGCTAGCAGCGAGGTTACGGAAATGGCTGCCTTTGATCATTTCCACAGATAATCGCCCTGTTGTGGCATTGTAGGACAGTCCCACCAACAGCTCTGGCACCCCTCCATGAGACAGTGACTGTGTGGATGAAGCACTGTCACTGTGAGACACCACAGATGGGCTGAGGGGAGACTCTCCACTCTGGAGGGGAAGAACACAAAGAATTCATTGGCCCATGCTGCATCCCTCTCTTTGAGAGAAAGCTGATATTATGTTTGGTGAAAATGTGAACCAGTCTCAATAACTGCCAAAGACTACTAATGGGCACTCAGTGTGAATTACAATGTGCCGGGGAACACAGCCATGTATGAGATGGGCCTGTGGTACTAGCCGACATGTTTATTCCAAGAGTACTACTCTTCATTCAATATTTCCTCTCTAAAGACAAAACAGACAAAGATGTTATTGCTGCTATAAATCAAGCCTTCTAAGATACATGGAGTGTGAATAATACATTTAATATAGGCCAAGGTTCCCTCCTGTGTAATTTGCTCCTGAATGTTTCTATGGAACCTACCCACATCAGGCCTGAGCTTTGTTTCTGTTCTCTTCGAGCTTGATGAATAAGGCAATACAGAAGATGTTTTGTCTCAAAGATAAAAGAAAGTACCACTGGGTACTGGCCAGTATATAAAACACCTGGTGTCTGATTCTGCTGCTAAAAAAGCATATTCCATATAGGAACTTTTGTCTCCGATGGGAAAAGGTTACACAGGAAGTGAAAATTTTTACTATTTGATATTTGATAGAGGATCAGACACATGGACTGTGGATCTTGGTGAACCAGGTGGCAGCAGGTGAACCGAGGAGAGAGTCCAGGCTTTTTCTCATGTCTATTCACGTGCACATTTCTGAGTGCCATTGTTATGCACCAGGCACATCCGAAAAGGGACAGGATAGATTAAGACAGGTTCTCACTGAGTAACATGATTGGGTACCAGCCTGGCTAGAACAGACCAGTGCTCCCTCTGGCACACTGCTTCCTCCATTGAACACAAAGGTATGGGACTTATCTTAAATTATTTTTGTCTGTATCTAAAATTATTTTCTAAAACTTCTTGCCAGCATCGCAATAAGCCAAAAAAAAAAAAGAGGAATCAGATGTTGTGCATGATCAGGGGGATGCATCATTTAAACTAAACCATGTGTGTTTCTTTAAGAGCCTCCAGGCTCTTGTGAATCATGATTTGTAAGCAGAATGGTTAGTGGTCTCAACTGGGGCCTTACAGGCTTTGATGCCCAAAAGTTAGAAACACACCAATGAAACCTTTGCATCCTTGTATTGTTATAGAAACCTCTACTGGGTGCCTCTTATAGTACTGTTTACTTAACCCTTTCAAGTTCTTAAATCTGTATCCATTATTCAGTATGCCACCCACAGATGCATATCTGGCATATAATGGTGCTCAACAGCAGATGACAGATGAGATTATTTTCCTCCCTCAAAATTCCTTCATTCTGGCTTCTTCTCAAACAACCTGTGCCCGAGCACAGAACCCAGGCACTAACAAATGTGGTGTGGCCGTACTCACTCCTGTTCTCCACAGTGTGCAGTCTCCTTTTGGCTCTTCTCTGAATTCTGTTCTCTATAATTTTGTGATTTTAAAGAAGAGAAGGATTTGGGCATACATGAGACCTGATCTTGCTTGTGCTTTCTTAAGCTCATTCTGTCAGAAAACAGCAGAGGCTTAAAGGCCACCAGCAGGGGACTATTCTGCTAGCCCACGCAAGAGCCAGGTTCTGCTTATATCTAAAGAGAATGCACAGCTTTCAGCTGGAAAAGAGAGGTCATGGGTGAGCTCTACAGTTTTGGAGCTAGCGACTGGAAAGATGAGCTTGCCAGCAGGCAGATCTCAGAAGACAGCAGGTGACATAGATTTAGAGAGGCAAAAATTAGGATTTTCAATATAAAGATGTTCAGGCAGAATTAGAACTTCACATGGATGGATCTTTCTGGAATGCTTCTTTTTCCTCCACAATGCCTGTGTCCACCCACTTAGTCCTATGTATCCAGTCTGGTTCCTTCAATTGTTTGAGTTATGTGGGGTTTTTATTTCTCTCCCCCCCCCCCCACCATTTCAAAAAACCCTCTTCTACCCATTCAAAGCAAGTTTCAGCCTCTGGAGCTTTGTTTACCAAGGCCTGCCTGTCAACACCCTCCTCCACTAGACTGTGGAATAATAGCTGTCTACTTGCTTCTGTACCTCTTTGGTTTATGCAGCACATGCCAGGAAACATCTCTGAATGCATGACTGATTGGTTGACTAACCACAGCTGCCTGGTCTTTCTACATAGTTTCTTAAAAGGAGCTCTTCTTATTACATGACAGATCACCACCAGCAGTGGCAGGGCTGTTCACCTCTTAGACCTTCCAAGCTGTAGAAGCCTTAGGAGTAAGATACCTGGCAGGATACCAGTCATAAAAATGCAGTATCAGAAGTGCCAGGCATTTGGGGGATGCTGTTGTAGGATGCTTCTGAATGCATGTTAAAAAGCCTTGGCTCAGAAGTTCAGTAATGCACACCTGTAATTCTGGCAAGAGAATCATGAGCTGGAGGGCATTCTGGATTTCAGAATGAGTTTGAAGCTAGCCTGGGATATGTAGTAAGACTCTTGTTTCAAGAAAACAACAACAAAGTGCCATGTCTGAGGATCATCGTACTGCATCCTGGGGATGGATAGAGCAGGAATGCTCATCCACTAAGTGAAAAGCCTCTCCAGGTCTTACCACGCCCTCTAGCATGCTGCCACTGATATTTCCTAAAACGGGTGAAAAATAGATCCATCAAGTTCTCAGGATGGCAGGCTTGAAAGACCCAATGATGAGGTAGGCCAAATGTAGAAATAAATTAACATCTACGAATTGAATTCACAAGCTGAATGTTATAAATCAGAGGCTGACAATCCCAGGTCTTTGAACATACCCCATCATTAGCAACACCATTTAATATACTCACACTTATATTACTTCTTGGCTCCAGAACCAGAGTCACTTTCATTTCCTCTTCTGGAGGCAAGTGGCTGAGACAGAACAGCTTTTCTCCCATCATCCTTTCTCGGGTCATCTTACGGGCAGCATACAGACGGAATCGGACTGCACAGGCAGCCATGTCTCTGGGCTCCAGCTTGGCAAAGGTGACCTTCTCCTTGAAGACAGGATTGGGCCCTCTCTGGATGTTTGTCTTACCCCTTTGTTTCTTACTGGGCAGCAGCACGACATGAACTTGCCAGGAGTTGACACCACTTCGGTCCTTATCTGGAAGCCCCTGTGCTCTGACAATGGTCACTGTGAGCTTCTGGGTTACAGCTTTATATTCACAGATGATATCCAGGTAACCGCATTTTGAGATAGGCTCCAACAGCCTGGGTGGCACCTGCAGATTGGTCCTATCCTGCTCCTGTTATAAACGGGAGGAAAAATGAAGACTAGAAATGATGATAATTTACAGCACATTGGCAGCTTGTGTCTCTTGATGCTTCCTTGGCTCCTGAGCTTTCTTTCTGACAACACATGGCCTTTTCCTAGGTTAGGAAGGGTCTGAGTGCTAAGCCCTCTCCACTAGAATGGGACATCTCAGAGGACACAGTGCCTGGAACGGGGTAAGTTTTTGAGAATGTTTTTCAAAGAAATAAATGAAACACATCTTTCAAGTTGCATTAATGTGTACTGCATCACACACAAAAAAGTAAAAGTACCTACGATGATTAAAAGCCACTGAGACACAAAGTCTCTAATTAACTATCAACTATGTAAATGCCAAAAGGCAACTTCTGAGTCCCCTGGAATAATTGCTAAGCCTGGAACTATTGTCTGCAAATCAGAATCTTCCCATAGGCAAAAATCCGGCAGGTTGGAGTCTCCCCCAATGATTTTTCAGTGTGTTTTCAAATTTCCCAAGAGAAAAGACACACAGCTGAGTCTCTCCCCTAATGGCCAGCTGAGTCATTCAAGGATTCTCATTACGTCAAGGGCTCATAAGGGCTTGGGCCAGAAACTGCATTTCTGAGATATTTGCCTGGGATGCTGGCCACAGCTGGCCCAGGCTAAGGAGGTCATTCAAAGTTAAGGCTAAAGAACATTCACAACAGCCACTTAGCAGAAAACACTACTGGAGCCAAAAAAACCTGTGTTAAAATCATAACCTGGTTAGTTTTGTTGGGCCCTGGTCAAACTGGAAAATATGAGGTAGTATATGCCCACTTAAGAGAGTAGGGTTGTGAGCTGTTAGTAAAAATGAAAATCCCTCTTCAGACAAGACTCATATCTATTCCCCTGGTATGGGACTACCTCTTTACAAATGTGCCTCTCTCTTTATGGAATGTCATCCTTAGACATCAATTTACATGCAGCGACTCAGATCTGATGCCCTTCCTAGGAAAACTAAACTGAACACCACTTAGTGTAATGACCACCACACCAACAAATTATTAATTATGTCAATATATTTTTAAATTTTTCCCTAAGGGCCTGAGTGTTACCTATAACTAAAAGGGTGTCAAAGTGAACCCATTCTTAATGTAAATCAGTTCTTTATTTATATAATTGAACTCTAGATGTTGTTAATTCAGAGATTGCTTCAAAAATTACAATAAAATACTTCAATATGTGCATTTATCAATAAAAATTTCCTACTCAGTCATAGGGGAAGTATATGGTACTATAGAATCAAATCAAATGATCTTTAGAAGCTAGGCCTGATATTTATAAGCTCTTTAACACTGGGCAATTATCTAATACTTTCTATTATTTTTTCCTCAATAGTAAAATAAGGTTGATACCCACTACATAGGTATGCTGTGCACTTGACATATCGAAGACATCTAATAAATGCCCTTTGCTTTTAACATTCAAATTAGCTTGCCAAGAAAATTCAAAAATAAGGGAAGCTTCTATCCTTTTTCCTGTGCATGAAATCATGCTTGAGCATTTCTATTCAGAGGCGCTTAGTTTCCAGTGAGAGCAGTCGTTGCTATAGAGATTTCTGAATACAACTGACTAGTGTATATATAATATTAGAAGCAAGTCTCCAAGGAGTTAGGCTAACTGAAAAGCCAAGGCAGAATCTTTTCTTAATCTCTTGTCTCCCCTTAAAACTCCCATCTATTTTAGCCTAGTCTTAACCATCTACATGGCTAGCCTAGATGTGAATAATAATAGCTAGCATCCTTTAAGTTGTTCTTGATGTCAGGGGCCATATCAAGTCTGTTATAGACTATAAAAGGCAGCTCTTGCACACTTTGGATCTCCCTTGGCCACAATTCTTGATCCATATTCCTCTACGGGCACAACCTGCCTGGGCTCTAAGAAGCTGCAGCCCTTCTGCTTATAGTGCTCATCATGAGTCCATTAGCACCAAAGCTTACAAGGGATTCTGCTTCCTTCCATGTGCCATCATCAATACCTCATGCAATAAGCTTTCTTCTGTTGCCAAGATGACCCAAGAGCAGGTTATAATTTCTTGGAGGATGTCCCGCAGGATAAAGCAATTGGTCATACTAGGTGGTGGCCAACTCAATGGCATAGTTTCATCCCTCTCCTTGCTTCCTCCCTCCTCCATCCCCTCATCCATTGAGAATGCACTTAATAGCAAAAGAGGGAACAGAAGCCTTGCCTTCAGCTCTGTCTTACTGGGGAACCCAACTTAAAAACACTGTTTCTTAATATTTACATCTAGCTAGTATTTTTACATCTTTATTTCGTGGGAAAGGGAACTAAAGCTAAAACGGTCTATGTAACTAATACCCTTCCAATACCAGGGTCACATGACAGGCCAGGATCTTTCACTATTCTTGCTTCCATCAGCCTGAGAGCATACTTTACCTACTGTTGAATAGTCAAAATCCCAAACCTTGTGTTAAGCCATTTGACCTACTTCTTTCAGCCAAACCTTTCCCTATAGATGCTTCTGTGTGAATTAGGCATGCGTGATAAAGACAGAAGGAGGTAGAGATGGAAGTTGGACAATATTGCCATAAATTCATTCTTTCTCAGGTCTCAGCTTTTAGGAGTCACTAGCTTCACCATCTACTCTAACGCCAAGGTAAAAATACCCTGGTGATACGGATCTCCCTGCACATCTATCGGGCTATCTATAATACTTCTGCAAGCTCCCAAGGAGTTTTGGGCAGAGCCCTACTACAAATGCTTTGAGAACTCTGGGCAAAGCACAGCTCTGGGCAGCAGCTGGGCTGCCAATGAGCCAAACCCAGCTGTTGCCCCCCCACACACACACACACATACACAAAGAAATGGGATTTGCTGCTGCTACCTGGGTTGATTTGAGACACAGATTTGTGAAGGTTTGTATTTTCATAGCAATTAATTATTTCAGCACACATTACCTATCACCGGGCCACCAAAGGACCTCCTTGTATGGGTACTGTTAATACTGCTAATCTGTTTGACCTTCCTGCAAGGTAAAACTCTCTTCCTTCTTATCCCCATTTGGCAGATTTTAATTAACTTCTCAAGGCCAGCCAATTAATCAGTGGAAAGCAGAGATTAAAAAGTGGGACACCTGGCTCTCTGTGTGTTTGGAATTTCCAATCACCTTCCCATTGTTTTCTCTCCCAAGCCCTAGATCTGCAGGAGAAAGTCAATGGTCTTTGCTAGCTGAAGGTAAACTGGAAAATCCATGATCATAGCAGGTAGTCACACCGCATGAGTGCTTTCCTTCTGAGACAAAATAAATGATTTCTTGAGCTCCCCTGTCCTGATTTTCCCCTTTAAGGTGGAAATGCTTGCATCAAACTGTCAAAACCCCCATAAGTTTAAAGATTTTCTGTCAAACTGAAAAGCCTTCCTGTTTTAGTAAGATCGTGTTGATGTCATCTTGTGGCCCAAAGTAAATGGATCCACAATACGTTCTGGATGCCATGCCAGATACACCAGGGAAGACAAGGTTCTTAACACAGCTAAGAGACAAATAAATCAATGCTGAAGAGGCAAGCTACGCCTGCAGAGCAGCCAGTTACGGGAAGTGCCTGAGCTGGAGCTGGTTCTACAGTTGGAGCACCAAATTACAGTTTTTGTCTCAAAATAGATAGGAGGTTGAATGGCACACACGGAGCTGTCTGGGTATTTTTGGAGTCTGAGAACATTCAGTCCCCTCAGCAGAAGTCTATTAAAGCACCGGGAAGCAGGGAAATGGGAGGTTACGTAGAGAAGGCAAGCCCAAACCTAATGGCACAATTATCGGGGAGATAGAGTTATCTATAGGCAGGTAAACAGTGAGCAAGACAAGGGAATATTTTTAAATGCTGTGTGGGATTTGATCTGACACTGAGCAGCGGCACCATGAAAATGCAGAATTGCATTTTATTTGTTTTTTTTTTTTTTTTTTTTTCTTTTTAACAAAAGTGATGAAGGTTAGTGGCTTTGGGTACCTGTGTGGTAAGGGTTGACTTTTACAAACCATAAACCAAATATCTGAGTTTCCATTTCTGGTTCTCAGCAGAAACAGCATCATAGAGGTACCAGTACATGTATGCAGACACATGTGCATAGGCATTCTTACACATGCCTTACGTCTCCCCACTAAAACAAGCAGGGCTTTGGAACATGATTTCCTACAATTTTTTGGCATATCTTTAAACATTTATCCAGTGTGACCTCTGAGTCCTTCTACAGAGACTCACCCCACTTATTCTCTTGGGGTGTAGTAATCCACTCATTCTCTACTACTATCTCCACACATTATACTGAAGTCATTTGAACATTACTGTTGAATGCTTATGAGTAATTTTGTCTATATTGATTTCAAATTAGATACTAACCACCACTAGTCAACACCTCATAATATCAGGGAGTCATTATACAAGGGGTGGGGATCACAAAGAACAATCAGAAATGCCTATGAGATAAAACAATGTTTGTAAGACCCTGGACTGCAGAAGCTAATGTCCCTCTCTGCCACAGCGGCCATTATTATCACCACTAGCTGCATCTCTGACACATGACAGACAAGCTTTAATGGAAAGACAGATTCATAAACTACATCTCCCATCAAATTACCAAAAATTGACATCAATGGTTAGAGTATTCATATGCTCAGGGCCACCTCCCAGAACTTCAACTTGATTCAAGGCTAACACGACAAGATTATAATTTTGTATACTTTCATTTTGAGGAACATTTTACTTTAGTTAAATTCTTCAATAGTCTTTATTTTATCAAATCATAGCTAAAGATTTGGGGTGAAATCAAACAGAATCCACTGTTCCATGAAAGAAAGCAACCAGGCTCTCCAAAGGTCTAACAGCCCCTTCATATGGTAATAACCAGTGAGGCTTCTTCCCCTGACAGCCTTTCTCCAGTCTTCCCGCCACATTCTTCTGCTGCTTCCATTTTGAAAGAATGTATCTGTAATTTTTTTATTCGAAGAGGCTTTGCTCATCAAGACCAAAATTTATTTCAAATAGAAGGTTTTTTAGATTGGGCAACACTTCCTTTCAGGAGACATCAGGGAAGGAGAAGGGAAGGAAATGAGTGAGTGCAAGGTCCTAAAACAAAGAATAGAAAATAGCTTGCCTCTGGACTCCACAGAGAGGAGCTGGGAGTGCCATAGGAGTCTTCAAAGCCCCGATTACTGAAAGCTCTCTCGGTCTCCAGGATGCCAACCGCACAAGAACGACTGAGGCTTCGGACCACGCTAGTCTCTTGCTGACAAGGGCCATGATGCCTGGTGTCTCTGCTCTCACAGGGAGACTGTGAGAGGGTAGAGATGGGGTGATCTTCATAGGACAGAATCTCAGAATAGCTGAGTTGGCTTGTTCCATCCAAATCTAAATTTGCAATAAAAAACTATTTCAAATATATTTTCATACCTTTTGAAGTAGAGACTTGGACAGTTGTAACCACAACAATCAAGATCATAGCAACAGACCTTATAACAATATCATCTGGAAAGACAATACCATCCACATGATAAACTTTGTCCCTGTATTCAAAGACTATTAGCTCTGCACGTGGGTGTGTATGTCTGTTTATGTTTACTGATGAGCGTGCATATGTGTGGGCATGCACATGGAAGCTGAAGAACATCAGGTGTCATTCTTAGGAATGCAACCCACCTTTTCTAAGACAGGGTTCATCATTGGCCAAGAGATCACCAATTCAGCTATATTGGCTGACCCATGCCTAGGATTGAAAGCACATCATCACACTACACTTTTTTTTTTTTTTTAATGTGGGAACTGGACAAGGGACACAGGTTCCTGTTCTTACAAAGTAAGTTAAACTCAGACATCTGTCAGCCCTGGTTTAATACTTCTTATTTCTTAAGAATATGGGTATAAAGAATGGACATTTATGCCAGGTGGCAGTGTTGATGCACACCTTTAATCCCAGCACTCTGGAAGCAGAGACAGGTGGATATCTGAGTTCGAGGCCAGGCTGATCTACAGGGTAACACAGAGAAACTCTGCCTTGAAAAAAAGTAGTTATTTATGTTAAAAGGTTACAATAAATGCATTAGATCTGATAACCTCAAGGCTTTAGAGACAGTTCTAGAAAGCAAATAAAGTAACATACAGAACACATGGTCTTCCCCCTCTCTGCTTCTCCTCTGTATTCTGCATTTACTAGATTATTCTCTACTCAAAAAGCTTCGGTGGGAACTTGGTGTGTTAGTAAAGGTCACCTGTAATGCCAGTACTGGGGATGTTGAGGCAGGAGGATTATGGGCTTGAGGCCAGCCTGTACTACAGAAGGAAAATTTCTTATATATACCTTGAAATCTTGATAAAAAGCCAATGCTTCTGTATTTGAGCCATAGAAGTTCTGATATCTGAACAAAATTATGAACCTTGAAAATGTTCATATACTCTGAACTCTTACTTTCTGACATAAAAAATAGTTTTAAGAAGCCATCATTGGGTCACTGGAGATGTAAAATATTATCTATCAGGCATACAGCAGCAAGCTTTTCCCATAAATATTAGATTCTCACCTGCCTGGCCCCAACTTGATTCTTCCAACCCATTAAACCACGGGTTCCATATCATCCCATCTCATCAGCCACTTCTGGTCTCACTGGATGTTTCTCTCCTCTCTGCCTTGTCCACCCAGAGGACCATCAGTTCTTGAACTATCCCTGACTCCTTCAGGCTCAGTTTTTTCTTTCTCTTTTGCTCTCCCTCTTCCCTCCTTCTAAAGCCTTTTGAGCAGAGGGCGGGTTGGTAACTGCAGAAGACGGAGGAGCAGAGTGAGGAGACCACATGCTTCCACATGTCTTGTTTGGTTTCTAGACCCATGTCTAGGTTATCAACACCAGTGTATTTGTTTTAACCTTTTATCATACATATCCATTCTTTATATTCATATTATTAAGAAGTACTAGGTCAAGGCTTGGGGCATCTGAGTTGGTGAAACACTTGCTTTGTAAGTACGGGGACCCAGGTCCAATGTCAGTACCCATATGAAAACCTCAGTGATTTTCTTTCTCATTCCCTCTCCCTTTGCCCACAGTTGTTCTTCTTGTCTTTCCTCTCCCTCGCCCATATCTCCCACAATCCTCTTCATCCCATCCATTCCCCTCAGTGTCAGCGGACAAAGCAAATCTGACAAGTTCCTCCCAAGCAACAGCTTCAGCCCTGACTTCCCCAGCCCAGGTAAGATGTCTAATCTCTTTAGCCTTCAATCTCTTTAATAGTTCACAAACTAGAGTGAAAGAAAATGAGAGGCACAGACATGAGCGAGTGGGGTAGTACACTGGCTGGCTGTGTGTTAACTTGACACAAGCTAAAGTCATCAGAGGAAGAAGCCTCAGCTAAGGAAAGGCCTCCATGAGATCTAGCTATAAGGCATATAGATAGATAGATAGATAGATAGATAGATAGATAGATAGATAGATAGATAGATAGATAGATAAATAGTCAGACAGATAGAAAGCATTTTATCAGTTAAGACCCAGCCCATAGTGGGTGGTACCTTCTCTGGGCTCTTGATCTTGGGTTCTATAATTAAGTAGGCTGAGCAAGCCAAGTGAAGCAGGGCAGTCCTCCATGGCCTCTGCATCAGCTCCTGCCTTCAGAATCCTGCCTGATTTGAGTTCCTATCCTAACTTCTTCAATAATGAACAGCAATGTGGCAGGCCAAGCTTAATAAACCCTTTACTTCCCAACTTGCTGTTTGATCGTGGTGTTTTCCTACAACTGTAGGAACCTTATCTAAGACAGGCAGCCAAGAGTCATCCCTAGCTCAGCTCTTATATGTGCTAGCAGTCCCTCAGATGAGTCTAGGAACTTTAGCTTTAGCATGTGCTCCAAGAAGACACGAACAGACATAGTCTCTATCTGCTGCTACATTTCCACTAAAAAAATTTTAATAGCTTTCCAGAGAGTCATGTAGTACATACTTGGAAGCAGTTGGGTGGGAAGTGATGTGGAATCTTGCTGACAGTAGCTACTAGAGTATATAGGACTAATACACTGATTCAAGCTAAAAATACATAATGTGGGGCTTGTAAATGGCTTAAGGGCTAAAGAGCTTGTCATGCAATCGTAAGTACTGGAGTTTGAATGCCCAGAGTGCATATAAATGTTAGATGGGCATGATGGCACGTCTCTAATTCCAGTGTCCAGGTGGCAGAGAGGAGGGGTTCCCAGAACAAGCTGGCTGGCTACACTAGGCTTATTAGCAAACTCTCAGTTTGACTGAGACCCTGCCTCAGTGACTAAATAAAGTAAAGAATTATCAGAACATTAGCCTTGAACCTACACACACACACACACACACACACACACACACACACACACACACACACATGTACATATTCATTCTCATATGTATTTTTTTTAAAAAAAAAATACTATTCATGTAGGCCAGATTAGCACAAGTTTGGACCCTGCATTTATAAACCGCACCAGTCATTGAAAAAAAAAAAATCCTCTTTCCGTTATGTTATTCTTAAATATTCAGCCCAGACTCCTTGGAAACACTTTCATAGGACACCACAAAAAGTGTTTCATTCATACTTTCACTTGTTTGGCAAAATCATTTTTTTTAACACGACAGAATGGGGGAAACTCCTCATGCAAAACCCTACAACAGTAAAGCAGGATTTTCATCTAAGACTCTAATTAGCACACCGTTCCTCACATACACGAGCAGTGAGGTGTCCTATTAAACAGTGGGCCATCGATCAAAGTGTGCAGCACCCAGCAGGATTTCAGCACAAAATCTAACTTTACCAAGAAATTATCCCCATAAAATTGTCTCATGGCCTTGACTCCTATGGCGATAATACCTAGATCAGTAATGAGGGACTTTTAACGGCTACCGTAAGCTTTGAAACAGTATCCATAACTGAAAAAATAGAACTATATTAATGTAACAAAGTGTTTTCCATAGCAGGCAAGTAAGGTATGGATTAGAAAATCAAGTATTGGCAACAAGCCAAGTAGTAACAAGAAGTAGAAGAAATGATAGGTGACCTTCTATACAACAGAGAGGTTCCTTTGCCTTTAAATGACAGAGGGTCATACCACCTTAAACACACATGCAAAGGCAACAGCCTATTGTTAGAGAAATAGATCCTGGCTTCTTAGAAATTATATGCCATGATTATGTCACATTAAATATATTTATGTAATCATATAAAAGTATTCAAGTTGTTTAGTTGTTATGAGCCTCTTTAATGGGAAACTCTATTATCCAATTAATGTCTTCCATACTCTATATCTATCCATATATAAAGATTGCCACCTACTATCCACAGTGGTCCACCTGCATAATATCTTTACTGGGTTATGGATACCAATTATTCAAACACTAGTAGGAATTGATGTGACACTGTTTTGCAGGTGTGATTGAGGTTCATAATCAGTTAGTTGAAAGGCGAGAAGAGATCTGAGGTTGCTCTGGAGAAGAAGAAATGGCATCTAAAAAATGAAAGTTCCAGCTCATACTTGAAATCTTGCATCAGCCTGTTCCAGGAAGGTCAGAACTAGAGCTGGAGATTTCTGTATCTACCCATCATGATCAGATCAGCTAATTATCTGCAATAAATCTCTTAAAATCCACACACATATGTATATACTCTGTGTGTGTGTGTGTGTGTGTGTGTGTGTGTGTGTGTGTGTGTGTGTGTGTGTGTGTGTGTGTGTTCCTAGCCCTATTTCTCTGGTTGGTATATCATTCCAAACAAAACTGGCTACAGACACTGAGGATATGAGTTGTTTTTAATGATTTGAAGAAGAGAATATCTATCTTTCATAAAACATTTCTGTTGGTACACTCCATTTCAGACATTGTTGTCATCTACAAAGTTCACACTCAAAAAGTCCTCAATAGCATTGTGAATACTCTTAAGTCTCGATGTTTTAAATAAGTTAATTATTTTGGATTTGGGCCACATTTCTAGCTCTCCTGGGCTACATGTAGCCCAAGGGCTGCAGTTAAACACACTGATAAGGAGCAGATATTCTTACTTAGCTTTAAGGTTACTGCTCAAAAAAAAAAAAAAAAACCAACCAAACAAACAAACAGACAAAAAAAAAAACCCAGCCCCAACAAGTCAACAATTATGCTTAGGCTCACATGCTGCCTGGAATCCAAGCCTTCCAAGACAAGGGGAAAGAAATCATGAACTTTACAGGTAAATGTGTGGAACTAGAAAAGATACTATTGAGTGAGGTCACCTAGACCCAGAAAGACAAACACTGCATGTTCTCTTTTATTGTGGGCTTCTAGCTCCAAATCTTGAGATGTGAGCGCATATTAGTATAGGAGTATGCTGTACACTGTACACTATTGTATTGTGGTAACCACAAAAACCAGAAAAGAAAAATTGGGCCACTGCCAGGATATGAGGTGTGGGAAGCAATAGAGAGGAGACTAGCAGAGCGTGAGTGATCTACTAAGGAAAATGAATAAAGAGGGGGCACAGAGAAAGGGGGTAAGTACAGAAGAAGATGAGAATAAGGTAAAGGGAACGGCAGGATACAAGTGATGATCTGATAAAGAAACAGGACAAGAGAGGCCCTTTAATGGAGAAGAAGAAAAGTAAAGACAGGAGGTTAATGAAACACCACAAAAGAGGGGTCAGAAAGAATATAATGTGAAAGCATGCTGTCTTCTGACCATAACATGGCCATCATCTTCAGGCATTCAGAGTATCCGAGGTTACTTGCACAAGACCTGAGCAAGATTCAGCCAGTCAGCATTGTATGGTGGATACGGAAGGAGTTTGAGAGGCTTCATTCCCTGATGATGACTGCAGGTAGAAGGGAAGCCATTGCTCACTGAGGCTGTAACCACTGTAGATTGCGCACGCTCCAGTGAATGGCCTTACTTCATGTGTGCAGTTCTAATTGAATTCAGTTGGTTTGGGAAAAAAAAAAACAAAGAATATGAGGCTGGGAGAGTACTTGGAACAGAGAATATGGGGGTGAATATGATCAAAGTATATTGTACACGTTTATGAAATTCTCAAAGAATAAATTAATTATTTAATAAAAGAATGCATAGACAACAGTGTGAAGCAACACTGAATCAGATGACTAGGAAAAAGTATGGTTTGGAATTACCCTGCTGATGCATTCAAAAGGAACCAACCATGATCTCACTTAAGATTAAGCTACCTGCAGCTCATCCCAAATAAAGATTTCACTTAGATTTTGAAATTTTAATTTTATTGTCCAACACTTTAATACCTTTTTAAACAGGAAGAATTGTCTACAATTAAACAAATAATCTAAGTAAAATAAAATGGCTAAACAGAAAGCAGGCAAAATGTAAAAAAAAAAATATTTTTTAAATAATTCCACTGGTATCATGATGAATAAAAAGAAATGTTAGGATGAGTAAGCAATGCAAACATTTATATTTCCACAGCTTTGATGGCCTCAAATTTAGCATGCAGTTATTTCTTTAAACCCTTTCTGTTTTCTAAAGAATTTACAGTAATTCATTCAATGTGGTATACTTTGTCCTCTGTCTAATAGAGAGAATTCTATCTTTTCTATCACTACCTGTCAAAAATTCAGAATTACTAGTTCTGACAAGGATAAGTTACTGCGGATTCCAGGAAGGTAAGGCAGGGTGGCTGGCTCCATTCTCAGAGCCTTAGCCATTTATATAAATCAGACCCAAGACACCCGGGCTTCTGGGAAATGGGGCCATTAGCTTTAGAATTAAACAAGCCACTCCCAGGGAATCAACTACTATTAACTTTCATTAGCCAGCATTTGCCTGCCTGGTGGAAAGAAAGGAATGAAAAGGGGAACACTAGGGAACAGCAGAGAGTCCAGCAGGGAGGGCAGAGGGTCTGCAGCCATTAATGTTGTGGTTTGCGAAAATAGGTCACGTTAGGCCGTGTCATTAAGTCTAACTGTATTGATGAATAGCAAGCTTTTCCTGCCCCCTAAACGGCCAGTCATGATGGCTACTTGAACCTTTGTTCTTTTTCTACTTATTCTGTTCTCATCGCTAAATCAAAATCTCTCTCTTACCACTTCTCAGTTCCTCTGTCTCGAGTTAACAACGTGGAAGATGTACTGCTGTGCTCCTATTGCTGTGGATGCCACATACCCCAAGAAAGACAAAGAAGACCAGAGAGCACAGAGCGCTGTGAGAAGAAATGAAGCAGGATGGAGCACACTGTCTCTAGGCTTTTATCAACTGCATTTTCCGGACTCTTCCCTGCTCCAGCACCTATCTCTCTCTGGGACACTGAGCACGATGATGACGATCGGCGTGCACGCACACACACACGCACACACACACACACACACACACTATTCTTTGTGAAGTCTTTCCACAATTCTATGGTTTATTCTCATTTTCCTCCCTGGACTCTTAGGTACAAGGATAAGTACTTAAATTACTCACCAGCATTCTCACCATTGGCCATCCCTTGCCTAGATAAAGAAGAAACAAGCTACAAGGAATACCTTCACAAGCAGACACTTCAGCACTATCTTCTTGGTGTGTGGACAGCACATGGTTGCATTTTGGTTTTGGCTCCAACTCTGTCGTCTTTCCTTTCTCAGATGTTCCCATGCGAAAACTCTGGGACCGGGACACAGAGATCTCAAACTGCTTGATCACATCTTCATCACTCTCAGAAGATGTAGTTGGCTCTTCATCATCTCCAAAGCTGTTAACTGGAAGTCAACAAGAGTCATGAGTGTCCTGTGTGCTCTGTGATCCAACACAGAGACAGATAAACGAGGAAAAAAGAAAGGAGTATGGATAGTGAGCCTAGATGAAACAAACTCACACTGGATAGAAGGATTTAAAACACTCTTGAAACAGAAATTCAGGACAAAGGGATTGCACATGGAGTAAGCAGAGAGAGATGGATGGTACCCAGGAGAAAGCAGTAGGATGACCATCACTGGCACAATGACCATCCTGAGACATAGTGCTGGCCAATGGTCTGCTGATGGCGATGGTATATAGAATCATAACAGAAAAGGCAGAGCTGTTACAGGCACATTTGTCCAATATGAAGTTCTTTGGGAAGGTACACTTTGACTTGTTGCATTTATTAAAACACACTGAGCCAAGCCCTACATCAGAGGAGACATATTTGCAACTGGGATTTTCTGAAGGCTTCCCTGTTTTGAAAAGAGATCAGTGTATGCATGAGTTTCTTAAATCAACCCAAGTTACTATTGGTAATGTATTTTTCTGGGCCTGGGGAAATAGCTCAGTAATGTGTTTGTTTGCCAGGCTTGCATGAGGGCCTAAGTCTGACTCCTCAGCAGCAATGTAAAAAGCTGATTGTGCCAATATACACTTGAACCTCAGTACTACTGGAATGGACACAAGCAGATTCTTGGAGCTTGATGGTAAACTAGCCAATTCATAAGCTCCAGGTTCAGTAAAAGGCCCTGCTTAAAAAAAAAAAAAAAAAAAAAAAGGCAAAGGTACTTGATTATCAACCTCAGGCCTCCACATGAGCAACTGCACACACACATGTATGTATGTATGTATGTATGTATGTATGTATGCATGCATGCATGTATGTATATATGTATGTATGCATACATTTGCATATATATCATTGGGTATATTTGAGTGATACTATGGGGAAAAGAGAGAAAAATGGTTTTGTAGTTAAAAAAAAAAACACCTATTTTCTCAAATCCCTACCTGTTTAATATGTGACCAGAGACTGCAATCTACTTATATAACAAAAATCTCCAGTACAGTACAACATTTTAACTAGACCCTCAGGCTGTGCTTTAGCGCTCTAAGCTTTTAGCCTTCATATATGCTCTGTTGTGTCCACTGATACATATTCCCTCCCCCACACAAATCTGGAAAGCCTAATTATTTCTCTGTTTTTATACATTGGACTCCTTTTTCTCATTTTCTACATAAGTGGGATCATGCAACGTATTTCTTCCTGTGTCTGGGTTATTTCACTTTGTGTGACATTTTCTGGTCCATCCACATTTGGCCAAACACAAAATCAGATTTATTTTAAGGCTAAATAATATATATATTAGACATGTGTATACACATTCATATATGCACATGTATTCTTTAGCTGTTTCCATACCATTACATTATAATGAACATGGTATATCTTCATATGAGATACACCTTTCTTGCCTCCTGTGAGTATGCTCTCAGAACAGGAACAGTGAGGTCATACAAACGGCTTCACTTTACTTTTCTGTAGGACCTTCCACACTGTCTGCTCCAATGGCTTCACCAGTCATCCCTCCTACCAACAGCAAAGTAGGTCCCCCTTTCTTGCTCTTTTGTTAATGAGACACCATTTAAAATATTTGTGATTTTTTTTGTCCCATCAGCAAACTTGTAGTCTTTCAATCTCTCCAGGATGCCAAGAATGCTTGTGACTTTGAGTTCTTTGCCTTTGGTGTTCTTTTTGCTTCCCTGAGACTTTCATAATGCTGGCTCCTTCACATTCAGGTGTCAGACCAACTGTCCTTTCATCCTGAAAGCTTTCCTGATCACCTCCATCCCCTTTTCTCCTCTAGAGCATCTATAAAAAATAAGCCTATGATCTTTCTTGTTAACTGATATCACCCAATATATAACATAATGACGGTTATATGAAGTACAAATGCTTGTTAAACATTGAGCATTTGGTAAACACCAGTATTGTTCCAAGCCTGAGCACCCACATACACTTTCATGGTCTGTGGTAATATATTGTATATTTAATAAAAAGTGGTCTGGAATATCATAGGACAGAGCCATCTCTTCCAGCCCTTTTTGTTTGTTTTGGACAGGGTTTTCTGTATAACCGTCCTGGCTGTCTTGGAGCTCATTCTGTAAACCAGACTTGGCCTCGAACTCACAGAGATTCACTGCCTCTCCCTCCAAGTTCTGGGACTAATGGTTTGTGCTACCACTGCCTAGCTTAGCAGGGGAGAAGGAAAAACAGGGGTAAGTCAGACATAGGTCCAACAATGGTTACAGATTTGTTACTAATAAAAGGTATGGACCCTTTGACTCAAAGCAGGCTGACCGGGAGCCCTGCAGCCCGCAGTTATAGAGTAATGGGGGTGGTGGGGCTTGCTCATGTTAGCTGCTACTGTGGCTAAGTCTATTAACTTTTTAGGCCTATGTCCTTTGTTTTGGTCATTTTTAATGTCTCCATTTCCCTGGTGTTTTTGCAATCACTCAACTCCTCTAAGTTCATCACTGCTGACTGATGGGCATCAATATTCAATCTGTTTCTCAATGGTCGCCATGGAATGTCTGATCTATGAACAAGAGAATACATTTATTTCATCTCAATGTTACTGGATCTTTGTAGCACCATGTTAGGACCAGAAAAAATGTCTAAAGAAATGATATCTTTCATTAAATACTTCAAGAAGCCGGATAGATAGAACCCCAATAATGAATATTCTCTTCATGGCTACATGTATTGGGCTGAGTATTCTGGTATGGTGTGGAACATTACATGAAGGAGAAAACCAAGAATCATCAGGGTGGCAATTAGATTCCTTCTATCTTAGAATGCAGCTAAGAACCTAGGAGGTAGCCAAGGGGGCATATGGGAGTGGGGGTTGACTTAGCACTCTTCTCAACTCTTGTGATTCCATTTATATACTTAGGTCAGGTTTTAAAATTTTAAATAGCCATTAGGTTATTCATTTCAGATACATGGGATATTTCCCTACAAAGACATGTATTAATAATAATTAAGCTATACACACACACAAACACACACCCCTTGATATTTTCCCCAGTGAGTCACTGGCCATCTACAGAGCAAGGCTTCTCCTTAATATAATAATCATATAGTAACTATAACATATACCATATCTTCAGCATCCAATATTCTTGGAACTTTGTATATTCTATTTACTAATCATAGACTATTATTATTTCCATTGAACAGATAAACAATGACAGAAAACAGTAAGTTGTGTAAAAAAGTAAAGGAAAGTAACAAGGTTAGAACTTGACACAGAACCTCTATTCCTAAGCATTTTACATATCATCAAATGTCATCACACATCAGGAAACAGAGTCACATCTAGATTACTCTTTGAGTGAAGAGAAGAGCAGTGATGAGGGCAGCTGGTCCACATGAGTGTGCGTAGGCTGCAGGACAGCTGGCTTGTCACTCTGCATTGACTTAAATATAACCGTACCTGCTATTCTAAGCTCCACTTCCCAAGGATCTCAGAGCATTCTGGGTCGTAAAAAGAAACCAGCAATCACTCCTGAATGCCACTGAGCAGTGACAGTAGCAGTGTTGTGGTCTGAATATAAAGGGCCCCTACAGGCTCATAGATTATTTGAATGCTTGGTCACCATGAAGTGGCACCATTAGGAGGTGAGGTCTTGATGAAGTAGGTGTGGTCTTGCTGGCTAGATGTGGCCTTATTAGAGGAAGTGTGTTACTGAGGGTAGGCTTTGAGTTTTTAAATGCTCAAGCCAAGCCCAGTGTTTTTCTCTTTTTCTGCTTCTTGCTGAAATATAGAACTTTAGCTGTTCTTAAGCACCATGTCTGCCCGCATGCCGCCATTCTTCCCACCATGACAATATGGACTCTGAACTGTGAGTCAGCCCCAATTAAGTGTTTTCTTTCATAGGAGTCGCCATGAGGATGGTGTCTCTTCACAGCAATAGAACTTTCACTTAGACAAGGATCAAGATATTCCTTTAGCACTTGACAGATGTTACTTATTTACTCCATACAATGACAGAAGTCATTGTTAATGTGCCCATTTGGTAGATGAGGCCCTCAGGATGTCAGTCAGTAACAGTTTTAAGATCCAAGCCCCAATCTGTTTTTTTTCCAAAGGTAATACTTCCTCAAAGGGAAAAAAAAATCAATCTTCTTAAACCTTGTGCAAACTGTGCATTCTCACTAGGAAAATAAAATCGCATTGTTTGAGCTGGAAAGGACTCTTATGAGCATCTATTCCCCACTTAAAGAGGGAAAGTCATTAGCTCATGGCCAGCCCAAAAGCCAGGACAAATTTTAGTTCTCCAGGGTTTGCAATGAACTGTGAGGCCATGCAATTCTCCAGTCCCTCTTCATAATGGTTGTCCCCCTCAATTCAGATTTTGGTTATTAACTGATTGATCCATTTACCTGCTTTGAAATGAAATGATGTCAACAACTAAATAGCTGGTCTGGGTTTCATTTAATTTAATCTCTGAAAATCAGTCTCGGCTAAATTATGACAGTTCTTTCAAAGAAAAGGCAGCATTTAGTGGAGCACCATGTGAATTTTAAGTTCAAATTCCTTTCAAGATAAATGTCTGAAAATAGGACAGATTCTTTTTTATTTTTTTTAACTAAAATCTTGACTCCTTTAGTAATTAGCCTGCCAATGTAACAGGAAAAAAATACTCCATAATTTTCTTGGAAGCAGATAAATTACTTTGATATGTACTCATCTTCAAACTGAAGTTCTGTTTGTTTCATTCGATCAGAATGTGGCTATATCCTCGATAGCTGTCACAGAGAACTGTCCTCCAAGCCAAACTACCACCATCTTTGGGAATTCAGCTGAGCCTACTCACCAAAGAACCTTACAGTGGGGACTGTCCACTCTTGAGCTTCCCGACCAGAAAGTCACAGAGCTTTTGCCTGAGTATCCAAGCATCTACCTCAACAAGTTGTATAAAATTCTGCCGTAAGTGAATGTGGCAGTTGCCTCAGGGAGGGTTCACGCACATGGCCTCTGAGAGGGGCTAGAGAAGATAACTGAGAGAGAACTAGAGAAGAGGGCTCAACCTATTCAACTGGAGGAAGTCCCTCCCCTGCTGGGTAAAGACTTCTGCAGCTTTCTCAGGGGTGGCCACCTCACCCTTGTAAACAACCCTTCACCTATGCTCTGTGAAGAAGCCCAATTAAAGCCATTGATTTCCAGAGTGAACTCTGTTGTAATTGTGCCTGGGTTTGTCTTTGGGACCTTGGAAAATCAGGTGGACTTGTTTGTATCTTCCCATAGGAAGGGATTGTAGCATGTTAACACATTGCAAAAAAGAGAAGTCAGGGTCTTCTCCCAGCCTGTGGACGCATGGCCATTTAGATTACCCTTTATTTACACACTACCAGGCTGCCACTGAGGGCTTCTCACACTACAGGAGTTCATGAATGACCGACTTAGGGAGTCTGCCTGACAACGACTCATCAGTGCTGAGCCCCTACTACAGTAGACACCAAAATGCCCCTCACTCTCATTTTTAATGAGTCTTGCTCCTAACTTAAGGAGGAGCAAAATAAATTCTGCTTTCATGTTCTAGGTGAGGGACAAGAAGGAAAGTGTTCAGTACAACATAAATTTCTTGATGCAGCACCAGCCAAGGCTAGACATTCAAGACCATGAAACTGTCAGAAATTGAACCGGATGCTTCCATTGAGAAGTTTGTGGTCTTAACATCAGGATCATCAGTGTCTTCATACTGACTTATTTCCCAAAAGTTGTTCAGAGAACTAAATGAGATAAACGAGGCATTCGTACTTAGCCTGTGCTTGGCACAGAGCACACTCAGTGTTAATTAGTATTCGTACAATTGCCATCATGCCATTGCCCTGTGTGTAAGCCCCTTGACATGGAATTTCATTTGCATGCAAAGGAACAAATGTGCCTTTTTTTCTCTCAGGGTCTGATTTGGAAGTTTACCATTAGGTTTGTCGGAGGAAAACAGTAGAAGAAACAGAGGCTGGGATGGCAGGAGATGAAAATGATCGTGTGGGCTGTTTTTCACCTTACCTTACGATCCTTTCTCCAAGCCTGGAGGTGGAGTGCTCTGTGGGAATTAGCAGCACTGTCTGGAAGTGGGCAGTGCCCAACACCTGCTCATTTTGTTGCTTAAGGGAAAAGAAAATTTGAAAGAAAAAAATATCCTACCAACTGGCGGTGGTGCAAAGAAAAGGGTCTCTTGAGCTTGTCTGCTCTATTTTACAGATGGGAAAAAAATTGTAAAAAGATCACTGCAGCTCCAAGCTTATTAATTCCTTCCACCCACACAAGAGCAATTAGGTGGAGACAAGTATTGCTCACATCTTATCGGCTGAGAGCGGAGACAGGTGGGCGTGGGCTGTGCAGAGCAGTGCATGGTGCCACCTGTAACTACAATGGCAGGAAATGCCGTTGACAGACAGTTTCTCAAATACCCACAGCAAAGATCTTCCCACAGTGACTGGAAAAGGACAGAAACAAAGACAAGAACTTGGTTAAGACGAAAAGGTAGACAATCTCAGATCCAATGGGAAAAGGTCCCTTTTCTAAGAGTGTGTCACGGGCGTTCCTGGACTCATGCCAACCTTGATGGTTTTCAAACCAACCCCTGTGAAGATCAGGGGTTCTTCAAAGAAATCCAAGAGCACCCTGAAAGCAGGGGTTCTGGTCGACGCACCGAGAAAGTCAGGGTCTGTGTCCTGAATCCTCTGGGATTATTTTGTTTTGAGATGTTTTAATTCTTTCTCCATTGGATAAATGTGAAAGCACTGGGGGAGGGGGGGCACGGACTGGTACCATGCTAAAGCCTTTGATTCTGCCCAGTGGAACCCTGTAGACATGAAATTACTCCTGAGAGCCAAATAGTTTGTTAGTGAGAAGGGTGGGGGTAAGTGTCCAGTTGTCTGTTCTGTTTTGTAGCCCCAAACCTTCCAGGAGATATTTCGACAATTCTCCTTTATATAGGAACAAAGAAATGACACTTATAATAGTTAAGTAGGAACAAGGCAAGTAAAACACTAAAATTAGCAACTCAGAAAGCCCTACCCTAAAAAAATTAAGTTATATTATTTGAGTCCTGATGATACCACGGTGACTCTTACAAATAAAAAAGTAAGTACAAGTGTAAGTCTGTGACAAAAACAAACTTAAACTAATTAATGTGGAGCAAAAGCAGGCAAAAGCTGGATTTTTTTAAAAAGGCTCCCTTGCTGTGTAAAACACATAGCTACAGTTTTTCGCTGCATCTGGGAGGCACAGGGCGTTAGGACTCTGACAGAGGCCTTACTGACTTGAGAGATTGGAGGACAGAGTTCAAGGCAATCACAGCAGCTGCAAATAAGCAGGGTAGGCCTCCAAATGGAGGGAACCATAGAAAAGGAACCCCCTTATCTACATGTGAACTTAGCCTTTGACTGAAGCATCAAGTATTTTATGGGGGAGAATTCCAACACCCTAAAACAAGAAGTTGGAGAAGATGAACAGATGTGCCAAATGTTGTCCACTAAGGGAAACTGAGGTAGGAATTAAAATCAGCTCAAGTTAGTGGAGCTGTCAACTACCCTAGTCTTATCACCAAAATCTAGGAGGCTGGTCCTTGAAGTGAGACCAACAGTAAAAAGGAAACAGTCCATCTAAGGAGACATAAAACCAACGCTTCACAAGACAAAGAGGAGCAGCTGTCATCTGAACTGGAGGAAAGCAACCCTGCCTCAGGGAAGGAGAAAGATTCCAATGACTCCACATCTCACCCACAATGCCTAGTGCATGGCCAGAAATTGCCAAACTTATAAAGAAACAACAACAAAAACAAAGGAGTGTCAAGGTGGGAGATGAGTAGCCAGCAGGATAACCCAAAAGTGGATGACAGAGACACAGTCTTCCAAAGGATCCAAGGGGGAAATGGTCACGAAGAATATGCAGACCATCAAACCCAAGGAAAAGAACTGAACAATAAGGATATATCTAAACGTTGAAAACTGAACAGTCTCTGAGGTTGTCTTAAAAGGCCACTGGACGGCTGTACAGATGATCAGAAGTGAGAATAATGCAAGAACCAGGGCAGAAAGCAGTCAGACTGCAGATCACAAACATCTGGACAGAGTAGACAAGCCCCTAACACCAAAGAGTCCAAAACATGGGTCTAGGGTCAAAGGTAAACAATAAAAGGCAAACATATGGGAGAAAACTATTTGAAAATCAATGGTTTAGTATCTCTTGAATATATTGGGAAAGAAATAAATATACAGATAACAAGTAACAATACCCACATTCAGAAAGTCAGCATTGTAGTCAACTTAATAAGAACAAAAGTGAAGACAAATGATTGAGAATCACTAGATCAATAAAAACACAATACCATAAATATAAATTGCTTTTCCCAGAAGCAATGGAAACTAAACACAAATGTGAATGAGATGGCCAGCCCTGAAGTACACATTGATGGGCAATATCCTTCAAACAGGACATTAAACAGCTTCATGTAAAATAGAATTTGAGAGACCTATGCTTTAAGAAGTGGTAAAGGATGAACAGAAGGCAAAATGATTGCAAAAAAGTAAGAAAGAAGGAGGGGGTTTGGCAAGATTACTTAATGGGTAAAGGTGCCTTCTCCCATCAAGTTGGATCCCCAAATGATAGAGAGAGATGTGAGTCTCACAAGTTTTCTTCTGACTCCTACCTGCATGCTATTACATAATACACACACACGTGCATAAACACACCCACAATACAAAAAATTAACTGAATTTTAGAGCTGATCAAAAGAATGACTGACAATAGAAATGATAAATAAGTGGGCAAATAGTTTTAAAGATACTTCTAATTTTAGTTTCTCTAAAAACAAGATTCACTGACTAAAAAGCAACTGTAATATTACATCATGGGGTTGATAAGGTATGAAAACAAAACCCTGAGGCAAAACCACAGAGGAGGAAGACAGTAAGGTTGCATACAGAGCATGGCACACACTACACAGTGCTATCATGCAAAGCACACATGCTATGAAACAGTACAGTGGGTGTTCTTTTCTAGGCTACTTCCTGATGAATGGGGGTGTTAGCAATCCTATGGGGATGCAAAGAAAATTTTGGGATTATGGATAAGTCTTTAGTAGAGTAGTCTGTAAGGCTGGGTTATCTCAGCCAGTCTCCTTGATACAGAGCTCACAGGAAACTGCAATAGAGCTCTGAAATGCTGAATCATCTGGGCCATCCGTTTTTATCGGACACTTTTCATGGAGTCTTCCTCGATCAAACTTTATTTTCTTTAACCAGAAATAAATCCACAGCCTCTCATTTTCTGTGGAAATAAAAAGTAAACCTCTTCTCCAAAGTAGTTTATCTTTTGATTTCAATTTCAAAGTCTACTCATTTATAAAATATATAGGTTGGATTAATACAGCAGCATTTATAATCGTTTTATCTATAATTATAATTATAAATTTATGTTATAAATGTATGTATAAATATGGAAATAATATATGAATTTATATTATAATTATAATAAATGGCTTTTAGTAGCTTTTGCCACTTTATTTACAGACAAAATTTAAAGACAAGAAAATAACATAGAGTATCCAGATACTCTTTGTTTTTTCATTTTTATGTGGTTTATTACTATTTCTTTTTTAAGGACTTTACCCTTTTTCCTTTTTATTTTTTCTCAAGCCTACGTATATTTTTAAACACACTCTAAAACATTGAAAGTTTTTTTTAATCTGCCTCTACTGTATAACTCTTATCTTTTTCTGTTTCTGACCACATCTTTGCTTGGCAAGGGTGACTGACTCCACCCAGTTCTCTCTAATTCTTTCTATTTCTGACCACACCTTTAATCTGCTATGGTGTGGCTAAGGATTAAAGGCTGGATCCACCCAGCTCCTAGTCTAGCTTCATAGAATTTAGCTTTATAGCTGAGGTACTGGTAGGACCCACAATTACCATTCTGGGGAATTTTAGGGTCCATATAATCACCAAGTAAAGCACTGATGTCTGCTGCTCATGAACTCCATTTTTAAGTATTTGGCAGCAAGGTCTCTTAAGAGACTCACAAGTGTTTTGCCTCTAAGGCTGAATCAGGAAGGATCTCTTAAAAAAAAAAAAAAAAAAAAAAAAAGCCTCTGCTTGCCTCCAGCAAACAGAGCTGATCAGAGAAAACACAGCCACTAAGAAGCCATCTTTGGCTCTGTTCCTCTTTTGTCCTTATTAACAGAAACCTTAAATCCACCATATAAAGCTCCCTGCTTACACTGAGGCTCAGGAACTGGCTCTGTTCAGTTTAAGCTGCATGCAGCAAACATGCCAGTGTGTAATTTAATCCCATACACCACTCAATCTCTTTACCATGGCCCACTTGAGAGACACAACTTCTCTCTGCTTTTAGCTTCGTTTCTGTGCTGTAGACCATTTTTAAGCTTTCTGTGGCTCTATGTGAGTATATTTTACACACGTTGGGGCACCATTTGTAGTAATAAGTTTCTGGCCTGGACTTCCTGCCTGGACCCAAGGCCTGGATCCATGGACCCACAGACTCACAGACCCACAGTCCCACAGTCCCATAGAGACACACAGAGGCTTACATAAATTTTATGCTGATTGGCCTAGGGCCCAGGCATATAACTTGCTAGCTCTTGCTCTTAAACTAACCCATGATTCTTATCCTGTTCAGTCATGTGGCTCGGCACCTTTTCTCAGCAGTATTTCAACTTCTTTCCTCTGTAACTCACTGGCATCTCTCTGGCATTTCTGCTCTGTTCTTCCTGTTCCCTGAATTTTCTTAGTCTGGTAGCCCCACCCACACTTCCTCTCTGCCTTCAGCCAAGCAGCATTCTTATTAAACTAGTAGGCAAGGCAATTATTTACAATATAACAGAACATAGTCCCACTACAATAATTTACGAGAGACTGTGAGAAAATGAGTATTTGTGGTCCCTAGAGAAACCATCCACTTAGTAAAATATACATAGGAATAGCTAAATTTTTAATAAAGAAGTTTAAAATGAACATTAAGAAAACAGGTAATCAATGTATCCATTAAGCAATGAAAATAAAAAAAACTTTAGATGGGAAAAATGTAACAGAAGATCAACAGCAAAATTAGTGAAATTAGTTGATCTCCATACACTCCACTCAGATGAATATGTACCCACATGTAACATAGCTTACAAAACTAAAGAGCTAGCTTAACTACTCAGTGGTTACACTCTACACTCCACTCAAATGAATATGTACCCACATGTAACCAGAGCTTACAAAACTAAAGAGCGAGCTTAACTACTCAGTGGTTACAAGGGACATATCTTAAAGACAAATATGGATAGGTTGTTTATAAAAGAAATAAAATATATACTTGCAAGCTATAAACAGAAGAAATTTAGTACTGTGATATTCGTATCAGAGAAATATGCCTTCAAGACAAGGAGTATTGTGTTAAATAAAGTGTGTTTTGCAATGAAAAAGTAGTCGTCACTTTATCAGAAAGATGGAAAATAAAGATGTGCACACATGTATTAATGGGGCTTCAAACTAAATGAGAAACAGCAATAAACTGACAAGAAAAAAAATCATAATAAAATTTAGAGGGCTGGTGAAGCAGCTTGGCACACAACAGGACAAGACTTCAAGCCCCAGAATGCCCTTGGTAGAAGGAGAGAACCAATTTCTGGCTTCCAATTGTGTGATGTGACACATGCACTCACACACACAGACACACACAGACACACACATTCAGAAAGAGAGAACAAAAGTAATTTTTATGTGAGAGATTTTAACACACTCTCCCTCAACTTAGAGGGCAACCTACAATCAGAAACTATATGGCTTTGTGGCATGATGCCATGTGTCATCAATGATGATCATGTTCACTTGGAACGTTCAGCCTGCAATTGTCTGATGACATGCCAAGGATTATCTGCCTCTGCACAACTCTTACAGAAGCAGAGAAAGATAAGACATTTCTCCAGCCATTGTACAATGCCATCATAATGCTAACACCAGCACCAATGTGTGTACACATTCCTGTTCATGTATACACAGGTGTGTGCATGTGTGTGTAAGGTTGTGAGCACATGTGCAGGACACAGAACAACTCTAATTGTCCTTCATTTGCTTTATGTGTTTATTTGAAGTAAGTTCTCACCAGCCTGGATCTCATCAAGCAGGGAGGTTGGCTGGACAGAGAATCCTGTCTCTCATATATGCTGCTATGGATATATGCCACTATGGCTGGTTTTATTAATGAAGGCTCTACATATCAAACTTACAAGCATTTAACTGTCAGAGACTTCTTCACAGGCCACAAACATCTTTTGACAAAGGCATCACAGATACAGAAAATTATTCATCAATATCCCATATGACCACAGCAACAAAATAGCCTTAACGAAATATAAGATGTCAGTTAATAATGTACTTAGATAATCATATGTTGTGCTCACATGATCTCTTACAAACAAATGCAAGGTTAGTTTAAGATGCAAAAATCAACTAGTATAATTCAGCAAATTAACACCAGAAAAAAGGGGAAAACAAAACAACCTTGGCAATGCAAGCAGAAAAGATGATCCCAGATATTAATACTGATTTCTGATCAAACTAAACAGAAAAAGATTAGCACATAAGGATACATCCCCAGTCTGACAGAGGAAGAAGATTCTGTTAGAATCACTGCAGCTCACATCAGCTAAGGCAACTAATTGGTGAAATTAGCAGATAAGTCTATAAAAGTTGGTTATAATCTAGAAACAAATTAAAATGAAAAAAATTTAAAACTGTTTAGAATACCACTCAAACGTACCACTCCTTGGGAATAAACTTAATAACAAGAACTCAGAACTCTCACATTAAGCAATAAAATATTACTCAGAGAAAACAGGAAGAAACCCACAATAAGAATGTGTTTCCCCAAACTAGTCCACTGATTCAATGCAATCCAAATTAAAATCCACATACACCTTATCCATAACATTGACAACTATACAATTTTTTAAACTATGCATATATATTTCAAAGTGTAAGGAAATGTAATGGACCTGGAATCATCACAATAATTTTAAGACAAAGTAGAAAGATAAACTTCAATGATGTTATTACTGATTAAATGGGCTATGTCATTTTTTAAAAAGAGGACTCTATAGGGATTGTGTCACTTCAATGTAAATAATTGTTGCACCCACTGACTACAAATGTCAGCCCAACGTGGGTAAAATACACCCACATAAAGCCATAGAAAGCTTAAAAAAACGGTCTAGAGGACAGGAACTGAAGCCCAAGGCAGCTTCCGAGTTGTGTCTCTGAAGTGGCCCGCAGTAAAAAGACTGAGTGGTAATATCGAATTAAATTATAAAATGCTGCGTTTGTTACATGCAATTTAAGGTGAACAAGGCCAGTTCCTGAGTCTAGATGTAAGCAAAGAGCTCTGTATGGTGGATTTAAGGTTTCTATTAATAAGGACAAAAAGAGAATAGAGTCAAAGATGGCCTCTTAGTATTGATGTGTTCTTGGATCAGCTCTGTTTGCCTGAAGCAAACTGAGGCTTAGCTTTTTGAAGAGAAGCTTCCTGATTCAGCCTTAGAGGAAAAACACTGTGAGTCTTTTAGGAGGCCCTGCTGCCTAATACTTAAATGGAGTTAATGAGCAGCAGATGGCAAAGCTTTACTTGGTAATTTTATGGACCCTAAAATTCCCCCAGAGTACCGGGGTTAAAAAGATAAATTCTATGAAGTTAGACTAGGAGCTGGGTGGAGCCATCCACCCATCCTACCAACCTTGAATTTTGGCAGATTAAAGGTGTGTTCAGAAATTGAAAGAAATAGAAGAATCCTTGGCAGATTAAAGGTGTGTTCAGAAACAGAAACAAATAGAAGAATCTGGGTGGAGTTAATCACCCTAGCCAAGCAAAGGTGTGGTCAGGGACAGAAAAAGTTAAATAAAAAACAGTAAAGACAGTTTCTTGTAAAAAAAAAAGTCTAAGTGGTTTAGAGTGTGTTGAAAACATAATACATAGGCTTAGAGAAAAGAAAAAAAAGGTAGAGAAAGCTCTTAAAAAGAAATAGATAGAATAAAATAAATAAAAAATAAACCACGTAAAGATGTAAAATACAAAGAATGTCTGGATACTGTATATTATTGTCTTATCTTTAAGCTTTTTGACTGAAAATGACTTAGTAAAAGCTGTTAAAAGACAGTTGATTATAAATGTTGTTGTAGTAATTCAACCTATATATTTTGTACATGAGTTTACTTTAAAATTGAAATGCAAAGATACACTACTTTGGAGAAGAGGTTTTCCTTTTATTTTCACAGAAAATGAGAGGCTGTGGATTTCTTCCTGGATAAAGAACATAAAGTTTGATAGAGGAAGAGCCCCTGAAAAATCTCCAATGGAAATGGATGGACCAAATGATTCAGCATTTCAGAACACCTCTGTGAAGTTTCCAGAGCTCTGTATCCAGAACAATTTCAAGGAGACTGGCTGAGATGACCCAGCCTTACAGAACTACTCCACTAAAGACTTGTGCATAATCTTACATTTTTCTTTGGATTCCCATGAGATTGTCATTGTCCCCATTCAGCAGGAAGTAGCCTAGAGAATGATGTCCACATTCCCAAAACATGGATTATGGATGTTTTTGTTTATTTACAGTGTTGTTTATAAGTTGTTATACATGAGGGGAGAAAAGAATATTAGATTTGGAGTTATTTTTGTTTTAAAAAGAGAAAAAGGGATATATAGGGATTGTGTTGCTTCATTGTAAATAATTGTCCCACCCATTGGTTTAATAAAAAGCACTGATTGGCCAAAGGTAGGCAGGAAGTGTGGGTGGGGCTACCAGACTAAGAAAACTCTTGAGAACAGGAAACACAGAGCAGAATGCCAGAGAGAAGCAGGAAGAAGCAGAGGACAACTATGCTGCTCCAAGGAAAGGTACCGAGCCACATGGCTGAACAGGAAGAATCATGGGTTAGATAAAGGGTAGAGAGCTAACAAGTGATATGCCTGAGCCTTAGGCTGATCAGCCAAAAACTATTGAAAGCATCTGTGTGTCTCTGTGGGACTGTGGGACTGCGGGTCGGCCGGTCTGTGTGTCTGTGGGCCTAAACCTTGAGGTTAGGCCCAAAAGTACAGGCCAGAAACCACCTACTACAGGACTCAAATCAAATATCACCAGAACCAGAAAGAGCAGCACATGAATACAATAATTGTAAATTATAAAATCAAAAACCCATAGAAAACCCATAGTCTCTATAGGAGGAGTGGGCATTGTGAAGTACATCTGTGATTCCAACCCTCAGGTAGATAAAGCAGGGAGATAGTGAGTTCAAGACCATCCTGGGCTATGAAGCAGGACACTGCCTAAAAAAACCACAAAAACTGTAAGCTTTGTACATCATGAAAGAAAGAAAATTGATGTTCGGCTGCACCAATATTTAAACACTGTGTGTATTCTAGACTCTAATCCTCTGTTTTATCAATAGCTGGCAAAGATATTCACCCGTTCTATAAGCCGCCTACTCACATATTACTTTGCTGTATGGCAGCAACACAGTTTTTTAGTTTCTCAAGATCCCATGATCTCATGGTATGTTAACTGCTGGTCCTGATTTCTGTGCAACAAAGTCTTACTCAGAAAATCCTTAATTGTTAACTATAGTGCAAACATAATCTCTCCATTTTCCTCTAGCAGTTTTAGAACACCAGGTCTTCTGTTGAGGTCCTCAATCCATTTAGGGCTGAGTTTTGTGCAAGGAGTAAGAATTCTGCATGTTGAAATCACTTTTCCCAGCATCATTTGCAAAAGATATTTTTTTCTCCATTGTATATTTTTGGTGTTTTTCAAAAATTAGATAACTGTAGCTGTGTGGACATAGATCTGAGTCCTCTATTCTAATTCTGTTGCTCTATGCATCTGTTTTGTGTAAATACTTTGCTGCTTTTACTATGGTGTCTCTGTAGTATCATTTGAATCAGGGATGCTGTTACCTCCTACAGTAGTCCTTTGTTCAGGGTTGGTCTGGCTATCCTTGTCTTTTGTACCTTGTGTAAATTTTTGTAATTTTGTATATGTTTGTGAAGAAGAAGCATTAGAACTTCTTTGCGTTTGCATTGGATCTGTATTCTGTTAGGACGGTCATAATGAAGTAACTCTTCTGACTGTGAGCATGGGGTGCCTCTCTACCATCTAGTATTTTACTCAATTTCTTTCTTTGGTGCCTTAAAATTTCCATTGCAGAAGGTCTTTTGTTTCCCTGGCTATGTTGTTCTTGGGTAGTTTATTTGTTTTTGTGTGTAGCTATCATGAATGGGACTGTTTTCCTGATCTTTATTTTTAAGTCTGTTCTGTCATTGGTGTATAGAAAGCTACTGACTTCTGTATGTTGATTTGTATATTACTTATTTTCTCAATGCACTCCTCAGCTCTAAGTGTTTCTTTTGACAGGGTCTGTAGAGTCCACATATAGAATCACATCACCTGAAAATTGATATTTTAAGTTTTTTACTATGTTTACCCTTTAACTTCCTTCCCTTGACCTATGCTCTAAAAGTTCAAGCATTAAATTTAACAGAAATAGGAAGAGTGGGTATCCATGTCTTGTCCCATATGTCAGTGGAAATGCCTTGAGGTTTTCTCTACTCAATACGATATTGGCTATAGGTCTATCATGTACAACCTCTCTTATACTGATGTTCCCCCTCCAACACTACTCTTTTAACATGAGGGAATGTTAAATTTTGTCACATTCTTTTTAAGGAAGCTGTCAATATTATCATGTGATTTCTGTCTTTTGGTGTGTCTTATTAGGATTTCTATTGCTCTATGTCTCAGTTAGGGTTTTCACTACTGTGAAGAGACACCATGACCACAGCAACTCTTAGAAAAAAATTATTGGGTGACTCACTTACAGTTTCAGAGGTTCAGTCCATAACCATCATGATGGAGAGCATCACAGGATGCAGGAAGATATGGGGCTGGAGCTGAGAGTGCTGTATCTTGCAGGCGACAGGAAATCATCTAAAACTAGGTATAGCCTGAACATGGAAAACCCTAAAGCCCTCTCCCTCACTGTGACACACTTCCTACAGCAAGGCCACACCCACTCCAGCAAAGCCACACCTCCTAATAGTGCCACTCCTTATGCGATTAGGGGAGGAGGGGCTATTCCATTCAAACTGCCATGCTATGATAAAACACCTCGATCAAAAGCAACTGGGGGTGGGGAAGAGTGTAATCCACTCCCACAGCACTGTCACTGTGATAACCATCAAAGAAAGTCAGGACAGGAATTGATGCAGAGGCCATAGAGAAATGCTATTACTGGGTTGCTCCCCACAGATTGCTCAGCCTGCTTTCTTATAGAACTAAGACCACCAGCCTATGAATGGTAATGCCCATAGCGAGGTGGGCCCTGCCAATAACTAATTAAGAAAATGCTCTGCAGACTTGCCTATATCCCAGTTTTATGGAGCATTTTCTCAGTTCCCTCCTTTCAGATGACTCCAGCTGTGTCAGATTGACAAAAAATATTAGCCACCATATAGTCTAATTTTTAAAAAGAAGCCTTAAGAAACAAGTTTTAAAAGTAGGCTATGGAATTGAAGAGAGACTTCTCAAAAGAATCAAGTAGCCAGTAAAACCTTTAAAATGGTGTTAAGCATCCTTGGTCACCCCCAGTAAGGATGGTTATCATTCAGAATAGATATGATAATAAATGCTGGTATGGATATGGTGAAGGGGAACTTTTAGATGCTATGGTGGAGTACATGCTAGCACATCTGTTTTGAAAAATAAGTCTGAAGATTTTTCAAAAATCTAATAATAAAACTACCTGCCATATGTCCTAACTCTACACCTAAGTATACACCCAATGGATGTTACACCTTATAACAGAGACACTTCCACATCCATGTTCATCACTGCTTTATTCACAATAGCTAAAGAGTGGGGTCAAACTAGATGCCCATCAACAAATGAACATATAAAAAAAATCTACATACACAAAATAGAATATTAATCAGCTATAAAGGAAAATAAAAATCATGAAAATTACAGGTAAATGAATGGAACTGGGAAAAATTATAATGAGTGAGGTGACACAAACCCAGAAAACAACTGTTCTCTCTCTCCCTCTCCCTTCTCCTCCCCCTCCCCCACCCCACCCCCCATCCCCTGTCCCTCTGATCCTGCCTTCAAATCTTTCAGTTTATGTGTTCAACTTGGAAGACAAAGTGGAAGCAAGGACATTCAGAAGGCTCCTTTGGAAGAGGACATGGGGAGAGAGAAGAGGATACATAAAGTAATAGGAAAGGTTTGAAGTCGCGGAGGGGCAGAGGCTTATGTGGTGAAGTCTAACCCAAAGGAAGAGTGTAGGGAAACCTATAGAAACATACTATCTCATAACCCAGCTAAAAACATAACTTTAGCCATTATAGAATCTAAGTGAGATCCTGGAGGCAAGAGAGCTAAATAGAGGATGGGAGGAATGGGGTATCCAAAATGAAGCATGTACAAAAAAGCCTTTAAAAAAAAATAATTCTAATGGAATTGCCCTCCGTCAGTGGACAATGTCACTCCCCTGGATTACTAAATGAAAACCTCAATATAAGGTAAAGGATACCCCCCTCAGTTACTGTTCGAGAAGCCCCTAGAACGTTCCAAAACAGCACATACTGTTGTTATTACATCACTCTTGGTTACCCCACCATAACTACAAGTTAAGACCATATTGCTAAAGACACAATATACTTGGGCTGCCCGACATAGAGAAATGAGTTTCAAACTAACCAGGAAATCTCCTCCCTGCAGCCCAGCTTTTGTACTGCTAGAAGTTGGTCCACAGGCTTCTGGGGGGGAAAAGAGACGTCAGTGGCCTTACCCATCACTAGATCTTTCGGGCTACAATACCAATTCACCAGGCCAAGAAATGCTCACTGGTGCAATCGAGACACAACAGTTATGAGGCAACTAATTGCATTCTGATTATATCTAGACCTATTCCACAGACAGAAATGTTATGCTTGGCCTGGTAATCCAGGTCAAAAGTCCATGGTCCGCACCTTAGGGACACCTGCTCCTACTAACTTTACTAAATGGCCATGCTGTTCTCTGCCTTTGTCAGAGAAGCTTCTTTTTGTAATATACAACAGTCAATGACAAAATGAATAGCCGGTCAAAGTGATAAAGACAAGAGAATGGGTGTTTAGCCCTGCATGGTACATCTATACGAGCCAAATTACCACTGTCACCAAAGCTGAAGAAACATCTGAGGAAGCAGAAAAAAATGTAAGTCTGGAAGATACAACATGGCAGTTACACTCATAAACCCTGTGGTTACCTGTGAAAAACCGGCACAAGATCAAGCCAGTCAAAATTCCAGAATAAACAGGCCCCACCCATACTGAGGAGCCATTGGCAGTTGATAGTGTCTGGGACAAGAAGAACCATTCTTGTTGAAAGGTGTGACACGGATTTCCATATGCCAGTGGATCATTCTGTACCCATATACCTATGGGCATCATTACATCACTTAGCGGGTTTTCAGAAAGAAAACTAAAGTACATGAAGTGGGAGGGGTTGGGAGGGACTAGCAGGGAAGTCACAGGGGAGAAATGCTGGGTATATGATTGTATATATCTGCAAAAATAAGAAAAAGGCTTAAATTTAAACTTTTGTTCTTTGAATGATATAATTAAGAAACAAAACAGAAAAGGCCATACATGGAGGGGCTTTAGATACAGACCACACACATCAGACAAAGAAATATTTAGAATGCATAAAGATCTGTCACAACTCAACTGTAATACAAGTTCGTATGGACTTCTACATAAAAACATCTCCCCAGAACCTCTTCAGGAACCATTATGAGCAGATGGTCTCTGAATTCCTGAAAGATGCTTTAGTGATCATGGGGTTAACATGAATTAAAAGCATGATAGGATATCAAGTTTTAAAGAAAATGTTATCAACATCAAGTAAGTAAAGTACTTGGAATCCTTAGCTATTCTTAGTAGCAACATAAAATAACAATCCTTTGAAAAACTATTTGGTACTTTCTTAAAATTTTAGACATAAAGCTGACTGTAAGATGAAGCTGCCTTTCTCAATACCTCCCCAAGAGAAAGAAGAAACTCATCCCCACACCAGTGCTCAGAAAAACTTAGTTAATACTAGTTACAGTCTGAAAGTAAGGCTGACATCCAGCAATAGGCAAACAGCAAACTGTGCTGTACCAATACAAGATACAACCACAGAGAAATCAGACAGAATGATCAGGCTATATATGCTATAGTAAAGCAAAGAGACAGAGTGTACATTATGTTATTGACATATAATTCTTATAATACTATCACATACTATATGCTATGCATATATTATACTACTTTATTATATACTGGAGGATATTTTAGTGTGTTACATACTATATGCTATTTTATATTCCATTATATGTCCTATATACCTAAAAATAATGCATAAGAGAAAACAGGCCACCCTAGCAGTAGAACTAGGGAGTGAGAGGCTTACAAAAAAGGTAGAAAATCTTTAGCGTTATGTAAATTTTGTTTTCTTGATTGTAGTGATCGTTTACTAAGTATGTTAAAGCTAAGGAAATGTTATATATTATGTATACATATGTATGTATTGTTATATATGACTTGTCTCTCAATACAGTTTTTAAAAAGTAGATTAGAGTAAAGCTATCTGCTCTGGAAACATTACCTGTGGCTTATAGTAAGAAACAAAGACTCCTCCAGCTGTCTCAAATCCCAGCCTCAAACCATTTCTGTTATTGAAGGCTCACGTCTGCAGTTGGAGGACTAGACCAGTCTTTCTGCTCTAAACCTGGGAAGGAAACCTGGGGTCTTGAGTACCACTGGTTACAGCATCTTTACTTCTAAACCTGTTCCTTTCAGTACACACCCAGAAAAAAATTCTCACTTTTCTATTTATATTCTCAGTTCCTAGACAATCCTTGAACTTATGCCTATGCTGTTATCTCCTGGAGCCTCTTGCTGTGTGAACAGGTACAAACTGAAGGAACTACATCTGGATACAGTCAGCACTGGCAAAACCAGGCTCTCCTTCTACATGATAACCTATAATAATGTTTGCTTAGATTGACTCCAAGTGTCCCTGCATGTCTGGACAGGAATATGTGTTGTTAATGATTCCACTAAGGAGTCAGCCCTGGATCCAAGTCTCTTTGATGGTTATTTCTCTTCCATATCAATCCAGATTCAACCAATACAAGAGAAGAAGTCTGATGAAAGTCCTGAGGGATGGGAGAGTTGACTGTGTCCCTGGGATCACCAGAAGCTACAGACAGCACTGAACAGATCCGTACCTGATTGGCTTTACTGAGCCCTGTTCACTATCAAGACTGCCAAAAGGACTGATATTTTCTGAACATTTGGCTTTGACAGTCACACAGAACCATTATGTGTCTGCATCAGAGCTTTCCTGGACAAAACAAATGACTAGCTGTCAATTTCCCAGAGTATTTTCCACTCTGCTTTCTAATTTGAATGCCTCCTACAAGGGAATTTGTTGATAGGACCCAAGTGTTGTACTGTTTCCCTACAATGATGATTTTTACATATAAATTAATGACCAAGACTATGATTTACTTGGCTGAGAACTGAGGTGACCTGATAATTAAATCTCTGCACACACAGAGAAAGTACTGTTCTTGCCTACTCTCAACCCCTATGTTTCCCTGTTACTCTAACAAATGCTTATAAGCAAATGTGAGTGAATGAATACAAAATTTTTTAATTACAAAGGTTTTCCTTTAATTTTCTTAAAAATTATTTTATTTAGCATATAAAACACTGAGTTTCATTATGACATTTTCATATATGCATTGTGATATGTATACATGTGTATGCATGTGTGCACATCTGTGCATGCATGGAGGGCAGAGGAGGACATCATTTGCCCCAAGCTATCACTGTGACCTGTGCTGATAAACCACAAGCTCCAGGGATCATCCTGTGTTCACTTTCCACTGCCTAGCTGTTATGTGGCTGCAGGTATCCAAATGTACATCCTCATTTTATACAACAAGAGCTCTTACCTACAGAGCCATCTCTCTAGCCCCCAAATCTGTGATACTCATTATTCTCCAATGTCTGTCTCTAGTGTCAAGCATATTACTAGAAATAAAGTAAGTGCTTCAATAGTAAATGAATGAAGAATAGGAAACATGTCTTGCAATATCTGCAGAAGGTTAGATCCAGTACTCCTCATGATTACCAAAATCTATGGATGTCTATGTCCCCTAGACACAATCGTATAATGTTTGCATATAAATATGCCCATCCTCCCTGTAAAACACTGTTGGTTGCTTATAATATCAAACACAATAGAAATTCTATATAAATAGTTCTACTGTATGACATAGGAGATAAAGGCAAGAAACAAATCTGTATGTTCATTCTACACATTCATCCGAGGCCCAAGCCACAGAGTGCACAAATGAGATTCAAGGCAAATAATACTCACATAATGAATGTTAGAAAGAGACTGACAGTCTGTGAAACTGTAGGAGGCTACAGCAGGGTGTGCCTACACATCACTTCATCCGTGAGGATTCAGCACAGTGCTCAGCATGCAGCAAGCTCAAGTTTTTCCATCAGAATATTATAAAATTTTGTTCAAAATCTTCTCTATCTACATTTGGATGACTCCTTATATGCAAGCCACATGTATAAGGAAATCCAACTACATGTTTATACACATATTCAATTATTATGAGAAAGTAGCTTATGCAATTATAGAAGCTGAGTGTCCAAAATTTGCAATTAACAAACGACACACCCAGAAGAGCCAATGAGGTGGTACCCAATAGAGTCTAAAGACTGTGACCAGTGCTGATAATGGTGTAAATATTCAATCTAGGTACAAAAAACTGAGATATCAGGTCAAGAAGTAAGGCAGGTGAAGCCTCTTTCTATCTTTTCGTTAAAGTCAGGATGATGAGCCCCTTGCCAATAGGGAAGGCATTTTGAAAAACCACCTACATCCTGTCTGCTCAGTTCTGTGTTTTACTAAGAATAAGAGGAACCAAAGTGCCCTTCAATGCTTTGTGTAGACATATTTAAACCACAGAGGAAACTTCAAAAATACAGTGAGACCACATTCTAATTTCAAAATCACTAGGTTAAAAAACTAAACATTAAAAAAAGAACCACTTCGGGACACCAGAAGCCACTCTTGATAATAGTGGGTGGGTCAAAGAAACAGTAATTAGAATTCTAACATATTTACAACTGAAAAATAATGACTGTCACATATCCTACACTTATGGCATATGAACTTAAAAAGACCTTATGGATTAATTTGGTATATCTATTAGAAAATAAGATGAGTGAAAAATTAACATGACAAATGGTCTAATCAGGATGTTAGCAACTAATATTTTAAACCAAAGCAAAATACCAAGGAGAAATATGAGATAAAAGCAAAGAATGAGGGCTACAAAGCTGACTGCCTTGTAAGCATGAGGATCTGAGTTTGGATCCCCAGCACCCAAAGAGAGTAAAACTGACAATAAAAGCCAGAGCTACAGAGTCAGGGCAACTCTTACCCACTCGGGTAAGCTTCAGCTTCAGTGAGAAACTCTGTCTCCACAACTAAGATGCGAAGCCACTGAGGAAGACATACCACATCAAGCTCTGATTTTCACTCACATACACAAGCAAAGATGAATAAAACTATGAACAGAAAGAAAACATAAACACCAAAGAAGCCAAACATGTGTCCTTTAAAGATGGCTCACTGACAAGGTTACAATAACAACATTTAAAAGTCATGAGAAATAATAATTTTAAACAAACTGAAGAGATAATATAAAACATATATACTAATAACCATTAAATAATAATAACCATTAAACTTGAAAAATTCAAAAGAACCTTATTACATCCCAATAGTCTTACTTCAATTTTCTTAATCTCACAGAATAGGGGACTTCTTTTTTATATAGACATTCTAAAAGGGTCATTTCCACATTGTCTTATTAGAACAGTTAAGAGAAAGGTATTAACTCAAGGAAGGTAATTTATAGAGATTAATTTCACTAAAGTTCTTTGTTATAAATATTTGCAACTAAATAGCAGCAAACAAAATGAATAGTGTATTAAAAATAATAACAAATACATCGAGAAAAATGGTGTAGCCAGGCATGGTAATGCCCAGCTACAGTCTTGGCAGGAGAAATACAGAAGGATCAAACCTTCAAGGCAACTTTGGATATATAGCAAGACCCTGTCTCTAGTAATAATAACAATAGCAGCATTAGATTATGATAAGCCAGGAGGGGAGTCTTAATATTGAGGAAAGTCTTAGCAGTGTAATCAGCCTCATTAATAAAGACAAATACATAATAAGATCAATAGATAAGAAAAATCACTTGAAATTTTTTCAGAACTTATTCTGGATGTAAATAAATAAATAAGTGGAAAAATGCCTAGAAAATGAGATAAAAACATTCTCTACATGAAATAGAAAAGAATCACATGTAGCAGAATAATTTTAAATTCCTTACAAAGAAGAGAAATACTTGAGCTCATCTCTTCCCTTTGATCTGTGCTATAAGCCTTCTAACTGCAGGAAGATAGAAAAAATAAACTCAGTACATAACTGGAAAGCAAGAAACAAAATTTTAAGAATAAAATGTTAGATGAAAAAAAAATCCAAAAGAAACTAGTTAATATTTACAACTGTTAACTTTATCCATGCGCCTTCAGCCTGAGAACCATGGAAAACTATCAAATTTGACCTTCCAAATGTGACACAAAAATACTTAGGCATAAACAACAATTCTCAAGATGCTGAACGTGGCCAATTCCACCACCCAGGGATTCTCAAAATGTGGGAAATGAGTAAGTTATATACACACGATGACAGCCCAGAATGCCCAGAAAAGATGACCTCGGCCAAAGTAGTACACAGTCTCCCTAGCTGAGCAAATAAGGCTGGTCTCCACAATGAGCAACTAGAGAGAGGAAAGACTCAAAGAAAACATATGAGAATTAATACTACAGGAGTCAGTGTAAAACATGAAGTGATGTCAGATTTGGATAATACAGAAAAAAGTAGTGAGTATGAAAACATACTAACGTAGAAACTATCTAAATGATAGCCAGAGAAATGGTCATTGTAAAAAACATGAGGGCAGCAGAGAGCAGTGGGGTGTCAGCCAGTACAATACACCTGTGATGAGGTTGTGGGGAGAAGTGTCTGAAAACAACACTCATCTTCAATTTTCCATATTTGATAAAATCATAAACCCATTAAAGAAGCTCAATACAATCTCAAACCAAGAAAAATCATGACAACTTTACCAAAGCATATCAAATTCCTTAAAATACAAAACATATAAGGAATGGTTAAAAAAAAAAAAAGTAGTCTAACTAAAAACTGGCAAATGCTCTGAATAGGTAATTCTCAGAAGTAGAGATACAAATGGCCAATACATAACCAGGAAAATACTCAGTTCAACTGGCCGCCAAAACGCCATGGGCTTTCAAGAAAACACAACTAAAACCTATAATAAGGGAGCACCTTGCTCCAGCAGGAATATCCATAATAAAGGACCAACTTCTGTCTGAGGATGTGGGGAAACCGAACTCTCATAACTTCATATGCTGTTCATGAGGATGTTAACTACTGTGAAATGTGGCAGCTCATATGACCAGGAAATACTAAAAGCAGATCTATCACATAATCCAGCTGCCCCACCTCTGTATATACAGCCAAACAAAAGGAGTCAATACATCCAAGAATTACCTCGTACTCTGGTTTATCATGGTACCATATTCATAATAGGGAAGGTATGCAGCCAGTTTAGGTGCCTCTCAATGAATCAGTGAATAAAGAAAGTCATATGTGTGTGGGGAATTCCATAAAAATATGCAATTTTATCATTTGCAGCAAAATACATGGAACTGGAAGGCATTATCTTGAGGAAACAAGCCAGGCACAGAAGGACAAATATCTTACGTTATGACTCATATGTGGAAGTTGGCAAAGCATAGATCTGAACATAGAATAATGACTATCAGGAGGAGGGAAAGGAATCTGAATTTGCTCAGGATACCCCATGTGTACATAGTAAATGTCATAAATAGGTACAACTAAGATATTTCAATTAAAAAATTTAAAACCAATTAAACACAGCCAGAAACAAATGACACAAAGAATTAACACTAACGTAAACCAAGGACTGAAGCTCACAACAGTATATCAGCACCTGTTCATCAAATGTAAAGAAGGCACTCGGGAAGTCCAGTGTGTCACTAGCAGGAAATGGGGAAAGGGAGGTAACAGAAAATGTAAAAATACTTTGTCTTCTTTGTTCATTACCTCTGTTAACAAAGAATACTTTAAGAGTAGTCTATTTTTTTTTTAAAGTAGCAGAAGAGGGGAAGATCCTTTGTATAAAGCATCTTTATGAGAATGACCAATTGGTCATTGTGAAATCCCACAGTGAAGCAAACTGAAGTCACAATAAAAAGGCTTTAAAAAAAAAAAAAAAGAATGCATCACTGGCATGCCTCCAAGACACGGACGAAGTCCTCCAAGCAGAGAACAGCAGCAGATGGGTGCTGGATGCTCTAAAGATATGAGCACCTGAAGTCACACTGTGGGTAAACATATAAAACTCTATATTTTAAGAATGTCTAAAGATTTAAGTACACTTTGGATCACAAGTTTTAAATTTTATTTTATAGCTTCTTTTTCTCTTACAGAACAGCATCCTCATTTCCTTCACAAAAATGCCTCTAGCCAAATCTCCAAAAGGTATGTGATGGTCATTCTTTGTCAACTTGGCTGGATTTGGAATTACCTAGGAGATACACCTCAGGGTACCAGTCTGTATACACAGTTCTAGAAAGGTTTAATCAAGGAAGCACAATCCAACCTCAAAAACAGTGTGACGGCCATCACAATGGTCCATCCAGGGAAGTGCTTAAACAAGTCTGAGTGTGATCCCCAGAACCTACATAAAGGTCAGATGAGAGAACCAGCAACATAGACCTGTCCTCTGACCTCCACATGCTCATCAGGACATGAATGTACTCCCACATACATCGTATGTCCACTCTCACAAAGGGCTGGCAAGCTGGATCAGCAGGTAAAAGTTCTTGCTGCCAAGCCTGATGACTAGAGTTTAATCCCTAGAAGCCACATAGAGGAAAAGAAATAATTCCTGCAAATTGTCCTTCAATCTCTACACTTAAGCTATGACACACACATACATACACAGACACACAGAGAGACACACAGTCAGACAGACATACACAGACACACACATACACACATAGATAAATAAGTAAATAAATAAAAATGTCTTTTAAAGTACCTCTGATCCCATAACTGCACATGTGCGCGCACACACACAAGAAATAGGTAAATAAATAAATATGTCTTTTAAAGTACCCCTGACCTCATAACTATGCATGTATGCACACATACACACAAACACAAGAATATTAAGTAGGCAAAGGACTCTAAGCAACATCCAGTAGGTGTTACAACACACAGTAGTCCTCATTATCAAAGGGGGCTGACTCCAGGACCCCAATGTCTTAGGATGCACAAAGTCCCTTGTGGAACATGGTAAAGGATTTCACATAACCAACAAAACTGCTGTGGCCCAGGGAAATCAAGTAACTTGTCAGTTCTTTGTGAGTTCCTCCATCTCCCTCTTCTCTTCAGTGAACATAAAATACAAGTGTTCTAGTCCTTGAGATCCAGGAGATGATGAAGGCCAGACAGTGGGCCAGGGATCAAAATGAAAATAAATAAAACAAATAGAAATCAAGTTGGGGTCCAGAGAGTCCTTGTTGTACACAGCAGCTTGGAACAAGAGCATCCAGAACAACTCTTCCCTTTCATCAAAAGCAGAAGGTGTCAACTGGCTATAGCAATCCATCCCGAGGAGCCATTTGTGGCCTCAGTCTATAAAGCACACTGTAAATAGCACAATACGATGATCAGGGAGGCCAGTAAGTCAACTCTTGGCAATACTTGAACACTGAAAAAAAAATGTAAGTCCCAATAACAGCAGTGCTTTCACTAAGCCTAAAAGCATGACAGAAAATGGAAAGAACAGAGATCAATTCAGCTACCTAAAAGTCCATCTGCTTGACATTGATCCTATGACATGACTGGCTTTGACATGGAACGATGAACACCCAAGCCCTTACCATGCCCCTAGCAAGCGATACAACATCATTGTTCCTCCATTGATGATGCTGAAAGATTTAGGGGGCTGGGGACTGGAGAACAGACCTATAAAATAGATAGCCAAGGATAGCTCTCTTTTAACATCAGAAATGGCCCTGATGAATCCATGACCTTAAATATTGTCAGGCTCATTGCTGGAAATCTTGGGGCAATGTATGTTTTTAGATTTGCAGTCTCTTCCATTATTCTTCAAAATGCTTCAAGCTTCACCTTGTTCCAGACCTGTTCCCTGCTCTACTGTGCTCTCTCTCAGTCTCAGGCTTCCTTCTCCTGCACTCTACACCCATTTACCAAAGTAAGAGACGCTCAACACTGCATTGGTACCTACACACTGCAGACTGATGGCTCCTAAATGTGGTAGCAGGGTCCATCTCTCTGCTTCCTCCTGTGTGGAGGGCATACTGTCTAGCTCCCAGAAAATACTCAACACATAACCCCATTTTACTTTAGAGGAGAATCTGAACCCTTCAAAGCTAACATGGGAAAGTATTTACCACCATAACCAGTACTGAGTGGCCACTTAGCAGGGATCAAGGCGTATCTTAAAAACTACTTTATCTTGAACAGGCTTATCAATTCATTGCCCATATGCATATGGATTAAATAGACTTTGAAATCTGGATATATTTTTTGCCCTTTTTTGTTTTGTTTTTAGCAGAAAATACCTACTGAGTTCAAAATAGCTTTCAAAGCAACAGGTAAGAGCTCATTGTGTTGGCAACAAGGGAGCATGATTTATCAAATTCTGCTCTGCTCATCTAATTTCATCTTCTTTCCCTAAACTATAAACTACCATCTATTTATCTATATCCTGTATTTTTCCTTCTTTTATCTTCACGTTCACTAAATGGAAACAAAAAAGTACTGGGGAATTTGTATCAGCTGATACAGGCCCTTCTAGTTAATCTTAAACCCTGAGTTTGATCTTTGGGATGAATCACACTGTAAAAAGAGAGATTCACTATCTCCAAACTCTCCTCTAGCCTCCACAAAGGCACATGTACACTCACATGTGTGAGCGCACACACATACACACACAAGATAAATACAAAATTAAAAATGTAACTTTAATTTATAAGAGCAATATAATATGATAAAGAAATGAGCAGAATAGTCTAATTAGGAAAACGTGTATATGAATAATTAGAGATAAAATGTTCTTTCATTTATTACAAATGTGCTGAATTAAACAGAAAAGAAGTCCTACTCATCAAATATTCTGTTGTCAAGCCACTAGCCAACCCCATCTCCAAGGAAATTAATGTTTTAAAATGTGTCAGTTTTAGGGGATGGGTGGATAGGGAGAAGCAAGGCTGAGGGCTGGCTGGGGAGGATTGGGAGGGAGGAGGGGAGATGAGCAGGGGGATACATTGATGGAGATGACTGTTTTAATGAAAATATAATAATAATAATAATAATAATAATAATAATAATAATAATAATAATAATAAAAAACACTGAAGTCTGTAGTATGAGGTTTCTGGCCCTGACTTTCGGGCCTAACCTCAAAGTTTAGGTCCGCAGACCTGCAGACCCGCAGACCCGCAGAGACACACAGATTCTTTCAGTAGTTTTTGGCTGATCGGCCTCAGGCCCTGGCATATCACTTGCTAGCTCTCTACCCTTAAAATAACCCATGACTCTTATTCTGTTCAGCCATGCGGCTCGGTACCTTTTCTTAGAGCAGCATGGTTGTCCTCTGCTTCTTTCAGCTTCTCTCCAGCATTCTCTCTGGCATTCTGCTCTCAGAGATTTTCTTAGTCTGGTAGCCCCGCCTACACATCCTGCCTGCCTTTGGCCAATCAGCTCTTTTTATTAAACCAGTGGTTGGGACAATCATTTACAATGAAGCAACACAATCTTCCTATATATCTTCTTTTCACTTATAAAAAAAAGTTTCAATTTTACCTTAATGAGTTTTTAACTAAGTTTTAATTCCATGATCTAGCACTGTTACATTTAAAGAGATTTCCAAAATTTCTAGGTGAGCTTTGCTGCAAAACTGAATATTTGGAGCTAAAATATATCCTATATTATTTAACCTTTATGTCTTATAAAGCTAAAATAAATAATATATTTATAAACTCAAATACAAATTTTCATGTCTTAGGTAAATAAATCTATCCTATGGCAATGAAAGTTACAAAACAATGGATCTGAATTATCCCTTCTTGTAAGAATACTAATTGATCCTTTTAAATGAATATATACATGTGTATGTACATGCATATACATTTGTGTGTGTATGTGGTGTGTATGTGAGTGTGTAGTGGGGGGGGGGAATCGTGTAAATATGAGTGCCACAGAACCCAACTTTTGTGGATTCGCCTTTCACCTTCCACCTTTGTATGGGTTCCAGGGATTACACTCAGGTCATCAGGCTTGATGGTGCTTAAAAGTGCAGCAAACACCTCTACCTTCTGAGGCATCCTATCAGCCCTGGCCTTTGACTTTTTTAAATGTCATCCACTAATAGACCTTTAAGGATATATGCTATCTTACTATCTTACAGAGAATGAAATTGAAACCCAGAAAGAGTATTTTTTCCACAATGAAGAAAATGACAAAAATTGTCTTTATCATCCCACATTACTTTGGAATTTTCAATTTTTGAAAATATTCAGATGCTGATAATGCTAACAAACCACATCCCTTCTTTTTTATAAAGCTTGTACCATTAGTCTTTGTAACCTTCTCTTCCATCCACTTCATACTCTTCCCTCCATTCAGTTGACCAGGTTATCTAGCCCACCATTCCTGCTTTCTCCACCCTTCCCCCAGACTCCCTTGTCATATCTCTGGCCATTGTCTGGCAATTCACCTGCTATTCTACACTCAGTTTAATTCCTATCCAGTTTATGCTTTGAAATTTTTGCTGCTGCTGTTTTAAATGTTAATGTCTAGAGTCTCTTGATTTTAAAGTTCAAAAGAAGTTCATCATGCCTCTGTAGACACTTCCTAGTGTTCAAAAGTCTCTCAGAAGATAAATAAATAAAACATAAATATAAAACCTTGCTCTCTGGACCACACTTAGACACATTTAGATGTCTCCTCATATCACAAGGCCTGTCTCCAGGGTGTCAAGAATCCATCTGCTGAAATCACCACAGATCAAGACTAATTTACCCAAGGAGGTAAGATCCTATGAAGTTATTGCCTGAGTCATATGTCTGTCCCTTGTCAAGCGTATTCCTACAATTTAGAGCAAAGCAACTATGTTTTTCAGCCCTGTTTCCTCAGTGGTGTCGTGGGGAAACACTTCTGGTTTCTGGATTATTTTCAATCAGAAAATACTATCATTCTGCTTTTCCAGGCTCAAATTAGCTTGGCTTATATATTCATGATTAGCTGGAAAAAAAAAGATGCTCCAAAGTTCAACTACCTGTACGTACAAATTAGGAACTATTTGCCTTTCAAATGAGATTGAACTATTTTTTCCACCTTAAAAATATACTGTGAACATCATCTCTGTTTCTGAACAGCTCCACAGTGTTTTTCTAACTATAGTGTTTGTGCTAAATGTGAACAGACCTGCAAATTAATGCATTTTAGCTCACTCGAAATCCAGATTGCCAAGTCTCTTTCTTTGAACTCAACCAAGTTAGGAGTCATACTTCATACTTGTATTTAATGTAGAGAAAGAAGGGGGTTTATTTATCAGGGTTTTGTAGCCTTTCATTTTCAACACATACATATCTTAAAGGAAATTTGAAAATATGAAAGTAGGCACACTTTAATAATTCCAGATAATGTGCATCCACCCTATAGCTTATTGCTGCATAAATTTGTCATGTAGCCCCCCCCCAGCAATTTTATATTAGCTAGCCAGGTAGCTGCTTAATGGAAAAAAAACAGAGACACAGAGAGATTAATATGCCTAAGTCACCCACGCCTGCGTCCTAGGTAGGGTGGTTCCAGAGTACATGCTAGTCAGCTCAAAAACCAAGATACAGCATCTGGGATGCTTGTGAACAGCTCAGGGCCACAGATAGCTCATGCCCTTGATTTATTTTCCAGGATTTTGTTTTAGAAGTACAGAAGGCTACAGTCTGAAAAGTCATTTCATTTGATGGACTTCAATACACCACAATGGACTCTTTGCTAATAGAAAAGTTAAAGCCACCTTCACGTGTGATGAAACAAATGAGAGCCTCCAGACTGCATCACAGACTCATCAAAGTGACTCTGTGCTCCAAGACAGAAGCCAAGGTGTGGCCCAGATGTGAAAGTCGAGGTGAGAGTAACAAACAGAATGTAGGTGACATGGACCTTTAATTGCCAACCCTTGGGAGGCAGAGGCAGACAGATCTCTGTGAATGAGGTCAGCCTGGTCTACAGAGTGAGTACCAGACCAGCAAAGACTATACAGTGAGACACTGCCTCAAAAAATTAAGATTAAATAATGAACAAAATTTAGAGTAGCTGGGTGGACAGGGTTTGGAGCAATAACAGAGATGCTGTCAGTTTATTCCTAATTTCTAGAAAACGTAAGAGAGACAAGAGCATATCTGTATTGCTACAAAATTTCAAGATTTCAAAGTGATTTCCATGCAAGATACTGTTTTCTTTTTACAAATTCAATTTTCAATATTTTAGGAGCAAGTTCTGTTTGTCACAGTTCTAAAACTTACTTGTCCCTGGAAGCATCGTATAAAATAGGCAAAAATACTATTGCGTTACACCCTGTTTTCCTCCTCCTCCTCCTCCTCCTCCTCCTTCTTCTCTCTCTCTCTCTCTCTCTCTCTCTCTCTCTCTCTCTCTCTCTCTCTCTCTCTCTCTCTCTCACACACACACACACACACACACACTCACACACACACACAGGGAAAGGGGCAGAGAGTCAGAGAAAACGGTCAAATGGCTGTTGTCTGAGCAGAAAGGCCTGTTTTAGTTGGATTTGTGAAGAATCTTTTCAATGGTGGTTAGACTTGTTTATTGTCTGTTCCCTCTTTCAAACTGCACGTTCCATCTTTATCTGCACTACCTAGTGATGCCTCATTGTGGAAGGAGGTGGGAGGAATGGGCGGCACAGGGTGGTCACCTAGCAGCTGCTGTTAAAATCTGTTAACTGGCAGGCAGAAACTCCTGATTTGTGAGCAATTTCAAAAAGGGAAAAATTGAGAACAGCCATCTGGAAAGTGGGAAGAAGATGCCACTTGGCAAAAATGTTTCAGAAAACACAGGCAAATACAGAAACACACACAAGCAGCATCAGTGTGTACACACACACACACTGGGAAATGCAATGGCTACAAGATAAAATGGTCAGCACCTTCCTATTATTAAGTTCTTTTTCCAACTCAAGTGCCATGAAAAGGAAAGTCAGAGAGTTAGTGGGCAGGGGACAGAGAGCTGCTGACTCATTACCTGATTTCAAGAAAACCACCTGTTAGGAATTTGGGGCACAGTTTATCAATTTGCAAAGCAGGTGTGAGCATTCACACCTTCCACGGATCATGAAGCTCATTTAAATGAAGGTTTCAAAGAACTATGCTATTCTGGGAATAGAATTCCCAAAAGGAAGTGTAACATTTTTAGAGTCCCACGTGACCTCCAGATACTCATCTTCACAATAGAGAGCAAACCAACCATTGTGGGCATCACTGTTCAGGCTCACAGGTGCAGTGGGAAAGCCCAGAGCTTGCTCCCACTGTTAAGTACGGTTGCCAAGGGGATTAGAAGCATGAAGACTCCTGTTTCCTTTTTCTTAACACATTCACCCAAGACATTGATCCAAAAGGACCATTCCATCCCAGATCTTAGGGCTCAGCCTGGCCCAGTGAGAACAAGCAGGATGAGGAGTATTATACAAGGGCCCACACATTGCATGAAACGCCAACTTCGGACTCAATTTTGCGCAGAGAGAGATAGGGTTTTTCTTTTTCTTCTGTCAATGTCAGGGGCTGAACTTGAGTTCTCTCCTTTGCTAGGGCAAGAGCTCTTTCTGTTCCTGAGTTGTGTGGCTACACCCTTATTTTCACTTCTAAAAAATAGTTCCCATCATTCAAGATTGAAACATCTCATTCAGTTTTTCCTGCTTCCTTTTTCTTGACTATACTACAATAAAAACAATTTCTATGCTTATTTCTTTAACATTCAGATTTAAAAGACAGTTTTAAAACTCCCTCTTAAAATGGGCATTTAGCTGGGCATGGTAATGCACACCTTTAATCCCAGCACTTGGGAGGCAAAAGTAGAAGGATCTCTATGAGCCTGAGGCCAGCCTGGTCTATATAGTGAGGTCCAGGACAACCAGAGTGAGATCCTGTCTGGATAGATTAATAAAATGAACTTTAATCTCAATACAAAATATTGAGACTTTAATATCAGTACATATTTTACCAAAAGCAATATTTCAATACTTACGGTACTATAAAGTAAAAAGATGTTAGCTAGTGTTCCTATGTGATGACACTTACATGGCTTTTCCCAGTGTGTTCTCCTTAATCAATCCCATAAATAATTTTTTTTAAGACCAGGATTGCCTCACACTTGAAGCAGCTGCCCCAAACCTTGGCATCCCACCTACCAAGTACTCATATTAAGCACATATAATGCCATGCCTAGTCCTTTCAAGTACTTAATACTATTTTAAGAATTAGAATTAACATAAAAACTCATCTTTAAAATTCTCCTGCTCTCCTTCAAATTCATGGCCTCCTTTTTTCATTAACTGTTAAATGCATGTGTGTGTCTGTGTGTGTCTGTGTCTCTGTGTGTATGTCTGTCTGTGTGTGTCTGTGCATGTGTGTATGTATGTCTGTATTGTGTGTCTGTGTGCGTGCACGCGGGTGCTGCTTCAGTCTCTGTGAGCCCTTAGTAGATTCAGTGAGCCATGTTCTCCAGCCCCTCGACTCCTCCAGTCTTCCCTCTTTTCCACGGGTTCCCGGATGTCCAAGGAGCGAAAACTTCAAGTTTAGACTCTCTTCACATGTGAGGCTGTGGGTCTCCGAATCAGCTCCCATATACTTCCTGATCTCTGATTAATAAGGCACTGATCTATGCGTATAGGAGAATATCACTCGGAACCACTGATTTTTTTCGCCCTAGGTCTTTAGGCAATCCAGTTTCTAGTTCCTATCTATCCCAGCAGTGTAGAGCGCGGGCTCCCTGGTAAGAATCACACGTGCGGGGCAGAAAGGATAGACGGGGAGAGTGGGGGGGAAAGACCGGTGGAACGGTACAATCTAAGCTGATGCTAAAACCAAAGGATTCCCTCTGAAAACTGACCATCTACTATTTTCTAATGAGCCACAGAAAGGGAGTAAATCTGGATAGGGTTTTTGGGATCGGTAGAGAAAGGGGAAACCATACATTGGATTATTACATAAGAAAAGAATTATTTTTAATAAAAGGAAAAAATAAAAACTGGGCAGCCTGCCAGTGAGCTGAAGACAGCTGTCCATGTTCAAAGTCACCCCAAAGTGGCGCTGAAGCTCCGTTCATTTTGGCCGAAACCGGAAGCGCAGTGGCGGGGGGGGGGGGGGGGGGGATCTGAAATGACACAACCAAGTTCCTATAAAATTCAGTCTTTCTTAAAACTACTGTCCAGCTTAATTCTAGTCACTCCGGAGGCCTGTGATAATTTCAGCTAACTTCGTGAAGAACTCACGAGCTTAAACGCAATGGCGACGAACCAGACCTCGGTATGTACCTCCGGAGACCTTTCGGGCTAATTTCTGGCTTGCTAACACTAGTGCCTGATATAGGGGCCGGCAAGTGTAGGGGTATTGTGTTGTCTCATGGTAAATAATTATCCTACCCACTGGTTTAATAAAAAGAGCTGATTGGTCAAAGGCAGGAGGGAAGTGTAGGCGGGGCTACCAGACTAAGAAAATCAAATCTCTGAGAGCAGAATGCCGGAGAGCCCCAGAGAGAAGCTGCAGGATGCAGAGGACAACTATGCTGCTCTAAAGAAAGGTACCGAGCCGCATGGCTGAACAAGAGACACAGGATAGCTTAAGGGTAGAGAGCTAGCAAGCTATATGCCTGGGCCTAAGGCTGATCAGCCTAAAACTATTGGAAGCGTCTATCTGTGTGTCTCTGTGGGACTGCAGGACTGCAGGACTGCGGGCCTGTGGGCCTAGACCTTGAGGTTAGGCTGGAAAGTCCAGGCCAGAAACCTCATACTACAAAAGTAACATTTTGTTTATTAGCTTCCTTCTCAAGAATTGCCACTTTTCTTATACAGCTCAGGCTTGCCTGCTTAGGAAAGGTACCACCTGTAGTTGAATAATCACTCCTACATCAATTAACAACTGAGAAAGTGCCCCCCACCCCAAAGACATGTCCGTAGGCCAATCTGACAGAGCTAATCCTAACTCAGGGTCCCGATTCCCACGTGTGTCAAACTGGAAGCTAGGGCTATCCTATCACAACTCCTATCACAGGAGTTGATCAGGATATCCCAAACAGTAAGTGGGGGTCGGGGGAAACAAAATTAGTGTAATTTAAGTCATGGTAGTTTTTAGTAACATGGTTAAGGCTCAGATACTTAAAGTACAAAAAAATGTACTTTACATCAAAGTCTGGATTAATAATGAACAACATAAATATTTTTAGCACACTGAATGGCAGTGTCTCTTGAGCCTTTATTAACAGCTCTCACATCTTGGCTGAAAACTTTTAATAACAGGACATATCTTCTAAATGACTTGGGGCTGTACCACTGAAATACTGTGACTTCATTTCTACAACTTCATCTTGTCTTATATCTCCAGTGAAAGAAAAGTGAAATGTTAATACTGTCCCAGTCTCAGTTTTTTTGTCACTTATTACCAAGTCGGTTAGACTGCTGTAATAGTAATATAGATTTATAAACAACAGGAATTCGTTTCTCACCTTTCTGGAAGCTAGCAAGGTATAGTGGTTTGAATAAGAACGGCCCCCATAGGTCATATATTTCAGTTCATCACGGAGTGGAAGTATCTGAGAAGGATTAGGAGTTGATCTTGTAACCAGGGAGCACGTCACTGGGGTGAGCATTAGGTTTTAAAAGCCCATGCTAGATGCAGTTTGCTGTCTCATCCTGCTGCCTGTGGTTAACAGTGGAGCTCTCAGCTATTGCTCCAGCGCTATATGCATGCTGCCGTGCTCCCCACCACCATGATAATAATGGACTAAATCTCTGAAACTGTGAACAAGCTCCAACTTAAATGTTTTCTTACAGAAGAGTTGCTGTGGTCACAGCGTCTCTTCACAGCAATAGAACAGTAAGTGAGACACACGGCTAAGATCAAGGCACCTTTATATCTAGTAGGTACTGAGTGAGGATTTACTTCCTGGATCACAGCTAAAGGGCTCTTTCTCTTTTCCAACATGGCAGAAGGAAGGCTGCTCTTTTGGGGGCCTTCAAAAAAACATTAATCCCACTTGTCAGAGAAGGGCCTCAGATTTCCTCACATCCCCAAAGTACCTAACTTCCTAATACTGTCAACTTGGTTGACTCAGATCCAGCACCTAAACTTTCAGATGAAAAGAACAAAAAACCCTAAGCCCTGTCTTTTAGATGCACACTGCTCCTGAATAGAGAAAATCAAAATAAATTGTTCTACTCTTCACTTTTTCTCTGATGTCTTCCTAAGGCAAAGTGTGTCAAAATGTCAGAACCTTGAAGAGCTGCACCTTCCCAGTTTTCATAATCTATAATTGCTGATGGGATATTCACATATGGACTATCTTCCTAAGAATGATAAGATCCATTTGTAGCAGCTAATATTAGGTTTGGTTTTTTTCATTAAAGAATTTATTTTTTGTTTGGTGTTGCTTACCCTTTCATAAAACAGATGTTGTAATAAGTGCCCAGATATATATTTAAAAAAAAAAAGCACAGAATTTTAGTTTTCTAATTGAAACATAAAACACACATTACTAATGAGCAGTATGCTTTTCTTCCCTGCAAAAAAGCCAACTGCCAGGAATGGGTGGGGCAGGGAACCCTGTAGAATGTGATAATGACTGGAGAAGGAAGTCAGGGAAGCTTTGCTTCCTGGAGGTCATGATGTTTACAACTAATTCTTGAGGAATGAGAGAAGTCGGCCAACCCTTTACGCCTATAGTCTGTCTATAGGTCACCACTTTATGTGGGAGGGACATTTGAGTGTGCTGAGATTCTGGAAGGCCGCTGGCTCGTATCATTAGAGGCTATGTGTCTGTGCTGGAGTGCTTTTGAAGGCAAAGAGATCTGATGCTGTGTCAAATGAACAAAGACAAGGGAGCTGCAAAAACAGAGAGAGTAGATAGGACATTTGTGAACTGGGCTGGCAGGGAACTGCAGAAGAGCATGTGAAGGCAGAAGTTGCCCTCACATGGTGGGACCAGTTTGGTTTGTATGGGCGTCACAAAGGTAGTGTGGACCGATGGTGAGGGAGAAGCTGAGACGGACTGCTTACTTACGGTCTTGCTCCCCCACCTGGACTTCCCTCACAAAAATGCTAAGTTTTACTTTACTGTGTTGAGTTTTCAGATGTGGTGGGGAACATAAACAAGTGTGGAAGGTAAATGAAAAGGGCTGACTGGATGGGTTAAGGAGAGAGCCAGGGAAAAGTGGAGTCTAGACCCCAGATAATGGATGAGTTTGGGGAGAAGCACAGTGGACAGTTTTTACTGTCAGAAGAAGTCAGGTTAAAAACTGGAGGGGTGGCAGAGTATGTGGTGGGGGATGAAAGGCAGGCTTATTGTAGGAGTGGAGTATACAGCAAATCACGGTGAGTGGACAAGCGTTCTTCATCACTGTGACAAAATATCTCGGACAAACAACATTTAAAGAAAAAGATTTGATTTAGTTCTGTTTCGTGAGGTGCCGTGTGTGGTTACTTGGCTTCCTGAACTTAGACAGAACAACATGTAGCAAAGACTGTCCACTCCAGAAAAACACGAAGCAGGAAGCAGAGAAAAAGAAGGGACCAGGAACAGGATGCCTCCAGTGACATCTCCTCCAGGTAGGCCCCCAGTACTAAACTTCTCAGAGTTTCCCCAAAATAGCACTACGAGATGGGACATAGGCTATAACACACAAGCAGAAGAAGGATATTTCATTCTCAGACCATAAGAAGAAGTGAGAAAGAGAGAGAGAGGAGACTTTCTGCAGGAATTCCTTAGACCACAAACAATTTAGTTTACTAGCAGATACTATAGGGGCCAGTGAGATGGCTCAGCCGGTAAAGCCATTTGCTTCTGAAGCTGGACAATCTGACTCCCATCTCAAAGGCTCACATAAGAATAGGGGAGAACATAGTCCACAAAGTTGTCCTCTGACCTCTGCCTGGGAGCCATAGAAATGGGCAACACGCATGCACACACACACACACATACACACACAACCATATATACAAAAATAATAAATGAAAATGAAGTTTTTTTTAAAAAAGAAACTATAATGACAAGAAAGTTCTTTGTTCCCAGTAACTGCTACTGAGCTGGACTGTAACAAACACAGAGAAAGGATGTGGATGAGAACGCATCATCCCATTTCCAGACAATAGCCTTGATATGGGTTACATTCATATTGTTTGGAGCCCCAGTTTCTTTATCACTAGAGATACTGAGCAAATTACTTACCTACAAATATTTTCTTTTAAAGAGGAGATAATAATCTATCATTATCCTGATCATACTTCAAGAGCTCATGATCACAATTTTGAAATATAATGTGTGTAAAATATCTAGCCCATACTTTTAGGTATGGTTTAGTGAATACCTATCAGTGTTGTACTTACTAGTACTGATATTAGCAACTGAAATGGTCTTTACTTCAAGTGATCTACCAAACCAAAAGACGCATGGCAGAGTTTCCCAGCTTGGGGATTTTCCATAAACCATGTACCAGTGTTACAGCTTTTGCTGTGAAATCTGCTTGTTTTTACATTGCTTATGATTTCAAAACCAATTTGAGTCCACAGACCTAGCTTCTCCCCAAAGGCATGTTAAGAACGGATCCTGAATGTATCATTTGCAGAACAGCCAAGATAAAACAGCAGTTGCCTTTCAAGATAAAAATACCATTTTCCACATTGGAAAAAAAAAAACCATGAGAACAAATAACTTATATAAAGATATTTTAGTAATGTTTTATTTTCATGCCATTTCTCCAGTTAAATGGCCAGCCCAGGATCCAGGAGTAGGCAGACCATGATAACCCACCTTCTACTGTCCACATTTCTGTTTGGCTCCTTCCCCTTCAATGATGGTGTTTGTGATTTGCTTCGACTAGTAGAGCATGACAGATGTGGCAGGGTGCCACCCCTATGACCATATTACGTGGCATGGCATTCACCCTGCTATCAGACTCTATCTTGCTACCATAAGGAACTATCTTGTAGAAGAAAGTATGTGTCCTCTAGGAATTGCAGGTAGAGAATCCAGGGCTTTCAGTCCTGTGTCAATGGGAGCATCCATTCTTCCAAAAACCTGAGAGAGTTTTCAAGTGGATTTTTATCCTGCCCAAAGCCCAGCTAAGTTTACAACCCAGTTGTTCCTTCCTCGCAGCCTTATGGCACCTGGGTGAAGGACTCAGCTACAAAAATACCCAGACTCTTGATCACAGAAACTGAAACAAATGTGTGTTGTTTAAGCCACAAGTTTTTGGATGATCTGTTACACAGTTACAGATAACTAAAACAGATTCTGAGTAGTTGCCTCAGACTGGGAAGATGTTTTGGGCATTTTCTAACATCCAGAGGAACTATGAACTATATCAGCAGTGACAGATGATGTGGGAGAGCAGATGAAATATTGCTTTGCCTGGTTTGGCAGACGTGCATCCATAGGCACTAGAAAGCAGCTGTTTCTGGCACCTGTGATGACATAAGGTACATGCAGTGGCACAGGAATCTGAACTTATTCCTGAAAATAACTTGTAGGCCAAAACAAAATACAAAATAAGAACAGTGGCAAAGCTTGTGAAATACATTGACTCCTCCAACATTTCTGCTCAGGCAATGCAGCATCAATTCCCCAAGCATTTAGAATCATTATTTTCCTATTGATTCTAATGCCACTGTTGGACTACACTCCTAGAAAAGGTCCCTTTATTTCCATATCCAGAAGTGGTATGAGACAGGCCTGGTTAATCAGAGCATCACAGTTCCCCCACTTTATATATCACTAATATGTGCCACAGAATTCAAGTCCAATTAAGCAATCAAACCAGGTGGTACAGATTCTAAAATTAGTATTGTTAAATTTCCAGAAAGTGAGGATATTTTTCTACACCAAATTGTAACCTAATGGGATATTTTTTTAAAAAATGGGTGGTATTTAGCACCATTATGCAGCTTGAGAATGGAACCACCCCAGAAGGAAAGAGCCTATATCCCAAAGAAAAGTTGAACTTCTGGCTAAAAGTCCCATGAAACCAACTTTCACCAAGACTGATCAATTATTTGAGCTCACCCCATTATTGTTTTTCCTTACAAGAAACTGAGAAGTTCCTCATGTGATTTGAGATCCATTCAGATGGCTAAATGGTACTGTTCCTGAGGCAAAAGCCCTTGCGTCTTTTATGGTTGAGTCAACTTTACAAAGAAAAGCAGAAGGATAAGAAACTGGCTCACGTGCAAACTGTTTCAGCCAGACTCACATGAGAGTCAGCTCTCATTATAGGCTTTCATAGCAGAGGACAGCTGGCCATCTTCCTGAACATAGGTTTAGTCACGGCTCCTTTCTGCAGGATCAAAACAGGCTGGCAGTGAGGTAGTCCCAGAAAAGGCTGATGTTCTCCTTTTGATTTTGAAACATGCTATGATACAGAGATGATGAGCACAGCACTGGAAGTTTCCACTTCAAAATGAATTCTTTTCCTCCAATAAAATATTTCTGAAATGATAGAAAAGTTCTCCAAATGTTTGAACAAAAATGTCTCCTGGGATAATCTCACACCCAATGTGCCTAAGTAAAAATTTAGGAGACACTGGGAAATATCAAAGATGGTAGAAATGTCTGAGCAACAACTGGGCAGGTACAGTTATGAGCACTACCTGATAAGGGGTAGAGGCACACGGAGGAGCAACCCACCAAGAATACTCACTACATCCCATGCTAGGTCCATTTATTTTTTTCCTATTATACAGAATAGTATTCTTTTCTCAAGTATCCATAAGACACTTTTTCTCCATTGCTTAAATCTCCACTTAGATGCTGCCTAAAAGGTCACACTTTTAAATAGAAGACAAGCCTATACAATAGAAAATTTACCCACACTTTGTACCTCCTTGTTCTTCTCCAGAGCAGGGTATTAGCAGGCACACTATAGTTAGTTAGCTAGTCATGAGAAGATATGGAGAAAGCCTAGCTATATAGTCCAGCACCTATCTCTATAAAGTCTCCGTAAACTTGAAGACTCTAGTGTTTGCACAGCTAATATGGACTATTTTTATCTCAAGATAACACTTTCACTGTACTAGTGGTCAAGAGACTATTCAATAATAAAACTTAACACGGAGAAATGCTTTCATAAATAGTAAAAACTGAACTGGCTGAAAGAATAACACAAAAGCAGACAAAGAATTGTAACCATAGGAAGCGGTTTCTACCTCTTTCTGGACTGAAGACCCACAGGGAAGCAGCTGAAGCCATGGGAAGCCAGCAGCTCAGAGGTGAGGCGAGACCCCATACACACACACACACACACACATACACACACACACATACACACATACACACATATATATACACACATACATATATATATACACACATACATACATACACACACATATATACAAAGCAGGGATATCTGAGCAGTGTCACCTGCTGCTAGCAGGCCAGGAATGGGCTGCCATTGTCTATGGTGTGGAAACTAGATGGCTGGCCCCATTACCTCTAAGAGGGTTTCAGCAAGGCAGTGATGTAGGGGGATTGTGTTGTTTCCTGGTAAATAATTGTCCCACCCACTGGTTTAATAATAAGTGCTGATTGGCCAAAGGCAGGCAGGAAGTGTGGGTAGGGCTACCAGACTAAGAAAACTCTGAGAACAGGAAGCAGCAGCAGAATGCCAGAGAGAACACCAGAGAGAAGCCAGAAGAAGCAGAGGACAACTATGCTGCTCTAAAGAAAAGGTAACCAGCTGCATGGCTGAACAAGAGATGGGTTAGATGACGGGTAGAGAGCTAGCAAGTGATATGCCTGGGCCTGAGGCTGATCAGCCTAAAACTATTGAAAGCATCTGTGTGTCTCTGTCTCTGCGTGTCCGGGGGTCTGTGGGTCCTAAACCTTGAGGTTAGGCCCAAAAGTCCGGGCCAGAAACCTCACACTACACAGTGATAACTGCTCAACAACAGGGCTGTACTGGGCACCAAGGATAGGAGAGGTGAGTAAAACAGCAAAGTCCCTTTCCCTCCCCCCTCCACCTCTCAATATTTAATATTCTTCTTAGCACAAGATAGGGGAATGCTCCTTCAGAAAGAATTACAACTTTGGGGATTCTGATCCTCACCATCAAAGCAGAGGAATGAATGTGAGCTGAGACAACCATCTAGAAACCAATACCAATCTTACTGCTTGTTTCCAATTTTATTTTCTTAGGAGAAAAAAACCAAGTAACAAATAAAATAGCACAATGGTTGACTCACCTATATGAGCCATAAATTCATCACTGTAGCAAATGCATACAATAATCAGGTTGGAAAGAGAGAAGGTAACTCGGATCATGGGTGTGGAGGTTTCAGGACAGTCAGTTGGCTGCAGAAGGGAAGCTTATGGTGGCAGAGAGGACATGGTAAAGCAAGCAACTTACTTAAGGGCAAATGCAAAACCATAAAGGGGATGGGTCCCACCTTCAAGGGCACACCATGAGGATAGTCCACCTTTTTAAAGACAACACCACCTTACAGTAATCAAGCTAGGGACCTTAACACATGGAACTTCACCAGCATCTTGGGTCTAAACTGTAGGAGCCTCTGAGGCATTATCAACAGTCTACTCTTACAAACTCAGTAGATTTTAATCTTAGAACCACAGATGAATTTTAGAAGGTCCATATACCCAAAAATTTCACACACATTTTTAAAGTATATTATATATACTATATATTTTTGCAGATAAGTAAATTCATAGCTTTCTTTTTATTTTACTTTCTAAATTAGAATACATCTTTCCCCTCCCTTTCCTGCCTCCAAACTCTCCCATACATATACCTCTCCCTTCTTTCTTTCAAATTCATGTCCTCTTTTTTCACTCATTGCTATTGCATGCATATATGTATAGCTGTATTTATATATACCCCTATGTATAACCTGCTCAGTCTATATAATGTTAGATGTATGTATATTTTCAGGGTTGACCATTTGACATTGGACAACCAAAGGTGTACTCTTCCCTGGGGAAGACCACCTATCATGCTTTCAGATTTTCTAGGTTGTCTGTAATTCTGTACGTAAGGTTGAAGCTTTATGGGATGTCCATGTTTAGCTCACATTTGGACAGTCACAGTGAGATCATTTTACATTTCAAACGAGCCTATACACTACTTCATGTTCTCAATGACTTATTTATTATTTAAACACACTGTGGAAAACTACACAATTTCTAAAAGTTAGATTCTTTAAGTGTCTAAAGTACTCTATTGATTACAACTCTCTTGGCTGCAGGGGAAGGAACCAATTTGAACCATCCAAGGAAAAAGCAAGAGGCAACAGCAATTTATTCAAAGAACCTAAACTGGGGAAGAGATGTCTTAATTTAGGAAATAATTGAACTGGGATTGTGTCTCCATAAAAATGAAGTCCAGTGTACATGTTCACAGAGATATTCATGTTAGCAAACTATTAGCAACCCCAGAAAAGCATGAAGACTGGCTTGATGAGCAGTTGTCTAACACTACAAAACTAGGAAGTGTCAACCCATCTACATACACCCATATAACTCAAAACATACATTGAATGGGAAGATAAAGCAAGTTACAGGGTATATTCAATAATATCTCTTTGTATAAACTTTGGAAATGTGCAAGAGTATGTTTTTCCAGGTGTGGTGACATACTTGCAATCCCAGCACTAAAAAAACAGGATGCCTGAGGTTCATTAGGCAGCCAGCCTGATCTCCTTGGAAAGCTCAGGCCAGTGAGAAACTATGTCTCAGAAGAAGTAGGTGGTATTCCTGAGGATGACACTGAGGTTGTCCTCTGCTCTCCATGTATACACATTCACACAAACATCCCCAAGGGCATGTATACTTTATAGATACATATGCTTGCTAGAAAAAGAATAAAAACACAGTTGGAATAATAATTTCCAAATCTATATGTGTTCCACCCCTAGTGAGTAGAGAAAAGCAAAAAAGCAGAAAGGACCTCTCAGGGGAGTTTATTTCCATCTGGCCTAGATGGCTTCTTTATAATAAATTTGAATTAAATATAGCAAAATGCTAAGACATGGCCAAGTTATGTGACAGATTTGTGATATTCCTCTATATTTTTCTGTGCTTTTGAAATGTTTTACAAGTTGATTTAAAAGCTAAGAAATATAAAGGGCACTCAGAGCTCCATTAGTAGGAACCCAGATTTCCCCTCATGATCATAGGTAGAAGCCCCAGAAAGGGACAGCTTAAATCACAAGAGTCTCAGGAGTGGATCTGAAGGGTCTCGGTGGGGGCCAGAGGGGACTGTGATGGAAGACAGTGACAGAGGGGAAGAAGACTGTGCGTGTCTAGCCATGGTGTTGAAAAACTAAACACACACAGCAAGCCAGAGTCTCCCTCAGCATGAAGACATACTGAGAAGACATTTCTGGAAGCTTGTAGATCTTGCCTGGCCCAGTGTTCCCTCCTTTTGAATGGCTAACTAAAAATAAGGGCTTCCCCTGGATACATTACAAAGGCATAAAAACTTCTCAACAGTTTTCATTAACTTCACCACTGCAGAAGAATTTGTGATCCCTTGGGATCTGATAAAATAGAAACTTATTTCAGTTGTAACTTGCCTTAAATTCTTCTAATCCATTCCTAATAACAGTGAGCATGGAAAGATGGGGGAGGAGCTTTATTATATCACTTAGATCTACCCTTCCATTTTCTCAGCATCCTATCATTGTAACAAACAGAAATCAAGGTGGAAAATGTAAAAAAAAAATAATAATACTTTGATTCTTGCCACAAACTAGACCTTAATATTTCTTATATTTTCAGCTGTGAGCCTAGCCTTTAATGGCTGGTTGATCTCTCCAGCCCCAAATTTCTATCCATTTAAAATTTTGTTACATCCCTGACATTTCCTTAAAAAAAAAAACAAAACAAAACAAAAAACAAAAACAAACAAACAAACAAAAAAAACCATGAAACTCCAGGAAGGTAACAGAAACAGGAGAAACTCCCTTGTCTTTAGTGCCAAGATCTGAATGGTGCATGCCAGCTCCTTGAATATCACTAGTGGTTAGCTAATCTAAAATGTGTAGAATAAAATATCCCAGGATATTGAGTTCATAAAGCTTCCAGAAGATAAATTCTCAAAGTTTACCTGGCTGGTACTGGATAACAAAGACACTGCTGGCAAATGCTGGGAAACCAGGACTAATAAATGAAGATAAATTTAATGTGGGGTAGGCTTGCTTTCGGGATCACACTGGTGCAGTGGTCTGCAAAGTTCCAGCTTTGCAAAGAAAGGAAGAAAGGGTAGAGTGTGACAGCTCTCATGTAGTTACACACTACAGAAAATATGAAGCCTGGCTAAGCTGAACTGGCTGCATTGTAAAATCTGACACAGTTCTAACTGCTACCAACAGTCGCAAGGCCTTCCATCCATGATGGCTGACATTAGCCACAAACTAAGAATGTGGTGGGATTTTTTTTTCTTCCACTTTACCTTACCATAGTACAGAAACCTAGCTAGAAAGTCAAACTATGTCACCATGCTCACAAAGCCTGCTGTTCTGTCTTTTAATAAATTCCATCTCACCAAAAATTGTTTCCAAAGTTCTATATGGCGGTGGACTTGAAACACATTAATTCCATTAGCAGGGCATTTCAGGAAATAGCAAGCATATTTCTTGGAAACAAATATATGTGGTTTAAAAAGAAAACACACACACACACACACACACACACACAAAATCTCAAATGAAAAGCTGGAAACAAAGATGATTTTCAAACATGATTAGAACTCCTTCCTAAGATACATCAAGGGTGTCACAGCTGCCTTTCTGATGGGAAGTCGGTGTTTGGATCTGGGTCTTTAAACCAAAAAGCCTATCTTGGGATGTCACTGTAAGTACTCTCTCTGCCTCTTAATCATCGGCAACTGCTAAATGAAGCGTGTCTATTTTCTCTGTTACATTTACTACTGGCAGCCAGGTCCTCAGTAAGTGCCCAGAAATGTTTCCATGGTTACAAAAAGCATTCAGCATCCCTCTTGTTTTGGGCCAATTTAGCTTAAAATCTATTGTGCAGAAAAATATGGCACATTAAGGAACATAAAATCAAGATACGACATTATGAAAAGAACTCAAGATTAAATGGGAAAAGCAAGCTTGATAAGGCTTTTCAAAAAGTGCACATAAATCTAAGATTAGGATGCTGATTTTCCTCGCCTCTCTCCAGACAGCTCTCTTCAGCAGAATGGCTTACATTACCCCTGGGTAATAAGAGGGGGAGGGATGAGTACAGGAAGCTTCTTTAAGATATTAACTCATAGCTAAAATAAATATATACACCTTTTAAACCTACAGGTATTTTAACATCTGTATGGCTGAGAGTCTGGTCACACATCCTGGAGGTGCTCGGTGTTTATTCTGAGAAACAAGAACATTTGCTCAATGGCTAAAAGGCAAAGAGTCCTTTCACCTCAGAGAATGGGAGAATGGTGGAGAATCCCCAGAGGAAACTTTGTAATATTCCTCCATCTACAGCCATGAGTAATCTGAACTAACAAGACTGTTTCACTCAAAGGCCTCACTACAAACCAATCTCCCTCCCTCAATATCAAAAAGCCAGAGCTTTGAACACAAGTTTTGGATTCGTGAGAATAGATTCGACAAATGGTACAGCCTTGGAGGAAGCTAAAAGAAGAGCCTATGGCTTGTCTCCTTTGCACCTGTCAGCTTCCCACTGTGCTTTGTGATTGGTGGAGTGTTCTATGCACATGAGATTAAGAGAGGCCACCTATCTTTACAGATGCCCATCCACTGCCTCCACATGCATGATTCCCTCTATTGCCTCCTACGGCTCTTTACTCCCTATGAAATGAGAAGGGGTGAATGAGATTCAAAGTCAGAATGATAAGGCTGGATTTGAAGGCTTCCCTTTCCAGGAAGGAAGAAACCTAGTTTTCCCCATTCTGTCTCCCAAGCAGATTTGGCACCTGCAGACACCAAGCACAAAAGAACGAGAAGGAGGAAGGAGATGGATCCTCTCTCCCTCCCTCTCTCCCTCCCCCCTCCCCCCCCCCCTCTCTCTCTCTCTCTCTCTCTCTCTCTCTCTCTCTCTCTCTCTCTCTCTCGGTAAATCTTCTTCCCTTTCTTTTGCCCTTGGTGCCTAGAGATGCTGACTCTCATCCAGTTCTGAGCATCACACCCTCAGATGTTTAGGACCTGGACTTCTACCTCTACTAGGAAAAATGTCCCCCACCCCACCTCCAAAGCTATCCCAAATACTTTCTTTACGCAATGCCTTCTTGGTGGATCAATGACAGCACACTGGCAGCCACCTATTATCACATGTTTCATGCTGACTTACATGATTCCTTCATTATTTTACTGTATAGTCCCCTAGCATATACTGCTCCCTCCAACTTAGTTTCAGAACTGACAAGAGAGTTATTCTAAAACAGAGCTCTCTGGTGTGACCCTTATGACCTTTTTGTAACGCTCAGCTGCTTAAAAGATAAAGACCAAACTCTCAGCACAGAAAACACAAGGACCTGGGCTCTGGTCCCATGATCCAGGGATGTCAGCCTGTCTACATGCTAGTATTCGTGGATGCTTGTGATTTCCTCTCTCTGGCGTGTCTTTCTCCCTCCATCCATCTATTCAGTTTGGAGTCATGCTCTCAGTTCAAAAGCCTGGGTCATCTGCTATGCAGATCTTTATCTGGTCACCTCTGAGAAGATGATCTCAGAGGTTATCATATGTGTGACCGTAACTCTTCACAAACACGTTAGCAGGACAAGCTAGATGTGTCTCCCATGAATTTCAGAACTCTTCAGTGTGGCACCAGCTTCTCATTCTCATGCATCCCTTCATCTAAAAGCCTTACTCAATTGAATAAGAAGGTCCACTTCAATCTCAGGGCACGGTGTTCCATCTATCAGCTTGTAGTGCAAGCTTCTGTTTAAGAAGTGGGGCATTAGAAATAATGTGTCTCCCTTTAGATAATAATATAAACCCAGATCTCTGTGAAATGATACCTTTGATTAGACTAACAAGAAAGAGGAGGCCATAAAGTAATCAACTAATCTGATAGTTAAGAGGAGATAAATTTATCACCAGTCCTTCCTGACATGGAGGATGCTGGATCAGTTAGTGAGGGGAATTAAACTCAGATTTCCAGGTAATTTCTGAAGATCAGGTGTAGACTAGAAAAAGAGGTAATCCATAGGAGTGACTGGCACATTGTTGGGCTCAGTATCACCCTTCCCAGAGCAGCTTTTCTCCATCTCCACTCGGTCTATTGTGCTGCTGTGTGGTTGCTGGTGTGATCCGCCAGTTCCGGGGCTGATCCAGTCTCAGGCAGGCTCGGGGTTCCGGTGAGTAGGACTCAGGGCTTTCTGCCTTGTCTTGGCTGACTTCCAGCCACAGGGAATCCCTTCCACAGTCCCACCCCACACCTTCCTGGCCTTCCCTGGAAGTGTAATCTGTTCTATTTATTGACCTTCATGTGTCTCTCTGTGGTCTAAGAACACCAAGGGTGCTTCTCCTAGAAGGACAGTGGGCTTCTACAGACTTGTATGCACACTAACTTTTCTGGCACAGCTTTCCCCTGCTCCATGACTGAATACTGGCAGTCTCCTTCTCCACCCCTGCTATGTCCCCAATCTTTCTTGTGGGAATCTATTGCAATAATATTCACTTGCAATATATCAGAAAAAGGATTAACATATACTGAGGGGTATATTACACTCATGATACAAACTGAACCTTAAGCTGATTCTTGGAGAGAAGGACTGTCCAATACTGCTCCCCAAAATGCAGGAACAACAGAGGGGGAAGAGATCCAGACTGGTCATGGGACCAGTTTTCACAAAACTCTCTAGCAACCAGTATCCCCACTCCTTATCTAAAGGCACAAACTAAGGATTTAAGGTCTACACTGCACCAGGACTGCAAAATAAAAATGAGAACCCACTTGAGTTCTGACTCTGAAACACAGCGAGGGCCCAACACTGGAAAGACAGACCTATCTGTTTTCCTTCCCCACATACCATGTTTTATCTTTAGTTATAAATTGAAAAAAAATTTTTTTAATGCTCTATCTACTAAAAGACAAAATAATCAAGATCTCTAGCTCAAATATTACTTGATTACAATAGTTGGACTAAGAAATGGGCAATTCGAAGTATGAATAAGATGCTTACAACTCTTGCTTCAAAGAGGAAAAGAATGCATGTATTGTCAGGGCACTTCAGTTGAAAATTTAAAGTTATTTTTAAAAATACAACTTGTGGAGGACTTGGAAGTATTAGCAAATTTGGAAAAAAGATGAGCCAACCAGTGAACGCAAGCCAAACCAAAACATAGAGGTGAAAAGAGGGATATACAGAGAACCTCCGAGAGCTGCTGGAACACCAGGAGGAAGAGGAGGAGAGAATGGACTAGAAGAGGTACCAGAGGCAATGACAGACAGACAGTTCTGCAGAAGAATGTCTTCCATCTACATTAATAGGCTCAAGTTTAGATCCCACCGACAAAAGTAAATATTGCAAGCTATGTGTGCATGTGTGCACTCACGCATGCACACAGACTCTGGAAACAAGCTGCCGAAAACCAATGATATATTTTTATTTGGGTTTTGAATTTGTTTTAAGAAAGAGAAAGAACATGAAGTGATGAGGGGGATCCTGGTGAGTCTACGCCAAGATCTCATTCCTTAAGGAAATGAATAAGGTCAATATGTTGGATAAAACTCTCAAGGACTAAATAAAACTTCTTTTAAAATATTCTGCAATGGAAAAGGGACAGAAGAATGTTTAGAGAAATACAGAGGATCACAGCATAGTTGTACTTGGGCAGACTATAAAGAGTTGTGAAAGGATTCTACCAAATATACCTAAAACATTTTTTAAATAAATAGTACTTTCAAAAAAAGCTAAGCTCATTCATTTGCATCATATCTGTGCCATGGGAAATGTTTAAGTGAATGTTGCTTCAAATTGAGTGAATGACAAAAATCACATTTTTTTTTCAAAGAAAAAATGGAGAGAGTTAAGCATGCTTCAAGTGGCAGAAATAAGGTAAATGTAAAATTATTTTTCTATTCTAACCGTCATGAGAGATAAATAGTGGTCTAAAGCTGCACAGAATCAACATATTGTGTTTGTTTCATGAGGAAAAGTCAAATACATAGACATTAATAAAGCAAAGGAGATAGAAGAAAACTGACCACGCCTGCAGTAGCACTGCAGGTACACTGCCCATGCAGTACATGGAGCTATCTCACAGTAGGCTGAAATTAGGGGAAATTGTGCATTTAAATCCCAGAATGACCTTATGTTTTTTAAGTAAATTCAGGATTGATACGGAGTAGGATTATAAAAAGTTCCTTCAAAAGAAAACTGTTTAAAAAGACTGGAAGGTGTAAAGATTAGATAAGAAGAATTCAATGTAGCAAATTTTAATTCAACAGTATCAGTAACTACATTGATGACAAGTAATGGATTACAAACATATTTGCTAAAGTGAAAGATTTTCAAACTGGGTTAAAATGGCTTAAGTTTATGCTGTGAGGACCTCACAATAAATACAGATTTGTAGTATGAAGTTTCTGGCCCAGACTTTCGGGCCTAGCCTCAAGGCTTAGACCTGCAGAGACACACAGATGCTTACATTAATTTTAGGCTGATCAGCCGAAGGCCCAGGCATATAACTTGCTAATTCTTTACCCTTAAACTAACCCATGATTCTTATCCTGTTCAGCCAGAGGGCTCGGTACCTTTTCTCAGAGCAGCATAGTTGTCCTCTGCATCTTCTGGCTAGTCTTGCAACTCTGGAGTCTCTGTGGCATTGCTGCTCTGTTCTTCTTGTTCCCAGAGTCTTCTTAGTGTAGTAGCCCCGCCCACACTTCCTGTCTGCTTTTGGCCAATCTGCGCTTTTTATTAAACTCATAGGCAGGACAATTATTTACAATGTAACATCATAAATCCACTACATAGATTAAAGAATTTAAAAAGACTGTATTGGCCTGGAAAGGTGTATCTGTAGTTAAGAATGATTGTTCTTCTCCAGAGAACCCAAGTTTGGTTTCTGGCATTCTCATTGAGGTTTATAACAGAACAGCAATCTAGAACCCTAGCTTTAAGAAGTCCAGTGCCCTCTATTCAGGCCTCCATGGGCACCCTACACACCCTACACACATACACAGAAAAAGGAGGGAATTTACAAAATAAAAAGGAATATGTAGTGCCACATTAAACTTTAAAACATAAAAAAGTGGAGTGGTCATATTAATAGCAAAGCAGAGGCTAAGATAAGAGATAAAAAATGACATAGTACAAGATAATGAAGACCACTCTGAAAGACACATTTCTAAAATGTGTTTGTGCCAACAACAGAGCTTCAGGTTACATTAGCAAAGAACCGACAGAAATGAAAACGAGAAATCTCCAAATCAACAATTTGAGCTACAATCTCCCATACCTCTCTTTCAGTAATCAATAGATCAAAATCAGTATCCTCACCTCATGGAAATCAATAGATCAAACAAGGATTTAAAAACGTGACAAAGTACCTCAGACCATTTATCTCAATTATATGTCCTATGGTTGTATTCATGCATTATACTCTGAGCACATAGAATACTGCCTTTTCAAATGCACACAGACAGTGAAGAAGTTAACACACACTCAGGTTAACAGAACAAATCTAAAATGTTTTTCCCCAGAGCAAGCCAGGGCTTTCTACCACTGAACCAAGGCCCCAACCACAAATGCTAATTATTTTTAACTTAAATAATACAAAATAAAAACTCAGGCCATTGTAAGATTAAACTAGAAATCAACCACAGACCTGGAGTCTCCATGCTTGCATTCTAATCTATATGGTTTTAAATAGCCACCATATGAAAAAGTAAGCAAAGGCATGTGCATTATATACTGTTTTAATTCATAACGAAACCAGAAACAATACATTGGTGTTTCTTGAATGCAGATAATGGATTGCTTAGAGAGGAATTTGTATCTTAGGTTTCATTAAAAATAAAAAAGTATAACCAAAGAAAGAATAAAGTAATAGGCATAAACAGAAACCAGTAAAACTAAGAACCAAAAATAGAAGAAAAAAATGAAAAGTAGTTTCTTGCAGAAAATATATACAAACTGATAGACAATGTTCTTTGCAGGCAGACCAAATCAAACATATTTTTAAATGTCACTTTAAAACCTAAAAATATTAAATAATAAAGAAATAGCATAACAAAAATTAATATAGATAAGAATTCCTTGAAAAACACAAAATGGCAAAAATTGCTTAAGAAAATAAAATAAAGATAATCTAATATCTATTAATTGAAATCTTATTCTAAAACCTTTCCAACATAAAAATTCTGGGCCCAAAATACCTTAATTAGAGGCCCATGAGATGGCTCAGTAGCTAAAGGTACTTGCCACCAAACATGACAATCTAAGTTATAACCCTGGGATCCACACAGGGAAGGAGAAAATGGATTTCCCCAAGTTCTTCCACATGTATGCTCTCTCCCTCACCCTCCTTCTCTCTGCCTCTCTGTCTCTACATTTGCATGTCTTTATCTCTGTCTGTCTCTATCTTTCTATGTGTTTCTCTCTGTCTCCCTGTTTCTCTCTCTCTCCCCCTCTCTCTCTCACACACACAAACATACACACATAAATAAAGCCCTTAGTAAAAATATATTGAATGCTAATAAATAATAAATCTACACATATTTTCTAGACTATAAGGACAAACACTTCTCAGTTCATTTTATGAAATGAACATCAGATACTAAAATTGAATAGAAACATATCAAGAGTGCCTATTGAAATAACTACACAATTCATTGAATGCAGAGAAGTCGAGCGGGTGCCTACATAGAGCCTTCACCCCTACAAACTAATGTTCATGGTCCTGGAAGATACTCTGCATGGTACCAAAAGTGAAAGAAACACCATCCCAGCTACAAACCATTTGATCTGTGAGAATTACCTGTCTAGAATACACTGGTGAAATAATGGCACAAAGCTTATGGGAGTAACCAACCAATATCTGATTTGATTTAAGGTCCATTCCATGAAATGGAATACATACCCAGTGCTATTTGGGTAGCCAAGAACCTGAGGCTAGATAGGCCAGGGACATAGGGGAAATCTAAATACTACTGTTCTGCTAAAGAAGCATAACAATAAAATTACTCCTTTGGCATTCTCCTATATTTATAGAGCAGTTCTTTGTGTGGTCATCATCAGAGATCCTTTCTCCTGCAGATGGGAACAAACACAGGGACCCACTACTTTTAGATATCATGCATAGAGTAAGAGACCTTGGAATACTCAGCCCTAAAAGGGGTGCCCCATCAAATCCCTCCCCTCAGGGAACTCTGCAGAAGAGGCAGCAGAGAGACTGTAAAACCCAGAGGATATGGAAGACACAGAGAATCAAGGTCTTCTAGGCCAGGAGGACTGGAGCACATGTGAACTTATACATATAGGGGAATTGTGTTGTTCCATTGTAAATAATTGTCCCCGCCTATGAGTTTAATAAAAAACACTGATTGGCCAAAGGCAGACAGGAAATGTGGGCAAGGCTACCAGACTAGGAGAACTCTGGGAACTGGAAGAACAGAGCAGAATGCCAGAGAGAAGCCAGAAGAAGCAGAGGCCAACCATGCTCCTGTGAGAAAAGGTACCGAGCCCCATGGCTAAACAGGTTAAGAGTCATGAGTCAGATTAAGGGTGAAGAGTTAGCAAGTTATATGTCTGGGCCTTAGGCCAATCAATCTAAAACTATTGAAAGCATCTGTGTGTCTCTATGGGTCTGTGGGCCTAAACCTTGAGGTTAGGCTCGAAAGTCCGGGCCAGAAACCTCCTACTACATATAGACACTGTGCCAGCATGTGCAAGGCCAGCATGGGTCTCTACCAGATATACTAGAGCTGAAAGAAGACACACACGCACCCCATTTCTAACCCAGAAGCTATCTATCTCCGATTGGTAGCTAGTTATAAATGAATAATTAGTTTGCTCCTAGGGAGTCTCACTGGAGAAACAAACTATTCTTAAGTTAGGTCCCACACCCAGCAGCAGATGGTCAACAGAAAACAAAATCAACAGCATCTTGGGAGGTTTTTTATCTCATAATGTTCTATCGAGGCAAGTCTTTTTGGTTTTGCTTTGTTTCATTTTATTTTTCTATCTTAAAGGTGTTTTACATGTATATTATAAGTTCCAGTTTGGGGTTTTTAGGTGATTCCCAAGTGTGCATCTCTACACGTTATTCTGTCTTGGGAGGAGGAGAGACTCTTTTATTTGTTTTTTCATATTCTGATTTGTTTTTATCTATCATATTTTATTATCATTCCTTGGATACCTGTCTGTTTTCTAAGGAGAAATAAAAAGGGTGGGGATCCAGCTGGGAAAGGAGGTGAGGAGGAACTGGGAGACATGGGGGAGAGGGCCATAAGTAGAGTATATTGTATGAAAAAAATCTATTTTCAATAATTTTTTTTTTAAAAAATGAGGTGCTGATTTAAAGTTGTCACAGTAGATCTCCAGCTTAGCTAGAGGAAATGCCATAGATCAGACACCTTTCATAGTAATAGCTAAAAGCCTCTTCAGAATGCCTGGCCACAATGGTTCTCTGTGTGCATTTCTGGGCTTCCATTGCAGTTGTAAGACATCCCAGACAGCTCCAGCCCTCCCTGGGCCTCAGAGTTTGCTAACCTGGTAATGTCACTATCTCTCATGTTCTCAACCATTGTCCTCTACCATGAATTTCCTGGCAAAAGGGGCCTTCTCAGACCCCTGAAGGCAGCTCCTGCCATACAGCCCCAAAGAACATTTAAGTCTCTGTACATGGTTACCCTGTGCCTTTATACACCTACGTATATGTCTGATTCTCATTTTAACTGCAAACCCATAGGGCAAAGAGTATATTTTCAGTTTTCCTTTAATTTTTGCAAGAACCTTGAAATGACAATTCATCACCTTGGTTTTTAAAGAGGTATTTGTTAAATTATTTAGAGTTGAATAAAAAAATAATACCATCCTTCATAATAAAGTATAAAATTGAAAAAGAAAATGTGTGCTTGTCAATTATGTTCAAGGCTCTAGGTTTCATCCACAGCATCACAAAAGATGAGCAAACATAAAAATCCCTGATGACAATTCATGAAAATATCCTCAGCAAAACACTGGCCAGTCAAACACATCAATGTTTGAAAATAATAAGCATGACCAGAAGGAATTTTTTTTTTTTTTTTTGCTACATCAAACTAGTTCAACATCTCAAAGTCAATCAGTGCAACTCACTGCAACACAGAAAACACAAAAGCTCATGTGGATATTTTAGTTTGGCCAGAAACTGTTTAACCAAATTCAATATTCTCTTTTGACAAAATAAATAAAAATCCACCTAGTACAGTCAGAAATGTCTTTAACCTGCATCTAGCCATGAAGTAGTCATGAAAGCTGTATGCTAAGTTAGGGAATAAGGTGAAAAAATACAGGCCCACCACTCTGGTTTAACATGATAACAGAGAGACTATCCAGTATAACCAGACAAGAACAAGAATGAATGAGTTTGATTCTTAGAAGGAAATAAAACTAGGGACAAGTGAACCATCCCTCAGTGGGCAAGCCAATTAACAAACTAGTGAATGCATCCAGTGAGGCAGGATCCAGCAACAGAAAGAGCCAACTAGATGCTCAAATCTCACAACACTAAGAGTAATAGAGCCAGAAAAATGTATCAAGTCATGTTTGCCATGATCTGGAGGTAAGGGATTGTCTGCAGAGAGCTGTGCAGGGATTCTTTGCAATGTTAGGCTTGCTCTGTACTTTACTTGTGGCTATAAGATACTTAAAACAGTAGATTAAAGTAAATTCCATCTTACATAAATCATATTTTAATAGGGAGTAACAAACTCTAAGACCAGACCTAAATACTGCTTCTTCCCAAATGTAGAACTTAGGTTATGTTCTGTAACTATGAAAAGAAAAATAAGAGACTGCATCATCTCAGAGGGATTAGTTCATCTTCTGCCTCAGCCTGGCTCACAGCTAACAACGGGGAGTCACACCATGGCCTCTATCATCAGACTTGAAGGTTGGGTTTAATTAATGTCTGCATTCAGACTTTACAGTTATGAAAATTAACCAAAAAAATCACTGTTCAGTATCTATTAAGACAAATTTGCATTAATTTTAAATACAGTTCAAATTTGTCAAGAATTTTCTAAAATCAGATTACAGTTTCAACTCAAATCTAAAACTCTATCAGATATTTTACAAATAATTTTAAGAGACTCAAAACTGTGGCCATGTATAGTTAGTCTTTCAGAAAGGATATTTGCCTTCCTGATTTTACCAACTCATCAAATAAGAATCAAGAAAGTATTGTGGGGGTGGGGGTGGGTTCAATCAATAACCTGCTTGCTATGGAAACATGATGACCTGAGTCTTGATTCCCAGAACCATGCAAAAGCTGGGTATAGTATGTATGTATAATCCTAATATCGAGGCAGGCAATGGTAGGAAGATTCAAAGGCCTTGCTGATAAGCTAGTCTAGCTGAACAGACAGTGATCCAGGTTCAGTGAGAAACCCTGCTTCAAAAATGATGGAAAGCAATTGAGGAACGTGCTCAGTGTCTGGACATCGCATGCACAAGCATACATGTACATAACAACACATACATACACAAGTTCACATACATACAAGCTCAACACAAACAGATACAAGCTCAACACAAGCACACACAATCTCAACACAAACACACACAAGCTCACACACATGCTCACACACAGAGCTCTCACACACACATGCATACACACAAGCTCACACATACACGTGCATGCACACACACACACACAAGCTCACACACACACACGCTCAGACACACACATGCTCACACACATATACACACATGCGTGCACGCTCACACACAGAGAAGAAAGTGTTACAAAAAGAATAGGGGCACTTGTTTCCTTCAACACCAAGACCCTATGTGTCTAGTAAGACTCTCCACCAAAAAGATAGAGACACCAGGAAGAATAATTGAAAATGAATAAAAAGACAATGTGTGATCCCATAAATGATGGTTTCCTCTGACCAAAAAGGAAGTAATGACTTGCTCTGGGTATGAATAATCGACTAATTTGTGTGGACTGTTGCATGCACGTATGACACCCATACCGTGCCTTTTCACTTCAGACTACCACTTGCCTTTCTCTCTTAACCAGGTGACCTCTCTACAGGTTAGGGGATTAGAACTGTAGAAAATTTATGCTGGAACACATGGCTGTAGTTTTCCCAAAGCTAGTGACATTTGTGTCATATCATGGTGCTTTTATTAAAGACCCTCTCTATGCTCAGTTCTGACAACACGAAGTGTCATAGGCAACTTCTCTTAACTATGTCCTTATCATTCCAGAGCAAAAGCAAATGGAGCCATTCTATTTCAAAGCTCCCCCTCTACTGTCATCTCACATCACGTCCCAGTGAGACACTGTGACAAGTATTCTTGGAGTGTTATCAACTACAAATTCTGCAACAAGTATGGCTGTTTGCACAGGATTTCACACTGAATAATATAGTAACATCTAGAAATTCCTAACCTAGAAGGAAAGGGGGAAAAAAGAACATTTTAAGAGATATTTTAAAAAGCATGGCATGTGCACAGGGACTTCTCCAACAGAACCCTCGGATTCATTTTAAGCGTTTCACTTGCTCAGAACTATTATTTTGAAATATGGAGCCCAAACATGGATCCTGTAAAGCTCCATAAGACAAAAATATTCCTGTGGATTGTATCTCTCAATCAGAAGCCAGGATAAGGGGAGGTGTAGGTGGCAGAGAAAAAGTAAAATCAATGTGATACCTAAAAGCAAATCAAAATGGAGCCGTACAAGGCTTCTGATAGAACACAGAAACAATGGGACTGAACAGCTTACCTTGCCTTTTTCCATTAACTTTCTCTAAAGTGCCAGGGAGCTGGGTGTCAAAGCCAAGCTTCTCAAAGTGATGTTCTTCCTCGGCAATAGAAGAAAGCATGTGCGGGAGCTTCGGACCAGCTGGGGTCTGACTGGGCCACTGATGTACTGTAGAGCATGAGTCTTTGACTTGTTGTTCATCAAGTCTGGGGCTCACCATTCTGCTAGAGTCCTGCAAATCACTATTAAAATGTGGGAAATGGTCTTCTTCAAGAAACACGGAGCTTGCCTCCTCTGAATTTCCATTATTGTCCTGCTCTTCATCTTCGAGGTAGGTTTCCTGAATCTGAATATTACTGAACTCCTGGTCTGGCTTGTCACTCAGTGCGGAATCATGCTTGCTAAGAAGAACCAGTGATGCAGATAGAGCATCGCCTGCTTGCTGGAGAGCTTCATAAACCCGGGATAGCCAGGAAGACAAAGGCTGGAAGAAGTTCTGGGCATCCTGAGATGCCATGGCCAACACCATGGCCAACTACCTCACGTGTACAGAGTCCACTCCTTTGGTTCTTCCAGAACTCTGGGCTTACTTGAAATACAGAACAAGTACGATGAGAAATTTGAGGTCTCTTTTTTTATAACAGGCAAAACTTTATTAATATATACATAAAGAAAATGTGTGCAGGACGTGAGAACTGTTGGCTGTAACTAAAACCAGGCAGCATATTGGTTCCTGTGCCAAGGTCTATGGAGTAGGTCTTTGCAGGGAACAGAGCAACTGTGTTTGATAGGGCAGTCTCTTAATGGCTGTGAACATTTCACTTTCAACAATTTTCAGCTGAAACAGAGGAAAGACATGCTTATACCTGTTAAAGTCATGACTGCAGACCCATCACCAGATACCTATAATCAATGTCAAATAGCATTTTAGGGGGGGGGGGGGAAGAAACATTCTAATGAACTTTTATGATGGTTCAATAAAAATGACCACGAAAATCTAAATGTGGATTCTCCCCATGTCTGCACACCTCCTCAGGGTCATGCATAACTTCCATTAGCAATAATGGATTCTAGTCACATGCACCAAGAGAAGTCTGCTTCCAATAGATCAGCTTAACAGTGTGAAAAGAGTAAAGGAATCCATGGGAACAGCCAGTTAGGCATGACACTTCAAAATGCAGGAAAAGCTGGAGGTTTCATGAACAAACATGTAGAACCCAGAGAGCTAACAAACAGCATCTCTGTTTTGCGACACAAAGGTTTATCCTCTCAAAGGAAATGTGTGTCTGGAATTTAAGAGCTTCCAACAAATCCTAAAATAGTTTTACAGTTTTATGCAATCTCTAGAAATGATGTCTATTCTTGGGGAGAAATCTGTGTATGGTAAATGGATCATCCAGCTTCCTGGAAACACAGCCTTTGACTGTGTCCCCATCTCCTCAAGTTGGCTCTCTGTAATTTGTGAACCTTCTGAAGCATACTTCATCTAATAAGATTCATAATCTGAAAGAGGCTCCTGCACATCCATAGAACACTATGACGACCAGATAGCATATGTCTGTGCTTTTACAGTCATGCAAACACAAACTTGGGTAGATTTATGCATGTACATGGATGTACACATCTCACTGCTATCACAGTGTATGATGAATAACATTGTTTCTTTGATAGCAGCATCTTCCCTCAGAATCACTTCATTTCTGAAGTTTCAACCCTCTTGAGCTCAGACTTTAGTACAAAGGCTTATAGTCTCTTAAAATTTTCTTGCTAGTGACTTACAGATACATTGATTCATTCAGTAAACGAAGAAGAAATGCTGACTAAGTAGCTATTAAGTAGTGGGCGCACTGCCAGGCATAAGGTCACCGTGAGGCCTCTGTTCTCACTGAACCTTCGTTTCAGTTAAACAGAAATGAGTACTCTGATTTCTCTTCTGAAACTGAATAATTCATGTGTTACTTTGTAGCTCTTGTCTTTCTTCGATGGTTTTTTGTAACCACTCTGTCCCAATCCTTCTCCTCAGCCCCCTTTATACTCACCTGCTAGGTCACATCCCTATTTTTGGTTGCTTTTGGTTTCTTTGGTTTGATTAGTTGGTTCATTAGGTTATTGCTTTGTTTGAGATAGTTTCATGTTTTCTGGGAGGATCTTCAACTTGCTATATAGCTAAGGATGACCTTTAACTTGTGATCTTTATACCTTCATATCTCAAGAGCTGGGATTACAGACATGTTGAACTGTACCTTGTTCACATAGTCCTGGGACCAAACCCTGGGCTTCTGCATTCTAGGTAGCATGCTACCAACCCAGCCTCAACCCCTATTTTAATTTTAAACATTTATAAACTCAAAATATACATCTCCAGCCCTTAGTCTGATCCTTCTTTTCTTACTGTTTTTGCAAATTCAAGTTAGTAGTATGCAAACCTTGGTAGTTCAGAGTCATCTAGTAAACTAATGAAGCACACAAAGGCCTAGGCTGGCTGCAGGAATAAGCCTGGATTTCCATTATCTTCCATGGAGAACCAAACCCCTACTAAAGATTGATGTTTAAAAAAACATTCTGACATAAAGAAAGAGATACACATTAATGTGCCACACCAAAATCTTAAATTCAGTTATTTCCAATCCAGTATGTCACTTTGCTACTGAGATTTACCTCTTGGGAAACAGGACCTCATGACTGGAATCTCCAGCACATCCCTCCCTGCTCTGTACCTTCCAGTCAGGGCTCTGACATTAGCTTTTGCTCTCCAGTGGTTGCCTTTCCCACATTCCTATTCTCTCATATTACTCAGCTGGTTTGTTTCGGTCTCCTCTCTCTCCCAGCTTCCATCAAACTCTGTTCCCCACAGCCTGACTTTCATGCTGACTCTACGCCTGGAACGGAGGCTCCATGGGAAAAGGAGGCCATCTATTCTCTTCTGTTGATCTCAGTGTCTAGAGTACTGGACACCTGGTAAGCAAGTCATTAACTAAAGACATAAATCTCATTAGAATCCTGTCTGAACAGTGCTCAGGCACTATTCTATACATACTCAATCGTTTTGTTAAATTTATGAATGAAACCTACACAAGGCTGTCATGAAAATCTTCAGTGGTGTTATTGCATAAATTTCCTGTTTGGTGTATTACCCTGTCAGCCTTCGCTTCACCCAGTTTCACAACCCACCATCTTGGGTTGCTTTCACTGCTCAGATGACTTCATGTATTTCACATTTGACCCAGAAAGTATTTTGCCTAAGCCAAAGCGCTTCAGGATGTTAGAGACCCTAAAGGCCTCTCAGAGAAATCAGTGGCTTTAGCCATCTGCTTCTGTATTGACAGTTCATATAGAGCCACTTGTCATTCTAATGGAATGTCAACTGAGCATAGGCTGGCCCCAGAAAAACTGCCACAGAGTGGGGACTCAGCCACTCATATTACCCCTCACTGTGAGATCCTAGATGCCAGTCATGCTGATACCCTGAGAATTTCCAAAAATGACCTTGATTTTTTCCTGATTTTTTTGTTTATTCCAGGATGTCCTCCTACCTAGCCTGCCTTGTTTTTTACATATAAACTCTAATAGCTTTCTTTGCTAATTTTTCATCTAGAATTAAAGATATGGCCTCAGGGTACTTATAATATGTCTTTATGTTAGAAAATTACATTTATTCTTTAATATTCTTCTGATGGATTAGTAGTCCACAGGTTTGTGGAGTGCTTTTATAGGTTATAGTTCCAGAATCCACAAAAAAAGTAGGAGGTGCTCTGAACAAGTTGGTTGGATGGATGAGCGGTTGGTGGATGGATTGATGGATGGATGGATGATGGATGGATATGTATATGTACTGATGGTGGATGAGTAGATGAAAGGAATGGGTGGATGTGAATTGACGGATAGACAGATGGATAGGTAGGCAGGTGTGTGTGTGTGTGTATGTGTGTGTTTCATGACATGGTGTGTATGTGTGGTGTGTGTGTGTGTAGTGTGTTGGTGTGTGTGTGTGGTATGTTTGTGTGTCCGTATGTGGTGTGGTGTGTGTGTGTGTGTGTGTGTGTGTGTGTGTGTGTGTGGTGTGTGTGTGTGTGTAGATGATGGGCTGATGAGTGATGAATATGTGGATAAAAATCCTAATGAAAATGTTTAAAGCCAAATGGTCTTGGTTCTATCATTTACCATTAACTATAAAATGGAATTCATTGACGCATCAGTTCCTTTTGTCTCTAAAATTCAAGAACATACCAGATATGCCAAAGAAGCTGGATATATTAACATTAAATTGCCTTCTCAGGGATGAGTTCTAAGTCTTTGTTAATTTAATTATATGATTATCCACTGCCGTATTATCTCAAAACAATGCAAATGAGACCAAATCTCTATCTATATATGGGGGGAAATGTCTAGTAATAATATTCTAGAACGTTGAAAAGGAACAGCACCTGTGTTTGAACACCAAAAATTACCAAGTTGGCAATACTGGGTACCACTCATAAAATAAACCTAAACCCAAAGGGTATCAGTACAGACAAAGCAGTCATGGAGATGTATTTAAGTAAATGTCAACTTGATTGAGAGGGCACAACAAGGGTGATATAGGTGATGCGGGTGATGCAAATATGTATTTACTGTTCTAGTTCTTTGGAGTATGTTTTTATAGCTAATAAGAAGGTGACATGGCTTCTTGTGGTATGAATGTATGGGGGTGGGGAGAGAGAGCAGGCTTTACTATATTACTGTGATTTAAAAAAAAAAGAACACTCTAACTAAAAGCAACTTGGGCAGGAAAGGGTTGATTTGACTTAAATTTTAAACTTCCAAGTCATAATCTATTATGGAAAGAAGTCATACAGGTAACTCAGGTATGAATGTGTGAAGCAGGAACCATAGAAGATGTGTTTTCTGGCTCACTCCTTCTGACTTCCTCCATTTCACTCATTCATGCTCAGGCTCAGCTTGCTCTCTCTTATAGCTCAGGACTATCTTCCCAGTGAATGACCCTTCTCACAGTGGGCTGAGGCTTCCTACATTAATAATCAATCAAGATAATCTCTTAGACACACCCATAGACCAACCTGATAAAGGCAGTTATTCAAGACTCCCTTTCAGGTGAATCCAGGCTACATCAGGAAGGGAAGGAGGAAGGGAAGGAAAAAGAGAGGGAGGAAGGGAGGGGGAGGAAAGGACAGAAGGAGGGAGGGAAAGAGGAAGGGAAAGAGGATTAGATTAGTTAGATTTCCTTAGATTAGAAGGAAAATACATTGAAAATCTTGAAACGCTCATTGCTGGATTAAGGTAGTTGTTGGTAGTTTATCATTATGAGAAGAATTTAAAAAAACAACAGAAGTGTGTGTGTGTGTGTGTGTGTGTGTGTGTGTGTGTGTGTGTGTGTGTAATAGAGGCTGTAAGAGAGTGTTTAAAACACATGAGTTCTTTTTGGGGGAGCTGAGAGGCTTTATTACCTCCCAAAGTAATCATAATAATCTTGAAATCTAAGATATGGTAACAATTAATAAATGAAAAGAAAAACCATTGGTATATTCCCAATATTCTTTAAATCTTAGAATTCTGCTTTAATTGTAATGGTAGTTAATTGAATTATGATCGCTTAAATATAGAAAAATACTAAGTAGAAAACAATAAATTGTGTTTCTATATGGGAAACCTGTGAAATCCTTGAGTTATGTGCTTTCTCGTATATTTTTAAGAGCTCCAGCAAAGGTAATTGTGAACAGAGAATAAAACACTTATGCACTACAGAGGCTGTCAGTTAAATTGCTCTGACCTCCTTTCTTGCTATGACAGCTTCCTACAGAGGCCAGAAGAGATAAAATCAAAGAAACAGCAGCTAGCAGAAACCATAAACATCTATGTTGGAAGTGAAAGGTTTGTGAGCTCCTGGAGAATACACTACATTCTGAAAAGCAGGAAAAACATTTCCAATGACATGGTTTCCGGTAACCGAATCCTAAGTCAAAATTATACATAAATCTACCTTCTAACACATGTGAATGTTTAGCATTTTTTTGAATGATAAATCACCTTGCAAAAGTCCCTTCTCACTCTTCACTATGATTCATGGGTAAATCTAAGAAAAAGTCAAGAATACAGAATTTATCTAGAGTGTCTCTTCACAGGCAGCCGGCAGATAACTTCTCTTGTCAACAGATATAGGTATTTATTGTTGACATACTAGCCTTGAGGCTAATTAAGTCTACCATTATCAAGTCTGAAGAAGAAAGTTTTTTGAATTAGCTAAGAAGGTTTGTAAGAAGAATAATGCATGCAGTAAAATAAGAACTACAAAATGGGCTGCTGTCCATCTTTCACAATTCAAAAGTATACACAAGTGTTTTCTTTTAAAAGCAACTTTGTAATGTGGGTGGAAATACTTGCCATTGAAATGAAATACTTTATGAAGCATTTGTCCAAGATATGTTGGCATCCTAACAAATATAAAAAATGGACTCCTGGGGCAGGGGACATGGCTTAGTCAGTAAAGAGCTTGTTATTGAAGCATGAGGTCATGTATTCAATGACCCACAAAAAGCCATACACAACAACACATACTTGTAATCCCAGATCTGAGAAGGCAAAGACAAAAGGATCCCAAGGGTTCACTTGCCAGCCAGTCTAGCTAAACTGGTGAACTTCAAGTTCAATGAGAGATTCTGTATCAAAGCATTAAAAAAAAGCCATGGAGGAAAAATGATCAGTGTCGACTTCTAGCCTGCAAGTACATTCTGTGTATACCTGCACTCACAAGTGCATACATACAAGCACATACACTCATACAATACACACATATATGCACAGAGAGAGACAGACAGACAGACGACAGACAGACAGAGCAAAGAGGGGCTACCAATGAGTCTTTATGCAGTAATACTAATACAATACAGTCACACTGTCATTGCAGGGTCTTGGACATACCTTTACTATGGTGCTTTGTGGTTGGGGAGGAAGAACAGTGGATATAAATTGAAATGAAAATTTCCTTATAGTCAAAAATACATATTTACCAGTTGATAATGAGAAGAATGAGTCAGAAACAAAGGAAAGAAGAGAAGGAGGGAGGAAGGGACAGAGGGAAGGAGGGAGGGAGAGCACAAGTGTTTTAGAATCATTGCAAAGCAAGGTTGCCTTGGATCCACCCTTCAGTTATTCCAAATCATGGTCATGTACCTGGGCACCAGTATGTTCTCACTTATAATACAGAAAGGACAACTCCCTATATTATAAATCATCTTGTAAATTATATTACAGAATATTTTAAAACATATACAAAGAATGCAATGTGTGACAAGGACTCAATATTGGGCATTAAATATGTTGAAATTTGTGATCTTTTATAAGGTAAAAAATTAGATTAAATGCTTATATGTTAATATCTCAGAAAAGAGTATTTCTCTGACATATTATTCTGTACAATATTTTGAGAGCTTACACAAATAAAAGCTTATGTAAACGACAATAGCTTTCCCCCTTTACAGATGAAAACACTGAGGCTCAGAAAGGGTCCAAGCATTGCCTTGATGTTTATTATATGGATTTCAAAAAATAAATACTATTACAATTCTCTCCTATTGAATTCTGAATGACTACTCCAAGCCTTTGCATAAGGCCAGAAAGACTGTGGCAATTCTAGAAATAGCGAGGTGGAACTATTTTCTTAGTAAATCACAGGTGTTGGGTTCAAAGACTTGGAGGTTTGGAATTTCTTTATATTGTTTGTTTATTCCTTTTATGGGGTAGAAAAGAGTGGAAATCAGAGCAATTTACAATAGTCAGTTTTCCCCTCATCCACATGGTTCCAGGAATGGAAGGCAAGCCACTAGGCTTGGCAACAGCCCCTTCACCTGATGAACACCCCACCAGCCCCTGACTTGGAGGGATGAACTCATTCCTGTTTCACTTATTGATGTGGGATGTCTTCCTGTAGCTTGGGAATATGCTTATTACCATTGGTTAATAAAAGGACTGTTTTGGCCTATGGCAAAGCAGCTTGGAGGCAGGCGGGATAAAGGAGAGTGGCAGAGTCAGGCAGATGCTGCAAGATGCTGTCCAAAAAAAGCAAGATGTGAAGGTGCCAGTAAGCCACTGGCCATGTGGCAATACATAGATTAATAGAATTGGTTGGCTTAAGTTGTAAGAGCTAGTTGGTAATAAGTCTGAGCTGTAAGCCAAATGGTTTGTAGTTAATGTAAGCCTTTGAGTGATTATTTTATAAATGGCTGTGGGACCATGGGTAGGAGAGATTCCTCCAGATCACGGGTCAGAAAACTTAAAACAACAACTAATGGAAAACATCTAAAACATGAAAACTTTAGCAACTAATTTTTCAAAGTGTAATAAAGTAAAAATATCTTCAATTGCTCTCTAAGTCACATAAGGCTTCTATTAAAATCCTTTTCTAAACCTGACAGAACAAATACCTTTGTGTATGCTTCAGCAGGACACTATAAAACAAGTTAGACTCCATTCAAGTGAAATCTGAAGCTGATCAAGATTTATGCCATTATAGTGATGGCACTTTGTAAACACTCAGATTTCATGAGTCCACTGAGTATTTTTGAACATCTATTACAGCCAAGGAAATTTAAATATGCTCCATCAATACCCCGTAGTTATAACACAAACAGCCAAGGTCCTCAGTGGCTCCACAGGGACTACTGAACCCAGCCTCCATAACAATTTTCTACAGAGACTGTTGCTGCTCTTAGATAGAAACCCATTTTTAAACACATATAATAAGATCTTAAGGAGAGCTAAGAGATTTAATTAATATTTACCTTTTAAAGATAAAGCCTGGGACTGAAGAGATGAACCAGTGGTTAAGAGCGCTGGTTGTTCTTCCAGAGGGCCTCACCCACATATGCTCACAACCATATACAATTCTAGGTCCAGGGGCTCTGCTCTCTGCTGTTGCTAGATATACATGTGGTACACATAATATATAAACACAGATAAAATATCCATATTCACAAAATTCTAAAATAACTTTTTAAAAGGTAAAAGGTATCTCAAATGATTAAGCATGACCTCCTTCTCAATAGCAAAGCACCCAGATCACGAGGCTATTGGCATACACATCTACAAGTCCATACTGAAGGAGATTCAGGAATTTCAAATAGCATCCATAGAAAGGTGCAATATAATTGAAAGCTAATGTGATAAAATTGGGAAAAGAAAAAAAATAACAGGAATAACTCCCATATAAAGATACAGGAGAGTTGATTTTTGTCCTAAAAGAAGTATTTGTGTTGCTGGAAAACACATTTTAGAATCAAGTATAAGAAGGAAATATGGAAGTATGGTAATTATAGCCCTCTTGAGACCGACTAAGCAAAGCTCAGAATGTCAGCATTCTATAGTTAACTGTAGAACTAGCCAGCCCTATAACAATGTAGTGAAAAAGAGGTGTGGCCATTAAGAATCTCATTGCTTAATGCAACTGATTACTTTCCATATAAAATTGTACTTGCTTGCAATTTGCAGGGTTGTAATCATAATACACAGAAACCTAGTCATCATCTCAATCACTGCTACTATATCTAGAATTGGTCACCCAGACCCACCCATTCTTCCTTTTTGAATTTGTCTTTGCCCCAACACAACCATCAGCTGAATTCAAGTCACCTTGATTCCCACCCATTCCACTTAGCAGCCCTTCGCTCCCTACATTCATTTCCACTCCATTTCCACAGGATGATTTCTAACATCTCTCCAAGACACATACCTGATGAGACTACCTAACATTTACAACAACAACATCCCATTGTGATGGCTATTCTTAGTTGTCAACTTGACTACATGTGGAACTAACTAAAACCCAAGCAGCTGAGTACATCTCTGAGGGATTTTATTTTTAATTAAATCATTCACAGTGAGGAGAACCATTATTAATCCCAGTTTTGGAACTGGGAAGATCTACCTTTAATCTAGACCATACCTGTTAGAAGGAAGTTGTTGCTCTTTGCCTGCTAGCCCTCACTCTGGCTGGCAAGACCATTCCTTCACTGGCATTGGAGCCTGCTTCTTCAGGATTCTGGTGTCTACTGAAGACAAGCTTAGAAACAGAGACATATACCTAAGACATTCCGTGGACTGAACAACTACTGGATTTGGGGACCTTATATTGATAGACAGTCATTGTTGGACTAGTTGGTCCAGTACTATAAGGCATTCTAACAGACATCCTTTCTGTATGTATTCACTCTATCAGCCCTTTCCCTCTAGAGAACCCTGACAAAGATACCTATCATTCTTACCACAATGTCCTACTCGAGAGGCCTCTGAACGGCATGTCTACTTGTTGTCCATACCTGCATCATCTCCTCGAATCTTTTGGCTCCTTTCTTGAAGCCCTCCTGCCTCTGAGATTCCCCCACTCCCACCCCAAAGCACCCACTAATCTCTTTATAGTTCTCAGTTTATACTTGTTCTGAATTCTTCTCCTTCCCCCTGAACTCAAGCTAAATTAAGCCAGCCTAAAAAATTTCCTCACTGCACCTCTTTTATAAAATAAACTTTCCTTCTACTACTTCCTAATACTCTTCCCCATGCTTCCCCCCATCCAGTCCCCATTCCATCTCACATAGTTGCCCCGCCCACCATTTTACCATGTGTTTTCATTAAGGTCTCTGCTTCCCACCTCTCTTAAGGTCCCTCCTCTCTCTTCATCTCCATTCTAGTTGCCTGACCTACATACATGTAAATATACATGAATACACACATATATGCAGATATGTCATTGTAAATCTAGGTTCAACATATGAAAGGAAGCATGCAGTATTTCTCCTTCCCCACCACTGAGCTTTACACCTCCATATTTGTCTTTTTGAGTCTGGCTTATTTCACTGGATGCATTTATCTCCAGATCCACCTATTTTCATGCAAATGCAATGACTCCACTTTTCTTCATGGATGAATAAATCCCATCATGTGCATGTACTTTTTTTTTTTAAGCCACTCATACCTGCTGATGTGTGTCTAGATTGGAAAAGTGACCTATGATGACAGAAACCACAATAGTAGTGTATGGAGACACTGACTCCATTTCATGGCATTTGTCAATAACACAATAGTAACTATGGATATGTTGACCTTAGTGTCCTTTGGGTGTACATCGAGGAGTGTTCTAACTGCCGAACATGTTACTTCTACTCTGGGTTTGGTTTTTGTTGTTTGGGGGGGGGGGGTGTTTAAATCTCATACTGATGTTGATGCCGGTTACACAAGACTGTTCCCATCCGCACTGTAGAAGGGCTCCTACTTCCCACATACTCACCAGCCTTTGTTTCTCATTTTCTTGACGATAGCCCTTCCGATAGGGATAAGATGGCATCTAAGGCAGTTTTAACTTGCATTTTCCTGATGACCAAAAATATTAGCCATTTTCTCACAGCACATCATATTCTTAATAATACATATTATAGTTTAATAACATATAATTGTAGTTTGCTGGTAGTTTATGTATTTCTCTTCACATCTTTTTTTTAATAAATCAGAACTCCTATGAAGTCTAGTAGCTGGTTAATTGTCTTGTCTTTGTTCATGTAACAGAGTGCCTGATGGTTACAGGATAGGCAATCGATAATTTTGAATATTGAATACATATAACTATTGTGCTGGTTAGTTTCTTGTTAGCTCGACACAAGATAGAGTAATCGGAGAGGAGGGAACCATAATTGAGGAAGCATCTCCAAGATTATGCTGTAAGTAAGCCTATAGAACATTTTCTTAATTAACAATGGACACACCAGAGGGAGTAGCCTACTGTGGCGGGTGCCACCCCTGGAGAAGTGCTCCTGGAATGCATAAGAAAGTGATGAAGTTCCAGCATGAGAGAGAGAGAGAAGTGGCCGTGGGATCCCACTCATAACAAAGAAGCTATCTTCAACTGATAGCCACTGACAACAGAAACAATTAGTTTCCTCCAATGGAGTGTCATTAGATATATTAGCACACATCAGAATAGCCCAGGAGTAGCCAACACAAAACTCAATGGTATTTTATATACATTCTGTCTCATTTTGCATTGTTTGGGTAATTTGGGGGGGGGTCTTTTTTATCTTTAGCTTGTATAGCTTTGTTTTTGTGGTGTTGTATATGTGTTTCTTCTTTATTTGGTTTGTGTTTTGTTTACTATTTTAAAGAGTAAAAAATAATACAAAATTGAGTAGATGGAGAGGTGGAGAGAGGTTTAGAGGAACTGAGGGAGGGGAAAAACATGATCAAAATGTAAGGGGGAAAATTGCAATATAAAAACAGGCTGAGTAAACCATAGGGAAAGCAAAGCAGTAAGCAGCTCCCCTCCATGGCCTCTGCATCAGCTCTTGCCTCCAGGTGCTGGCTCTGACTCCTCCCAGCAATGACGTAAACTGAGAGTTAGAAGAATAGACCTCCACAAGTTCTTGTTGCATGAATGAATGAGACTCAGGGATAGATCCTCAGCCTCAGCTTGGAATGGCTTTCTCTGTGTTTGAATCCCGACTAAAGTATTCTTTCGTAATTAAGGCGTGGCCCCACCACACCTGCTTGGGAGCCTGGAATTCCTTCTATACTCTAAAGTGACCTTGACTCAGTTGGGATTAAGGGTGTAGGTCACCACTCCCAGGATACTCCCTGTGCTGGGATTAAAGGTTTGAATCACCACTCTCTGATTCTCCTAGACTGACTGTGGTTAGAGCTCTGGGACTTCTGGAGCTTTTACTAACCCCCAACATAGACTGTGGGTAGATTCCCTTTGATATCTCCAAAACTTCTGAAACTTTATTAAATCCCCACAAGTTCTTTATAGTCACGGTGTGTAAGCAGAAGTTTCTGTCCCACAAGCCACTTCCAAATAATCACACAGAGGCTTAATATTAATTATAAACACTTGGCCACTGCCTCAGGCTTGTTACTAGCTAACTTACATTTTTCAATTAACTCATATTTTTAATCTATGCTATGCCACGTGGCTTGGTTCTTTTTCTCAGTATGGCATGTCTATCTTTCTTCTTTCTGAATCTGCATGTACTCCTCTGATACTGACCTCCTTCTTCCCAGCATTCTCTGTTTGGCTCTCCCCCAATCTTATGTTGTCCAGCTATTGGCCAGTCAGCTTTTTTATTAAAACAATTTGAGTGACAAGTCTTTACAGTATACAAAAGGATTATTCCACAGCACACAGCAATGAAAACCCTAAAAGACACCTATAAAGACTCATGCACATATTTTATAGTGATTGCTTCACTTAACAGCTTAACATGTTTCAATAACCTATTGTATTTTCCATTTGTAGTGATTGAAGATTTTTTTTTAACTAAGATTTTCAATTAGAGCCTGAAAGTTAATTTATTTTCAAATGTGAAACTGCCTCCTCTTAATGACTGTGCAGTCCTTATATTGCAGAGGCTAATGGCTCCAACAGAATGAGAATGGTATTTTCTGGGATGCCACTGTCACAATACTAAGTTTGTTAAGGGTTGGGCTTACTTCTATATTTTCTACTAAAATAAAAGGTGTGACATTCCTTTCTTGCTCAGAACCACTAACCCCACAGTCACTCCTATAGAAAAGTGTGTTGGATAAACATGACAATAATAAAGTATTTTTTATTGAGAGGTTTAGGAAAGGGCTGGGGATGTAGCTCAATGGTAGAGTGAGTCCTTGTACACACTGGGTTCTAGCCCCAGCTCCATAAAACTAAATAACAAGAAGCAAAGTGAAAATGGCACTAGAATGGGCAAGGTACCACGTGCCATTCCCAGATCTATGAGGAGTAATCACTTGTAAAAGAGGTTTCATTCCCTGGGCTTTCATCTATTCTGCTGCAAAGTAGGAGAAGTATATCCAATAAGACTCTAATATTTTATAAAGATAGCAGCCTAACAGGGCTTCAGGAAGCGTCCTTTAGCCACATTCTTTGGGTTTGCTATTGCAACTCATAAAATTCATTTGGGCCAAATATATCTATGATATAAATAAATTTCTCTAAATGTCTGACATTTGCCAAACATAGCAAAATGATAGAAGTCAAGAAGTTAAGTACTAGATCAAAGTGAACTGAATTCTGATTGGCCTCCATAAATCAGATCTGTTTGATCAAGAATCTAAACACCTATTAAAACCACAAATCTTTTTTTTTTTTTTTTTTTTTTTTTAGAAATTTGACACTATTTTCAAACAGTTGACTGAACAAGATGTTTCTTGAAGTGATCATATCATTTCCAGTCTCAACGAGTCCCTGTTCCCACTATTATTGCTACAGGCAACACAAACTGCTAAAGTTGGTCTGAATCTAAAATATAACCCAGAACCAACAATCATACAACAGGTTTTAATCTGGTTCCATTTAGGTTTGTAATGGGGAAGGACATGAATCTTTCATCTAATGAAATTTTCATGCATAAGCAGAAATTCAATCCATCACAAATTACTAACCCATTGAATATAAGTTCCGCAAGGTCAAAGGACGCAGTCCCACAGTCTCATTCATCTTGGGCTCCCTCTGGAATGAGAACATCAACTGAAGCTCTCAAGCTAAATCAATGCTTGCAACTGTTTGTTGTTTTTCTTATGGTTTCCTTTTGTTGTTTATCAAAGCTTTCAACCCAAGCAGATAGTAAACTCAGTCATTACAAAAATGACTATTGTTACACATTTTATCTCCTTCATTAGCGGTTATGAAAATTAGGTCTCCTGGCGTCCTTGATGACTGGGCTCTTAGGATAGTCATGCTAATAACATGACAATGTCAATGCTTCTGTGTCTGGCAAGCATTAATAATCAGATTCTCCTGAGATCCCATCAGAATCAGCATCCTTAATGGGATCTTTGTGGTTACAAACAAAAGTTGGCTAGGCAGGGGGTATACCATGTCTCTTGGGTCTGCTCAGACAAGGTGGCCCCAAAGAACATTTGGAAACACTGCTTTTACATTTCCTCATGACAGGCAGAAAATTCCACATAAGAACTGTGAAGCACTATTTTCTGAGTAGAACACTGGAGCCAGCTGTCTCTTTAAGTAACAACACACATATATATATGACCTATTTCATAGCAATACACACATATACATATAATCACTGCATCTACTCAGCTAAAAACAAAATGGTAGTTACATTTCCATTTTAACCCCACTAAGTGAGTCCACTTTTCCCTTTCAGTTTCTCATAAAAATTGCTTGCTGAGGACACTAAACACCTCTATGACCTTCCATTCAGATGGTCCCACTCACATTCAGCTAGGACTCACGGCTTCCTCCTGGGAGGAAGGACAGTCTGAAAACACACCACCAGTAGCATCTCACTCAACAGAATTCTAGTGTCCCCTGAGTGTGGCAACAGAGCAGGTAATGAGCAGAAATCCCCACCTGCTGTTGAAAAGGAGTTCCCTGTCAGCTTCCACTCTAAACAAAAATCTCATGCCGAATATATATGTTTTTGGCTAGGTTCGGCTGCTTTGAGAAAATTCTAAGTTAAATTATTTCCCTAAAATGATCCTAAGACTGATATGAGTTAGGAATTTAAATTCAAAGGCAGAGTATAGGAAAAATAAGATATACAAGTGTGAACATTTCTGGCTAGACAAAGAGGTATGAAATGCAGCTGTCATAAACATTACTGTCTAGAGGACAGAGGAAGGTGGAGAAACTTCCAAAGATCAAAGACTAACTTAAAACAAGAGCTTCCTGCTGCTAAGATTCATTCCAAAAGGCACAAGCAGTTGTTTTTCTCCAGCTGGCTACGTTTTATTTTCATTTGGGAAAAATAAATATGGAATAGCTCCAATCTGGTTAACTAATCATAGTCCCTCTACATTAGTCACATTTGTGTATGTGTTTAGGGCTTTATTTTATCATTAAAAGTAATTAAGTAGCAACAGAAACAAAGAATGGCCTTTACAAACCCAAAATGGTGATGATGAACTTTGTCATCAAGAGTTGTGGGGAGGGTAGGCAAGAGGACTCAGCACGTAAGCCTGATGCTAAGTCTGAAGACCTCAGCTAATCCCTAGGACCCATGTGCTGGAAAGAGAGAATCAACTTCCCTATGTTTCATTGTCCTCTGAACTACCCACATGCACAGGCACAAATGCACACACACATGTGCACATACACATACATAAGTAAATGTAATAAAATTATATGAAAAAAGTATATGGCTAATGTTTTTTAAAAGTCAAGGCAAAACCCTAAGATCCTACCAGAACTTCTGTGATGTAGTTTGCAAAGGTTTTGCAAGGTTGAAATTTGGATTTTGCTTTAAGATGATTTTTAAAACAACCTCAGGGTCAGTGAGACTCTGTGGGTAAAAGTCCTTCTTGACAAGCCTGAAAATATGAGCTCAGTCCCCAGATCCACATGGTTGAAGAGAGACCCAACTTTTACCAGGTATCATTTAACCAACATATGCACACCCTACCACTCACATGCCTACACACATACTATTCACATGCCTACACACACACCACTCACATGCCTACACACACACAACACTCACATGCCTACACACATACTATTCACATACCTACACACACACACACACATAAATGTAATATCAAAATTTAAACGAAGCGCTCATATTTTAAAAGTAGGTTCCTCCCACCCTTCTGTCAAATGTCCTTCATTTTCACGGACTAACAGCTATGAACTAATGGTCTACCAAGACTCTGCTAGGGAGAAACGAATAGAAGCAGGTTTTAAGCAAATAAGAATATTCTCTGCCTCTCACATTAATTGCTTCTAAGCACTGTTTGGAGGCTCCTGAGTGGAGAAACTATAAAAAAGTTAAGACTGAAAATGCTTTTCGAATTTCTAAATGCACATACTTCAGACAAAATCTGTCATCCCGTCATTATACTTCAGTCATCAAATTGGAATCACGGGATTTCCATTATAGTGAAAAAGACCTCTGCTCCTTATTCATGTTTTAGAAGAATCTAAATATTTTAATAAGTAACTAGAGACAGGACCTTTTATTTATTTTAGCCTGACATGCCAAGTAAGCAATAAGATTTTAAGCTAGTTACTTCAAAAGTCCCTTTAAAACTGATTCCTCAAACTGCTAGTGAAATGTGTGGATTCCCAGGCACTCACTGCTGGAACAGTAATCTGTGCTAACTCTATTCTGTTCAAACAATAACTCCTTTCTCTTGCTACCTACCCATAAATGATTTTTTAATAAGATTTGAAGCATGTGTCTCTCTAAAATACACATGAGCACTACTGTCTGCCTGACAAAAGTACCAAAGCATAAAATGCTGTGAGAAATGTAACTAGCACTGTCTTATGGTCTCCTCCAGACTGCCTGTGACCTGGAGAAAAGTCTCTGTAAATGCCAAGGAGGAAGCAGAGGTTTGAACAGTACAACTTCTTAACATATACAAGCAATGCTTTTAATTTATGATAACTTTCCTCTCCTATGATTAAAAATAGTATGTGCATTTTGACTAGCCAGAGAGCTCTCAAAACTATCCAGAAAGTAGGTGAAATCCCTTCACTAGCTCCAGTAAAAAGATGTGTGATGGAGGGCTACACGCACATAGACACACACACACACACACACCTCGCTCATCCTGTAAAGAACTCCCCTCCCCCTCAAGACTGAGGCACTTAGGTCATAGACACGACTGGGTGAGCCCATGTGGACAATCAAGGCTTATGAAGAGCTGTCTAGAATTCTCCACAGTAAAACTCCATGCCATGGCCATTTTCAAAACAGAAACAGCTTGAGAATTTCTACTAAAATTAAGATGGAATTCTGTATGTCAGATACATGCACCCTTATGTTATACAGCTATCGATAATGTGAAAAATCAGAGAGGAAATCTGCAGCTTTTGGAATCATGATGCAGGTTTTAAGAAGCTCTCACACTTAGGCGTTAAACATTTCCAGCAGTGATCCATACTTAAAGCGCCTTGGGCTTGTTTTTATTAATAGCCTGAATCACAGAGGAAGCCCAAAGGCACAAGAAGAATCTGTTTCTAAGGTAACTCATCATGCATGCTTATATAAATAAGTGAGAAACAGAGTTGCTCAACTCTTAAGTGTGCCCAGATCTGTCAAGGGGTTTCATGACCCCTCCCAACCTTCCGACTGGATTTTTCAACACAACATTTAGCTGACTGATAAGTCCATGGACTGGATGAAATTCTTGGACAGGAAACTACAGCCTTCTTTCTAAGTTGCATAGTTTTTCAGTTTAGATTCATAGTGGAGTTTAAGGGAACATCACCTCTTGATTAAAGACAGAGAAAGAACTTGAAACAAAAGGGTTTAATTCAGAAATGAATCATCTTTACTACCAAGTATTAACAGTGGATGATGGGCACATGCATTCATAAGACTATTCTTTCCCTACTTTCTTGTATGATTGAACATTTTCCTAATAAAGGTTTTTAATGACAACCTTTTCCCAACCTCTCTACCACAATTCACTGAAGAAAATAAGAACAGAAACACAGATAGAAGACAAGTTCCTATCAACGTTAATTGTATGTGTCAAGTTAACTGGGCCACTATGCTAAGACTTGGTCAAAGATCATTCTGGAGTTTCTAAAGGGTATTCTTTGTCTGAGACTGACATTTGAAGTGGTGAACTTAGGGCAAAGCAGATTATTTTCCCCTCTACTGCGGGTAAGCCATATCTGAACAGTTCAAGTCTTCAACTAAACAAAGATTTGGAGAAAGGGAAATTCTGCAAGCAGATACACTCTGACAGGCCTGCAGCTGAGTCTTTCTTGGTCTTCAGTGAGCCAGCCCACCCTGCAGACTGGGGACTTGTCAGGTTCCTTAGCCACATAATTCATTAAGAACCAACCAAACTCCTGCTCTTCCTTTATTTCTGACACTCTCTTCTACCTCCCTACATACACACATGCACACAAACACACATACACACACATGCACACACACAAAGGCACACACGCATACACACATTCACACAAAGACACAAAGACACAGGTGTGCATGTGTATACACATGTGCACATGCATGTGCACACACACACATACACAAACACTACATACACACAAACACACAGGCACACATGCACATACACATACACCCTCACACTGATGTGGGAATGCCTTTCTGTATGCTATGAATCTCAATCTTTAAATAAAGGAGCTGTTTTGGCCCTTGACAGGCACCGTAGAAAAGGTAGGCAGAGAAATCAGAATAGGTAGGAAAAGAAGGGCAGAGTCGGAGACAAACTGAGCTGAAGCCCAAAGGAACAACATGTAAGGAACACAGGTGAACCACGGGCCACGTGGCAGACAGATTAATGAGAATGGGTTGATTTAAGATGTAAGAGATAGCTAACAATGTGCCTGAGCCATAGGCCAAACAGCATGAAGTTAATATAAGCATCTGAGTCATTTTGGGGGGTCTGAGCAGCAGCAGCAGTGGGCGGCTAAAGGGTCTGGTGCAGCAGGGTCTAGGCCTCTGGCCGCCCAGGACCAAGAAACCCCACTACTACATCACACAAACACACAGGCATGCATGCACACACACATACACCCACACAACTACACAGGCACACATGTGTGAGAACACACACACAAAAAAAACACATGCACACACATACATATACACATACACAAACACACACACACACAAACACACACACACTTGCATGTGCAGACATGTGCACACACACATGCACGCATACAGGCACCGGCCCACTCAACCTATCCAGCAATAAAAAGTGTGTTTACAAATCCATTTAACATGAATCTCCCTGTCTCATCAATTAGCCTTTATGTGCTTATACAATTTGTAATAACTTATAATTATATATCAATTATTTGCCTCTTTAGTTTTAGTTTTACCTGCCTTCAACTAAAAGAATGTAATTTTCAAGAGATTAATGACTACACTACTCATCTGCACCACCTCGCTTTCAGCACTTGGTACAGCATGTAGCAGGACACTGGGTCCTAATAAATACTAATGCATGCAGAAATGAGTACTCTGAAGGCAGCAACCCTCAACTGACTCCTCTGGGATTTTCACCCACCAAACAAACAGAATCAATAAGTCATATTATAATAGGCACATCTGAGTTCTTACAAGTTTAGATAATTTCCCAGAGTACAAGACCAAAATCAGTTCACAATAGTTGGTGATCAAAATCACTAGTCATTACAAGGAGATACAAGCTTTGCTATATATTTTATAGGTCCACAATTCAAGTGTTTTCATCTCCTGTTTGTGGTTGAGGCATATCACATTTCCAGCCTAGTGAAAGGGCATTTCATAGATAGACATGAAGATTCTACAAACCAAGAAATCAGGAGAGAAAACACCATGCAGCTTAGCATGCTAACAAATCTGGCATTATTTTGCATACCTGCAGTGAGGCAGAGCGTGACATAGGAACTATGAAGAAGATGGGTCATGCTTCAGAACAAAGAAATAAAACTGTGCAGAGAAGAAGATGTCAATTTTCCAAAGATTATCAAGCCTATAATCTTTAAAGTGTCACAGAATAATCCTAGATTTTGCAATTTTTTAAAAAAGTACCTCACTGGAATATTCTTAATACAATATTGGACCTCTATGGGTTATATAATATTTTGTTTATTTAAAGTTAATCTGAGTAGGATATCCCAAAAGAAACCAGGAAACATAGATGCTGGTACTCAAAATTCAATATCAAGAAATCATTCCAGTAAGTTGAATATAAATCATACTGCTCTTACATTACCATTATAGATTGCTCCCTGACTATAGTTAACCCATCGACTATACTTAAAACCTGAAATATGAGAAAGTGGATGACAGTTAGACACATGTCTGTATGACCCTCTTCATCTCAAGGGCTGGGAAAAAGTAAAACCTTAAATATATGTTGGTCACTAACTACACTATATAGCAACATCTTATTTTCTTTGGTTCTTTGCTTTGGTTTTTAGTCTTTTAAGATAGAATCTGGCAGTAAATCTGAGGACGGCCTCAAAACTCCCAACCCTTCATGCCTCATAACAGTAGCAAAATTACAGTTCTAAAGTAGCAATGAAATAACCTTATGGTTGGAGGTCACCACAACATGAGGAACTGTTTTAAAAAGTCATAGCCTTAGGAAGGTTGAGAACCTCTGGCCTAGGATAAACATCCACCTTAGTAAGCCACAGCTTCCTCACCAGTAAAACAGATGGTAATAGGACTTACTCATTGAACTGCATCATGGGAGATATGTACTTGAACATACTATAACCTAAATGTAGAGATGTGATTTAAAAAAAAAAAAAAAAAAAAAAAAAAAAGCAGCTATCATAGCCCAAGTTGAAACAATTGCTAGAGAGTAGGAAGGTAATCTCTGCTAGACCAGGAAATAACCACATAGCTGCAGATAAGGATGAGGAGGTGGGAGAAGGCTCAGAAGGGGCTTTCAGCTGGGTCCTTTTAGAAACTGCCAGAGAGCAAACCATTTAACCGCTTCATTTCTTAGTACCAGCTGCTATAGCTGAATACCAGCTATGTATCTGCTTGTTTGAACGTCAGAAAAAAATTCTGTCTCCTTATATATTCTTTTTTTTTTTTTTTTTGGTGTGCTAAATTTTTATATTTATTTTTTTCTTTAACTAGCCTATCCACATCTGTGCCCTTCTTTTCCCAAACCTGGGTTAATCCACATATAACTAACTACTCCTAAGGATCCCCAATTGATTTTTTTTATGCTTTATTTTTTTATTTAAGAGGGTTTTTTTTTCCATGTCTACCACTGCTCCCCATCCCTTCCCTCCTTCCAGTCCTCCCTCAGCCTCCCCTCCCCATCCATTCCCCAAGGTGAGTCAGTTCGGTCTGGCATATCCAGTTGAGGTAGGTCTGAGTCCGCCATCCCAGGTGCTCCTCTCTAGGGAATGGGCTCTGAGATGTCAGTTTGTACACCAGGAACACAGTCTGATCCTACTGCAAGAGGTTCTTACAAACTGCCCATGCCATTTAATAGTTGTCTATCTTTGGAGGGTTTACTTCCTTTCTGTCAAGGTTCCTCAGTGACTATTTCTGAGTCAGTGAGCTCCCAATAGCCCGGGTCAAATGTAAATCAAAACAACTCTGAGATACCATCTTATACCTGTCAGAATGGCGAAGATCAAAATCACAGGTGGCAGCCTATGCTGGAAAGGATGTGGAGCAAGGGGAACACTCCTCCACTACTGGTGGGAGTGTAAACTTGTACAGTCACTTTGGGAATTCGTATGACACTTCCTCAGAAAATCAGTCTCCCCAATGATCCAGCAATAACACTATTGGGCATGTACCCAAAGGATGCACATTCTTACCCCAAGGGTATTAATCAACTATGTTCACAGCAGCATTATTTATAACAGGCAGAACCTGGAAACAATCTACATGCCTCTTATACATTTTTATACAAGGGACCTCCCTCCAATATTTCTTTCTCTAGAGCCTCTTTCTCATGTTCAGCATTGAGAAACTAAACTCTCAACTTGCCCACTCAATATGACTGAATCAGTTTCATTTTAGATAAGGTATCATGTAGTCTTTGAGAGTTCTACCCCCACTCCCAGTGATCTTTAAAGCAGAGGACACTGAATCATAGATTTAAGCTGATTTAGCTCAATATAATATTCTTTCTAGCTAACGCTGAGGAGAGGGATCAACCTCGGTCCTGACAACAGTGTTGGGAAGTATCCATGCGGCTCTTGGTGGTCATTCGGGCTATAAGGACAGCATAACTGACAAGGAAATTGCTGAGCCTTTGAAAAAAGTGTGAGGTGACAGGGCTGGAGGTGTAGTTCCGGTGGCTGAAGATCAGAAGTGTAAGGTCATACTTGAGAGCCCAGCAGGATGGATCATATCAGAAAAGAATGCTTGTTGCCAAAACTGATGGCCTGAGTTGGGGCCCCAAGACTCACTCAGAAGGCTAGAACCATCCTATGATTTTTTTTCTCTGACCTCCACATATGTTGCTATTTATGAGGGCATGTGCCCATACACACTCACACACAAAAAATAAACACTTGTAATAATAAAAAATAAAGGTAATTCTCAGTTTGAAGCCAATGTGGGCCACATGAGACCCTGTCTCAATTAATACTGCTTTAGGGGAAACAAAATAAAACCCATTTAGCCAATTTATATTCTTCCCCCCGCATGTAGGATTTTACTTCCAATCAATTTTCTACCTCAAAGTTGACAAATGCCTTCTTTTTTTCCAAGTGATATTTTCCCCCAAAATAACTGCTACCAGTGACCAACACATCACCTTAAACAAAGAAAGCAAATAACACGTGTGGATACTGGGTCAGTCTACGGATATAGCAAGTAAGTGCTAAACAAATGTCAACTGCCAGCTATCACTGCTACTGCCTGGGTTACTAGGAAGATACTGTCTCACTGCATCTTCCCCTTTCTGACTTCCAGGCACCATGACATGCATAGACCTCTAACGAAGGAAAAATACACAGCCTAACAAAGACCGGGTGTTAGTCAGGCAAATGATTTTATACAGTAGATACAGAAAACAAATCACTGCTCCTTCATCTCTGACAATACCAGGTGAGCTAAGAGACTTCTTCCTGTTTCAAACCCTTTCATGGATAAATATGGTTAATTAGTTGTGGGTGCTAAAACCATCCTTTTAGGCCTCAAAATTTTTGGTTTCATACAGTACAATCTAAGAGTAGGATGGCCTAGTTGATGTTTAATCTTTCTTATTAGGTCTCTTCCATTCACAGAGCCCCAGAAGTCGCCATGGTAACTCTATGAGCCAAACAGGATCGCAAATGAGAACTGGGAGAAACTAGTCCAGACTTATCAATTTGCAAATGAGGACTTAAGACCCAGAGATGTGAAGTGGGTTTCCCAAAATACTGTGTGGCCAATTAATAGACAAGTATTCTCCAAGTGTCTGCCCCATGCTTCTCTCCACCACACGGGGCTGCCTCCCTTCCTTAACACGTGTCATGATATGTAAGGAACATCCCGACTTTGTGGAGAATTAGTGCATTAGAGATGACAATTAATGAAAAACATCAAAGGTTAAGTAAAAGGTGGAATCAAAGTGTGTTTTCCATGACTTCTGATCCATGATAATGAACCATTTCAGAGAAGTGATATCAAAAGAAGGTGTTTGTTTCTCTGAGTCATCTGAAGACTAGACTTTTAAAGCTCTCTGGGTGATACTGCTCTGAGTCTGAGACTATAACTTTATAATATCTTGTGCCTTCATGTTAGTAGTGTTCCAAGACTATAACTTTATAATATCTTGTGCCTTCATGTTAGTAGTGTTCCAAGGTAATCTTAAAATGTCAACTATTTTGCAAGACAATTTTTTTAGAATCGTTCCTAAAACACTCAAAAAAGAAGTGAAACAAGGCAAAAATGGGAATTTTAAGCAGCTCTAACCTTAGCCCTACTCATTATTATTTGCAAAGGGGACCTCACCAGCTTCAGCCTACCAGGGTAAATAAAGAATGCAACGCATTAACATATGGCGTCAGCATCGCTTGTTTGTCTGCTCAACAGCTGTAGTTAGTTCCACATAGACCTTCAAGGAAGATGCTACACCAACACCTTTACAGAATAAATCATTTATTCTGAGACAACACTGCTGGGATCCAATGATCCCAACATGCGAAAGAGACTGAAGGTCAGAATGGTTCCCTCATTCACCAAAGTCACATCAGAGTGTCGGTCAAATCCAGAGGAGAAGAATCATTCTGATGTCTACCTCCTTACCAGCTGTTCTTCTCCCTTAACCCAGACCCAGCTAGGAGAGTCATGGCTAACATACCTGCGAGTCCCTGATTTTATATGACAAACTCCATAAAATATTCCATTTTATTTTCTAAAGATGAGCAAGGCATTAGCAGCAGCACCTGCCAACGACTGTACCCTTCCCCATGACTGACTCCAAAGTGACTTTAAATCATGCTCACACCCTCTGAAAGTAAGAATTCCAGTCCCCTGGGCATAGACTAGAGTCAGGGAAAACCAGAAGGGCATAGAAGTAACAGTGTGTGACTTTATAGACGAGGTGTAAAACAGAATGTGGTTCCTCCTCACACTTTATGAGCCTTGTGCTCTATTGTGAAAACTCAAGGAGCCCTGGAGGTGTGCACAAAACTGGAACTGAGCCTCAGGCCACTCTGAAAATGTCTTTCTTTGCCCATCTACAACCTCATAAGAGACCCTGGTTTGGAACACCCAACTAAGGCATTCCTATTCTCAAAACAATTAAGTTTAGATAAATATATATGTTACTAAGTTTTGAGTGATCTGTCATGAAGCAATAGATAATTGCCCTGCTTACATTTCTATGGTATGTTCCTATTATCAATAAAGCTGAACTATCTGTGACTACAAAAACTGCCCTATCAATGAGCCAAATGTTCTGTTTGGGTCACAGTCTCTTGGAACAAGAGGGTATTTGTACAGTCTTAGGCCTACCCCAAAGAGCATATAAAGTTGCTCCATAGCCCGTTTCAACAAATAACCTGAGAGACCTGTGAGAGAAGGGCAAGAACCTGGCTACTGGTGGCAAGAGACCTACCTTTCCATCTCTAATCTCCTGGACCCCGAGATAGTGTCTTCCATCACCAAATTCTATACTTAAGCAACTGAAAGACTGTTCCTTCTAGAGCAAAAAGTCATTTCTTCCCCCTCATCAAGTAAAGTTAGATATGGAAACTGAAATTTTCTCTCTGGAAAGGAAACTACTGTGCTCCAAAGAGGAAATGGCCCTCAGACACTGAATATCTCAAAAACAGCAAGAGCAGTAACAAGTTGGTATTGCTCCATCGTGTAAATAAAACACTTCCAGACTCTTGTCAATCACCACTCAGTTTTTTCTCCTTTGGGATGACTAGGTTGGGAGGGAATGTTTTTTAAACTAAGAATTTACAAAGCAGGGAGGCTGGAGAGTGGAGGTAAGTCTTTTCCCATCAGCTCTAAGAACAATGGGAAGAGCTAAGCATCCTTTCTTGGTACCACATATCATGTCCACCACAGCTATTTCCGACCAGTTCCATTGTGAATTCTTATGGAGTGCCACTTTTTATTAGTTCTTCAAATAGTCCCAGGTTGCCAGGCTCAGGAGAACATAAAACATGGTGCTTACCTGGTCCTGTGTGGCCCCCAGTCTTGTCTCTCAAAGACTGCTTTCTCTTCCCTCTTTGTTCCAGGTATGGATGGCCTTTTATGGTTTCAAAGCACAGCTTCTTGTTGATAGAGAGTATCAGGACAGCCAGAAGGATGACAAAGACCCCTACGGCAGACAGGAAGCCAATGGCTTCAGGAGTGACTGGCAAGAAAACACAAGTGAATAAAAAACAAAAAAAATCACCACTATTACAGTGACCCAACGTTTGATTTTGACAACTGAACAGATCCTGTACTTATTAGAATGACTAACACTCTGTATCCTGTTTCTTGATAACATCCCAAAACTGTGCTTAATGAAAAGTAAGGGGCCATGGAAGGTTCATCTCACTAGGCAGATTTCTCACATGACAAACCTCATTCATGTCTTTGCATGTGGGTTTCTTCAACATGGAACACCACTCTTCATAATAGTGCCCCAGACCTTAGCACAACTAACTCCATGATGGAAGTGCCATTCAGGCTACAAAACTCAAAAGGTAGACAGCATCCCCTGCCAAAGCTAAAACAAAGGCTTTCTTCATGGAAGTCCACACAGTTCTGGGAAAAGATCAAAATGTACTAACCTTGCTTTTGGGCCTCCGTAGTCTGCTTCTGACTAACTGTTCTTGTTATCTGAGGTATGTCAAACCAGATCATGATTTTTGTGCTAAAAAGCTCATCCTGAGAAAGGATCAGGGTGATCCTGGGATCCAGGGTAGCTGCCAGTAGGTAATAAAGACTTTCTATGGCAAAAACTCATGTCTGAACAGTCTTTTATTGGTGAATACCCATAGTATCTTCTTGTTCCTTTCATGAGCCTGGTATTCATTGTCACAAACATGAAGAGAGATTCTTTAGATGGGTTGAGCTACAAATGGTTTTCCATGGCAATAAACCCATGCTACTATAAAATACAACTGCTGAAAACATACATAAGAAATGGGAAGAACTTCCCTAAATCAGGGCCTCAGCTTCTAGTGGCGGCCCACATAAAAGGACGCAGAAGAAGGAAGCTTTTGCCTTTCGTCTGTTTACCCTCCCTCTCTTTGGAAAATTCATCTATCCTGCTGCTGAGACATTCCTTCACTGGCATTAAAACCTACTCTTTGATCCCCCAGCACTCAGGAGACAGAAGCAGGTGGATCTCTGTGAATTCAAGGCCAGCCTGATTTACAAATCAAATTCCAGAACATCCTGGGCTACACAGAGAAACCCTGTCTAGAAAAAACAAAAATAGAAATTGCTATATAACCTGAGCCAGAAGCCCTCGACAAATCCTCTGAGGTAAGAGTGCCTGTTGATAAATCATGATGACCTACTATAGCCATGCACACTCCTATAAGCCCAGCATTCTGGGGGGTGAAAGCAAGAGAACCATTTTTGATTTTGAGAGAAATACTGTGTCTCAAGGGGATAAAATAGTACAGGACACCAAGTTGATCTGCTGTTCTTTATGCACACACATTCACATACACACACTACACATACATGCCTGCACATATTGTCAGTAATCTCAGTACCATAGCTGAAATTATGCTTTACTTATTATGTATGTGGTCTTGAGTAAACTAGGAAGTTTTATGATTCCATTTCCTTAGTTATAAATGAATGTAAAAAAAGAAATTGAAGAAGATATCAGAAAATGGAAAGATCTCCCATGCTCTTGGATGGGTAGGATCAACACAGTAAAAATGACAATCTTACCAAAAGCAATCTACACATTTGACGCAATTTCCATCAAAATCCCAACACAATTCTTCACAGACCTCAAAAGAACAATACTCAACTTCATATGGAATAACAAGAAACCCAGAATTGCCAAAATAATCCTGTTCAATAAAAGAACTTCAGGAGGGGAATCACCATCCCTGACTTTAAGTTCTATAGAGCTACAGTTTAAAAAAAAAAAAAAAACCCAGCCTGATACTGTCATAGAAAGACTTGTGGAAGACCATGACATTAATCCACACACCTATGAACACTTGATTTTTGATAAAGAGGCCAAAATATACAATGAAAAAAGCATCTTCAAAATATGGTGCTGGCATAACTGGATGGTGATATATAAAAGAAAGCAAACAGATCCATATCTATCACCCTGCACAAATCTCAAATCCAAGTGGACCTTTAAAGAGCTTATATAAACCTGGCTACACTGAACTTGATAGAAAAGTAGGAAACACCCTCCAGTGCACTGGCACAGATGACCACTTCCTAAATATAACACTAAGAACAACAATCAATAAGTGGGACCTCCTGAAACTGAGAAGCTTCTGTAAGGCAAAGGACACAGTAAATAAGACAAAATGATAACCTACAGAATAGAAAAAAAAATCTTCACTAACCCTACATCTGACAGAAGACTGAGCTCTAAAATATAGAGAGAACTCAAGAAACTAGAGGTAAAAAAAAAAAATCCAATTTTAAAATGAAGTACAGAGCTAAACAGGAAATTCTCAAGAAAAGAGCTCCAAATGACTGAAAGACATTTAAAGACTGCTCAACATCCTTAGCCATTAGAGAAATGCAAATCAAAACAACTCTGATACCATCTTAAACCTGTCAGAATGACTAAGATCAGAAGGATTGATCCAGATGAAGAGAGGGGTGAGAGATTCCATGAGTGGAGGGATCAGGCTCATACAGAGATGGCTGACTCAAGCTATTGGGAACTCCCTGACTCAGAAACAATCATTGAGGGCCCTTCAGAAAAAGGAACTAAACCCTCCCAAGGTAAACAACAGGCGAACAGCAGCGGCAATTTGTGAAGCCTCTTGCACTCAGACCAGATACTATCCGAGGTGCATGAACTGGCTTCTCCCATGGTTTGCAGGGGAAACCCCTGTCTCAGCCTTGATACTTGGGGGAGAGACTCGCTCCTACCTCAAGACGGAAATGACTCATCATGGGATTCCTTGCCCTCTCCTGGAAATGGATGGGAGGTTAGGGTTGGGAGAGGCTGGGGAAGACAGAAAGAAGGGAAGGGAAGGGGTGTAGTAGAAGATACGGAGAAAATTAAATTTAAAAAAAGTATGTATACATACATATATATATATATATATATATATATATATATATACACACACACAAATTTTTAAAACTACAAATGAATGGCTGAAGAGATGGTTCAATGGTTTAGAACACTTCTCTGCCTTGCAGAGGAGCTGAGTTCAAATTCCCAAAACCTATATAGTGGTTCACAGTCATCTGTAGCTTCCAATTCAGAAGAAACCCTCTGCTGACCTCCAAAGGCTCCCAATGGCTCCTGTCCTTTAAACTAGGCCCTGTTAAAGATACACCTTTTCTTGTCCACATTAAAAATGCCTTAGAGTGAGCAAACCCGGTCTTCAAAGGCGGTCCACCGTCCATCTTCGGTAACTGTATCCAGCGGTACAACCATCTCTCGTTTGATCCCAGCTAACAGAGCTGCTACTGAGATAAACAGTCCCGTCTGAATTTCCAAGAATGGTAAACAGAACTGCATTGGAGCGAAGGCATTCTGCCCGGATCTTGGAACACCAGGGCTGGATCGCCGATCCGGACTCCTAGCCTCGGCACCACCCCTGCTTTTATGGTATCTCCCACTTCTGGTCAACAGGTTTCTCCGTGTGGTGACGCAGCTGTGTCACAGAATATAGCTCTCCAACTTTATCCCCCTAGGATGTACAATCGACAGTATATTGCTGGATCTCTCTGTGGCCGTACTCCAAACCGCGGTTCTATGCCCGTGTTTTCCTAGCATCATTCCCCAGACAGAAGCGCAAGCCAGAGTCAACTTCTCGAGTTCTGTGAAACTTTTGAGGTTGTTTTTCTGTTTTCGGTTTTGCATTTTATGTTTAAAGAAAGAGGGATTTTTATTTAAATTAATTACCATCTTTGAGTGTATATCGCAGACCTGAATTAGACACATATCTGAAGAGGGTGGGGCAAATATTGAAGTCAAAAGGACAAGTGTGTGAATCCTTTCTCTCCTTCTGCCATGTGCATCCAGAGTAGTAAAAAAGTAGCCAGGGTAGCAGAGTTGGGGTTTCTACATGGAACTTTAACTCACCGAGGCAGACCTGTCTATAACCGTGGTCAATAGCAGAGACCAACGCTAAGCCCCAGATAGGTAATCATTTTCCAAAACGAGCAGTCAGCAACTCAGAGGCGGATGGAATTACTCCATGGAAAGGATAACTCTTTGCCCTTACTGGAGTAGATACTTCTTATGGTTATGGATTTATCTTTCCTGCATGTAATGCTTCTATCAAAAGCACCATTCCTGATCTTACCTCATGCCTTGTTATTTTTTGTTCTTATCCTTTAGAAGCCTGGTTTTTTTTCTAATAAGAGACAAAAAGAAAGTATATCTGGGGCAGTAGTATAGGGAGAAACTGAGAGGCAGAGAGGGAGAAGAAATTGTAATCAGGATATACTGTATGAGAAAAGAATCTATTTTCAAAAAAAGTATAGTAAGAGTATATATTCCTCCTTCCCTATAATTCAAAAATTTTTCCTCCTTCCAAAAATTTTAATCTTAATTTTCGAAATACATATTTATAGTATATGAATTTTAATTAAAAGCTAAGCTCTAAAATCCAAAAATACCATTTTTAGAAAGCCTGGAAAGAAGTACATGAGGAAAAATCATTCTAGTTTTCTAAGATTTGTTATAAGTGATAATCCTCATGTTTGAACATTCTGCAATTTTATTATTCAACATTTAAATTTATAAATAGAGTTTAAATACTGTAAGAGTCATAAGAACTACCATCAGCACAGATCTATAGTTATGTGCATCATTGAACACAGCAAGCCAAGAGCTTTGACAATGCAAGAAAACATGTTTCATTTGGGTCTACACAAGATGAGAAGTTTAGAAAGAAAAACCTTAAAGGCATTCTGCATCATATATATCATATCATAGTGAGGAATAAATATTCCATATATCATCTGCTCTGGATGACAAGGACACATATGTCATGAAACTTAAATGCCATCTGCAGAGCGACTCATCTAATTATTCCAGTAATTACTAAATTGGAATCAGATGGCTGTGAAGTTCGGTCACATAGTTCACGTTGAAAACTTCCTCAAAGTTAGCTATATCTCTGGCAAGCCACCGGAAGGCTCCATCTGTTGGTTTTTAAGCAAGAGCCCAAGAATCCAGTAGAGCATAGAGGAATAAAGAGAAGTCTCTTGTGTCATAGTCTCTTATAAGTTCCCTTCCATGGTCAGTTAAAGCCATCTGACCCACAAGGACTGGAAAAAAAGAAAGTAAAAACAATATTTAACAGAAATAGTAAGGTTGAAACCAGAATAACTAAACCGTGACAGAAGAAAGATCAGAATCTTTGTTTCTTGGGTGTAAACTTTTCTGATACCACACTAGGAAACATGATGAATCTCACTAAAAACAACAAGAGAAGGCGAGATGGCCATGGAAGACAGTGGCCACCACAAGCTCTGAAATAAAAATCTCTCAACATTTCTGTTGGAAGAGACACAAGAAGGTCAGAAAAGAGTAGGCCAGGTACAGTTGGCTGGGGTCTAGAGAAAGATAGGATACTTAGAAGACAGACAGAGATGGTAATTGACTCTTCAAAAACAAGTTATGAAAATGAACATGAGCCTTAAAATCAAATGTAGACTTAAGGACACAGAAGCACTTCGTCTGTAACTCTGTAATAAAAGTCAACATGAGTGATGTGTGTTCAAAGTGGTGGACCCAAGGGCCAAGGCAGCAGCACTGACAAAGTAGCAGAATTCCCACAGCATCAAAGTCATCCTGAGGGAACTTCAGTGTGTGGTGATGTCAAAAAAAAAAAAAAAAAAAGAGGCTGCTGCAAGCTGTCAAAAAGACAGTATTACATCAATTAGTCACCAAGGGTCCAGCCTCCCTTTCTCCCATCTAACCTAACTCTTCATTTCTACAGCAGTGAATTTTATAGATACATCATTGAGGACCTCAAGTCCTAGAAAGGAAGCTGCACTAAGATTTCATCCTGAGATACTGTACTGCTCTGTATCTCTGGTCCATTTGAAATACCTATGTTGTGATGTGTAACGATCTTCCTGATAACTGTAACCAATGTCTACCTACTTGAATCAAGAAGGTGTACCCATTTGGAGTGATGGGTACAACTAACACAATTGTTAACGAGCAGGAGACTCATCAAACAATCACCTGATGCTGGCCCTATTCTGCCCTCTAGCTACCACTGCATGATGGCCCTTAAAGCACACAGTAAGTCTTCAGGTGGCAGCCCATAAGACTACTTCTGGATTTGGGGTGCTTTGGCTGCACCCTGCTTTCTTTCTTAAGTCTTAAGTATGACACCTTTTCAGTCATCACCCTGTCCTGTTCCTTCACTCCCACTGCTGGCTGAAGCTTAGACTATACATTCCAATCCCTCTGAAATTGGCCTTCAGAGCATCTCATTTTTTTTCTCACCACCTTGATCAAGGGGTAATGCTTTCATCCTCCTTCTCAACTCCCTTTCTCCCATCACAACAGGACACTTGCTATGACCCAAAGAATCAAATGAGGTTCCAAGAACCAGACCTCCCTCAAGACTGCACACCTCACCCTTCCGGAAACATGGTGCCTATTCCTCAGCCTGCCAACCAGCAGCAGCTTTGGGCTAGGTCTTGAGGTAAACAGAGAAGTCAAGGGGTTACTTGGACCTGCAGAGCTCAGGGTCCTTGGTGGTCACACCTGGAGGAAGGCCATCCAGACCATCCTAAGCACACGCCCTTCTGATGGAGAGCCTGATTAACTGGAACACAAGGTCCTGACCCTATGGATTCCAGTTTCTGTACTGCTCTTCAGGCCCTCATCGGAGGACCTCTATGTCACAGCATTTTCTGATCAATGGATCTGGCCTCTTGGCTCATTGCCAATGTTTCCCACTATGTTCAGGAGCACTAAATGCTGAAATGTGGATGCATATGGGGGAAAAGAATATTAGATTTGGAGTTCTTTTTGTTTTAAAAATAGAAAAGGGGATATATAGGGAGATTATGTTGTTTCATTGCAAATAATTGTCCCACCCACTGGTTTAATAAAAGCGCTGATTGGCCAAAGGCAGGCAGGAAGTATGGATGGGGCTACCAGACTAAGAAAACTCTTGAGAACAGGAAGCACAGAGCAGAATGCCAGAGAGAAGCCAGAAGAAGCAGAGGACAGCTGTGCTGCATGGCTGAACAGAAAGAATCATGGGTTAGATGAAGGGTAGAGAGTTAGCAAGTGATATGCTCGGGCCTGAGGCTGATCAGCCTAAAAGCTATTGAAAGCATCTGTGTGTCTCTGCGGGTCTGTGGGCCTAAACTTTGAGGCTAGGCCTGAAAGTCTGGAACAGAAACCTTCTGTTACACATACCTAAATAAAGACAATTCATATGGCAAAAAAAGAGAGAAAAATAAAGAAAGAAGCTGAAACAATGGGTAAAAACCATGTTATACGAGCATGAAGACCTGGGTTTGATTCCTACCCTAGGCACAAGGAAGAAGACACTGCTGGCAAGGTTCAGTGAGAAACCCTGGCTCAAAACAAACAAGCAAAACAAACAAAGAGAAAGAAAAGTAAAGTCAACCTCTGGTCTCTGGCCTCCACATGTGGACACATGGATACGTATACCTGTATACACACATGCAAGCATATGCATACATCACAGAGAGAGAGGACCCAAGATTAAATAAACCATCTAAGAATCCTTATCAAGGGGCTGGAGAGATGGCTCAGCGGTTAAGAGCACTGGCTGCTCTTCCAGAGGACCTGGGTTCAGTTCCCACATGGTAGCTTACAATTGTCTGTAACTCCAGTTCCAGGGAACCCAAAACCAGAAAAACAATAATGTATATAAAATAAAATTGAAAAGAAAAATTGTTTTTTAAAAAGTTGTCTTAAAAACTAGAATTCTTATCAAATAAGACTGTAATTCCCTCTTCTCTATATAACATATCTACAATAAAAATAAGTAAGCAAAAGAACAGTATCTTTCACATTTGAAAGCATATTGTGTTGTGGTTCTAAATTTGGGTGCAATTAAATAGTATATACTCAATGGCCTTCATTGATAAACGACAATTTTAAAGTTGAGAAATTATTTCATGCGTGTATACATCATACACACTTATATCCACACACTGTGAGAAAATGTGCAACCCCACTTAAGCCTTCGTACTAGGAATAGCTAACAGGGATAACTTAACTACATGTTCAAACAAATTCTTCAGAAGTAAAAAATAGACTTTTTCAAAAAATAGGGGAGAAGGAATGGTTTAATGAAATATAAGTGAGATTTTTGCATGTTCCAAAATAAAACATAGCAACATATGGAGTCACTAGCAACCAATCATCTCTTAAAACACTTGAGAAGACATTTGGGAGATGCGTGGAGTGCTGTCTTTAATATAGTAATATATGTGTTGAAATGTGCCTATCTTATTCTGAAAATTAAGTGGTCTAACCTATCTGATTTACATGTTAAAATACAAATTCTCACTTAGCTTATACACACACACACACACACACACACACACACACACACACACACACACACACACATACTTCTAAAAGTCAAGACTCACCAAGAAAGCTTGATCACTCTTCCCTTAATGCTCAAGGACACCAGTTTGGGAGTAACCTTAAAAATGGCAGAAAGGCAGGAATGTACCCATGAATGAAAGCTGTGGCAGTGGGAATTTCCTCCATTGTTTGAGTTCCCTTAGACACTGTGACAACTCTCTACTGGCCAAGATGTCCTTCATCTTCCCTAAAGGAAGATGGAAAAGTTCAAGGGATTAGGTTATTCTGCTGGTTTTTAAAACCACTGCCCACATTACTAGACTGTCATAATCTTACTAGCACGCTCTTATAGCTGAATTTAATTAAGCAATATATTGGCCTTATACAATTTAGCCTTTGTAAAGAAACCCAAATAGTTAGCATGGGACAATTGTATTCATTACCATCTGACATTAGTCATCATAATAAAATTCTGTGATAAAAACAGGAGCATACACCCAAAAAAAAACACATCTTGTGAAAACCTCAGAGCTTATACAGCTATATGATGTGGATGGGATTTTTATTTTGAAAATATATTTTTTTTCAGAGAATACATATTTTGATCATGGTTTCTCCTCCCCCAAATTATCCTATGAACCTCCCCACCCACCCAAATCCTCTCCTCCCCTCCTTCCCTCCCTTCCTTCCCTTCCCTCTCATTGAAAAACAAACAAGCATCTAAAAATTATATTTAAAATTTTTTTTTAAAAAGAATTGGGAAAAAACCAAACAGGAAAAGAGAGAAAGAAAGCCAAAGAAAGAACACACACACAAAAAGAACACATGCATATACACAAAGGAGTCCTGTTAAAATACAAAATTGGAAACCATAGTATATAAGCAAAAGACTGAGTTGAGTTTGTGTAGACCATCTACTGCAGAGCACGGGGACTACTGCCTACTAAGAGTGTCTCTCCAGTGAGACTCTGGTGAAGAAAATAAATTGCAAGTTGTTATCGATTGGGAATAAGTTGTTTCCAGAAGGCCTTATTTCCTTGGTGTCTTCCATGCCCACAGACTCTTACACTCTTTCTGCCTCCTCTTCTGTAGAGTTCTCTGGGTCTCGAGGGAGAAGGAATTGATGGAGACATCCCATCTAGGACAGAGTGTCTCAAGGTCTCTCACTCTCCTCACTCCCTGCATATTGTCCAGCTGTGGGTCTCTATATTTGTTAGGACGGTTATTTTCTTAGATCAATTGGGAAAATTTAATTTTCAAATAAATAAGTAGATTTCGGTAATGAAAGTGACTCAGAAAAATGTCTACTTCAGATAGATAAAATATCTTCAGAGAATAAAATTCAACTTTCAACACTCCAAAACAAATACATTTGGAAGACATTTGGAGTGAACATAATTTTGATTTGTTTATGACTTCTTTATTTTTCAACTCACAGAAGACTACCCACACAGGGAGACTGAAATTTTAACAGAATTGTTTGAAACTAATCCAATCCCTTTTTGAAAAAAATAAAGTCATTTTCTTGCATTCTAGAGCAATGAAATACTTTAGTGATTATTATGAAATGCTTCATTTTTAAAAATTTTGCCCACCCACAAAAAATAATGCATAGACTATTTAAGGCTATTATGTTGCAGAGAGAGGAAGACCTAGACGTGGGAAATTTAAAGATCTTCCAACTTCTAATTTCATGTACAGCACATTTTCTTGTGTTCAGAAAGTTACCTGTACACAGAAACAAGCTCACCTAGTTGCTAAGAATTTGTTAGTTGAGAACATCAACAGGTATTGATACTTCAGACAAGAGCAAAGCTGTATAACCCAACACTGCAATCGGGTACCTAGTGTTAGCATCCCTTCCTAAGGCTCAGACCATATAACAGCCACTTGGGGAACAATGGCAACAAAATTATCATGGTTTTCAAATAAAACAAGTACTTTTGAAACTACTGTACCTTAGTAGAAGTACCTCCCAACTCCTTTAGATGGATTTCTGGGTGGGGGAAAAAGCCTCTTCCAAAGCAGATGGGAGAGTCTAATCAATTCTCAGATTTCTCTACTCTTAAGTATTTACTGGTTCTTTTTAATTACAAAAAGAAAAAAAGACACCATAAATTGTCTGTTTTACTGTCTGTGCTAATTTCATTTCATTATATCCTTGGAGTAAGCTATTATTTCCCCCCTGGTTCCCATGGCATTTTTCATTATCAGTTGCTAATTGTCTAGCATTCACATAGGAATGTGAACCAAGTAGGCTGCTGCGTAGGATGAAGTTCTAGAGGAAGCTGAGCAGCAATAGGATTCAACATTGTTATTATTGTGACACATTAGAAAATTTCCACCCACTTACATGCCCACATCTCTCTACTGCACATCATCCATACCCCGAGGGGCCGTGCACCGAAGCATGGAAGCCCATCTGTACCAGGCATCCCACTTGGTGATTATCATCGCACATCAAGGGAAGACTTCACATTGGGTCTGGCGGGTACAGTGTAAAGCCAGAGGTCTGACTCCACTTGGCATTTGTGATGCTGATCTTCTAACATGGCTATGACAGATCCTATTTAAGAGGTTCCTTGATTCCCAACCTTAAATAGAAGCACCTGACTCAGCCAAAGATACCTTCAAACTCCCCCCAGTTACACTGACAGATTGAAGCTAATTTAGAGAGCTAACCAATTCTTGAGATGTAAACAGGCTAGAGGGTTTTTAATATATTTTGGCATGAAGTGATTCTTAAAAGTTATTCCCACTGGGAAATTCCACTCAGCTTTTTTTTGGTCATGCAATTTGAAGACTCTCCCAAAACAATGTAAGCTATGCCATTGCCTTTGGTTGCCTCCCAGAACCTGAAGGTAAAACCCTATTTCTGAAGACAACACATTCTTCAGACACAAGAATTGGAAGAATCTAATTGGAACTGGCCTGGAAGCATCCTACCTGAGGACTAGCTCTCATAGTATTCAAAAGTGCTATGCAAGCTCTCAAGGGAGAAAAGAAATCAACAGTCCACCCAGCTGTGAAGTCTATGAACCACAAAAATGACCAGCATGGAAATGTATTCCCAAGAGTACAATAGTGACATTTGTACCTGGGGGGCAACCAACAGCCATCTCATCAGACTTAAATCCCACTTGACAGGAGGGAATTATGTCTGGTACCATAAGCCTATAAACCAGTTACCCATGGGTGAAGGTCACATACCCTAGAAAAAAACCCTACTGCCACTTTCCTAAACTAGTTCAGTTCCCAGCTGTATTCTAAATACCTCCACTTACATCCATGGGTAATGAACCTCTCACCTCTCATCACAGAAGCTTCCTTTGACAAGGGCCATCACAGAAATCCACGACTGTGCAAAATTCACAGATCATGGGGTGCCCAACCCCAGCATAACCCCATCTGCAACATAACCTCATACACCTAAGGCTAAGGAACATTGTGGAAGCAGAAAGGATTGGCCAGAGGACTGAGACATCTGCTATGAGATCATGTCTACTATATATGACAGAAGCTGTTCCCAAGACATCCCAAAGTACTGTCCTGCCCACACAATGGCACCACCAGTTCACATGCCAATGTGTATGGGGGAAATCTCACAGGGCCCTGCTCCAAACAAGAGCTGTAAGCAGTTAATAGCTTCTGAAAGAGGGAAATCGTTAGTACCTGGGGTTATCCCCGAAGGGTCATCCAATTCCAACTGGTTACTCCTAAATAGATAGACACATAAGAAACACCAAATGGTGTCAGCAGGCTATATGCACATGCACATATATGCAACAATTTTCAAAGAAGGAGCAATGAATTTCAGAGGAAGTTGGGGGAGAAGGTAGGGTGGAGATTGTGTAACTACCATATTCATGCATGAAATTCTAAGAACAAAAAGAAATTGTTTTAATCTTAAAAAGCATTCCCAATGGCTCCCAATTACGGGATCAAAAAGCACAAAACAGAAAAATGTAAGAGTCCAAACAACATGATATAGTGCATGTGTAGTAACAGGAGGTAGCTGTCTGTCCCTTACACTGTGTTTATTCATGTACTTTGCAGCCCTGCATTGGAAAGTCACAAGAAACAAGACTCCAGCTACAGCATACTGGGTACTGATCACTTGCAGCAGCAAACTCTACCAATCCTTCTACAAATTAACCAAGATCCTTTCAAATGCTGTAAAATACGGAAGTTGTAGGATGGCCACAAGCAATTTCCTCAGAAACCACCACAGTCCAATTCCATTGCAGGGCTTTACGGTTGAAGATGAGGATATTTAAACTTCACAAAATGTGCCTGATTTGTGAATTGGCTCACTCCAATTAAACCAATGCAGTACTACCACGCTTAGGGTTCAATCAATTCATCCTCTGAAACCTCAGGCGTCTCCTTCAGTCCATTCTCACCAGGCAGAGTTCATGTCACTGTCCTTGGACATGGGCGTGTCTTTACACCAAGATCATTCTATTTCCTCATTGTTAGTTTAAGCCATAGGTAAGCCCCCTAGACTAGTGTACTGAAGCCACAGGTGGCATCCTCTCTACTCCTCACATTCTCGATGCTTTGTTTAAAGAGAGCTAAAATCTATGTTAGTTTAAATGAATGAGAAAGTATAACCCAAAACCTTTCTCTTTATTTTAAATGAATTGATCTGTAGTCTTCCTATCAGTTAATGGTCACTGAATTACACAGGAGAAGATAAGCCCCTCAAGGCTTCTTTGGAAAATAGAACCCTTGTTCTTGCTAGCTCCACCAGTTACAAAGGCTTGGCTGCTCTTGCCCTGTGGTTTTAGGTTGACTGGTGGTCTACAGCCAGTGACCAAAAATACAGACTACAAAACTATTACTTTTGAAAGCATATGCAGCATACCCAGCAACTGAGGAGCAGGCAGCTTCCCCACGCATTCTGATGGTGTTGTTTTTCCTTACACTCCACTGTTTCTCCCAAAAACGCTCCTCCACGACATTTCAGAAGGCATGCCTTCCTCCTTACCCAAAGGCTCCAACCTTGCCAAAAGAGGAAGCCAGAGTGCGTCCCCATGATGGACATCTGGCAGCATCAGTTCTAATGCATATGATAGCTGAGGTCACTGCTCTGCCAAGTAACCCCTTTCTTCTTCATCTGAGTCTTCTCAGCACACATTCTTCCTCACAAAGAAAGCCAACGTCAGTCCTGTGAGTATCTTGCGACAGCTCTATGCCTCCCAGATTTCTTTCTCTAACCTAAACAATAGTAGTTTTCTAATTTCCCTCTATTTCCCCCATAGAATAGGACCTTGTCCTTAACAGCTTTGTGGCTTGAAAAGAAAGACAACTGAGGTCTTTGGAAGAATGGCCTTTGTAGCCTCTTTATTCACTCACTCACTCACTCATTCATTTATTGGTAGTACTGAGATTACACATGTAAGACAATCATTCTACCACCCCCAACCCCATGCCTGTTTTTCTGAATGTTCACTGCAAATTCCCAGAGCTATCAGCTCTGCGGGATGTCTGAAGAATAAAATGCAGAATCCAGCAACAGAAAAACATTACCTGAGAGCATCTTGCTTTCAAACTAATTTCTATTCCATAGAGACCAAGAGGACCACGAGCATCTAAACATGCTGCTGCTGAATGAAGCCTCTGAGGGGAGCAGACAGCCACAGCATCCTCTAATACAGGCAAGTCAGACAAAACTTTCCAGAATGGATGAAAAGACTTCAAAACATTCTCTTATTTTCCCCTTTCACATTCATTGCTAATCTATGGAAGAACTCGCTAAAAAGCATAATTGCAAAACCAAAAATATTCAGTGCATGTCTTCCCTGGGACTGCAACCATCTAAAGCCCAGCTGAGATTTTCTTTCAGCATCCCACTGTGAGGAGAAAAATGAAACAAGAAATATATTTCTCAGCTTTCTCACATCTTTGCAGCTATGCTTTCATTATTTAAATCTAGTGGAGTTCCATTTTGATAAGACCACTGATAATTCCACAGAGGAAAGTAGAGATTGAAAACAGCCTGTTCTTGAACATAAAGAACCAACTTGAGATAGCTTCTTCCATAATTCAACCATTTATTGAGCACCCATTTATGACTGGGGCTTGATGTCTAACTTCAATAAGTTTATTAAAGATTTTTCTAAGAAGACTCCATTCACACATTTCTTCCATGTTCAGCAAGACTTGAAAGAATTCTTGCTAGGTGACATAGGATCACTCCAGAACCAGGTTTTAAAACATCCCATTTTCTACATCTGTAAGCACGTATTAGCTCTGCAATAAATATAAGACCAATATCTGAAATGAGGATATTAAAGATGACAAAGAAATTGAAAGAATATATTGCCTTCTTATAATGTGATAAAAAAGTATAATCCACCAATTTCTAATCATCACTAATATTGATAGATAAGTTAATGAGAAATATTTTTACATATGGCCAATAAAGCCAGATATTTTCCAACGTGCTTTTTGGTGTGTCTTTAAAGTCTTAAAATGTTATTTTTAATATAAAGTCATTTCAATTGTCCGCAAACTGCAAATTAAGGTCTTACACTCTACTTCCTTGCAGCAGAGAGATGGGAACTTGAAGTATGGAAGGAGCATATTTGTACTAGAGAAAATGATGATGGAATTTGTACAGGGGATAAAGAATAAGGACAGGAAAGGTAGAATGAAAATGAGCCACAGGAGTAAAGAGGAAAGAGATACTGTTCTGCTTGGCCAGGTAAAGGGGAAAAGGGCTTTGACGTAAGAGCCTGGGGCAAGGGAGAGTCCAGTGAGACACCAAATAAGGGAAGTCAGGTCTTCTCACAAAGTCACTTTGAATGAGAGCCCCAGATTACAAGGAAGAATATAAAGGTTAAGGATAAAGATTATTAAAACAATCGTTACCATTCTCCAAGGCAAGGACTCCCTTTAAGAGGGAGGATAAAGGCAGGAATCTAATTACTTCTGATCTCAATAGGAGTTGGTGCCTTGATAGAACTGTGACTCTTGAAGCCCTTGGAGGTCTTGAGATAATGGTATCTCACTATGGGTCACTAAGAAACAGGTAATAACTGGGGAGTTCTTTAGCAAGGGCCAACCCAAGACAGGCCACCAGACAAAGAAAGAGATTGGCATTTGCACAATATAACTATGATCAGGATAATGTCAGAAAGATAAACACATGCATCCGATCCTCCCTTCCTCTATCAATGCTCTGATGTGTCCAGATTAAGATGATGTGGAAATCAAGCCCAGCCAACTTCCTGTGGATTCTACCTCCTACCTCCAAAATGGCAGTCATCAGCATGAGAATGGGGCAAATGCTGTGGGCAGTCCAGGAACCAGGAAGAAGCCTTTGTGACTGCTCAAGCAGATATATCATCCCTACCCTAAGAGTAAAACTTACAGACCTTGTCAACCATTCTGGTTCTCTGTCTGAGCTGGGAACAGCTGGTCTAGTGAAGATTCCAGGGAAGTCTGTCTACCCCTGTGCGGGTTACAAATGGAAAACCCAGTAGGGGAGAAACCGAGAATGAGCCAAGCAGGAACAGAATCTCCAGGAAAGCTCTGCAGAACAAAGGCAAGCAGAGTCATAATTATTATATTTTGTACTTACTTGGCATTTGCTACGTGCCAGGTCCTTTACACTCATTTAAGTCTAACAATGGTCCCGTGAAATTGAAATTATTATTATCATCACTTAACAGATGAGACAAAGCTGAGCTGTAGAAAATGAGTGAAACACCCACAGTCACAATGTAGTAAGTGTCAGAGTCAGGATTTGACCCCAGCAGTCTACCTTGAGTCCTCCATTTAATCATTCTGCTAGCCTGCCACTTGTAATGGGAACTTTTCTGTGATGGGAATGTAATAGATTTAGCAACTATAAGCACGGCGATTTTGGGCTGAAGTCTGAAGAGCAGACAAGAATATAGAATGAAATGGGGACCATGGACACCAGTTTGAACCAAGAGAGAGAAATGGAGGCAGGGAGAACAATGAGAAATAAAAAGAATTTCTCCTCAATAGTCAAAGTGAAATCAAAAATACTTACTGACCCTGAAAGGAGAGTAATATATACATTAAGCAAACAACAACAACAAAGACTATATAGTTGCACTTTGCTGCATCTGTTTATTAGGTATTCTCAGTCTGAGATTTCCTCCCATCGAGATAAAAATTACCGTTGCGCAGAAGCGGATGACTGCAATAGACATGGAGAGGAACTAGCACTGCCAGAAAGGCTTTTTAAAGGAGGAGGGAAGGGCTGCTAATTCTAAGATTGGGAGCTGAAAAGCCCCCAAATGACATCAGCCTAAATTCTCCTAGAAAAGAAATGACAGGAAGCTGGCTCCTGGAACTTTCTCTTTGGAGGTGACTCACTCCATCAGTGGGGACAGGAGTGAGATGGAGACAGCAAGGCTTTGGCAGGAGGGTTGGGGGAGGGGGAACCTGGCTCCTACTCTGCTCTATACCCTCTTCCCCTTTGATGCTATTACAACCCAGGTTTTGCCCTTCCTACTCCCCAGTTCAGACATGGAAGCCCTAGCCCCCAGTACTTCAGATCATAACCATATTTAGACACACCATCTGCTGAGAAATAAGATGACTGAGTTCTTCAGGATAGAGGTCCAACACTACAACACAACTATCTTTATAACAAGAAGACATGGCCCCAGGCACAAGCATGTAGGAAGAAAGACCCTCCGATGGTAAAGGCAGATGTCCACCTATGACACTGAGCGAATCAGAGCAGCCCTTGATCTCAGAGGCCTCCCTGCCCACCAGCTGCTGTTTACACCTCACAGCCAATAGTATTGGTTACAGCAGCCTAGCTGACTCACACAGCTGCATGCTTTGAACTACAGATGTATTACTTGCTGTCTCGTTGACTAAATATGTATGTCTCCCAATCCTAAAACAGACACAATCAGTGCTTGGAAGAGAACATGCAATTCACAGGGCTGGGAAGGGAAAAGGATGTAAAACCTTCCAGATTTCTACAACAGAGTTTGAGCACAGTGAGACCTCTGCTCAAAACCTTATTCTATTCCTTATGAATTAACACAAAATGCCTTTAGATTCTCTCAGTTACTTGTCCCCTAAACCCCATAAATTCATCCTTCTGAATACTATGCAAAACCATCTCCTGCCAAGTATGGCTTTTTATGTCAATCCTCAACTGGGGCTAATTGTTCCTCATTAGCTACAAGATAAAACCCTTCAAGCCTTCATTTCTGGTATCTAATTTTAAGCCACAGCAACCTCCCTCAACTCATGGCTTTCTGCCCCCATGGGTCTCTTCCAGTTTAGCAGTCAGTATGCTAAACTCTCTGCCCCTGGACAGAGTGATTACACACCCACGGCTGAATCCATGGGCCTCTAATCCAGTTCCCCCCAGGAACACTCTTAGAGTTAAATGCTACCCAAAGCTTCCTCTTACATGATTTATTTCCCCACATCTTCAAACAACCACAGTTAAAGCATTTAATGCCTGGCAAGCGGAGCAGGCATATAATAATTAAAGGTTTGGTCCTTTGAGAAAGCCTTCAATATTCCTCACACCCTGCCTACCTGCCTCCCATCATATACAGTGTCTGTCACAGTCTGGAGAGCTCACCATTCATGAAACAGTAGGGTAGAATCAAAGAGTATGTAAAGAGAACCTACAGTAAGCTGTATTCAGAGCATTGTCTTACTTAATATTTCCCTTACCCTTAGATAAGTAATTGAGAGCATAAACTAACGTAACACTTAATCCAGATGTATGCCGTCTCTTTCCTCCACCATTCCTTTCTTAAACTGGATGAGTGTCTGGAGAGATAGAAGCACGAGCTGAAAGCTAAAATAGGCACTTCTCACTGGAAGGTACATTACTTGAAGGGTAGTTGTGTGTCATGTTGATGCCCTGCTGTCTATGTGACTATTCCTCAGCGTGTATTAGATGGATATGTGGAAGAATTCTATGCCTGAATATAAACATGTAAACTCTCTGATGTTTCCCTGGGAGAAGGACCATTCTTCCCTTTTGCAGTTGAAACTTAAGAAACCCCAAAGCTACATTGTCCCAAGAAATCTCATACCAAATTCAGACTCGGGTTTCTGCTCTTGAAGCAATAGCCGCTTGCTCTTCCTGTGCAAGGCAAAAGGGATATCCTGCCCATCTAAAGCCATTGTGACAATGACTCTGGCTGGTCCTGAGGTCATCAAGTCTTCAGGGATCTTTAACTGAAGAACAAAGAAGGCCTGACATGGTTCTAAGTTGGCAATTGATTAACAAGATCTTAACACTAAGTCGTTCCCTAGTTATCAAGAGACTTTCCTTCCCAGCTGACAATGCAAACAGGTGAGTCTTCTTCTAACAAAGGATCACCATTGATTTTCTAACATAGCTCATGGTTAAACAAACAGCCAAGCATCGTGATCAACAATGTTAGGCTTGTTCTAGCAATTATGAGCAAGGACTAATTTTTGAAGGTCTGATGAAATAGTTTCAAAGAAAAAACACTCAGATGCAAATGTAAATACTTAAGCTCTTGTTTATGCAACCACAGAGATAGTCCCAGAGATGGAAGTTCCTGGTCAAGCCACAACCAGCATCTAAGGACCTAAGGATGTTCTTGTCACAATCTTTTTGTTGGCTTTGTTATGTGTTTACATTCAACAGTGGATGTGGTATTTTTTTTTTAATCAAAATTCACCATTAGGTCTAACCAAATGAAGATATGGAATGTACCAAGTGACATGAACAGTAGACGCTACCCTTTTCAGAAAACATGAAAACAGGCTAAACAGTCATAAGGAAAGAAACATAGCAGGCCCAGAGCCTGGAGGTAATCAGAAGACAGAGGATACCGGATGTGGGGCCTGTGGCCTGCACTCCCTCGGGCTCAAGGAACTAACACCAGCTTTCAGAGTAATAGCAGGGGTACTGATAGCAATCAAAGGAGGAGGCCAGTGGAGCAGAGAGCAGAGGAAGGCCAGGGAACAGGCAAAGAAAGAAGAAAGTAATGGAGGGACTTGGCCACAACATCACAAGGTTCTAAGACATAAACTCACTAGCCAGTCGCAACGAGAGGGGCCAATTCCCCTAACACTACCAGTGAGTAGTGATCTCCTGAGCTGGAGTCAGCCACATTCAGCTGACAAAGTGGTGTCCCGCCCCTGTCAGGCAGGCCAATTTAGACGGATCCTCCCGCTGTCTTTTCCATTTCTATGAAGCCGTAGTTATCAATACTCTTTTCTTTGCTGGGAAATCGAAGTGGAAAATGATGACTCCTTGTGCATCACTATGGAAACCTTAAAACTTCCTGTAGAAATCATAAGAAGAAGGAAAAAAAAGGCAAGTGTATAACCCATCCCTGACTTTCAATCACAGTCCTCTCCAAGGGAGAAAATGGAAAATTAGATGGATTCATTTCAAGTTCCTCTCTCCAATCAAACAGATGGGATTTAGATAAGCTCTTAAAGAAAATTGTGCTCCGTATAATAATATGTAAACTTATCACAACCCTTGGAGGCTTTTTCTAAAGAAGATTCTGATAATTAAAGCATTCCTGTACAACTCAAATCCCTATAGAGGAACGCAGTTAGATAAAAGGTTCCCTCTGAAATAGCACTTGCGAGGTCTCACCAAAAGGAACTGAACATCTGAACTCTTTGCTTAGTGATCTAAACCATGATAGTGAAAAAAATATATACTGCTAAAACCCAATATCACAGAATTCTTTCCTATGTCCTTATTAATGGCTGTTAGGAATCATCCTAAAGAACTTATACATAAGAAGCACATACTAACACTTGGGAGGCAGAAGCTGGAAGATCTGGAGTTGAAGGTTAGCCTTGGCTACAGAGTGAGTTTGAGGCCAGCCTGAACTATATGAAACTTCATCTCAAAAAAGTAAAATTAAATAGAAACAAAGATGAAGCAGAATCTGTGATACACTTACCACAGTGCAAAGCAAGAGAACAAATCACCTACAATAATTACTAAAAACATCCTTCTAAGTCCATTGATGTAGACTCTATAGCTAAAACATCCAGGTGACGGTCAAGTTCACAGGCGAGTACCATCCCAGTGAGACTCGTGGTTGAATCAAAGAACCATGAGCCAGCCCTATGCATGGTCAGGACCATCACTAATGACTTCTCTAGAAAGGTGCTACCTCCTTCTGGAACAGGTCTGGACACTGAGATAGGCACCCTATCCTTCAGCACAAAATCTTGGCCAACTGGAGAGCCAAGACTAGGTTGGTTCCAGTAATGAAGGGTTAAGAATTATCTGTTACAGATAGCAAAATCAGACTCTGACTTTAAAATAAAGCCAGCAAACCACACTTAAGAGCAGGCCCCATCCTCAACCGTAGATGCCCAATCAACATAAACTCAGTGGTAATTGCAAAGAGTTGTTTTGCTTGGGTTGTTTGTTTGCTTTTGTTGGCTAATAATGCTTTGATTAGGCTCCCCCACCCTTACCCTACTAGCCTTTCCTTACATATTATAGTTTCTGGTTTGTTGTAATCGTTATGTATGCAAGTGTGTGTGTGTGTGTGTGTGTGTGTGTGTGTGTGTGTGTGTGTGTGTGTGTGTGTGCATGTTTGTGTGTATGTGTGTGTGATATGTGTGTATGTGTGTCTGTGTGTGTGCTTCTGTGTGTGTGCTTCTGTGTGTGTGCACATGCATGTGTGCGCACGTGTTTCTTGTGCTGTTTCTTTGGCTCTCTGTTTCTTCTGTTCATTTGTTTGGTCCTATTCATATTAGTTTAGACTAATATGAGAAGGAGCAAGAAAGGGGGAGGATTTGGGTTGGTGGGAAGGATCCTAAAGGAGTTGGGAAAGAGGAAGTTTTAAGTGGAATATATTATATAGAAAAAAAATCTACATTCAATTAAAAAGATGTAGTATTGAAAAAGAAAAACTAAATAACGGCAGTAAAAGAACTTTTAAAATGAAATGAGTATGATTTTTTTTAAATGTAAACTCTTAAAAACTAGAAAGAATGAGAAATAAGCTTTAAAAGGGACCAGAATACCCATCCTTTGGGCATCTGAATGGGAGAGAGAGTAACTGGTAGACGCTTTTATTCTCTGGACCTTAAGTTCTTTACTGAAGGGTCTGAAGGAGCATGCCGACGTGTGGGCGGGCGGGAGTGGCAGGACACTGATTGACTGCCTTCATTCAAAGCAGAGTGGCTTCCCAGACCCAGTAAGATCAAGATGGAGGAGAGTGTAGGCAAAGAGGTCATATGGAAGGTGATGAGTGGGTTTAATTGCATGTCTTTAGTAATGTTGCTGTGTCTATAGATATCAAAATGTCAAACTATAGTTTTCATGCAAGGAATAGGAATAAATTTTAAATAGAAAAGTGAGGAACTAGCAGGCAAGCTTACTCTTGCAATGAACTGGGTGAATGATGGATAAGGACACTTGAAGCAAATGTTGCATGAGTACCTGAGTTCAAATCCTAAAACCCATGTAAGAAAACTGAGCATGGTATACATATGTCCTAGCTATAAAGAAAAGGAAGGGTGCAAAATGATGGCTGGGGCCTGCTGGCTGCTACCTGGCTCCAGGTTCAGTGAACGCAGTCTCAGGAGGGCAAGGCAGAAAGTGACAGAGCAGAACACCTGATGTCCTCCTTCGGCCACAGCAGGTAGGCATGTCTATCTGTACCCAAATGCATATACATGCCCCACCAGACACACACACAACATTAATCTTTCAGTAAACTGCACTAAAATTTCCACAATAAAATACAGTAAGTTGACCAGGTCACAACCCTTAAAACTCCAGGGAACATTTTTAAAGTCCATTCTTTCATCACGACTTACTACAAATTCACTGGACACATATCATGAGATTACAATAAACTTTAAATGTGAGGAGAATCCCAGAGGTAAAAAATGATCATCTTACAAATTTATAGGTAAGAAAACTAAGGGTTTATCTTAGTCTCACAAGCTTGTTAAGAGCAGCACCAGGAGAAGAGAGCTGGCCCTATCCCAGACCTGTCTTTGTCCTCTTTGCTACAACTGGCACTTTTAGTATCATCATAGGGAAATTCCAGGCTGGAAAACATGCAGTCACCTCCTCAGCACTCGGTATTAATACTGAGAAGTGCATCTTATGGCGGGGTTTTCCTATTAGTTTTACCCCAATCATTGTTCTTCCTGAAGTTTCCTTTGCATTATGTCATGATGTAGGAGCCAGCATTAGGAGTTATACACACATAAAACATTCTACGCTTGCTCTTACATAGTCTTTTCTCAGGTTTTTGTACCAACTTAAGAGAAAAATGGGGAATGTAAATGACTAACATTTCATGGGTACCTGTTGACTTGCTGGGTACTTAACGTTGAGTGTAGAATCCTCCAAAAGAGAGAAAACTAGAAACAATCTAAAGCTTACCAGGCAGGAAAATTAAATTAAATTATAGTATTTTGATGTGGGTGTAAGATAGGATAATGCAGATTTAAACTGCTCTGAGATTTCACCGTACTCCAGTCAGAATGGCCAGGCTTGTGTTGACAAGGATGTGGGGAAAAAGGTTGGCAAAGTAAAAACTGGTACAGTCTTATGGAAATCGGTGAGAAAGTTTCTCTAAAGCTGGAAACTCGCGATCCAGCTACGCCACTCTACATATATCCAAATGATTATAAATACACCTGCTAATCAATACAAATTGCTGCTCTTCTCACAATAGCCAAGAAATGGAAACAGCCTAGATGTTACTGATAAATGGGTAATGAAAATGTGATATGTTTGCACAGTGAAATATTATTCAGCTATTAAGAAAAGCAAAATTATGAAAGCCTCAAGTAACTGCACAAAGCTAGAAGCAATCACTCTGAGCGAGATAACCCAAACCCATTGAGACAAAGACCACATATTGTCTCTCGTTTGCTGATGCTGGCTTTGAATCCTTAGATATGTATGTTTGTGCTTCACTCAAAATACCCCCAGAGGTCCAGTAACTAGTAAGAAGTTATAAGGGTGGCTTTAAAAAATAAAAATAAAAAATAAAAAAGGAGAGGAAGCGTGGCAGTACAGAGGGGAAGGGCAATTATGGAACAAGGAAAGATGCATGAAGTTGGGGTGGAAGGTAGGGCAGAGGAGGCTCTATAAAGAACAGCTCCAACTAACACACCTCCGGAAAAACATGAAAACCTACTACTGTAGACGCTTTCTAAAACATACGCATGTACATATGTACAAAGGGCTTAAATAGACTTACTCTGTTCATGGGCAGAACTCTAATAACAGGAGACAGTGCCCCTACTAGAAACTACAGACTAAGAAGTAAAAAGCTCAGGGCCAGATGTGAGTTATCCTTTTTAGAGTTGTTGGACAGTGGGTACCAATGACTCCCAAGCCTTACAAGCTATTGCCATAGCTCTTGGCTGCCCATAGAACATGGGACTAAAGCTGGTTCTCATCTGGCTGCTCCTCTTTACTGGCTAGCTTTCATAGTCCTGACAGGAGTTATGTACACTATCAGAGAATAAAGGTAATTATCAAAAACATCCAGTCTCGCAAGATACACACCATTGGTATAGTTATGGCGCAATCAGAAGTAACCAAACACATTCTGATTGAATTTGAGGCCCACTCTACAAGAGTTCATACCTGGCACAGTTATCAGGGCTTGAGAACCTATGGCTAGGTAAGTCACAGGCTCTAAGTCGACCTGCTATATTTTTGTGTTAAAGAGACATAGAATTAAACTGACTCCTAATGGCTTATCATTGCACCGTAAACTTATCACCAGATTAGTGCATCTTTTAACTCTATATCTAAGAAGTGTCTTTTTATAGATACACACAAAGACCCATAACTGGTCAAGTATAGAGAGTAAGAGACTGGTATGTATGTTCAGCCCTAAATGGGACATCTGTATCATAGTCCCTCCTCCCAAGGCTCAGGAAGTACTGAAGAGAGATGGAAAAACTGTAAAAAGCTAGAGATGGTGGGTGACTAGAAGTGTTTTCCAGACACGGACAGTGCAGATACACATCTGAACTCCACCGAGATGTCCTCCAAAGAGCACCTCCACCCCACTTTCCATTTCAGAGCTCCTGGGCTGATTAAAGAGCTCCCATGCCTCGCAAACATTCTAGAGAAGTTCATTTAGCTGCAGCTTATGGCCCTCCCATCTGGGAAGGAAGACAGAGGGGAAGTTGAAAAACAGGATAAAAGTCTGGTTTTATGGTTCCAGCCTTTGTTGGCTTTCTTTTGTGAGTTGAGAGAGATGCTAGGTAAAAAACTGCACATTCTGGAGCTGTTTTCCATTAAGTCAGTCTCTGAGAAAGCAGGCAGGTTGGGGGGCTTTATAGCTGGCCGCCTCCTCTTCTTCCTCCTCCTCCCAGCTCTAACTCTCTGACAGGCAGCTGGTGATTTAACTGTCAAACTGTAAGCAGCACATCTTTCAAGAGCCTCCAAAGACCACTCCAAATGACAAAGGAATATAACAAACAAACAAGTGACTGAAAGCTTCTGTGTTGCCATAGCAACTCGCCTGGCTTTCCTAAAAAAAAAAAAAAAAAAGAAGAAGAAGAAGAAGAATGCACTACGGAGGGCAGGGTGAGGGAGTACACCTCAGCTAATAAACATGACATCTTATTAATGTTGCTGTTTCTAGCTAATGAATGTTAACAAAACGAGCCAGGCTAACTATAACCACCCTGTAACCTGGACATCTAGACAGATGATTTTTGCTTTGCTATTGAATAGACAAAATGCTGGTCCACTTAGCAGGCATGTAGGGGACTCACAGCCCACTGTATAGCACCGCACCTATCTTCTCATTAGCAGATAAGGTCTGGAGCCAGAGTGGCAAAAACAGTCCAGGAAAAAGGGTAATGTGTATTTGTCAGCCCACGATGTCTCCTTTACATACAGATTCCTGCCACTGCCAGAAACCAGAGGCTTATCATAGCTGCAGGACCACGATTCTTATCTTCTGGTGTCTGCTGGAGTAGGAAGTGGAGTAACTGTCAAGAGTTTTCTGAGGAGCAATGATCTCAATCTTCTAGCTGGATGAAATGGGGAATATCTTGGTTACACAGGAGCTAGGTGGGCTGGTTGCTGGCCACAGTGCCCAATCCCAGCAGTGGTCATGTCCAATATAGATGTATCCCCTGGTTGCCTTTGGTGTCATGATTTGTAGCTTCCTTATTACAAAGATCCAAGAGCAGGAAGGTTGCCTTCATAAATGAGCACTCTTAGTGAGAGGGCAGTTTGGGGATGTTTTTTAATAATATTTTTACTAAATGAGACTTTCATACAATGTACTTTGATCATATTCACCTGTCACCTCTTCAGCTTAGAAATATTTATCAACTATCACAAACCTCCCAGAGTCCTTAATCCAGCCATTGCACATAAAGAAGGTATTCTAAGGAGATCATCACAGATGCACACAAAGAAACTGGAAAAACATTCATGGCGATGCTGCTTACAATAGAGGGAAGTTTGAAACAGTCCAGAAGTTCAATCACATGAGACAGGAGCTAAATAAAGTTCAGTTCAGCTAAGCAGAACTCCATGTAGCCATGAGATGAGAAGTTAAAAATGTCTGCATTATACTAAATGAAGAATGGATTTTAAAGCATCATGTAGATTTTTCTTAAAATATAGATAGAGGTAAATAACTAGAAAAATAACTTCAAGACAACATAGTCTCTGAATGGCTTCATTGTGGATTTGTCACTTACTAAACTACCTATAGAAAGATGTTTGTTACATATTGTTTAAAGTGTAACAAACTATAAGGGTGGTTGATGTAGGAATGTCTTTCTGTATGCTGTGAATATCAATCTTTAAATAAAGGAGCTGTTTTGGCCCATAACAGGCACCATAGAAAAAGTAGGAGGAGAAATCAGAGCATAAGTAAGAAAAGCAAGGCGGAGTCAGACAGACCGAGCCCAAAGCCCAAAAAAAAAACAACATATAAAAAACACAGGGGAGCCTTGGGCCACGTGACAGACAGATTAATAAAAATGAGTTGAGTTAAGATATAAGAGCTAGTTAGCAATGTGCCTAAACCATAGACCAAACAACATGAAGTCATTTCTGGGGCCTGGGCAGCGGCAGGCGGCTAAGGGGTCTAAGACAACAAGTCTATAGGTCTGAGACCTCTGGCCGCCCGGGACCAAGAAACCTCACTGTAACAGCTGATACTGTAAACCCTGTCAGAACTCTGTGCCTGGGGTGGTCGTATCTCTAGGGTATGTAGTATGCTGTGGCTAAAATGACATGACACCAAACAGTAGACTGAATATATGTTTATCCTCATAGACATAAGCTACTTTTAGCCTTAACCAGAGAAGCTTTCTCTTAACAATGAACCATGATGGATGCAGAGACTTCCCCCCAAACCCCTCCCTCCACCACCAAGGCTCAGAAATACTATAGAAGAGCAAAAATGTAGTAGGATTATGTGTTTTAAATAATTGTCCTGCCTACTAGTTTAATAAAAATCCTGATTGGCTGAAAGCAGACAGGAAGTGTGGGTGGGGCTACCAGATTAAGAAAACTCTGGGAACAGGAAGAACGGAGCAGAGATGCCACAGAGTTGCCAGACAAGCCAAAAGATTTAGAGGATAACTATGCTGCTCTGAGAAAAAGTACTGAGCTGCATGGCTGAACAGGATAAGAATCATGACTTAGTTTAAGGGTAAAGAGCTAGCAAGTTATACGTGGGCCCTAGGTCAATCAGCATAAAATTAATGTAATCATCTGTGTGTCTCTGTGGGTCTGTAAGTTTCTGTGTGTCTCTACATCTCTGTGGGTCTGCGGGTCTGCAGGTCTGCAGGTCTGGGCCACAAAGCTAGGCTGGAAAGTCTATGCTAGAAACATAATGCAACACAGAAACAATGTAAAAGCCAAAGGAGAGGAGAGTGCTGGGAAAGGCTGACTTTGGGGTATAACCACGCCACTACAAATGCAATCTCCCAGCAGCGCCTGTTGCACAAGATTGAGCCTGTAAATAACTAATCACCAATCACAGAAGGGCTCATGGGACCTACTCCTCCCTAGTGAACTTCTGGCAACTGATGGATTTGGGGAAAGTGGGAGTCATTGTGTTGTCATATACAAGGAGCCTACAAGGCTCCAGTGACTAGATCCAAACCTATGGCCACTCAGTCTTGATTAAATCAGAACACAAAACAAAAGACAGAACTATGGGAAGTAGGCCAGAAGGAAGGTGGGGATAAAGGTGACAGATAAAAGAAAGAGAAGATGGGGTGAAGGGGGGGTGGTCAGTGCACTGTATAGATGTACAAAGAGCAAACTGACTCGATAAAAAGTGATTTTAAAACACATTCTAGTTCCACCCTGCTCCCAGAAATGGATATAAAAATGTGGAGTGCCCAATCAGCTTTTAATCTATCTCTTCGATTTAAAAAAAAAAAAAATGACAGAGGGTTTGGGGCTAGGTTAGAGTAGGCTCCTGGAAAGAGGGCTTCTTTCCTTAATCCGTTCAACACTTATCCATGACTTCCTTTGTACAAAACCTTGAAGCAGTGGGGAGACCAACAAGAGGAAGGTATTGAAGACAGTGAAGGTTCCTAAAGACAAGCAAATACTCTAAGAGCCATAACTGAACAAAGACATTTCGGAGGTGGGACGACCATCATATTCACTTTCCATTGCTGCCAGAGTAAATTATCACAAAGAGGCTTAAAAAAACACAAATATCTTACATGACCATACATCCAAACTAAGCCTCATTAGGCTAAAATCAGGTCTCAGAAGCATGAGGAGAACCCATCTGCCTGCATTTTTCTGCCTCTACAAGCTTAGATTCCTTGATTCATGGCCTTTTTCTCTGAGATTATACTACAGTAGAATGGATCTGGCATAGCAACCATTCTGAGATCTGTGTCTACTTTCCTGTTCTGTGACATTCTTGTGATACTGATCTCACCTCAAGAGTTCAGGAAATTCTTCTGTTACAGGATTGGTCATTAGCAATCTCAATTCCACCAAAAATAAATATTATTACCAGTTATTGTGCAACATAACCAAGACACAGGTCTTAGGGGTAAGGTGGGTGTGGAGGTTACACTCAAACAATGGGATAGAGAAAGCAGTTTCATCAGAGACCAAGACTAAAAGCTCCAGGACTTTGCAGCTAATCAAGGTCCCCACTATGAGTCACATGGAAAGACAGGAAAGCCTGTTCTAACGGGCATCATGATTTTTACTTAAGTTTAGAAACATGAAATAACATGGAAACATAACATGGAGAAAAGAAGAATTAGTATAAAGATATATTGAAGCCACAGGAAAATGTGCCTAATGTTTTTGTAAATTTTAAAGTACATGTGTAAGATAACCACAACATATAGCTGCCTGCATATACAACAGCGTGGTAGACAGTGTTGTTATACCAAGGCTACAGTGTTTGCAACAGTCTTAACTAGTTTTCCAATAAGAACGTTGTAAGTTGTATAATACTGGGAAGCATATCTGAACCACTGCAAGTTTCCAATTACTCATGGCTTCTTCTGGAATACCCTGGCTAAAATACTATCTTTTAGAAACAGACGAAGAGAAAATTAATAAAGTCCATCTGGTCACAGAAAGCCACCTTCTCACGACACATATTCAGCAGTAACAATACAAGATATACTTCAAACTGGCTCTCCACAGCAATCTGAGACAAAGGTACTAGCAGATGGACTTGGTTCGCTATTGCTCAACTATGCTGCAGCCCACATTGCCCCTGGACAGTATAATTAAGGAATGTTGTGTGGTAATTATATTTATCTAATGAACCCAAGTAGGACAGAGGGCTAAGAGGGGATTGGTGGTTTCCCAGGAGTTACTTCCTCAATGGATCCCTCAGACTCATGCTGGCTAAGTCAAATCCCAACTCAATCTTCCACAACACTTTTTGAACTGTTCCTCTTCACCCAATCATCAGACATTTTCCCTCTATTCAACATGAACACTCTATCTGTTTCCATCTACCTCTCCAAATGAAAGTTTAAACACCAAGAATTTTCTTTATTTCGCAACCCATGACACAATCATCAAACAATTCCAGCCATGTTCCTCTATCAACCAGACCTGAAGAGTCAGTGATCAGGCTTGACCAGCCAGTTTCCCAGAGCCTGCTTTAAGCTGTTTACAGACTACAGTCTAACCAACCTCATGAACAAAAGCCAGAGAGTCCTGTAGCCCCTGGACTGGTCTTCCACTGGGTTACAGGGTAGAGTTTTAAAAAAAAAAAATTTAAAAAGCAAACTGTAATGAATGCTGAAGAGGTGACCTGTCAGACATGTTTAGTTTGAGGATTTGGGGCATGAGGGGAGGCTGGGCATTTAGCAATATTCTTGTTCTGTAGTACAAAACATGTTTTCCCCATGCTCACAGGTTGTCACTAATGACGATACACAAAGGAAGCGTCAGACTCCTGTCTACTAACTCTCCTCTCTGACTGCAAGACATGGTGCTTTGCAAAATGCTTCTGCCCCTGCTTATGTACTTAGCCTCGTTATCATGACCCTGACAACCAGCTGTATGCTATGCTCTAGTCCAGGAGGAAGTAGGGTGGCCCTTTTAACCCAAATCATTTTTAAAAACTAACCAGACATGTCTAATGTGCCTCTGAACAGAGGAAAAACCAATATCCACAGATAAGAGCTCACCTAACAGCCAAGACACTTTGCAAATAACAACCAAGTGAAAGAGTAACACCTGTTCTGCCGAGCCCCCAAAAGCTGAGCTTTGCACTTAGGCATAAAAGAATCAGCTGTGCATAAAGCCAGGCCCCGTTGCCATGGAGTTTCACTGGCTGTACACTGCTCATTTCTCTATATGCGGTCTCCTGGCTAGGTAGCTAGACCTATGGGAGCCCACACTAGGCTCAAAGCCCTATGTCAAAGTCAAAGCTAGCACACAAATTTACATATACACAGAAAAGAAAAACTTGAGTCATAACCCCACTTCCTACAATTGCTACTCAGTGAAGGATTTTCCAGCACCCTCTTCCCTGAGAGTTCCTGAGTGTTCATTCCTGTTTCATCATCTGTGATGAAAGAGCAAATCTTGCCCATACTCTTTCATTAATTCATTCATTCATTCATCTAGTCCCACCTGCAGATTCTGCCCCATTCCAATTTTTAATCTCCTTTATTTCCTGTAATGGTCAAGTGATCATGACCGCCTATGGCACAGATCCAGAAAGCATTTCAATTTTCTGCAGTAAGAGTCATGCCTTAACTCAAAAAAAAAAACAAAAACAAAATTCTGCTAGGTTGTATATCAAATTAATATCTATCGAAGTTCTTACACATTTCTAACAACAATCTTCCAAAGTTAGCACAAGAATCCTCTAGCAGAACGTCCAACTCACCGGGTTCTATGTGCAAAGCAAGCTTGAGTCACACACGATGTTTCCTTGAAAGCTGATTCAACAATGGCTTCAGGGTTCCCCACTATTTCCTGAAAAGACAACCCCATAGTCACCCCACTCCTCCTGAACGTGGATTTCTCTGGTTTCCTCTACCTCTACGTTACAATACATCATGACCCTCTTGGGAGTTAACACTGTATTCTCCAGCTGCATATGGCTACTGTTCCCACCTGGCAGGGAGATAGGGAAGCTGGCTGCTTACTTGAGTGTGAGACTCACCACAGCAGTGTTTGCTGAGGAGGAGGAGAAGGAGAAGCTTGTTTGACTCACCACCACTGCGGTTAGAACCAGCTGCCTTAGGAATCCAATAGGCATTGTTTTGAAAATTATAACCACCTGTTCAGTGGAGTTATTCATTCTTTCTTATGGGCAAAACTGTCTTCCTGAAGATTTTGCTACAAATTGTTAATCTCTCAAACTGCAAATGGTATTCCCTTCAAAGAACAGATACAAGTTGCTGTGCTTATTAAACTCAGACTCCAACCATAAATATTTCCATTAATCAGAAAAGGGGCTTTCTTTTATTTGAGCCTGTAGTCCCCATACTGAAAAGCAAATACAAAATGACAAGATCGGATTCTGATGAACACAAAATGCCTAGTCTCCTGTGACCATCATAAGCTGGGATGAAAATTCATGATTCCTTGTTAACTAATCACATCTTCTCTGGATAGAGCTTTGGGTAGAGGTAAATCTGCCATTCCCAGAACTTAAAACCAAGAGGATCACAGACGGTCAAAAGCACTGATTTTTCATGGGTGAGATGTGAAGGCAGAAGCAATACCTGTGAGCTTACTCCCTGAAACCAGAAAATGTAAAGTCTTTAGGAAGAAAGATCACTGCTGCTCGGTTATAACAGATTTTAAATTCTCTTCTTTGTGAGAGATGAATCACATAATTACAGCTGAGAAATTGTTAGAGTATCTAATTAGTCTATTTTTCATAAGTACAAAAGAAAGACAGGCCGTATTTTAATTTTGTACACACAAGAGACTAATAGATAAAGAGTGCACAAGCAAGCTTGGTTATAGAAGACCCTACCACAGTGGTTCCTGGTGGCAGGGCGAGGTCACCCTGTGAAGCAGGCGAAAGTGTTGAACCTTTGCCCATCCACAGAGGCTTGTAGAGGCTCCCTTAACAGCCATGCAAAAAGGTCTCTGAGGTTCCCTATCTCTAAGACAAGAATTTCCTCTTCCCAAGTGACAATGATCAGCCCCTTGGTGCAATCTATATGCAACCAGGACACTGAAATGATTCCTTTTATACAACCTCTTTGAAGATGCTGGCCTTCCAGGTGATCTTGACTAGGCATGATTCTTACACTTCTTTATTCTCTTGCTCATATATTTCTTTTCCCAAAGCATAGAAACAGACTTTTCTAGAAAATGAAATAATATACTTCAAAATTAATTGAGATCCATCTGCTTACCAGAGATGTAGAGACCAAACACTCATTATTAAGGGTGTTGCATAAACAATACAAGGGCCCAGAGAGAACCCAGAATGATTGGCCCCTGAAGTCTACTCTCACCTGAGATTTCATGAGGAAATTATGCAACAAAGTCTTCAGATGTAGCTTCGTTGGCACAGCACTTGCCTAGAATGCCCGGACTCTAATCCCCGGCACCAGACAATCCAGGTGTGGTGGCACATGCCTACAATATCTACTTTCAATCAGTGGAGACAGGTGTTTCTCGAGAATTCAAGGTTTTCCGCTGCTACACAGTAGGACTGAGTCCAGCCTGGGCTATGGGAGACCTTGTCTTAAAATCAAACTAACAAGGAAATAGTACCTGACTGGCAATTTGTCTGTGCCCTTCACAGAGCTGTCACTGAGAACTGTGTTACCCGTGAGACTCAACCATACATAGAACATATTTTTCCTTTCATTTTGAGCATTAATTTGGTCAAACTGCTTTTTAGCTACCAAAAAAAGCAAATTTCTTCTAATATCTAATGAATCAATCACTTGGAAGCCTCAACTTAACGCCTGTGTAATTTCAGTCCATTAAAGCCTGTGTCTCTTACACATGGGCTGCCGGGACATATTACCCACCATTCCTGACAATTAATTTAAGCACTCACTTATTTAGAACATATATTTATAGACAGCTTACCATGTACCAAGCACATTATAGAAACACAGCCAAGATTGAAGCAGAAATGGTCCCTACCAAGATGGAGTTGGCATGGTCTTAGCCATCTTGACTATAACCTTGGTCCTAGAATTTCTACATGCTCCTGTCTTTTTCTATCCTTGTGAAATTCACATCTTTGGGGGGGATATCAGTTGTGTACATGCCCCAAACAGTTTCCAGACCATTCTTCCAAGACTTTTTCTTCAAGTAGGGAGATTATGACTCATTTCAGGTAAAAAGTGAGATACATATATCATTGTATCAAAAAATGCTGGCAGAAACCTAAGCAAAAACATGAAGAATAGTCCAAACAAAGGCTGACCATGAGATTTCCTGAGAGAACACACGGTGTACATTGCAATTACACACCTCTAAGTACTGGAGACGTGCTTCCTTTTTCGTACATTAATTATAATGGGTCTAAACAGTGCTAACTAGTTTCTGAAGTAATCTTGGAAAGTGTTTGTTTTCCACATTTTTAAATGCTGAGAATATAATTAGCTACTTAGATTCGAATGCTAATACAGCAGTTTGTGTTCACATCAAGCGCTCTTTGTACAACACACATTGTGATGCTAATCTGTGCCAAGATTTCCTACCACAATCACAAATTAACAAAAATTGGCCACGGGCACTCCTCTCTTACTGCCCTAAAGCTCTATTTTCAAGATTTAACACCTCTAACCTACATATGGGGACTCACCCCAGGTATAAACAGCTGAACAGGGGTGAAAGGAGGCAACTGTGAGCTTGGTATGCCAGGCACTCCTAGACTACTGTGCCAGAGAATACTAGCTGCTGCCTGCTATCTGTTCTCTCCTTTCTTAGCAACAGAACCACCAACTTGTAACTAGGCTCATGGCTGGACCAGAATAAGGAAGGCATCTCAGCACCTTAACTAGGGGATGCAATGCAATGAAAGGATACATTTTATGGGCAACTTAGACAGTGAAGCACATGGACAGAAACCAGTGAGAGACTAGGGAGTGTACTGTGTTGCAAGCATAAGGACCCGAGTTCAAACCCCAGAACCTACATTAAAAAGCCATTCATGTAGGCACGCACTTGTAATCTCGGGACAGGGTGGGGGGGGGGGGTGGATACAGAATGACCCCTGGGACTCACTGGCCAACTACACTAGCCTACTTAGTGAGTTCCAAAAGTGCTTCAAAAAAAATGTGAACAGCCCCTGAGAGCCAACACTTGAGGCTGGCCTCTGGCCTCCATGAACATGCACACTCATACACAAATGTGCACTTGCGCAAACATACACAAAGACAACTAAGGTTAAACTCCTGTGGACTTGCTTAGCTGAGAGGTAAGCTTCTAAGCAATTCAAGGTATTGTTGTCTTGGGGTACCTGCCATTTATCATTCGACTTAGCCCTCATAATACCGAATTTATTAAATCCATATTAATGCTCCTAGTAGCTAGTTATTGTCATCACTATTTTGCAGAATAAGTAGCTGAAGAATCTTTCTGCCAAATCCTCTCTTAAGCAGCAAGTTTCCATATGTAGAAAGTGAAGCATGGTGGTGTAAGAGACAAACGTGTCTTGCTGAAGAATACTGACAATAAAACTATTTGCCTATGAGAGTTTTATATGATGTTTTCAGTTGAGCACCAATACTTAGTTCAGATACCCAGTTTAAATCTGAAAAGGGACCACACCCCAGTTCTGAATGTGTAACACACTGTGTGTGTGTGTGTGTGTGTGTGTGTGTGTGTGTGTGTGTGTGTGTCTACACACTGAATGGCTGCGTCTGTCATTCCTAACACCTACACTCTCAACTTAACTGCAATGAAATCTTCAATCCTTGCTTTACAGCTGTATCTGAAAGTCTGCCCTAAGCACTGCAGGTCAGGTTAAACGTTCCTTACGTGATAACACACAGGAATCACTGTTCTGAAGGTCTCAAAGATCCACAAGTCATCAGTGGTGTTTTGGGTCAATTATCTTAATAAATAATCCTCACCACATTACTTTCTTAGCACCTCATCATATTACCTGGCACAATGCTAGGCATGACTAAGGTCATCTGTGGAAACTATATAATATACAAATCTCACCACTCAGTGTTTATGTCAATGCTAATTTCAATGTCTTCCCATCTATTTCTTCCATATAAGATTCTCAGTGAATAGCAGTCCTTCATACAGGGCACACTGTGTTAATTTTTCTTGACGAGGTATTTAACTATTAAGAGAAAATATTCACTTATGAAAAAAAACTGACAGCCGTTACAAAAATATTCTAATTGTGGCCTGAATGAAGAATTTAGTCTAACCATTTTTTGCCAACATGTTTTTGAAGAAAGGTCAAATTAATAGTGTGTTGATTTTGAATCTTTACAAAGAAGTGACAGATTGATTTTTAAGCACTTTAAAAAAATATATCAAATACTAGATAATTAAGTTTTGACATTCAAACACAAGCTGGAATTCGCTCCCATTTGTCTGGCAAAGGCATTTGCTGTAAGGCATTTGCTGTTCTATGTCCCGATAACTTCAGTAAGATTTTTGAGGACTGCTGTACTGGATATATGTTCCCATGGAGGCCTGTATGTTAAAGACTTGACCTCTCGGCTGGAGCAACCAGGAAATTGTAAAACTTTTAAGGGGTGGAGATTTCATAACACAAAGCTAACTAATAACAGGATAAAAATAAAGTTTCCTCCAGACTTTACTGGGTTGTCTCAGAAGATACAAATGTACAGTAAATAGCTCGTAAGATATTTATTCACTGAATGGTCAAAACACAGGAAGGAACTATAATCCAGTGGTGAGGTCAGAAAGCAAGACATTTGACAGACAAGCCTGGAGTCTCTGACACAGTTAATTGCTCTATACTATAAACCAGAAGAGCAGAAAGAAACAGAATTTATCTCTAAGATCTGTGGAATGTACAGGCTCTAAAGGCTTCTAGGGGCCTGGTACAAGCATGGCCTCAGCCAGTTAAAGCTGGTTATAACCGGTACCTTAAAAGAAAAAAAGAAAAAAAAAAAAAAAAAAACCATGTGCTCATAGAACCTCCCCATAGCCATGAGGGCCTCTTGAGTGAGCACTTCCTCATAAGCCAGCCTGGGATCTGCCTGGGGCCTTGGCAACTGAGATAGAGTCCTGATGTGAGATGGCCTGGACCAGGAGAGATGACCACCACAGCTCCAAATGCCAGAAAAGCAAGGCCCTTCCCATGGCTGGGAGGGGGTATAAAAACTTAAACCCCTTCCTCAATAAATTGAATATATTTGTTTTAACTAGTTCCTGGAGCTTAAGTGTTGTCTCTGTGCCTTCTTGCTCGCTTGCCCAAGTGGAACTAGCAAGGCCCAAAGCATAGGTAATACCAACCAAGATCAATATGCCTTCAGCCACATTCCACTTAATAATACAGGGAAGGGAAAGGGAGAGTGTGGTTATCTTTTATTGACAGCCTTCCTGAGAGTGGATTTGGTGCCCCAGTGCCATAATTTGGGCCCCAGCTATTGGAAGATTCTTTTGATACCCTAATAACATTTTATACAATTAAAAATTCACAAAAACAATTATCTTCCAGTTTGCTGAAAGGAAAAGAATTAATCTGTTCATTTTCTCTCTACCAATATCAATATATGAAAGTCTTTCTTTTTGCACGTGGCACTATTATATGTATGCCCTTTGAAAATACTGCATTGACTGTTAAATATGTGTCAGATAATTCCATTTGGTAAGAACACTGGGTCCAGTTTAATGTCAAAAAGAAAACCCAGATGCAAGTATTCACTGGGGACGAGATATCTACAGTTTGATTAAAGCTAAGGATTGACACCAGGTCTGTCTGCTCTGATGCCCTGGTACTTGTCCACCCTTCATTGGAGGGGCGCTGACTTGAGTTAGAACATGTTAAAAAGGAAGAGAGCAAGCAGAAAAGTTCTCCTGACTCTCAAGACCCTTCCTCTAATGGTCAAAGCCTTGGGCACTAGGAACAGCTGCTCATGCCCCAGGACTCAGAGCTCCAGGTGGACTCCGGATAGCCTCTGCACAAAGAATGTGCACGTAGGGCAGATACGAAACTAAATATTGACATTGCCTCATGAGCAAAGGTTAAAAGCAGGGTGACTTCCTGCTAGAGAAAAGGTAACTGGGAGAGTGGCCCCCTTGCTGGTGGCAAGTTAAGGCTCCTCAGAAGAGAATCCCAGGTGCTAGCAGATGAGGGCGGTGAATTGTGCCATAAGGAAATCTGACGTTAGACGTGACAGTGATTCAAATGGCCAAGTGGTACCCTGCACGGAAAGAGAAAGTTCAAAGTTCAAGGCTCTGCTACAGAGACATAAGTAACATGGTAACACCTGTGCAAAACAGGACCATCTGTTAGGTCCAAGCAGAAAGGGTTTCTGATGGACAGATCCATGTTCCTGACTCAGCACATGATGCTGAGAAACAGAAATAATTGCATGGATGTTCATTTCCCCCAGAGAGAGAGCAGAGAGAAGCACTATTTAAATGCCACAAGTTCACTACCAAACTGGGAGTGAGTGTGAGGACCTACAGGCCCGTGGAGGGGCTTCCTTAGCTAGTCTGATCTGAGGGTTCACTAAAGCAAGCCTGAGACCTTATAGCTGTTTAATCTAGTAGGCAAGTGTAACTGGAATCAAGCTCCAAAGATTCAAGTCCTGGCTGAACCACTTAAGTGCCTAGGCAGTTCACATAACCTTTCTGGGCCTCATTCTCTTCCTGTATAAAATGAAAGCCAGGATAGTATCTGCTCCAAGAGTACGTTATGAAGAGAGAAGCTAGAGGAATGTCTAGCATACAAAATTAAAATCCTGTAAATATTCCCTTTTCCTATTGCTGAATAGACTAAGGAATACCCTGCCAATGAATGACGGCAAACATTTGGGTTGAGGATAATCAAAAGGACATCTGTCCTAACATGGCTTCATCTAAACACTTACAATCTATCAAGGCACCCAATTAAAGGGCTCTGGAAGACATCTGTATATATGAGCCTAGAGACAGGTCTGGATTGGGGCTATAATAAATTATATCTGGAGATGTAAAAATGATAAATTATCAGATAGAATAAATTCATATCTGGAGATATGTCTGCTAATGATCAGGTGGCCGTCATCATAACAATGGATGAGCTCACTTAAGAAGAAAGATGGTCAAGTTCTTCTTAACAGCTCAAATACCTAAGACTCAAAATAGAAAGGGGTAGCCAGGGAAAACAGGAGACAGGAAGAAGTTACCAATAAGACAATAAGCGATATATCAAGCAGGTGAGTTGGCCAAGGAACAGGAGCAGAGCATAGAAAAAAGAGCGATACAGACATTTCTGTCAGTTAGGAACTTTTCTAGTCTCTACTGAAAGGAATCAGTGGTGGGATAAAAGTGACCCAAGAGTCATTTATACAATGGTGACACTTGCTTGACAATTCAAGAGATGATTATTAGCCTCAGGGAAGTTTTAACCAGTATAGAGGTCTGGTCCAGTAAGTGCCAGACAGCATTGTCTAGCAGCTATGTGGATAGTACTATGAGAAGCATAACAGTGCTACCGTATTCCTATGCCCTGGTCCCCAGAATCTGTGGCTATGGGCTAAGGAGAATCAAGGTTCTAAGTTGCCAGTGAGATGCGCTTAAGATGAGAAAGTATCCCAAACCATTCAGATGAGTCCTATGAAATATTGACCACCCTTAGAAATAGAAGGGGGGGTGCAACAGGATGTTCAGTGGATAAAAGCGCTTGCTGCCAGTCTGGTGACTTGAATTCAATGCCCAGGACCCAGGTGGTAGGAGAGAACCAACTCCTGAAGTTATCTTCTGTCCTCTACCCGTGTTGTGCTACAAACTAAAGAAATGAATTTAATTTAAATTAAAAATAAATGGCAGATGGAACCATGAGAAGACTCCAACCCACTAATACTTAAATGGAGCCGTAGGGCCCGAGAGGTGGGTGGCCTCTAGATAAGGCAACTAAACGGACAGTCCCCCGATGCCTCCAGAAAGTACACAGTTCTGCTGACACCTAGATTTTATCTCAGGAAGATACATTACAGACATATGAACTGCAAATAATGATAATGAATTTTCATGCCTCTGCATCAGCTGTGTGGTAATTTGTTACATCAGCAATGAGAAACTAAACAGTGTCTTTGAGAGGTAAAGCACCAACCCACGTTTATTGGATGACACCACTGACATGCTTCTAGAAGATTGGCGTGTCGATTCATTCACGGACAGTTGTATTTTGGCAAAGTTAAAATATGTTCCCAGTGGAGAAGTACCTGCCTATGTAACTGAACTGAAAATTACTGCCAGGGAAAACTAAAAGAATGGTCTTCTGGCATCAAATGAGCCACCAAGACAGCACCCAGGTCCTGTCTTCCCTTCTAGGATTCATTCTTGCAAGGTTGAGTTTCACTTATTGTCATTATTGTTTCTGAGAGTTTATAATGTTGTCCCTAGCTCCCAGATCTCCACACTACATGTCTCTGACACCTAGCACTGCCTGGCCCACGTGTTCACACTACCAATTATGTTTGTTCTCAGAGTGTACCTTCTGCTGCTGTTTTTCACTCAAATAATTCATATTCATTGTAGAAAAATCAGGACACAGGCAAGCAAAAGAAAAGGTAAATCACTGTCATCCCACCCACACTGGATAACTGACTTTTGCATTTTCAAATGTATCTTTAAGAATGCTTTATTAATATTTATACATGTGTTTTATTTTTAAAATTTATAATCCTACTCCCATAAAACATTGTGCTCTTTAAGAATTTTCTGTAAATACAAACAGTTAAAATACAATTCTTAATGGACACAAAATATTTCCAAAATAAAAATAATTGCATAACATACTGGTGGTCTCTTTATCATTGGAATTTCCCTTCATGTTTGTCTTCCATGTTCCCTGCCTCCATATACTTTTCTTACATATATATTTGGTCATCACAAACTACTGACTTTAGGTCAGTCATGACTACCACTGGAATCATTCTGGATGAGTGCTCTATGTTCAGCCTGCCACCTACTCTGTCATGTGACTGACTATAAGATGTCTAAGTCTCTCTAAACAGAATGATACTGGATAATATAGAGGTCAATGTGTGTCTAAAACAGAATAAGTATAACCTTTATTAATGTATCTAGAGACCAGCAATATGTATCTACCTGAAAATCCCCTAAAGGGCTAAAACTTTGATTACTAAGACAACATTCTGTATGTACCATCACTTATACTGCAGTTCTGTTTACTAATGAGAATAAAATCCTTATAAAGAATGGTCTTGATTCTTATTTTTCAAGTGTCTAAAAAGCCAATTTAAGTAGCTTTCAGGGAAAAAAAAGAAAGAAAAGAAAGCTGTTTCACATAACTTAAATCAGATATGATCAAACCTAGAAGCTCAGACAGTATCCCAGAGAGATTATAACCTGGACTGACTGCCCAGCTTCTCTTTCAGTATGCTTAAGGCAGGTGCTTCTCAACCCTCCTAATGCTATGACCCTTTAATACATTTCCTTGAGTTGTTGTGACCCCAACCATAAAATTCTTCTTGTTACTATTTCATAACTATAATTTTGCTACCATTAAAAATCATAATGTAAATATCTGCATTTCTGATGGGAAAGGGGACACACAGTTCCCTGTCATGACCCACTGGTTAAAAACTGCTGGCTTAAGGTTACCACAGAAACTGCCAATTTCTGTCATTCTGGTTTCAAGTTCAATAAAAGATAAAGTGCATTTATTGTGCTCCCTCCCAAATCTCAGAAGTGGGCCTTAGTGGACCACTCAGGTAATAAACCTATCTCTAACACTGGTTCTCATTGTGCAGATAATGGTCAGACCCACTGACCTAGATACAGATGGATCTTAGGCCCCTCGTTTTACATACTAAAGATAGCCAGAAACAAACAAACAAACAAACAAAACAGTAAGTATCTTGAAAGGATGGAACTTTCCAGCACAGCGAGGTTAACTTTTTGAGGTCACAAACCCTTTACCATAAGATTTTTACAGAAGAAACCAAGCAAAAGTTTTCAGAAAAGCATAAAGTTCTACATACAATACATTTGTGGGTCAGAAATAGGTTTCCTTCACATAATCAAAATATAAGAGACCTTATAAAGAGTTATGTTTCCTGCTTATTCTTGAGGCAAGCATCAATTTGTATTTCTTGAACAAAGATTGAAATGAATCCCAATGTTTCCCCTAGAGGGAAAAGTTCTACTCAAAAGTAAAATCTCAACACGATTTGAAGGTGTTTGAAACTGTGAGATGTTTTAAGACAGAATTTAAGTCACGTTTAATATTTAATCAGTGTTTCATTTTGTTAGCAGCTATTCATGAAAAAGTGACTTTCAAAAACGTGGAGTAACAGTGAATCCAAACTCCCCTCCTCCCACCCTGACAGAGTTCCCATGGGGGCAGAGAATGGTCCAAGACTCATGTTGAATTTACAGATTGCAGCCTCCTTTGTCCTCAAGCACATGAGATCATCTTTGGCAATGGCTGTATCATTGATGCACTGATGTCAGCAGAAGAAAGATTAATAATCCATGCTTTAATTTAACCTCCAAGTGAGTTGTGTGGCTTCAAGAAGCCTGAGGAATGCTGCCATAGAAGGACCAGCTGATAAGACACATCAGACCCTAGCACAGAGGAGTCATCTTTCCAACATTAGAATACAAATAGTTATCATCTTCATTACAGAGGCAATATGATCCAAAAAGATTTCCATTGTGATGGGTGTTGGAAAATAAGAGTAAGTAGTAAATAAACATATATAGAGACATATAAATATATAAATATAATCAATAAACTCTTCCATGTTGGTTGGTTCTAAATGTTTCCTACTTCTCTACAAAAATAATTCTTAATTTGTTTTATAGTTTAATTGAAGGCTTCAAATTTTTTATTTATCTAGGCACAATGTTATAGGCCGAGGATCCCAGCACTTGGCAGGATAAAACAGGATGTTCATGAAGAAAATTATTTCTTTCACATTGAAAGAATAAAAGGGAAAGACCTTATTAAAAAATCTTAAGGCTAGCCTGGGCTATACATAAAGAACCCACTTCAGAAAGAAATAAAAAATGTACTCCAGTTCTTTTTATTACTTCTTTGAGAGTTTTGCACAACATGTTTTGGTCATATTCACCTTCTCCAATTCTTTTTAGTTGGTCCTCTGTGGTTCTTTTTAAAGTCTAGGGTATATATATATAATATATATATATATATGCATGTATATATGTCTATAAAGCATTATATGTGTATGTTAAATATATCTTCTTTGAATATTAGCTTTCTGAGAAAAGGACCCTTGTCCCCTTCGCTGCTGTCTCTCTTTTAGCCAAAGAGCTAAAGTTATGTTCATCCATCAGTTTTATAACAAAAAGGCTTATATTTTATTCACCATCTGGCTCTCTTTTCTGTCCTACTTAAGCAATTCAGAACATGCCAGGAGCTAGGAAATAAGAAGTGTTGGGGAAATAGGTTGGGTCAGATCATGTACCATCAATAAGCAATATAAGAATTTGGATCTGATTCTATTCACGGTGGGAAATGATTAGCAGGTTTGGCTTGAATATAATAGGACCTGATTTGTGACTTAAAGGGTTTATTTTGCTGCTCTGGGAGAACTGTCTAGAAGAAGAAGGTGGGGGAGGGAAGGCAGTAAGATCAGTTAGAAAATCCAAAAGAGGAAGGGTGATTTGTACCTGACTGACAATAACAGAGGTGTAGGCAAACCAACAGGTATGGCTGATAAACCAATACAGCTTCCAAAAAATGTCTAGAATAACTCCAATATTTGGGGCTTCAGAAAATGGTGCAATTTTTCAGAGTCAGGGGAGGGTGGAAAAGAAGCAAGTAGGAGGAAGAAGTCGGGAGTCTGCCTCAATCACCTCTGTTCAACCAGAGATGCTTAGTGGACTCCCAAGACATGATCTTTACTAGACCAATGGCTCTGGGTGTCAGGTTAGCACTGGAGGTCATCCCAACACAGCTAAAATCATGCCCGAGACCTTTACATACAGCATGATTCAACATACAAGCCTGTTGGTTTTACCAGCACAGAAAACAAGCAAGCAAAACTCAGCAGGCTTGTTCTGATTTCCTCTGCATACAGAGCTCATACTTTTTCTTGCTTTTCTAACAAAGAAACTTCGGTTGGACCTAAGCTTCAAAGGCTTCTCTGCATCTCCAAAATGATACAAAACACTACAGAGAAGTCAGTGTCTGCTCACAATGAGCAAATTCTAGTCTCCTGGGCAATTTCAAAGATGTCCATAGGCTTTATATTTTTAAAAATCATAAATATTATATATCAATTTTTTAATTCCAAAGAGAATTCCCACAATATGAAAGAACAGGAGTGACAGCCCTGAGAAGTCTTTGGGAATTTACTCATTTACGTGTTAGAGAACGGAACCTAAGTTTCTCTTAGACTAGCTTCTACATACAGAGTTGCTGTAGATCTGGAGTTCTCCAATTGTGTGTGGCTTCCCCATCCGACTGGAGCAAGTGAGTCTACAGAGGAGGTTTGATGGGCAAACCAGAGCTTTTAAAATGAATGAACTCTTTTCTCATGAATATCCCCTGCTGTATCTTTTTGAGGCATCGAGCAAGTTCCACGCTTCAGATTTGTTCTCAATTTCTCTACGTAGAGGGAAAGATTCTAAACTTATCGAATGATAATTTCATCTTCCATTTTCATTTGAAAATAAAATTCCATGTCCACAACCACAACATAATCATAACAGTAAGGCATATTTTCTTTAATTTCTACCAATGGAAAATTGTTGTATTTCAAACCTGAAACAATCAACAGTCTGTGTACATTATTATAGATTGATGTGCTAATAAAATACTTTAAAATTTAAAAAATTCTATGGCTACAAATGGTGCCCAATGTGGGGCAAATATACCCACATAAAGCCATAGAAAGCTTAAAAAATGGTCTAGAGCCCAAAGCAGCCTCTGAATTGTGTCTTCTATGTGAACCCATGGTACAAAGACACCCTGGTGAGGCACATGGGCTTGAGCTACAATGGTGGACTTTTAGAGTGCAGCTTAAGGTATAAATTGGCTGGTTCCTGAAGTCTCACAGGAGCCTATATATAAGAAAAAAGTTATAAATGATGTATTTAAGGTTTCTGTTCATAAAGACAAAAAGGGAACTGAATCAAAGATGGCTTCTTAGTATCATGTTTTCTTGGATCAGCTCTGTTTGCCGCAGGCAAACTGAGGCTTGACTTTTTAAAGAGAAGCTTCTTGATTCAGCCTTAGAGGCAAAACATTTGTGAGTTTTTTAAGAGGCCCTGCTGCCTAATACTTAAATGGAGTTAATGAGCAGCAGATGGCAAAGCTTTACTTGGTAATTATATGGACCCTAAAATTCCTCAGAGTACCTGGGCTTAAAAGCTAAATTCTATGAAGCTGGAGCTGGGTGGAGCCATCCACCCATCCTACCAACCTTGAATCCTGGCAGATTAAAGGTGCGTTCAGAAACAGAAAGAAATAGAAGAATCTGGGTGTGGTCAGAGACAGAAAAAGTTAAGAAATAAATATACAGTAAAGACAGTTTCTTAAAAAAAAAAACAAAGTCTAAGTGGTTTAGAGTATGTTGAAAATATATATACATAGGCTTAGAGAAAGAAAAGGTAGAGAAAGCCCTTAAAAAAGAAATAGAGTAAAATAAATAAATAAATAAAAAATAGCCACGTAAAGATGGAAAATACAAAGAATGTCTGGATACTGTATATTATTGTCTTATCTTTAAGCTTCTCGACTGAAAATGACTTAGTAAAAGCTGCTAAAAGACAGTTGATTATAAATGCTGTTGGATTAATTCAACCTATATATTTTATAAATGAGTTGACTTTAAAACTGAAATCCAAAGATATGCTACTTTTGAGAAGAGGTTTTTCTTTTATTTTCACAGAAAATGAGAAGCTGTGGATTTATTCCTGGATAAAGAACATAAAGTTTGATAGAGGAAGACCCCCTGAAAAATCTCCAATGGAAATAGACAGCCCAGATGATTGAGCATTTCAGAACACCTCTGTTGAAGTTTCCGGAGCTCTGTATTCAGAACAATTTCAAGGAGACTGGCTGAGATGACCCAGCCTTAGAGACTACTCCACTAAAGACTTGTCCATAATCCTAAATTTTTCTTTGGATTCCCATGAGATGCCAATGCTCCCATTCAGCAGGAAGTGCCATTTGTAGTATGAGGTTTCTGTTCTGGACTTTTGGGCCTAGCCTCTAGGTTTAGGCCCACAGACCCACAGACCCACTCAGAGACATACAAATGCTTACAAGTTTTAGGCTGATTGGCCTAAGGCCCAGGCATATAACTTGCTAACTCTTTACCCTTAAAATAACCAGTGACTCTGATCCTGTTCAGCAATGTGGCTTGGTACCTTTTCTTAGAGCAGCATAGTTGTCCTCTGCTTCTTCCGGCTTCTCTCTGGTGTTCTGCTCTGTGCTTCCTGTTCTCAGAGTTTTCTTAGTCTGGTAGCCCCGCCCATACTTCCTACCTGCCTTTGGCCAATCAGCGCTTTTTATTAAACCAGTGGGTGGGACAATTATTTACAATGTAACAGTATAATCTCCCACAGTCACAGGCAGAGAAAAATAAATCAGACTAGAAATGACTGGTAACTTCCTCTCTGTTCATGAGCACTCATGGTTACACAGTGTGCTATGCACACTGCTGGGGAGCACTTGACAGATGTCTTAGTAGCTGTGGACTTGTATACAACTCTATTGACTGGCCCACAAGATAGATCCACTGATGCAGTAATGACTGTTCTGTTACAGGAGTAACCAGCCACTTACTAATGAGATCTGAAGCCCACTCCACAGGTTAGAATTCTGGTATTATAACCCAGTCAGAAGGCAGTGTCTGGTAAGTTCAGAGGCCCCAGTGGGAAAACTACTGCTCTATTTGGCTAACTGAATATGAAGTGTCCAATAAATTACCTTCTAAATAACTATGTCTATGCCCATATAATAAATAGTATTACTGTCAGCTTCAGTCAGAGAATCTTCTTTCACAGCGGGCAATGGTAACTGAAGAAACTAAAAGCTGGCCAACGTGTTAAGAGCAAGGGAATGGACATCTGTATCACCTCTGCTAAGACTCAGGGAAATTAAAGAAAAGCTGTGCAAAGGACGTAAGAAGCAGAGTAGGGAAATGGTGTAGAGAATGAATTGGGAAATGACAGAGCTGTGACACTCTTGAATTCGTAGCAACTGAAATGTAAGAAAATGTTCTGAACTGTTCGGCCAACTGAGCAATCTCTTCAAATCTATATCCTAAGGTTATAAGAAAGTGTACAATGGACTCCAGTCCATAGTAGCAAGCTGTATCCCTAGAGCCTGGTATAAATTCCATCCTTTTAACACATACATTTGATCAGTGTTCATTGCATATTGGATGCTAAGGATCTTGGGATACAGCAGCAAGCCGGGGGAGGAGGGGACCCTATACATATGGGCTCTCATTTTTGTGGGAGAAATAGACAAGCTAGCCAACAAATATAAAGCATGTTTTTATACAATGATACCTGTTAAGTGAAAAATTACAGTAAGCCAAGCAAATCACAATAGATTTGAGTTATCCAAAGGGCAGGGGTAGGTAGGCATGAGGGTGTTCAATGTATGCGACATTGAGCGAATCTTTGGATGAGATGAGGAGAATCAAGACCTCTCATTCACTAGCAGGCACGTCCCTGCCTCCTGTTCTCCTGCACTTACATCTTTATTCATTTATTTGACAACTATTTCTCAGAGTGCTCACCACACCCACGTGTTCCCTCTGGGGCTCTCTTGTGGTTTACTTTACCCTGCTTCTCCTTGCTCCTATTAAGCGATTACAAAGACTAGGACTGGCTCTTATTTATCTTTGTGTCTCTTTTGATACTTTGTGCACTGGGGAATAAAGTATTCAATGGAGAGACAAGTAGATGGATAGTCTAAAACTCAAGTACATCCAGGATTCAAAACTGTATTTTTTTTCTTGCTGCCTCAAAAGTCAACAAACATCTCTCGAGAGAAAAACTCAGGCTGTGTGGGCTCCTTGCAGAGCATCCTGCATAGTAAATCAGGTTAGGCGCAATGGGAAATAAAAGATTAGAGTATGAAGAAATCTTTGATTAAAAATGTACTTCATTATTGAAAAGTCTTTGCTAGACAGCAAGGATAAAGGCATAAGCAATTCAAAGAGCATCCCAAAGGCAGGTTAATACAAATGAACTCTTTTGAAATCACACCTAACAAGTGACTCATTGATCCTAAGTACACAAAATATCACACTTGTGTAACACTCTGTTAGTGCACCAGCTGTAAGCAAACTGAAAATGACTGACATACCCTACCCTACCCTACCCTCCAGTTTGAAAAGGGCCCCTGTTTTAGCTTTTCTTCATGTATGACTCTCTTTCTTGGTTCCTGGGGGGAGAGGGGATAAGGAGCCTATTTTTTCAAATTGGAAGGAAGCATTGATAAATCTTTAGTCACCTAGTGTGGAACATGTATCCAGAGAAATAAAACTAAATTATTAACTGACTGGGCAAAATGAGTTCCAAAATGGCATTATACACCTTGAAGACACACCACTTCCATAATCATACGTGACGTTAATGAATTTGCAATTGAGTTGAAACATCCTTCGCAGGAAATAAGTAAATATATGCCTTCCTAGCAATTTTCTGCCTTTATTATAGTTTGGCAAATTGCAGCAAGAATCCCCTTATTTTCCACTAACCGCACATCGGAGGTGTGTGTGCAGAGAATATTCCTCATGTACGCTTCTGTTTGCCTTGTTTTGAAACTCAAATATCCTTTCACCTGAGAAGCACAGAGAAGCTGGTTTCCTGGGCAACATAATTTGCTTCCAGTTCAATGGAACATCGAGTTATTTATCACAGGTTCCCCACATCAATCCCAGCTCAGACAACCCCACTTCCTTTTGCAAAGCATGGTGAGAAAAAAAAAAAAAAAAAAAAAAAAAAAAAAAAAAAAAAAAAAAAAAAAAAAAGCCTGTTTCTAAGGTGTTTTTGTTATGGTTAAATGAACTTTTTAAATATTGATTTTAATGCTTTCAATTTTTTAAGCTGCTGTGCATTCCGGGTTTATTTTTTCACAGGGTACAGCTCCTCTGAGCCTCTTACTCATTTGCCCAACTTTCATTTCAATGATGCAAATCAAATGACCTCTTCTGTAGACTGTCGGCTGAAGTGGTCATTTAGCTGAAGAAGGATGGATGGGCTTTGGAAAACACCTTCTTTTCTAATTCTGATGACCTCCAATCTGGATCTCTGTCAGCAGGAATGTCCTCTTGAAACTGGACACACACTGCAACTCCTAAATCTAAAGAACCTATAGGTACCTATATTAGCTAAGAGTATGGTAAAGGTAGTGGGAGCCTTAAGCCATTTGGGCCATCCTAGAAAGTACCTAGTTCTGAGGCAGATCTTTAGGGTCTACTTTAGGAGCAATGTTTAAAAAGTCAGCTCTGTACTGATTTCATGGATGTTCAGTTATCCAGTTAGAATCCCTGTGGATTTATTTGTCCACCAGGCTAAGAAAGATCTGTCTAAGGAGATACACTGCAAAGTTTGGTCTGGTAGGCACGTTCAAAGTGCAACCTTCACAGTAAATCGATAGACAAAAAAACTGATCAATAGCAAAATCCCAGAGAAGCAGCACACTGCCTCTGGGGACCAGCAGATCTCAGACATTTGAAAACAGAGCCCCAGAGAGCTACTTCTGAAAAGCAGGAAGTCACTCAATGCTTTATTCTCACCGTCTATTGTTTTACGCACCAGAACCAGCCTCATGTCTGGAATACATATAAAGACTGTGGCCATCTTGCAGAAAGCATTATGACAATACGATGTCCTACTTGAGAAATAATGGGGTTGAAGTGTCTGTACATGGAGTGCAGATAGGAACAGAGATGGCTGTCATAATGGAAATACTTGTCATGTTGGGGTCAGCGATTTTCTGTTATGACTGAACTTTCATTGGATATAAGCAGAAGCTGAGGACTCTTGACTGTACAAAGGCTGTTGTCTCAAAGAGCAACCAGCGAGTGTGGAGGTACACACTTGTAATCCTGGCATTGAGAATACTGCATAAAGAGGACTGTGAGTTTCAGACTAGCCTGGGCAATAGAATAAGATGTTGAATCAAACAAGGAAACAGCCTCAAACCCATCATGACACTAGGTTCAGCAGACAATATTGATATAAACATCTGAAAAGAAGGCAGGAGTGGCTTAGAATAGACACGGGGATGTATAAAACCAAGGACATCATCAATGTTCCTTATCCATTCATAATGCTCTACAAGCATTCTGTCAACTCTAGACACTGGAGGTTATGTTACATATGGTTTGCTTTCTGTGTTATGGCAAAGTAGGTTAAAGGAGAGCTTTGGATATCATTTTTAAAAACACCGTCCATCTTCTTTTTGAGACAGGGTTTCTCATTGACCTGGAGGAGTTCACCAACTAGGGCAGACTGGCTGGCCAGAAACCTCAAAGTTATGACTGCCTCTGCCTTCTCGGCAATGGGATTGCAAGCATACCACCATGCCTAACTATTTTTACACACATTTGGGCAACTGGTCTCAGGTCATTATGCTTGCCAAGCAAGTGCTTTGCTAACTGAGCCATCCCCTGAGGCCCACTTGTGGAGTTTTAGAGTTAGTCCATTATAAAAATTTCATGTAGTCTAAATTATTTTGAGCACCCCTCTTATTACCCTACAAGCACTCACAAACAATATCCATTAAAGCCCACTGTGACTTTAGTACTTGAAATGGCTGCTTCTCAATTGAGCATCAGCAGTAAAGAATGGCTTAAGTTTTAGAAATATTACAAGATCCTATATCTCTAAATACTAAATGTCAAACAGGAGAGTTGCTCACCCAGAAGGCCCCCTGGAGACCAGATTACCATGACAGCAGCACAATCAGACTTTCCTCTCACCCATGCTTTCTCCAGGCCACATGACCACCAGAAAAACTTGGAAACTACACTTCCTGCATGTTAAGACTGTTCATCTCTCCCATACCCATTTCATATTAACAAGGATTGACTTTGATCCTAAATCAGAAGAAGTTTATTTCACTACTGTTACCATTGTAAGCCAACCTAGTATTTTATAATCTTATAAGACTTAAAAAAATATTAGATGTATACTTTTTCAAAAATAAATAAATCTTGGACTATGGGGGTAGTTCAGTGAGAAAAATATCTGCCATGCATGTTTGAAGACTGTGTTCAGTCTTAGATTCCCAAGCATTCACATAGCAAATGGACATGTTAGCCTGCGATAATCCTAGCACTCAGCAGGTTCCTGGGAGCAAGCTAGCTAGCTAGACTAGCTGAATTTGTAAGCTCTGTGTTTAGCGGGAGGCAATGACTCAGTAATGCTCATAGAGAGCAATCTCCAGAGGAATATACTGGATCTCAACCACTGGCCTTCATACACACAGTATACACATGGACCGACAGACACGTGACAGATAATCCCGAGGACCAGAGAAGTTTGTGAGTCTTTGCCTTTGTACATGCCAAACCTGACTCTCCTCTGGCTGTTCTTAGTATCTCCACAGTTCTTGGCTAAGGAATAACCTTATGGCTTCATTAAACATCAAAACTTTCTATACCAAAATCAGTTTTCAGTTAGTATGGAGAGGAAATTTGGAAGGGATGTTGGGGAAACACACTGTCAGACCAAAGGGATGTCCACCTGAGGAGTCGCCACCTTCGGCACAGGACAGGTAATGAGACAGCATGTTAAATACCCAACAATGTCTGAACGTCCAAGTGCTGGGAAGCAAAGAAGCTACAGAATCAAAGTCTCATGAGTATAAATACACAAAAAGAACTAACTTGGTGTCAAAGCCCTAAGACTAAATGCTTTTGTAGGAACATGTTCATGCACCTTTTTAAAACATTTATTTATTTATTTATTCATTCATTAACTTACTTATTATATATACAGTGTTCTGCCTGCACGTTTGTCTACACACCAGAAGAGGGCACCAGATTTCATTACAGATGGTAGTGAGCCACCATGTGGTTCCTGGGAATTGAACTCGGGACTCTGGAAGAGCTCTTAACCTCTGAGGCATCTGTCCAGCCCTCATATACTCACTTTATTTGAGGTATTTCTAAGAGTAAAAAAGGTTATGGAGAAAATTCCTCCCCATGATCTCCACTCCCAGCATCCATGCTCTTCTGTGGCCTTTCTCCCACATGCCAGAGTTATCTGTACAAGCAATAGACTATAAGAACAATGATAACTGATACCTCTACTTTGTGACTCCTTTTACACAAGGCTCAGGGAACATTGTGGGAAAGAGAGTGAAATGATTATTAGAGCCAAGGATCAAAACATCTGCTGAGAGATAGTCTCTTCTATGAACGACAGGGAAGTTACATCATGAAATCTCAACTATGTGGTCAGCTAAACAAGACCAGTTGACATGCCAGTGTGGATGGAGGAACCTCATAAGGTTAAACCCTAGATGAAGAGCTATAGGAAATTAATGGATGCTGAGAGAAGAAGAATCAGTCTTTTCTAAGGAAAGTCCCCAACAGGCTATTCAATCCCACATGAGTAGTCTTAAACACATACATAAGAGCAACACTAAATGCACTTAATAGGTTATATTTATACAAACATAAATAAATATTCATATGTAACATTAATAATCAAAGAAGAAATCATGAACTTGAGAGAAAGTCGGAAGACAGGGCAGGAGTTAAAAGGGGGAAAGAATAAAAATTATGCAAATATAGTATATAAGTAAGAAATTCTCAAAAATAAATCAAATATCTTTAAAATTAAATGCTAAGTTTTAAGGATTAAATACTAAGTTCTAAATAATTGCATATAAAATCAGAGAATAAAAAATAGAATGAAGAAGAACCAGTGGGCTAATGGCATGTCCTGGGGTAGTCCTAACGGGCACAACAGTCATTGCCCTGTTCTCTTTCTTCTGGATGGCACCATGTAGGGGGAGGAGCAGTCATATTACAAACAACCCTGTAAAGAGCCTCCATGTGAGAGACCAAGGCCTCTAGCCAACAAATTAACAGGAAGCCTACTTGGAAGTGGATCTTCCAGCTCCAACTGATATTCTAAATGATCAAATATTTCTAAGGTATTTGTCAAATGTACTTGAACTAAAAATCTTCCTTATCACTTATACTCCCTTGTATGTAGCAAATATTGAGTGAGCCATGTAACTCAGCTCAAATTACCTCTCTCAGCATAACTCTTGTGGTGTAAAGATAAGGGGTAATCAGACTAGTGTGACTCAAAAAAGCTGTGGGAGCAGGAATTCTATTCCTTTGACATGCACCACAATTTGTAATATAGGGTATGAACAAGAAAGCAGTTAAAATGCTAACTCGCCTCTAAGATGATTTCTGAGTTTTAGAATGTAGATCTAGGGGCTAAGAGGTGCTGTAGTTCATTCATGACTGTCCTTGAAGTCTTGAAGAACTCCTGGCACATAATGAATGGATGGATGCATGCATGTATGCATAAAAGAGTGAATGGATAGGTGGATACATGGATGGATGGATGTGTAGATGTATGTATGTATGTATGGATGGATGGATGGATGGATGGATGATTAGATGGGTAGATACATGGATGGATGAATGGATGGATGGATGGATGGATGTGTGGATGGATGAATATATGGATGGATGGATGGATGGATGGATGGATGGATGGATGGATGGATGGATGGTGGATGGGTGGATGGGTGGATGGGTAGATAAATGGATGAATGAATGCATGGATAGATGGACAGATGGATGGATGCATAGGTAAATGAATGGGTGGATGGATGGGTAGGTAAATTGGTGAGTGGATGGATGGATGGATGGATGGGTGGGTGGGTGGGTGGATGGATGGATAATAAAGGATACAACCTGAGTTGTTTAGAATAATTGTATTTTTATCGTGGGATTTTGACAGGGTTCTTCTGCAGTGAGGAAAAACTAAAACTTTGCACACTGATGCTTGAGACAGTGCTGTACAAATCAGAGAGGATTTACAAGTATTTGTTCCAGGCCAAGAAAACTGAAAATAGGAAAGAATCTTAAACCTTAACACAATGAGAAATCCCTTGTAGCCAACATTACAAGCAGTAATTGGGTATGGAAATTTGTTTTGCTTGCCATGCCAGAGCCTTCTCATATCTGCCTACAGTCACAACTTCCCCTCTTTCCTCCCTGAGGCACTTGGCTGACTCAAAATCACTACCAAATAGGTTTTTAAGGAAGTATCTTGCCACTTCATTAGTCTGAATAGTATTAGCTGTAGAATAGGAAAACTCAATTTACACAGATTTAACACAAAATAAGTCCACATGCTGATGAGTTAGAGAGATCCACCCACAGCATCACAGATTAGACTGGGAAAGATGTAGCAGTCCTCAATCCTTAGCTTCTGATAAGACCCAGATGTAGATGACACAACAGCCAGCCCTGAAGACAGTTTACATCACCCCTAACCATATTTCACAGGCCATGTCCCAGTGACTACCCCAGCAGCTGCCTCCAAGCACCAACTCTGCACTACATGGAGAGAATTGTAAACTATACAGGTCAGTTAACTTCCCTAACCACAACACTCATTTACGAAAGGGGTCAGTACTTGATAATAGCTTAAGGTCCACCCCACCCCCCAAAAAATACAGTTACACAAATAATGACTTTATGCTTCAAGATTGATTTGGGTAGAATTTCAGGAATCTGAAAAGAATGTCAGGGTCCCGAGTCATCTTTTTTGATAGAAAAATGAGTACTAACAGGCCTTCAATCCGAGGCTACTGAAAGAAGAAAGAAAGTAAGGGGGATCCATGTAAGATAAATGCATGATATTCTACCCTGACCCCAATATAATACACACAATTAGATAGCATTACAAGTTTTAGGCCATCTAAGAAAATGTGTTCATGGCTGTTCCTTCATTTCCTTTGAGTAAATTTTAATGATCTCCTTTTAATAATTGCTATGTTTCTAACCTCCCAGTGGTTCAAGTGAATTACGATTAGGAGCTGCTAATTATAGTTATAAGATACAGGAATGACAAAGGGAAAATTCATAAATACAATGCATATGACAAAAGTGGGCCAAAGCATTAGTCAATGTGCCTGTAGAGCCAGATGAGAAGGGTGCAATGTGTGGACGAGCATTGCCAGAGATAAGGCTTCTTTCACCTGATCAGGGCCTCAGAACTCCGGTGGCCAGAATGTCAGTGCTCAGAGACAATAAAGGTGTTTTGGGGAGCTCCCCTTTGTTTAAAATCATTACACCTAGACGTTCATGATATGGTTAAATGGTGACCAAATAGCATATGGGTGGTGAGAGAGGCTCCAACCATCCAACTCTTGATGGAGTCAAGGCAGCCATTCAAGTTCCTACCTGAAAGTAGGTCAGTTTCACACAATTCCCTTCCAACTCTTAACTCTCAAACCAGGGGAAGGCAGTACTCATGGTGTTCCATAAAAAGTCTGTTCTAAGTATGAATGCATTATTAATAAGCACATTCTTATGGGGTTATAGAAATACCAAAACGGATTCTACTCCCCAACCACCAAAGTACTGGGAAGCCTGGATTTGCATTTCCCATAATATTAAGCTATAAGAAGTCAAGGAAACAACGAATCTTATTTCCTTAGGGTTGAGTCTTTAATCAAGCTCCTACCCTCCCCACTCATGTGTCAAAACTGAGAGCACCCAAACTTCCTGAGAAGTGTGAGACCGAGGTAGAAGATATGCATGACCAGTTGCTTTGGTACTCATTGGTGCCAGGGAATGAGTGGGATCACAGTCAAGTGGTACACAGAAGCAACACTGGGATTCCCTCTCCTGTGGTTGGGAGTTTGAAGGATTATAACAAAAAGTGGACCAACTTCTCCAAGGAATTGTTGGCCTGTGATAAAGTGGGAAGGGAAGCCACAGGACATTGGAACTCACATAGGGCTTACATTGTGAACATGGGAGAGTCGACACCTAAAGATCTTCTAGACTATGCCAAGGATGAAAACCATGATGCCTATTGAGACAATTCCAAGTACTTGGTGGAGTTGCCAAATTATAAAGCTCTTTGCATGTCCTGAGCACTTTACCTGAGCTTTACACAGAGGGATGAATGAATGACAGTAAATGACTGATTGTGGAAAGGAATAAAGACATGGATGAAGCAACTGGAAAGTAAAGTGAGACTCCAATTATCTTGGCGTCATAGATAACAAGAAGCCATTAAATGATTATAAGCAGATTAACAACATTATCATCTCACTTTGAGATACAGTCTCTGGTGGCAGTGTGCTGAATACTCTTCACAAATGCCGACTAGTTAATATACTGCTCAAACAGATTGTACAGGACTGAATAAAAGAATGTGGATGATGGGAAAATTGGATCAGTTAGAGATGGGACAGATGTATGATATGTGATCAGGGCTGGAGAGACATGAAGACAATCCAGACTAGCCAAGGGCTCAGACTGCCACCAAGTTCTATACCTGTCACTCAATTTGGGCACCTTACCTTCTTTGTCAGTTTTCTCACCTGGAACTTGACGACACTAACAATGTAGGATGGGAGAGGGTTTACACAGGGGAAGTGCTCAGGATAGAGTGTGACACAAACAGACTTCATTTGTATTGCTAGAGCAGCAGTAATGTCTACACAGAGATCCTTCAGCTAGAAATAAGAAGTGTATAAACATTTCCCAAAGCAAGTTTCACCAACTCACACACAAGGAAAAGACACATTTCTTACAAGGACCTGACACAAGAGAAAAGCTGCACACGTCCAAACAAATATGTAAGACAATTTAACTAGGAGCATGAAGGTGGTGGACCTGGAAGATGTCATAGGTAAGTTCCAGGACAGGTGGGAAAGCAAGGTCATGGCCATACCATGGAATTGTGCGACCATCAACAGAGCCTCAGGAAGAAGATCCGTGTCATCTCAACTGTTGACACAGCTGCCTGACATACATCTCACATTCTTTTGGTAACTTTTAATGTATACAAGTGCATACACATGCGTATATGCACAAACACACACACATAAACACACAGCTGCACACACAAATTTCTTGAAGGAATTGTCTCTTCTCCATGAGATCAGTCTTTGGGACTAAAGTCAAGAAGTCTTCATTTCCCCTGGCCACAGGGTGGGTACCAACTCCAAACCAGGCCTAACAGGTCCTTCTCCCCTTGGAGTCAACGGGTATGAAGAAGATGCAGAGCGTGTATGAAGTTGGTGTTAAGTGACACTGGCCCTGGTGCCTAGAGTGAACCACGAAGCATTCTCTTCCTCGATACCTACACATCACACACGCTGCCCTCTCTGCACGGTGGACTTTCACAGAGCTCCAGTAAACTCTTTGCATTTAAATTAACAAGAGCAAGCCACACATGGTGGCACACATTTTTAACCCCTGCACTCAGGAAGCAGAGGCATGTAGATCTCTATGAGCTCAAGGCCAGCCTAACCAGGCCAACCAAAGTGAAATGGTGAGACCCCGTCTCAAAAGATAGGCAGACAATGCTTGTTACAAGTCACCAAGATTTCTACTGTCTTAATACAATCCAAACAATAACGAACTGGCCATTTGCATTCAGACTAGAGGAGCCAACAAGAAACCTAGAAGCTGGCACTCATGCCTGACAACAAGGCTCACAATCAATGAGCTGAGGGCATGATGCCAGAGACAGCTCTCTCTTCTTCCCACTATAGAAACCTGAAGCCTTGTTGTATGTCTTATATACAATAGATTGTGTGGTAAGTGATAATAGAAGCATTGTGACCCAGATTTTGCACTTCATGTCAATCATTTTAGTAATCCTTTTTATTTTAGCTTTATGAACCCCTAGAAAGAGTGCTTTGGGAGAAAATGAGCTTTCTCTACGTGAACACAGTTTCACCCTGGGGGATTCACTAACTGATTTTGCTCATCAGCACCTTACCACTGATGTTAGGAATAAAAGAGCCTTCTCAAATCAGCCCGTCCATCCCTCCACGATGAGTCCTGTATCCCCTTTCAGAATTTGTACAACTGGGATGAAGCTTCCAGCCAGCCAGCCTCCCAAAACTCCTTACAGTGAAATCCATTCTCAGGTTAAATCTCTTTTTCACCAGCTCAATCTCCCAACTCTTTCAAGTTCTCTATGAGTGTAACTTCAATGTTCCCAATGCTACACCTGAAATAGACAAAACATTCTTCCCCTCATGGAATCTTTGTACCTTTCAAATTTTATTCACTCCACCAGCTCATACAGAGCACCTTCCATGTGTTAGGAACAAATGTAGGCAGACTGCTACATCCCTGGGGGAAGTGAATGTTATTCATTTGGTATCCCATGCCTAGCAGAACACCTGGCATGAAGAGACCCAGAAAGGGTTTTACTGACAAAGAGTGACTTACCCCTCTAGCAACTACGGCAAAGGACCTTCCAGAGGCCTAAGAAGACAGGTAATGTGTGTGTGGAGCAGGTCCACAGACTCAAATTACCTGGACCAGGAGCCTAGTTCTGCCCTTCTGATAAGGTAATCTTAAATTAATGAGAGCATCTCAGAAGACCTCAGCTTCCTCTGCAGAAAGGGATTTAGTAACACCTACTTCACAATGTTATTAAAAGAATATTAAATATAAAAATGCATGGAAATCATTTGTGCAGCACTCATTGTACAGTATTTAATAAATGTAGCTTTAGTATGTAGAGATGCCAAATTCTGGTATGCAAAACTATAACTTATTTCTTATAATGGAATATATCTTCTAACTTTGAGCCCTGTTCTTCCCAATATAAAAATAAACCACAGTTAGATCTTAAATTGCCTACTTTGCTGTTCTGGTCTTCTCGGAATGTACTTCCTGTCCTATTCTCTGACAACAGGTAACACTTCTTTGAAAGGCCTCCTGAAGTTAGGTGTTGGCATTCTCTAAGCATAGACAGGTCATCCTACATCTTTCCAACACATCTTTCTGAACCAGTGGAAGATCCTTTCAGGTCTATAATGCGTAATCAAGGTGTTCAGTCTTTCAGTTTTAAGAAGACATAGGAGTTCTTAAAGTGTTATCATATGGATTAGTATCACAGAGATCTTTGGATCTCCCCTCAGTTTTGGCCACTCCAAACTGCAGGTTCCACACACAACACCATGATGATAACTAAGTTTCTTTGGTGATTGTCTATTGTTCCTTCAGCTTCATACATGATACCATGCTTAGATACTTTCTATTCCCATGGTTAAGATGAAACCGCGGGGGAGGGGGTGCTAAATCCTACTCACTCCAGGTCCTGGCTTCAGAAGTCAGAGAATACAGAAGTGGGTGGGGATTTCTCATGCTCTGCTGTGAGGCTATGCTCTTGAACACTGTAAATATTTGTCACTGTAAATACTGGTTTAATAAAATGCTGATTGGCCAGAAGTTGGGCAGACAGGAAGTATAGGCAGGGCAACCAGATTAGGAGAATTCTGGGAAGAGGAAGAGCAGAGCAGATGCAGAGGAAGTTAGATGAGAACGCTGCACTGGGAAAAAGGTATCAAGCCACCTGGCTAAACATGGATAAGAATCATGGATTAGTTTAAGAGTAAGAGTTAGCAAGTAATAAGTCGGAGTCACAAGCCAAACAGTTTACAATCAATATGAGCTTTGTGTGATTATTTGGGACTAAATGGCTGTGAAACAGGCTGGACAGAACAGAGAAACTTCTGACTACAATGTTTTTTTTTCTCTTGCTTGTCCCATTTTCTGTTCAGAGGGTCTGTATCTACTCTGGAGTCTAGAAGTAGGAATGGGGAGTGACAGAAAAACTCACATGCAGCTTAAGTACCTCACATCTGAAACCCTCAAATCTGAAAGGCTCTGAAATTCAAAGAATTTTCCAACTGAGGGTACTCAATCAGTGGTATATTCAAATATCCCAATACTCAAGGATCCTGAAATTGGAACCATCTGGCCCTTAAGCATTTTGGATATGGGTTAGTCAACCTGTGCTGAGTACTGTTCTGAGTCAACACATTCATTTCTATTTCTGTTATGGTCTTCTGGTTTACCCTTATTAGTTATGCACTGGGGCATTTCTTCTGACAGCTCCTCGCGGTAACCAGTTGATAGGGATGAGCAGGGAAACAAAAGAGAGCTGAGCTTCAGATATCTTTTGTACTAAAAATAGACTAGAACTGTCCCTGAGGTAGCAAAGGCAGCCCCAAGAGAGGCGGGTTCTGGAGTTTCAAGAAAGCCCAGTAGGCTCTAGGAGAAAAGGAGAGCTTCAGAAAGTGAAGCTTTCTGAGGCTGTCACTAGGCCCAAGCCCCCTGTGCCTATGGGCTCAAGGATTCATCTCCCTTTACCTCCTAAATGCCTTTGTCAGGCTCCCTCATTTAGTAGGTACTGGACTGTCCTCAGTGGAGGCGTGACTCGGGGAACAAATCAGCTGTGTGCTCTTTTGCTATTCACTAGCTTCCTCGATATCACATTCCAGGACTGAAAACATATTTGCTATTCATTTCTTTATCTACAGATGGCTTCATGAAAGCTGTTCTCCTTGTTCTGAAGAAGTCCAAGTGGTCGCTAGATCTCCGTTTAAGATGCAAATTAGGTTATACAGGTGGTGTAGGACAACAGCAGTCTTCAAGAACCATGGGAAAGGGGTGGAATGATGTAGATGTCTTTCTGTATGCTGTGAATTATCATTGGATAATAAAGGAACCATTTTGGCCTATGGCAAAGCTTCTTAGAAGCAGGCAGGAAATCCGAGCATAGATAAAGGGGAAGGAGGGAAAAGTCAGACAGAGACCAGCTACCTCCAAAAAAGCATGATCTAATGGAACACAGGTAAAGCCACTAGCCATGCAGGAAAACACAGATTAGTAGAAATGGGTTAAGATGCAAGCGTTAGCATTTAATTAACACAAACTTCTGTGTGTTTCGTGGGACTGTGGGACTGTGAGTCTGCAGGGCTGAGCCAGAGTGGACAAGTAGACACTATTACACAGGAAGAACCCACAGAAACACCATTTTCTGACTAAGGAAAGCACTTTCTCACCTGCCCTCCTAAAGATGGACTCCCTTTGTAAACAGTGGGGAAAAATTCTAAATAAACTCTTATTCACTCTACTTTGTATCCATGTCCTAACGAGGGGGCAAGTAAACTTTTTCTATAAAGGGTCAACTAGTAAATATTTTCGGCTTTTTAAGCCATATGGTGTCTGTTGCAACTACTCAGTTCTTCCCGTGCACTCAGAAAGCAGCCACAGGCAATACGTAAGCGAATGAGCATGGCTGCCTTCCAAAAAAACTTTATTTATAGACACCAAAACTTTATTTCCACATAGTGTTTCATGTGTCACTAAACAACCTTCTTTCAATTCTTTTCAACCATTTAAAAGTGTAAAAGTTATTCTTTGCTCTCAAGTGTCAACCACAAAGCAGACAATAGACCAGGTTTGGCACAGTAACCCTAACCTCCACCCTTGGCCATCACAGACTGGAAATATAAATCTCAGTTCTTGCAAGAAATTATATCCCAAGTAACTCAGATGGGGAAGCTGTATTAATCTACCTCTTTTGTGTATGTGATATGGCATGAGAAGCTGAAGTTTACCTACTTCCTTGTAAATAATACAAATGTACAAGATGAATGTCTCAAGGCCATAAAGCAACTAGTCATGTACCACATGGTGCATGTTCAGTCACCACAGACCATATACCTCAGCGGTCACAGAAAGTCATATGGAGCTGAAAGATTCCAATCAGCTAATGGTGTAAAAGCCATCCTAACATCAAGAAGGAAGACATGTTTTAGGTTCTTGTGGCGATGTTGGTAGATGCAGACCTACTGCTTGGACAGGTCTATCAAACCATAGCAAGAACAGTGTATGAGACACAAAATTATGATGCCACACATGACCGTGTTTCTATGAATAAGGGACTAAAGCAGACAGATATGGTGAGATCAGGTATCAGCTGATAAGGTCCGAAGACGCTTATCTAGGGTCCCAGACTCCTGACGGGGGTGTGGCCAATTCATAAAAGGCTGCTGTGCTCTCTCTTAAGAGCTAGCTAGGAAGGTGCCTGAGCCATAGACCAAACAGCATGATGTTAATATAAGCGTCTGAATAATCTCTGGGGGCCTGATCAGCTGCGGGCGGTTAAGTGGTCTGGGGCGGCAGGTCTGTGGGTCTGGACCTCTGGCTGCCCAGGACCAGGAAACCTCACTGTTACAGACAGACCTAGATGAGCTTAGACAGACCAACAGCTGGAGATTTTCTGAGATGTGCAAGGACAGAGGACAAAGAACAATCTGAAGTAAGGACAAGGCATCTTGGGGCACAAAGGCTAATAGCCAGCGACACCATCCCCATACCCACTGCAAGACCAGAAAGAGAGCTTTGGAGTAACCTATTCTGTTGAGAAGAAGCTGCCCAATTTACTAATACCTGAAAAAAGGAAGAAGAAAAGGGACTTACCTTAAAGTGGTAAGATTAAGTATTTCCTACAATCAGTGCAAATTAATGCCCCCAAATTCAAATTAAGTCAGTAGTAACAGTGCTAAAGTAACAATGTAATATAGGGGCTCCCTGGAAGCAGGAACAGCCACAGCGGTACAGTACACAGTGGCCATGGCAGTCACAGTAAACTGAAGTTAGTATTTGTTGAATGCTTTCTATTTGTCAGGCTGTTTCAAACATTTTACATGTAATCTTGTCTATGTAAACTTTAGCAACAATTCTATAAGAGAGGACTATATGCCAGGTTTAGAGATGAGCACATGTAGGCACACACACAAACCCTGCATGAACAAGAAAGGAATTTAATGAATCCTGCTGAGTGCTATGAACCCAAAATAAGTGGCTCCTGCAGAGTCAGGAAGGTGGGAGGAGCCCACTCACCAGAGAGTGTTCTCTGTAAAGCAGAGGGGACCTCCCTCCGAAGGGGAATCTTTAAAACAGATAAGACAACAGAGGCAAAGAAGGTCCTGAGGGAGACATGCTAGGTGTCATCAACCTGGTTTTCTTGTCAGTTCTTCTATCCTGTCATGGGGCTTCCCAGTGGACTCATAAACTCTCCTCAAAGCTTTCAGAATGAGGTTTCTAGAGTCAGTGTTGTCCCTGCCATTCTGTGCAACACAAGGCAAGCAATGCTTTAAAAAAAAAAAAAAGGAGGCAGCCAATAGGAAAGAGATGTCACTGGGGACCTGGCCTGCTGCCATAGGCCTGTTCTCAGATACTCAGAAGGATTGGGGCGGGGGGGGGGGGGTCCTATGAGTCTGAAGTCCCCCCATGCTGCATAGTAAGCTTTAGGCTAGCCTAGATTACAGGGTAATGTGTCAAGAAGGAAAATAAAATGAAAGAAAATAAAAGACAGTAGGTCCAGTTGGAGAAATGATGACCCACAGCTACTGCCCCAACCCCCCATTCCCAACATGCCATGGCCTGTCTCTTTATTGACTTGATACCATGTTATTTGAATGGTTTTTCTTTATGTAAATGTCCTTTTAAAATTACTTTTTAAGTTTTAAAAACATAGTGGTTTCCTCCTTATCCACAGAGATAATTTTATGTCCTCAATCAGAATATGAACTGAAGTGATTCCTCAGTGTCCCCAGAACCTGGGCTTCCTCTATGGCAAGAGGAGCTGGGCCTGAGAACATTGCGCCACCTAGTGGCACAGCACGCTCACTGTTTCATGAGCCTCCTTCCATCTCAAATGAGGGTACCCAGCCATCAGTTAAATTATTCCATCTCACAGCCTATGAATTTCAATAAATATACCATCTGTTCACCTTCTGTGTGGGAGTTCAATCATCTTGTTGGCAGCAGTATTATTCTGTGGCAATTACCTATGTCTTCATCACCCCTCATTCAGCTGCACCAGCCTGCTCTGTACACCCAACACTTTCTATAGATAGGACAGTCTCTGAGGCTGGAACACAGAAAAAAGAAAAAAAAAAAAGAGAACTACACTTCATAAAGAGAAGGCCAAAGGCAAGAGCATGAGGAAGAGAACCTTCAACCTACGGAGAATTAGAGACTCGCCTATGAACTGGGTGGTGGGGCTGAGCACCCTACAAGTCTAGCAGGTTTGGGGCTGTCAAAATAACATCACCAGAAAAGGAGAAAGGTCACACTGGAGGAGGAGTCATAAGTGTGAGGTGTGGGGTCATGCGGTGTGGCTCCAGCCCCAACTCCACCATTAGCCGCTCTGTGGCTCCACACACGCATATAGCCTCTCTGGGCCTCAGTTTCCCTTTCTGCAAAAATAGGAGGTTGAAATAGGTGACTCCTGAGTTCCCTTTTAGCTCTGAACTGACAAGACCCTAGTGGACAGAGAAGAGGCACCCACAGTACAACCCATGCTCGGGTGGGAAGAGAACTTGCTGAATTGCTGAGTAAAAACAGAATAGGTCACAACCGCCAAAGTAGTTTGTGTGCCTGTGAAATTCAGCACATACTAATGGTAATTCTGTAATTCTTTGCATAATATATAAAAGCTATGCTTAGAAAGTGGAAAGACGAGCTTAAACCCCATGTGGTCAGAAAGAATGATATTAAAGAACTTCTTGAAAAAGCGGAATTTCAGGACCAGGTCTAGAGCCAAAGGAAAGATAGAAAATGCTTCCGAGGAAAATCTCAGGGTGTGTGTGTGTGTGTGAGAGAGAGAGAGAGAGAGAGAGAGAGAGAGAGAGAGAGAGAGAGAGAGAGAGAGACTCTGCACTTGCCCAGAGTCAACTAGGTTGACTGTCTCATACACATCCCTGCTACCTGATTCCGGTCCTAACAGTGTTCAACACTCACTGAGTCATGTTCAAGTTCTTCCTGAGTACAGACTACCACCAAAGTTCCCAGCATCCTCTGTAGCTGGATTAAGAGCAAAGCTAAGTTGCTGTGCACAGGAATTCTGCATGCCAACTAAGAGTCAGGGGTAACCTTTTTTCTATTCTTTCCCTCCAGTCTATGAATCCTCCAGTCTAAGAGCTCAGAGCATGACCAAAGGACCACATCAGAAATAAGCCTCAAACCCCTGCCACTGAGAGAAGCACTGTAGAGAGTAGCCTCACCTACACTAAACTGAAACCAAAAGAAATTATGTGATATTCTCTTGAGATTCGGGGTCATTGCTGCAACATGAGTAAGCAACAGACGGACCAATAAGCTCAGCAATGGCACCTGCCCTGTGCCCAATCCTTTCTCTTCTGAATTCACACCTAACTCCCTTCTCTAGACAACTGTGTCTCTCTCTCTCTCTCTTTTTTTTTTAACTTAAATATGCATGGTGACAAAAGAGTGTCATGACTCCTCTTCAGCTTCTGGCCTCCTGTCAGCATATTTCAGCCCCTTATTGGGCCATGTGAAGGGCAATCCTGGGCCTTCTGAACAAAACAATTGTGCAGAGAAAAAGCTGTTCTGTGTGGAAAAGGCCAAGCGAGGCAGTATTCATCTAGATCAGTGGGGAAGTCACCATGGCTTGGCATGAACGAAGAGATGGTGAGCAGCACAGAGGAGATACAGGTAGGGAGACCAAGGATGGCCAGAAGAACAGGTGACCAAGCAGGTGGAGGCTAAGTAGGACTAAGAAGGGGGAAGGGAGAGATGAAGAGACAATGGAATCAGAGAGAAATCATAGGCAGTGTGACAAGAGATGGACAAAGGAAGAGACTGAAGGGAGGCAAACTTGGGGACAGAGACAGAGAAGCCAAGACAAAGATGAGGAGGAAGAGAGGGGGGGGCAGGCAAGTGAGACCCACACGCACATCCTCAGGTCCAGCTGCACTGGGTTAGCCTTGCATCCAGACATTTCCTCAGATAAGATGGCAGACACCTTTGCATGTATCTGTTTTAATTGGGGGCCCTACCACAGGCTACAGGCTCAAACAGCTGTAGTTCAAATCCTCCTGTATGAGCCAACAGTCAGCGGAAGCTCAGTATCCTGAGTCTCCCTAATGCCACATTCTCTAGCAGCAGTAAAAAAGAAATGACCGGCTTCAATTTCCTCAGATTCTCAACAACAAAAAAGGAACCCTAAAAAATATATGGTAGAAACTGGCAAGTGTCCAAACACAGCTCCCTAACACAGAGGCATGAACTGACTACCTTCTACGAAACTGAGAATTTCCAGTCAGAGCAGTTCTGAGTCTTACCCTTCCTATCTTTCCAAGCTCGCTTCCTCCACACATGCTGCTGTGCTTTCTAACTTGATTCTCTCGTCCCTCGCCCTTCCTCTTGTTCCCTACTTTCCTGACGCCGCCTGCCTGCCCTGTCAATGTTTGCTGTGCACAATCATTTTGAATTCCTTAAGCGTCCCGACCCGAGTGTCAGGAGGCCAGCCTCAGAGGACTCTCAGCCATGCAACAGCAGCTACTGGGGCTCAGCTGATCCCAAGGGCCACCCTGCTCAAAAGGGAGGCAACAGTCAGCTGAAGCTCAGGTTCTGAGTCACATTCCCAATTGCAGCAGCAGGAGACAAATGAATCAATGCTCAAAAGTGGCGGGGAGAGGAGAGGGATGGTGGTTGTGATTGTGTTTGTGTGTGTGTGAGCATGCACGTGTACACACACATCAAGTGTAGGAGTGGAAGGTAAATTAAAGCATTCAGTTTTCAATTTCTCACAAGAGAATAACCCACTCTGCCTTGTTCTAAGACCAGAATGACAACAAAGTGATTAGCAGAATTTTAAAAGGCAGAAACCAAGAAAGCAGTTAGGCAATGGGGAGGCGCAACTCCCCTCCCCCCCCCCTGTCGTCACTGAAAGAGGCTGATCTGGAGTCTGCCCACTGGAGACTTGGGTCGATTTCCCCAGCATATTTCATACCCATTCAACCCAAATGATATAGATGACAGGGGGCACACAGTCTCCTTCAGAGTAGAACAGACTGGGAGCATGCTAATTTCTTCCTCCCCCCGCAGCCAGCACGCCTCCACTCAGGAAGCCAGCCCCCCTCACTCACTCACAGCACCGCTGTTCCGCACGGTCCCACAAGCGTGCTTTCTTTCTCTTCCTCTTATGCATAATTTACTAACTTACACAATTCTTGTCAACGGCAGCCTCAGTTTTTCACATTTCAGTGAAATTCAAGACTCCATAAAAATCTGGATCTATATAAAAGGACACTGTAGACAAAGAGCTGGGGTTTTCTGGGGGTTTTTTTTTTGGGGGGGGGAGTTCTTTCAAAAGAAACAAAACTTGTCATCCTTCTAGAAGATTAAGTTTGGCTGGGGTGTTTGTAGCAATGAAAATACTCCTGAGCTAGATTTAGAAACCTCCAGCTTCCTTTCTGCACCTTGGAGCCCTTCTACGGTCCCCAAAGAACAAATGTAGCCCCTCTGCTTTGGAAAAGGCCATGGGCTGTCCAGCTTTGTCCCGCTTACTAATCTATGATGTAAGGTGGGCAGGGCAGTCTGAAAGGGAAAAGCAACTTAGGGCATTCCTGCAGCCTGGTCCCATATCCACAGCTCTAGTATATGCTTCAGACTTCCTCTATCCTGGGTAGCCACCCTTCCCTAGCTCTCCACACTTAACTACTCAAACCCCAAAGTCTCTCTGGCCCTCTTTATTTTCATCAGAGGCTCCCAGTCTCGGGACTCCTGAAACTAAGGGGGGAAGGGGGAGATGCTAGCTGAGCGTTGAGCAATACACCTCCTCCTGCTTGGTTTTCCTTGAAGATCACACTCATTCACTGATGGTTTGTCTGAGTGGTACATCCCAGGAGGCTGGGATGGACTGCCTCTTTTGGCCAAAACCTTGGTGAAGTTCTTGAGTCCTCTGTGTGACTAGGTCTGTCCCGAGTGGGAGGTAAAAAGGGTAAAAGAGGTTGAGGCTTTGGGCTGTGAGTGGTTGAATATGTTTGCCCTGTCGAGTCCTAAGTATTTATTGGCCACCAAGCTGCTACATCCTAAAGAATTCAACCATACTTTCAATTACATCCTATAATCCCTTAGCTATCTAAAGGCACTACTTGATTTGATTTACAGGAAAATATCCAATTCTCACAAACGCATTCCATGAGAGGTCATGCTCTTCATACATTTTAAAGATTATTTTTATTTGGGTGTCTATGTGTATTCAGAGAAGAGGGTATGGGGGGTCCTCTGGAATTACAGGCAATTGTGAGCCAGCCAACATAAGATCTGGGATCCAAACCTGAGTCCTTTGTGAAAACTGCAAATTCTTTTTCACTGCTGTGCATTTCTCTATCTACCAACTCATTTCATAGGTAAATCACTAGAAGCATTGTTAAGTAAATGTACTCACCCAATGTACTCACTATCCTACAGTAAGAAGTAGCTAGTCAAGTTGTTAAACCACACACCTCTAGTTCAAGAGCCCATGATCTTACTCTCCACAGTGCTGCCACATCCCAGTGCCCACGTAAAATTGTGTAATCACTTACACAATACTAGACAGAAAAGGAAACTAAAATGACACTTTCTGCTAAAGCAACACCCAAGAAGGAAAACGAAGTAGGTGTTTCACAGACAAAAAAAAAAAAATCAGTGGAGAGTATTTTGCCCAAATTTTTTACAAAAGAAATCATTTCATTATGTCTACAGCCCTATGTCAAAAGAGACCAATTTAGCTTTCTTGTCTGTAGCCTTCTGGGCTTCAGTGGGCCCAAGAGAGAGAAATCTGCTGGAGACTTTTCAATGATATACGGAGCTTTTCAATGCTGCACTGATCACACGTATTGATTTTCCTGCCCTGCAAACGGTAGGAAGACTTCACAGCCCTCCTCAGTCATCACAACAGATCTTGACCCTGAATGAACAAAGCCATTGAGCTCAAGGAAAGCAATTATTTTCCGTGAAAATAAATAAGTATATAAAAGTCGAGTCAACGTCTCAGACGTAATGAACACCCCCACACCTGTTCATCCTGCCCTAAAGGCTAATTCTGGAAGCAGGACAATGGGCACACCTTGTTACTCTCAGATGTAAAAACAGTGCATGGAATCAAAAGCCAAAGACTTGTGAACCCTGTCCTTCGACTGCATGCCATCCTCCTTGGTTTTAAGAATCTGCTTAATACTTGTGTTTCCATCTCATTAGCACTGACCAAAGCACAGTCTTTTAGTGATGACACAATGCATGTCTTTAGCTGAAATCTATGTTGAAGGGAAGTCAGACAAAGATAAGTTTGGAGAGAGAGGTGTTCAGGTACACATGTGTGCCTGTGAATATGGAGGCCACAGGACAACCTTGGGTGTTGTCCTCACCTGGATTCGATTTCTTTTGTTTTGTTTTTTCTTTAGACAAAATTTCTCACTGGTCTTGAGATCACTAAGTAGGCTAGGCTGGCTGGCCAAGAAGGCCCAGGAATCTACCTGTCCCAGCAGTGAAATATAAATACATGTCACGGCCTCTGGTTCTGGTGGTACTGATGTCAGTGGCAGTGACAGGTTTTATTTTGCTTTTTAATGTGGAAAGTGGGAAGTTGAACTCAGTTCTCATGATTACACAGCAAACACCTTGCAAACTGTGTTATCTTTCCGGGCCTGAGAATTTGACTTTGTAATCATTTGTAAACCATCTTTAACATTAACAAAGGGTCAAGAGTTTTCATTTTAATGTTCTTACAAGACTTCATATTGATGAATTGCAAGGCAGATCATCACCTCACATAATTAGGGTTATACACTTCCCTCTAATGATTGTCCAGATCTGCCCTTTATTTCTGGAAGATTTCAGTCTGAAGAAAAGTTAAGGGTGATAGCCAGGCAAGGTTGTGTATGCCTTTAGCATCCCTTAACCCCAGCAGAGGTTTCTATCAGTTCAAGGCTAGTCCAATCTACACAGAAAATTCCAGGACAGCCAGAGTTACATGATGAGGTCCTGTCTCAAAAAAAGAAGGAAGAGAAAGAGGAAGAAGAAGGAAAAAGGAGGAGGAGGAGAAAATAAAATGTGAAGGCAGAAAGAGAAAGGTACCTGTTGGGTCAGTGGGTATAAAAGAAATTGCAATTTCGCAGACTTGGAAAAATGGAGATAGTTCAATGGGACAGAAAGATGCTGCATCGCTCAATTAGGTCTATTTAAAATTTGGGTATGTGATATGGGGCAGATCTGTACTGGTTAATACTGGGTGTCAACTTAAAATCAACTAGGAGACAAACCTCCTGGCACATCCACAGCAGTTACCAGCCTGACTTGTCTGAGGTGGGCAGTGCCGCCCTAATCGGTGGCACCATTACACGGACTGAAGCCCAGATAAATAAGAACCACTTTCCACTGTTCTCTGCTTCCTGACTACTGATGCGGTGTCACATGCTGCCTCAAGGTCCTGTTGCCATGACTTCCACACCATGATGGACTGTACCTCACACTGTGAGCACAAGAAGCCCTTCCTTCCTTGTGTTATTTTTCCCAGACACTTTGTTGTAGTAATAAGAAAAGTAACTAATACAGAGATGTACTGGTTTGACAGAAAATGTCCACCAAAGGGAATGGCACTACTGTGAGGTGTGGCCTTGTTGAGATAGGTGTGACTTTATTGGTGGAAATGTATCACTGTGGAGAGGGTGGGCTTTGAGGTCTCCTATCCTCAAACTACACCCAGGGTGTTGGTTCACTTCCTGTTGCCTGCAGATCAAGATGTATTAACTCCCAGGTTCTTCTCCAGCACCATGTGGGCCTGCGTGCTACCATGTCCCACCAGGATAATAATGGACTAAACCTCTGAAACTGTAACCCAGCCCCAATTAAATGTTTTCCTTTATAAGAGTTGCTGTGGTCATGGTGTCTCTTCCACAGAAACTGAAACCCTAACTAAGACAAAGGGATCATTTAATTAAATTTGCATTTTGAAAAGAACCTACATGACTGATAGACCAGTTCAGGATCAAACGAGTTCAGAAGTTATTGCGTCATTTAATGGGGTATCTTATCTTGGCAGAAGAGTGAAAATGAGAGAGGAAAGTGGTTGAATTCAGAAAAAGTTGGGCAGTGGTGTGGTCAAGTGTTAGTGACAGGATTAAATGAGGAAGAGGAAGGGACAGGGTTTCTGTCCTATAGACAGTACCAATATGGAAGCACTAGCGGAGCAGTGTTTGTAGAATAAGATAAATTTGCAATGTCAAGTAGATAAGAGGCAAAAGTAGCTGGATGGTCAACATCATCGACAAGACTCATCTATCTCTTATCTATTGGAAGCTAGGCTAAGTGCCAGGAATGGAAGGATGAAAATATTTGTAACTTAAATTTATATAGAAAAGGGAAACATTAAACTAGTAATCCAACATAAAAAAAATAAAGATCAGGAAAGTGAGGCATTTAAAGGCTAGCCAGCGCCAATCTTATCAAGTGATACTAATGTATAAAGAGACTAGTTAGTGGTGCACATGGCAGTCACTGTCATCCTGACAAGAATTGCTTCCATGGAACACCTAAGACGAAGCCACATAAAATGGACTGAAGGGAAAACTGTGATGGGAAGGAGTGTAGGCAGTGACTATAAAACACTCCTTCAAATGTTTCAGAAGAACAACAAAGTGGCCAGTGGCAAGAAAGTGACACTAAGTCACGGAAGACCGGTGATAATGGCAACTTCGGATGTTTCTCAGAGAACCCCAGAAAACCGGGGGCGGAGGGAGAACGTGACGTCATTCACAAGAGGACTTATATAAGCCACATCAACTTGGCAAGAAAACATTAAAAACAAAAAAAAAAAATTCTTTGAGGAGGTTCTGATGTAGGAGGAAGAGGGGTTACGTTGCTGGTCATTTTTAAAAGGCATTTTTAAAGCAGAAGCATTGGAAAGGGGGGAACAGGGTGTGGTGATCTGTATTTAATAAAAATAGTCTGGAATATCAAAGGAAAGTCACCCCCAGAACCAAGCCATAAAGGTCAGAGTAGTGACCCACCTTTAATCCTAGCTTTAAAATTGTAAAAAAATAAAAAAAATTTAAAAAATTAAAAAAAAAAAAACTGGGCAGAGAGAGAGTTTTCAGCATTCCCAGACACTTCTGTGGTGGGCTGAGGAGAGAGAGACAGGCCTGAGGAGTTGGCGGTGAGAATTGGCTGTGGTTTGTTTCTCTGTCTCTCTGATGTTCCAGCTTTTTCCCAATATCTGGCTTTGGGGTTTTATTATATACCAAATAGAATTTGTGGAATAACAAGGCATGATTTTTAATGCTTTTGTTTTTTCAATGTAATGATTGCTTACAAAAGAATTTATGGCAGATTTAGAAACTATTCAAAGAAAAAGTTCATGAAATGGCTGCATTTAAGAACGATATAAAAGCCATTGCACAATAACAAAAAAAAAAACTAGAAGACATAATTTTTAATAATCTGTCATTCAAAATAAACAAAAGGCATAATATCTAAAAATATTCAATCTGTTTGACTTAGATACATAAAATGATGACATTTCACTACAAGATATTAAGAACTAATAAGTAGTAAGCATTCATAAATAAGATTTGATTATATAAGCCAGTTCCCTGAATTCATCTGACCAGCACTATAGTGGGATTTTGTAGAATGTGACACAGTGATCCTAAAATGCATATGAAAGAGTAAAGGGGCCCCGGAAAGCAAATCACATACAGAGAAAATAATGAGAGGAATGACCGTGGCCATGGATCAGGCCTTACTGCAGAGCTAGGCAATTAGCTAGAATGGAACTTGGAAAGTCTGGTGTTAGCATAGGAATTAAGACAATCTAGTCTATAAAGAGATTTTTCCATCGAACTCGGTTGCATAAGCCTATAAATCGGACAAGAACGGGGATGTTCAGGAGAACTAGGTACTCATGGTTGCATGAGGCCAACAAACACAAGCTGTCATTGAACTGAGCTGATATGGGTGTGTGCTTGGTTATCTTAGGGGGATAACTGGAAGAGAACAGTAGAAACAGTCTTTGATGGAAACACATATGCTTTGTCTGCAGGTAAAAATGAGAAATAAAAAATAAAGGATGGTTATTAGATTTTGATGGTGGGTATTTAGCCTGCTTTTACTACTTTTATTTTTGCAATAAATTTTGAGACTGCAGCATCAGTTGAGGCTGGGGAGCTGGGAAGAGAGCAGACAGTGTAAATCCTCTGATAAGCAAAGGAATAAATACACTAAGGAAGGGTATCAAATTGCCAGGGACTAGTTTTATGTCATGATTTTATAGGTGAATGAACACACATGGAATTTATATTTGTAGCATTTAGCCTCTTAAGTACTTACGATGTGAATCTAAACTGAAAGGGGGAAAGTGAAATATGAAAATGTGAGAATTTAGACAAGCTGTGGTGGCACACACCATTAATCCCAGCACCTGGAAGGCAGGCAGGTGGACCTCTGTGAGTCTGAGGCCAGCCTGGTCCACAGAGTGAGCTCTAGGACAGAGAAACCCTGTTTTGAGGGAGGAAGGGAGGAAGTGAAGAAGGGAGGGAGGGAGGAAGGGAGGAAGGGAAGGAAGGAGGGAGGGAGGGAAGAAAGGAAGGAAGGTGAGAACTCGGTGGATGAATTGCTCTGTGGGATGACAGGAATACACAGGGCAAAGCTGAAATGAGCTCTTTAAGCCAAAAACACCACCCTCTTGGTGCCATTTACTGAAAAGGTCAAAGAACCATTGGGTAGGGCCACAAGATTGTAGATCACATAATGTTTGTTTAGCGGTGTGAGACAAGTTCTTACTGTGTAACCCTCAGTAGCCTGGAACTTGTTATGCAGAGCAGTCTGACCTCAGTCAGACTCCCAGACATCCACCTGCCTTTGCTTCCCAAGTGCTGGAATCTCGTGCTGAGGCTGATGGAATGCGAGAAAGGTAAGACAAGGTAAACCTCAGCAGTGCCCACGGCACGTCCCTGAAAGGGAAGGAACTCATTTTTATTAACTTGGAGATCAAGAGAAAGAAGCATATCTCTTTTTATTTTTTGATTAGGAAAAATAATTGCTCTGTCTGCTGAAGAGAGATTCTTAAAAGGAGAGCTAGCTAGCCTCTTCTTCAAACACTCAAAGTCCCAGGGGAAACAGACTCACATGAAGACAAAAGTATGAGCTAGAAACAAGGGCTGGAAGTGTACTCAGCAGCATGTTTGTTTAGTGTGGATAAACTCCTAGTCCAATCCCCAAGACTGAATAAATCAGGTGCAGTGCTTTATACCTATAATCCCAGCACTCAGAGTATGGGGTCAGAAGAATCCCAAGTTCAAATTCATTCTCATAGTGAGTTCAGAGCCAGCTAGAGAAACGTGAGACTCTATCAGAGAGAGAGAGAGAGAAAGAAACAAGGGTGAGGTAACCAGTGCTGACCAGGAAACTGCTAGTAGCTTCTGGTGGTGGCACGACTGAGATCTGGAGGTTCTGAGCCAGTAACCTAATAATCATTTGTCAGTAAGCATTATATGTTACCTATGCTTGCTGCATAGATACAGTCTCTAGATAGTGCCTGGATGCCACCCTGAGCACCTCCTGCCTGGGCATTCTGAGCTTCCCACTAAAGGACAACTATAATCTTTCTAGTAATTCTTGTACTGGTCCTTGTCCACATTGCCAGAAAAGAAAGAGTTACTAGTTTATTTGGGATTCCAGGCTGATATGAAGAGAAGCAGTCGGGGCAGGGCAGATGAAGAGAAGACTGCAGAAATCAAATTGCTTAAAAGGCCTGGCTTTGTTCATGAAGCTGGTTGAAATTTCTTTTATTTCTCAAATGAGAAAGCCCCAGGGTTAGGCAAGCCGCTGTGAGTGATGTGAGTCTGTTCCAAGTGTGACTGTAGCCACTGGAATTGATTTCACAGCAGGAACAACAGAAAAGCAGACCCATTAGGCTGTAGTCACATCCCTGCTTCTGGAAACCATGCAAATCTGTGTTTCCTTTCATCACACAAAAAGTCTTCATCTCAAAGTTCTTTCAAATGAGATTTCTGGACCAACTCTGATGTTCCCACCAAAGGACATTATATAACTGAGCAAATATAAAGAGCCAAGAAACAACTGTCTTTGGCTTGTGGGTTTCTAAAAGAATAAAAAAGGCTGGGCATTGATCCCATCCATCACTATAATGAAATGCTTTAAGAGTTGTATAATCAATCACGTTCATTGCAAATATAACAATAATCATTTTCCTTTGTTGTGAAAAAAAAAAGGAACTTCATTTCACTCTACAAGCCTCTGCATACTAGAGCAGACTCACTGAAGCTCTGTCTTCTCGCTAAAGCACCGTGAGGAGCTGAGTGCTCTTCATACCTTCCAAGACTTTGCTCAGGCCTTGTTTATTTATGATAGGGACTTTGTTTCTGGAATATTCTGCATCTATGCTTCTGTCTACTGAAGACACCCAGAGATTAGGGCCCTTCTTGGCAGCTCCCACCATCTAGTTGTGTTCTAGATACTTCTACTGTGCTTCTGTCCAGACCACAAAGCCTTGAATCTCCTTCTGAATGCTCTTGATAGAGAAAATGTGCTTTAAAAAAATCTGAAGACCTCCCAATCCATCCTTAAGCCACGAGCTGCAGGATACTGGGCTTCACAGAGAGAAGGGCAAAAACTCACTCTCAATAGGAATGAGGGTGCCTGTGAACCTCACACCATAGATTCCCCAGAACACTTTAGCAGGGGCTGAGTCCAGACGAAATAGAACTATTTTAAGCTCTAATTACATGAGAACTTGTAAACCCTTGAGGAAGGGCCAAGTTCCACTCAGACTTGATGAATCAGTATTTGCAGGGACTTTGGACAAGTATTGGGAGCGGCTTTTTCAAGGTTCCTAAATGCATTATAAATGCATTCTATTCATAGCTAAGGGTGCAGACCACATTTATTCTCATCTAGTACAAGTAAGGGGGTTCCTTGTGCTTTCCAAAAGACATGTATTTCTGTCTCACTCCTTAACTCTAGATCTAACTGTGGGACCCTGAAAGTGTGTCTATGACAACCTTCCTCCTTGACAGGAAGTGAGGGAGATTACTGTCAATCATCACACACCATCTATACAGACTCACATGGCCTCCTTGTCAAGGATGGTCAATGACCAGCTCCTGAAGATCAGTTATCACCTTCTCCCCACTCCCATATTAACACAAATGTTTTGTACTAGAATGATTTGGAGACAATGAATTCAGAGTAGTTTCTTTCTGCTATGCAGAAAGAAGGTAGGGAGCCTAATCAGGGACAGATTCCCTGCAAGTCAAAAGCCCAGGAGAATAGAGGACTAACTTCTGCTGTTTGCACGACCCACAGGTGAACTCCAACAGCCAGTGACCTGGTTTCTCTTTTGCAGAAGCATATGGTATCGCTGTTCCTAAGCAACAGGCAGGTGCCTTCATTCCCCGTTGTGGCTCAGACAGGACTCACCCACCTCTCTCTTTCTTTCACAGCTCAACTGGTTTCCTATCTCCCTGCAGAGCAGAGCTTGAAGCCTCCCTCTTCACAGGCAGTCAATATGTACTGAAGTTTGGTTCCTCCTGGGTACAAGGAAAGACGTACCTCTTGGGTACATCTGTCATTCAGAAGTAACCAATGGTGACACTGTTTTTACCCAGTTATCAAACAAAAGGAGTCACTTCAAAGACGCACAGCTGCTTCTCAATGTTCTCTCAGTTCAGATATGACATAGCACGTGCCGAGTTTGTCTCATAGGCAATGAGGCAACGATTTCTCAGTCTCCCATCAGAAGTCAAAGTGTGCACAACTGAGTCACTCAGCAAACTGCAATCGGTTGGCTCTATTGCATGGTCAGGACTTCACTAAACACAGTCCTCATTTAAAAAGCAAACACTGTGTGTTTCTGAGTACATACTAGGAAGCTTTGAGATCAAATTTTTCTGCTCACATGAAACCTCAAAGAAGTGTTAGCACTCATGATTCACATGTACATTAGCATGTTTGTGTGTATGTGCAGGTGCATGAGGGTGCCCACGATGAGTGTGGAAACCAAAGATCCACCTTAGCTGTTGTTTCTCAGAAGCTGCCCACATCGCCCCATGCCCACCCACTCCTGTGGGGGTCTCTCACTGGGATCTGGGGTTAGCTTTCCAATTAGGCTAGTTAAGGCTTTTATGTGGGTGGTGAGGGTTGAACTCAGATCCTCATGCTTACACAGCATACACCTAACTCATTGAGCTATCCCAGCCCCAATTAGCACTTTTAATGAAAAAAGAAAAATCTGCAGGATGAATTCTATTTTCCCATTATCAACCCCCATAGAATTAGAAAAGTATCCTATTGAAATAAATATTCCAAACACATGCTCACATGCATGCATATGCACACAGAGAGAGACAATCTAATCAAATATCATTTTATCTTTCTACATCTGAAATCTCATCCTACATTTGAAGAAATCCTCAACTTAAAGGGGCCTAGCCACTACAGTGAGTATAAAGATGTCAAGGCTACCTTCCGAGCCAAGCAGAGCCTGAGAATCTAGCGCCTAAATAGAGGGACTTTCCAAGAATACAGGACTTACCCACATCCCTTTGGGGATGCAAAACAGTACAAGAGCTGGTACAGGTATGCATTGGACGTCGGGCTGGAATCACAAGCTCTCTCCTGTTTGATCTAGAAAGCCCCAATCCCCTCTCTCCAAACCTTGCCCTCTCAGAGAATCTTCAACAAAGAAAAGGTGCCCAAAAGCCCAGTTCCGAATTCTTGGCGGCTGCGGCAAATCCTCCCCTGGAGTTACCTGCAGCCCAAGCCCCTTTCTAAAGCACTCAGCTTTTGACCATACATTAGGTTCAAATCCAGTTTGTGGAGGACACATCATCTAAGATCCCTGCTTCAGTTTGGGCACATAACATCACCTGCCTCAATCTCTGGGGTTGGAGAACTCACCCAGGAGTTGCTTTGCTCAAATAAATCTGTTCTTTTACTTTTTCAACCCAGCTTGATCTGGCTTACTACAGAAAACCTATTATCTTGGTGCCAAACCCAGGATCAAATGTTTCCAGGGTAGAGACAGTCTTGTTTCTGGGAACCTTTGTGTTAAGAGACTAGTTGGCTAGGGTTGCAGCACCTCCAGACCCTTGTTTATCTGGGGACTTGGACCTTGAACATACTGCCCTGACTGAGCTGACATCCCCACCCTTTCCCCAAACCCTTCCTACACCACCATGTGCTCCATTTAGTGGCCAACCTTCTTGCCCTTACTCACCTTCCTCTCTCTCTCACTTCTTTAACACCACAACCTGCACCCTGGTGCCCATGTGCACACTGGCCTACTCCCCATGAATCCTCCCCAGCGGCTTCTCATACTCAGTCTCAGCCAACTCCTGCCCTCCTCTGTCCCCTCCAAGTGGTGGCCAGAACTGGGGGTTTAAATCTCTCTCTTGCTTCAGGATCTCTCAGTTACAAGAAACTATGGTTCAATATACCCGCCTTGACCCAGCCTCCCCAGCAGGAGCCACAGTTCTGGCCACTGACTTCATGTCTCGGTCATCATCAGATATTAGAAACTAAAAAAAGCTGAGGATGGCCCCCAAAACGCCCCACGTCCACGCAGGAATTAGTGAAAATGGCTTTTAAGTGATTTTTAACCCCCGAGAGAAGACAGTTGATTCTTTCTGGCAGGCTCAGCTGCCACAGAAGGCTATGCTCTTAAGTTCACACCTTGCTAGAGCACTAAGATCACTGGCACCCCCACAGAGGGTCAGAGGAAGTCCATAAGGCTCCATTCCAGCTGTGGCCTAGCAAAAGTCAACCCCACCAGGAGCCTGCTTCAAATATGGCCAGGAAGCCCACTGGTCCTGATGCTGCCCCAACCCTCGGCTACCAAGGCCATGCCCCATCTGCCAGCAGCCTGGCCACTGGAAGTTGAAATACCCCCATTCAGGCTTGTCCTCTATGCTATGCCATGGAGTCCCATCCTCCCAGCATAGGCATCTGAGACTCTCCCAGCCTTTGAGCTCATCAGCATGGTGGAGGACCAATGGTACCCAGACTCAGAGACTCCCATCACCCTGACTGAGCCCAAGGTAATGCTCCAGGTAAACAGTAAGTCTATCATCTTTCTGGTAGACAAAGGGGACTCCCTGTTCTTTTCTAACCTCTCACTAAGGTCAAACAATTCCCTTGCCAATTTCTGTCATGGGGGTGGATGGGACCCTCTCCTTTCTGCCTAAGACCCTGCCACTTCCCTGCATTCTTGCAGGGTGATTATTCTCATCCTCTGTCTAGTCATCCCATCTGTCTGGTGCCTTTACTTGACCACGTTAACCTCAGGCACTTTGGGGCCACCCTCTCCTTGGCCCCCACATTCTCTCCTGACTTCCATCTTCTTCCCTTAATTGTCTCACAGGTCCCTACCCTAGACTGCCCTGTCCCTATGCTCCTGGATCCAGTTGACCCCCAAGTGCGGGATATCTCCACCCCAGTGGTTGTTACTCACCATCAACCAAACCTAGTTTGCCTGAAGGACTCCCCCTCACCCCTTTCCAGACCCTAGTTTTCTATTTCTGAAACCCCTTGCCGAGGCCTCAAACCCATTATTACCTACCTCCTGTCTCAGGAACCATTAATCCCTATGGACTCACCCTACAATGCTCCCATTCTGCCCAAGTGCAAGCCCTCCTATGTTTATTGCTTAGCTCAGGACCTCCGCCTCTACTGAGGCAGTTACTCCAGCCTACCCAGCGCTCACTAGCCCTTAACTCTTATCTCTAACATTCCTCCTACAACTTTCCACTTTACCATCCTGGACCCAAAAGATGCCTTTTTTTTTTTCTTTTTTTCCCCCTCTATACTCTATGTTTTTGTTTTGTTTTGTTTTGTTTTTTGGTTTTTTTTTTTTTCCCTTCACCTGGAAGAACCCTGATACGTGGACCATCAGACAGCTCACATGGAACATTCTCCCTCAGGGTTTTCAGGATATCCCCTATTTTGGCCAACCCTCAGACCTGGGATCTTTCACCACTGACCCAGTTCTAGCACATCCATCCCCCCAGTATGAAGACAACCTCTTACTTTGCAGACCCTCCTGGTCTCTGTCCCAACAGGTCACCTCTTTTCTCCTAAACTACCTCAGCTCCCTAGGATACTGTATTTCCCCATCTTAGGCTCACCTATGCTCTCCCACTATGGTGTATTTGAACATTCAGCTCAGCCCAGGCTCTCAGGCCCTCACCTCTGACTGAGTCCAAGCCGTGCTGGATTTACAGTCCCCAACCATAATGGACCAGATTCTCTCACTTTGGAGGCCTGATAAGATTCTTCCATCACTGTCCCTAACCTTGCCATCACAGCCAAGCCCCTGTACCAGGCAGCCAGAGAGATCCCACTCCATGGAGTCCCTCACCTACCTGGCCATCATTTCTCCTTACTATAGGACAGCCTCCCAACAGTCTCTGCCCTGGTTCTTCCAGATTTCACCAGCCTCTACCACTGTGGGGATATGTTTCATATTTAATAAAAATCATTCTGGAATATCAGAGGACAGAGCCGCCTCTTCTAGTCTTTGTTTTGCTTTTTCAAGAGAGTTTTCTGTGTAACAGTCCTGGCTATCCTGGAAGCAACTTTGAAGAAGACCAGGCTGGCCTTGAACTCACAGAGATCCTCTTTTCTCTGGGTTTCAGGTGCTGGGACTAACAGCATGCATCACCACCCTCTGATATTCTAGAGTGGTTTTTATTAAATATGAAACATATCCCCACATACCACCTATTTACAGATAACAAGGTGGCCACCAAATTCTAGCCCAACTGATCAGGCCTTTGAATTGGGCTGTTGCTTTTTTGTCCAATCAACTAGACCCCACCATATGTGGATGGCAGCCATGCTTGAGAACCCTAGCAGTAGTAGCTGAACTCAACCAGGAGACTCTCAAGAACACCGTTTCAGCCTGTCACTGTATACTCCACCAACTGCCTCTCTGACCTTCTGAAGCATTCTCCTCTTTCCCTCCTTGGGTCCTCACAGATCCAGGTCTTCCATTTGCTTCTAGAAAGAAATCCAAATTTACCTTGGCCTCCAGCCCTGCCCTGAACCCCGCAACCATTCTCCCCGCTCTGGTTCCCCTTTTCACTCCTGTCCAGCAGCTGTGGAGGCCTTACACTCACTCTGGTCTAGTCTCCTAGACCAACCCCTCACAGACGCCCAACTCACTCACTCTGTTTGTTGATGGAAGTTTTCTTATAGACAGATCAGGAAACCACCAGTTGGTCTATGCAGTGGTCACTTCCACTAAAATGGTTGAAGAAAACAGCCTGCTCATGGGGACTGATTGCCTTGACTAGAGCACTCAAGATAGCCCAAGGTCAGCAAGCTAACCTCTACACTGATTTTAAATATGCCTTTTAATAGCCCATACCCATTCTGTCCTTTGGAAACAAAGGGACTTCCTCACTACCAAGGGCAGTCCCATTGTCAATGGACCCCTTATAGCCAAGCTCTTGGAGGCCCTCTGGCTCCCTGCAGAATTGGCCATAATCCACTGCTGGGGACATCAGCCTCCAAAGACCTAGTGGCCTTAGGCAATGCCAGGGCTGACCCAGTAGCCTGGGGACTAGACTCTAGCTCCTCTGGATCAATAGGATATATTTTGTGTTTGACACCCTCCTATCAAATTGAACCTGTTATCATCAACCAGAGGAGAGGTATGAACTCCTGAATAAAGGGGCCATAGAGACAAATAATGAATTGATGGTTCTACTTAAATAACCACCTCCCTTTCCCCCAGGACCAGGCACTGTCCATCACTTCCGAGAGCCACCAAATCTTATATATAGTCACCAAGCTTTGTTCTACTTCTTAGAGCCTCCCTCTGGTCCCATCCATTTTCAAGCCCATATTTTACGGGTCCACTCCTCCTGCCAGATGTGTGCCAAGGTCAACCTGCAGGGGGCCCTCCAGATACACCAGCTCTCGAGGACACCAACTAGGTAAGGACTGGCAGGTTGGCTTCACCCACATATTCACACATAGATAGTTCCATTGTCCCTAACTCTTGTTGACAAGAGTTACAGGAAAGATAGAGGTATTCCTCACATCCAGGGAAACAGTAGATATGGTGGCTCAGGTGCTCCTTGAACACCTCACGACCCAGCTTTCGCTTCCAGGGTCACTGAACTCATGTCTGAAGCCATCAACATCTCCTGGAAATGTCACTTCCCTACTTTGTCCTCTACTGAACTCAGGCTGTGAGTTAGCCCTTACCCACCTCTGGGCCCCCACACCCCCTCCTACAGTCCTAAAGCTCTTTTGAGCGACTTTGTAGAAGGCCATTCCTTCTAACCATCTCCCAACCCACACCCCTCCACTGGTTGGGTGCCTACCCTATCTTTACCTCGTATGGTCCTTTTATCATTCACATGCTGACCGCTATCTCCCTGAACCCATGCCAAAGGACCCAACCGCTCCTGAGCCTGCCTCAGTCTCCCCAGGGGACCAGGTACTCCTCAGGAAGCTATCACCTAAGTCTTTAGAGTCCAATGGACAGGACCCTACACTTTGATCCTCAACACCCCTGAAGCTGCCAAGTTCCTGGGACATCAGTGCTGATACCACCTCTCCAAGTTCAGGCAAGCACCTACCCAGGATGAATGGTCTGTCTAGCAACCCTCCAGTTTTCCAGAATATGGGGCCATAATGGTCAAGCCTATCTGCTCTTCTGTCTTGCTCATTCACCTTTGTCTCTTTTGGCTTCTGGGCTATAATCTTTTCCCTCAAAATGTCCATACCTTTTAACCCAAAGCCAGAACCTTTGCTATGACACTAAGATGTAAATCTGTTCCAACTGTCTTATAGATACCTGCATGTTTCTGGGGAAAGAGTGTTGTTAATCTATCAGTAAATCCAACCTGGGGAAACTAATATTGAGTCATCCTACAAATTGTTTAAGAACTTTGCCAACACAACCAGGGCACATCCCCATTCCATTCTTTCTGACAGTCTTCACTCTTCCCGTGGCTAACCCCTTTCATACGGCTGGTGGTAGTGATATAATTTTTTTCTCCTAACAGCTTGGCTTCTCCACTTCCTCCAGAAATTGATTCATGAAGTCTCCAGAGTAACAGTTAACCAAAGCTTTTTCACCCATACTTCCCGCTGAGCACAAGCTCACCAACTTTCCATTCCTCCTGCCCATGAGATGTGGGATGTCTTTCTGTGTGCTGTGAATTACCATTGAATAATAAAGGAACTATTTTGGTATATGGTAGAGCAGCTTGGAGGCAAGCGGAAAAATCCAAGCAGAGATAAAGGGAATGAGGGCAGAATCAGAGAGAGATGCTGCAGGTTGCCACCCAAGAAAGCAAGACCTAATGGAACACAGGGAAAGCCACTAGCCATGTAGCAAGACATAAATTAATATAATGTATTGAATTAAGTTGAAAGAGCTAATTGATAATGAGCCTAAGCCATAAGCCAAACATCCTGTAATTAATATAAGCCTTTGTGTGATTATTTGGGACTGCAGGTCTGGACCTTGGGTCAGATGACCCAGAAACTTCTTACTACAAATGGCATTTTAATGTGGGGCATGTATACCCACATAAAGCCTGAGAAAACTTAAAAAGGGTTCTATAGCATAGAAACAGAGCCAAAATCAGCTTCTAATTTGTGTCTCTGAAGTGGGTTTTAGTAGACTGGCATGTGGACCTGAGTTACAAAGTGTTGGGCTTGTGGCATGCAACATAAGTTTTAATAAGGCCAGTTCCCAAAGTCACACGGAAGCCTTAGTACAAGTATGAGCTGTAGATGAAGGATTTAAGGTTTCTGTTCATACACATAAGAAGGGAACAGAGTTCAAGATGGCGTCTTAGTGGCAGCATTTTCTTGGTCAGTTCTGTTTGCTGGCAATAAGCAGAGGTGTAGCTTTTTTAAGAGAGGCTTCTTGACACAATAGCTGCAAAAGCCCACACAAGACTCATTTAAGAGGCCCTGCTGCCAAACATTTAAATAAGGTTTATGAGCAGCAGGCAGTGAGTGGTGAGTTACTTGATGATAGTATGGACCCTGAAATTCCTCAGAGATGAGATGGTAAATGTTCCTGCCAGTACCTCTGCCAAACTGCCATAGCCAAACCTTTAATCCTAACCACATGTTAGCAGATTAAAGGTGTGGTCAGAAACAGATAAGTAATATACAGTAAAGACATATATAAGAAAAACTCCAAATGGTTTACAGTGTGTTTAAAAATATATGTAACTTGGGAGAGGAAAAAAGGAATAAGGATAGAGAATGTTCTTTTAAAAAGAAATAAAGTAATAGATATACATATATACATACCGCATAAAGATGGAAAATAGGCAAAGAGTCTGGATACTGTATGTTATGTTGTCTTTGAATTGTCTAACTTCTAAAGAAGACATAAGATCTGCTAAGAGACATTTAATTATAAATTCTGTTAGATTAATCCAACCTATATATTTTGTAAATGATTTGACTTTAAATTGGAATCAAAAGATATGGTAGTCTGGAAAAAAGGTTTTCTTTTTAATTCCACAGAAAGTAAGAGGCTGTGGAATTATTCCAGGTTAAAGATTTGATCAAGGAAGACCCTTTTGAAAAAAAAATCTCTAATGGAAATAGATGGCCACATCAGCTTTAAGGCTTCCAACTAAGATAATCCAGACTCATGACCCATATAAGACTGCCAGCACCTCCAATCAGCAGGAAATAGCAATGGAAAGCTATGCCCAAATTCCCAAAATACTGTTTATAAATGTTTGTTTTCATTATAAATGGTTAATGGTCATAGTTAATCTCTTCTTAGGGAAAAAAGAAGGATGTGATACAGAAATGATTTTTAAAAAGGATTATCACTCTACTTTGATCCAAAAAAACAATTGTTAATCTCAAAATATTTTACATTGGTATGGGTTTTGATTTATTGATACAAATTTAAGATTAATTTTGTTATACTGTATGTATATTTCTACTTTTGCTTAAGATATTACATTTATAAAATTTCTTTAAAATTATAATATACAATTAAGAAATCCTTATTAGTAGTCATCTATGATAACCAAACAAAAACATGTTAGTTAGGCTCTCAGATATACAAATATATGCTTCAATAAGAGAGGCAATCTTTACATACTTCGAAGACCTACAGAATATGGCATTTAAAATGTTTTAAGAATTTAGACTTTTCTGGACAATGTCTGCTCTTGGCAGCACCAATCTACTTCAAGAGGATGATGGGCACTGAAGAAACTCCATACGGATTTTACCTTATTTGTGGCAAAAGTTAGCCACTGGGCAAGAGATCGATACTGCCTCAACTTCTTGACAGCATGCTGTATAAACTGGACATGCAGGACCCATAGAAAAGTGACTTCTGAACTTTGCCAGAACAAGACAAGATGGTCCTTCAGGTTCCTGCTTCACAGAGACTGCCAGACCTTCTGCAGGACACAGGGAGAAGTGACTGACAAACTGTGCCAGAATGGGCAGAGCAGTCCTTTAAATTTCCTGCTTCACTGAAAAGTATGCCAGAGACTCTAGGCCTGTAGGCTGAAGAAGGATGCCCCAAAGTTACAAAGAAACTTTGGGTGACTGTCCAGCTAGCCAAATGTCTCTATCACTTCCAGAATTTGGAAGTTGCTTGCAATGCACTTCCTGTTTACTTGGGTAATAATATATTCTTCTGGGGTCTTTGATGGAGTTGAAGATTAGATAGTTATAATTATAGTTTTGATTTGTTATAATAAAAGGTAAACTAGACATGGAACTTTGGACTCACAAGGATAAGGTAATGATAGAATATTTTCTTTAATTTTGCTAAATACAAATAGTCTAGATATTGTAACTGTAATACTTACTTGATAGCAGTTTGTTATATGTAATTTTACTGTGTTAAAATTGAAACCTTGCTTTTTGATTAGACAGAAAAGAGGAAGTGAAGTGGGATGTCTTTCTGTGTGCTGTGAATTACTATTGGATAATAAAGGAACTATTTTGGCCTATGGCAGAGCAGCTTGGAGGCTGATGGGAAATCTGAGCATAGAGACACTGCAGGCTGCTGCCCAAGAGAGCAGGACCTAAAGCCATGAGCCACGTGGCAAGATATAAATTAATATAAATGGGTTAAGTTGTAAGAGCTAGCTGATAATGAGCCTAAGCCATAAGCCAAACAGTTTGTAATTAATATAAGCCTTTGTGTGATTGTTTGGGACTGTAGTTCTGGACCTTGGGACAAATGGGCCAGAAACTTCTTACTACACCATGTTTTCCCATGCCAACAGAAAGTTGCCAGATTTGAACTGGCACCCATATATACAAAAAGGTTGAGATGTTCAGCTGGAATCACCATCTCACTCCTGCTTGATCTGGAAAGCTCCATACCTTTCTCCAAAGCACATCCTCTCAAAGACTCTCTAACAAAGAAAAGGTGCCAAAAAGCCCAGTTCTGCATTCTTGGCAGCTAGAGCAGTTTCTCCCCTAAAGTTGCCAGCAGCACAGGTCCCTGCCGAAAGCACTCAGCTTTGACCGTACTTGAGTACAAACCCAGCTTATGGTGGACCCATCATCATCCCTCACCTAGACTACATAAGCTCCGTCCTTTAGCTTTGATGAGTGACTTTGCCTGCCTCCATCTCTGGGACTGGAGAACTTACCCAGGAGTTGCTTTGCTCAATATACCTGTTCTTCTACTTTTTCAATGTGGATTGGTCTGGCTTACTGCATCATGATATAGTAAACCTATTACTGTTCAATACCAACAGTGCAAGGAAACAAAATGAAGCTTCTAAGACTCTGTGGCAACAAGAGTGCCTGCAAGCTGCCTCAGGCCCTATCCCTGGCTTCATAGCTTCAAAGACAAGTACATATTGTTTAGTACCAGCCAGAGAAAGCTGCAGCCTAAGTCCCCAACCTTGGCTTCAGAGTCAAGGTTTCTCCAACCCTTCATGAAGACTTGCAACCAGGCAACATTCTTTTAGAGTGAGTGTGTGTGTGTGTGTGTGTGTGTGTGTGTGTGTGTGTGTGTGTGTGCGCGCGCCCAAGGCAACCAGAAGAAGGCAGCAGATCTCCTGGAGCTGCAGTTACAGGCATTTGTGAGCTACCTAACATAAGTGCTGAGTACCCTATTCTCAACCAGATCTCCATTAAGCCCAGCCTTCTCTCTCCAGCCACCAGGCAACATCCTTTTAAACAACTCACTTGCTGCTTCCATTAACCAGCCTTGGCTTTCATTGCCACAAAGAAAAACCTGACATCAGATCTTTTAAATTTTTTCATAGGGCTGCTGCTCTCCCAGAGGGTGTGAGTTCAATTCCCAGCATCCACATGGCTGCTCACAACTGTTTGTAGCTCCAGTTCCAGGGAATTCAGTGGCCTCTTCTGTTAGCAGACCCACATATGGTGCACAGACACATATGCAATGCAGTCAGAACACCCACACACATAAAGCAATTAAAAGCTCTTAAATTTTTTATGATTTCACCACATGAAGATCAGTGATATGTTTGGAGTTTTTTTATTACCTTTCACATTTTCCTAGCTTTTTTCCTAACTCTTGAATGCTTGCTCATTATTTCATGTACCACTAATCCACAGAAATGACTCTAGTTTCTGAAAAGTTCCTCATTCCTCACTTGGAACTAGAAAAATAACCAAAGGCAAGAAGAGAAGTCGCAGGAAGCAGATGGAGTACTGGCCATGCTTTGTACAGGACTGTTCCAAGAGGGAGGAACTCTGTCTGCTACTGAAGCCACCACACCCAGACTGTGGGCACTGCATATAGCCCCTATCCCACCATCAGAAGCAGCATGTCTCGGATTTCCTCCTGCTTAGAGATATCAAGACATGGTGGTACCGTTAGATCTGAACTGAGCAGGTCTGAGGCATTCCTAAGTGATGCCCATGCTGTAGAGCCCCCGCAGCACTTTGCACAGCAGGGTTATCCAGTATTCAAGTGATACCCCTAAGTCCCAGAGTACAACTGCCCAGAACTGAATAAATAAGTGTATAAATAAGTAAAGCTCAGTATGTTTCCCATTTTTTTGGAGTTTGGCCACTCTGTTGCTTCTTTTAGGATTTGTTGCTGTTGCTTTGTGTTTGTTTGTTGGATGGATGGATGGATGGATGGATGGATGGATGGATGGATGGATGGATGGATGGATTGTTTGAGACAGGGTTTCACTGTGTAGCTCTGTGTGATCTGGCCATCCTGGAACTCAGCTCTGAAGACCAAGCTGGCTTCAGATGCAGAGATTTACCTGCCTCTGCATTCTGAGTACTGGAGTTAAAGGCGTACACTACCACCACCTGGCTATGTTTCTTTTCATTTTAGATCTAAAATAAATTGACTTCAGAGTTTGAGTTTGGTAAGAACTGATACTGCTATTATTGTTAATGTTGTTTTGAGAAAAGCTCTCACTCTGTAGACCAGACTAGCCTCAAATGTACGGAGACATGCCTCCCTTTGCCTCCTTAGTGCTCAAAATAAAGGCAGCAATTCCGACCAGTTTTCCTTTGTTTATTTTCTTTACTGTTTGTGGGTATTGGGGAAGTGTTGTCTTTTCTGTTTCATTTAGCCTAGGTCTCCTGTATCTCACAATGGGATACTCACTATGCAGCTGAAGATGATCTTGAACATTGATCCTGAGTCTTCCAAATGCTGGGATGGCTGACATGCACCATTAAACCCAGTTTATGTGGTGTTCCCAGGACTTCTTGCATACTAAGCAAGCTCTCTCATCAAGTGATCTATATCCCCAGCTCCTAGAATAACCATACTTCAAAATGACAATAGATGCCATCATATGGGTCATTCCTTATACCACACGGAAAGTGTATTATGTGTAAAGTGTTACAACCTATAAATATAATTGTGTCTTATCTTTGTGGCTAAAAAACTGTTAAATTCAACACTCCGTGCAATACAACCACTTAGGTTTTCAGCTGCATATTGTGGACAATCCACTAATACTGTTTCATGGCCCCAAATATTCTCATTTAGGTAGATAGGCTCTCAAATGTAAATTAGAAGCATAAGAACCCATTCTTAAGATACAATAACACCTAGGCCTAGAGATGTGAAGACACTAAGCAGCCAACTTTCTATTCCCCTTATGTAGAAATGTGTTCTCTACGTACCCACCCCTTGGGCCTCCCTTCCCTCTCATACACTTAATGTTTTCCATAGCAACGTTTTTGAAAAGGAAAAGCCTATTTCTTGTCAAAATGAATAAAATTGTCTTGCAACATGCTGTGCAATTAGAGCTCATATTCACCCTCCTCCATAGCACTCATATATCACTTAAGCAGCTTTTACCCCCAAAATTGTCCATCTTATTTTTCTGAACACTAACCAGTGTGATTTCTGAACGAATTATGTATTTATAATAACAACAGCCTCTCACTAACCATCTCCAAAATTTCCCATTACACAAGAAAATTCAGCCCCTTGCCCACCCCTTTCCCACACTCTAGAGATGGAGGCTCCCTTCAGTCTACAATTTCTTAGAAGCTACAGGTTAGAGACAGCATCTTCTTTTGGCCATCCTATCTTCTTATACCATGATAGATAACTTACATTGATTCTCAACATAATGAATAATTCATTAGTTAGGAACTTCTGTAGGATTGCTATACTTAGTCACCACAGAAAAAAATATGCAAGACCATTTTTCTTTTGGGGGGAGGGGAGGTCCTCTTGGGAGGAACTGGGAAAGGGTAGAGCAGACTCAGCAAAGAGTCATGGCTTTACAAGGGGATTTGGGGGGTATTGCAAAAGTACTAAAGAGTCTCACATCAAGGTGAAGAAGCAAATTTTAATTTTATAAAGTAGCAAAATTAAATATGCTAGACTTGCTTTCTAGTGAGTGTTCTAAACAGTATTCCAAGTTACCTATGAAGGGTGCTGATGGGAAAACTAGGAACAGCCGGAGGCCTGGGAAGACGAGTTCAGAGATAGGAGGATGGAGAACTGAAAACAGGAAGCCAGCCCCCCGGGGGGGGGGGGGGGGGGCTGGAGATGGAGATGCCCAGGAATGGCAACTTCTCATCCTCTGAACCCCATTTTACTCCCAAATGGAGATATAGTGTGTGTGTGTGTGTGTGTGTGTGTGTGTGTGTGTGTGTGTGTGTGTAAAACAAAGAGCTGGCTTCTGTGACGCAATTAATTTCAGATAATCTAGTGCAGGGAGACCTCTTACATGGTTTCTCTTAAGATGATGAGCTGGGTCTAGCAGCCTTTCTCTTTGTTTAGGTAAAGAGTTAATACCCTTTCACTCAATGGCTGGAGTTTGCAATAGCAAATATCAAGCCCCATGCACAATCACACATGCTGAAAGCTAAGAAGTTAACTTTTTCCAGGACAGATCCATTTATGGTCAATGGGTTAGCCCACCCATTCTCAGAAAAACATGGAGCCTTATTTAAGGGGAAAAAAAATTCCCTTCATGAAAAAATAAAAACAACAGATAAAGCTAGTTAATTTGTCACTGGGCATATTGTGCCTGTGTCTGTGCCATACTGTGACTCTTTTCTACACATGATCTCAAAGCAGATTCTGAGAACATCGTTGTTTACAGAAAAGCCTGGTAAGGCATTTTTACTATACTGTTGTTTATGAAAACCTAAACTCCATCTTTGGAGAACAGATCATAGGTCCAAGGAGAAAAGAGCTAATACCTAGCAATGAAAGAAAAGACAAGGCTCTGAGCAGTAGTGAAATCAGTTTACCCAAAGTGTCTGCTCTCAAATGCTCAGAACAACAACAACAAAAAAAAAGCGATCCAAATGCTGAGCACTCCTGGTCTCAGCAGCCCAGTTGCCTGCTGTCCAGCCTCCTCCTCAGATTTCATAGAAACACTGAGCCAGGCCCCGCCCCAAATAGTAAATAAGAAAAACCAGAACAGGCAAAATGAAGAGTTGGATCTTCAGAAATTTGGTTAATTGGAGAATGAGCAAATGCAGGGAGATTTCTGACATGTGTTTCAAGTCAAGACTCATGTTCAAATTGTCTATATTAAGAATTTTTAAATCTTTACAAGACAGTTTTTAACACCTTTTTAAAAATCAAATATTCATTCTTAGGCTATAAAATAATGGGCTTCATTATGACATTTTCATACATATGTATCATTGTACCCTGCTCATATTTCCTGTCAACCTCCTCACTCCCTCCTGCTGCTTCCCTACTTCCCTCCCATCCCTCCCTTTCTGATTTCATGTCATGTGTGTGTATTTAAATAGATCCTTTATATGAGAGAACACATAATATTGGTGATTCTTTTCTTCTCCACTACATTCTCCAATTCCCCACTCTCCCTCCATCTAAGCCCCTTCCACCCCCACATGCCAGGTAGATAGATGTATAGATAGATGGTAAATGATAGATAGATAGATAGATAGATAGATAGATAGATAGATAGATAGATAGATAGATAGATATGTAGGTAGGTAGATATGTAGGTAGGTAGGTAGGTAGGTAGGTAGGTAGGTAGGTAGGTAGGTACATAGGTGTGTAGGTACGTAGGTAGGTAGATTCTGCATATAAGAGAAAATGTGGGGGTTTTCTACCTTATTTCACTTAAATGATGGTTTCTGGCTCCATCTATTTTAGAAGATAGCTATCAAGATACAGAAATACTGTGAAAAATAAATGAATTAAAGAGAACCTTGAGAGGCAGAGGGCTGATGAGTTGGGGAAACACTGCAGCCCATAGTTCTCCACTGCTCCTTCAATTGCCCACTAATTCATTTACTTACTAACAAGATCAACTTGTCTGAGCTGCTTTTGGGGCTTCTGGTACATTCCCAATTCTGAAACAGACTTCTTTTCTCCCAAGGAAAGCCATGCGATATATCCTTTAAAAGTCTGAAGATGGACAGTGATTACGTAGTGATGTAAATATATTTAATGGCAATGAACTGTAGTCACGGAAGGGTTAAAATGTAAATGTTATACCATGTGTATTTTACTATGGAAAAAAATTACTGAGGAAAAAAACATATTGTGTTAATGGGAAAATAACCTTAGCATGCAAAATGAAGAGAATAACTTATGATTGTACATTTAGGTATTTATCCTGCATCAATGAATGCTATAAAACAATGTGAGCATCTACCACTGGATTAAAGTCAGCATATTGAACTGCATGTGTAGTGTGAATCAGCTACTAACAGTGACTACTACTTACTAAACACACTCCATATTTTACTTCCAATCCCTCCCACTGCACTACTGGGAGGCAGAATCATCAACCATATGACTTAGCTTTAAAAAAAACTTAATTTTCCCAAAATTTAAAAAGTTTGAAAATAGAATGGTGATAATAAGTTATAGGACCAAATAACAACAAAGTCTAATTCTACTAATAGTACCAACTGAAATTCATAGAAACTATGGGGCTACCTCAAAATACAAAAAACACATGTGATCCAGCTATACCATCCCTGGATATTGACGGCAAGGAGCCTACCAGCACACCATGGGAATATTTACATATTTGTGCTTTTTGTAGTGCTAGTCACCAGAAATAAAACCAAGACTAGATGTCCCACCAATAGATCCATGGATAAATAAAATTAATAAACTCACAAAACATGAATTTCTATTCAACCATAAAAAATAAATTATGTCACTTTGTAGAAACTCATTAAATTAAGTAAGCCAAACTCAAAAGGACAAACAGTGCACGTCTTTTTCTCATGTATATAATCTACACAGAGAGAGAGAAAGAGAGAGAGAGAAGGCACTATGCAGCTAGCTACATGTCACTGAGAAGTAGATTGCAAAAGAATATTAAAATAAACAGTGGTTAAGAAAATAAGAAGAACAGGATATGGTGGTGCATGACTTTAATCCCATCACTGGAAAGTAAGAGGCAGATAAGATTTCAGAGTTTAAGCCTAGCCTGGTCTACAGAGCCAGTTCCAGGATAGTCAGGGCTACACAGAGAAATCCTGTCTCACAAAAAGAGAGAGAGAAGGAAAAGGAGGAGGAGGGAGGGAGGGAGGGAGGGAGGGAGGGAGGGAGGGAGGGAGGAAGGAAGGAAGGAAGGCAGGCAGACAGACAAAACCATGATCAATTTTTTCCCAAGTACTATAAAAAGCCTTAATTCTAAGGAGCTCAACAAATCCCAAAACAAAAATAGTAAAATCATCAAATTAACATACATCACATCAATGGCAAGTTACTTTAAGAAAAATAATTAACAACAACAAAAATACCTAAAAAGCAGCAAGAAAAGAGAGATGCTATAGTACATTTTTTAAAAATCTTTCCCTTAGCAAAATATCAGATTTACTAGTAAAAACTAAACACTTCCCCCACAAAACTGTCAACACTGCAGCCATTTTATTCATCAATACAACCTCTGTTGTCATTCCCTAAATAGTTCACATTTTATATTATTGTAAATAATATTCTAAATGTAAATAATACTGCACTGTAGTTGTAAATAATATTGTCTTAAGCTATTTGTCAATATTAGGGAAACAATACTTGGTTATTTAACTTTGCATCTTGTGAAACTGTTGCAAATGTATTAATTCTGGTGGTTCTCATGTATTTCCTGATTCACATGTCATGATATGTGAGTCGGTCTTCCATGAGCTATCCATAAGGGAAAGTCACTGAAGATGAATAGCTCACAAATCACCTGAGTAATGATTCATCCCATGAGTGAATCTAGAAAAGGTAGTTTTATTGATCCCCTCTGGATTCATTTGCCTTTTGTTTCATCTTCTATTACATTATACAATACAGTAAAAAAAGTTCTCCATGATCATCTCATTAGATTATGAAAAAGCCTTTGATAAAACCCAACACCCTCCATTATAAAGTCCTAAGGAGATCAGAGATACAAGAGACATAAGTAAACCTAATAAAAGCAATATACAGCAAGCTGACAGCCAACATCAAATTAAATGGAGAGAAACTCAAAGCAATTCCACTAAAATCGGGAACAAGACAAGGCCATCTATTCTCTTCATATCTATTCAATATAGTATGTTAAGTTCTAGCTAGAGCAATAAGACAACTTAAGAGGATCAAGGGCATACAATTGGAAAGGAAAAAGTCAGTGTATAATTATTTGCAGATGATGGTAGTATACCATACGTGATCCAAAAAATTCTGATAAACATTTTTAGTGAAGTGGATAGACACAAGATTAACTCAAAACATCAGTAGCCCTCTTATATACAAATGATAAATGAGCTGAGAAATAAATCAGAAAAACAAACAGCCTTCACAATAGCTACAAATAATGGAAAATATATCAGTGAAACTCTAACCAAGCAAGTGAAAGACCTGCATGACAAGAATTTCTTTCTTTACACTTCAATCTTTTAAAGAAAGAAATTGAATGAGATAGCAGAGGATGGAAAGATACCCATAGTCATGGACTGGTAGAATTAACATTGTTAAAATGGTCATCTTACCAAAAGCAATCTACAAATGTAACACAATCCCAATTAAAATCCCAACATAATTCTTCACAGACCTTGAAAGAATACTTAACTTCATATGGAAAAACAAAAAACCCAGGATAGTTAAAATAATCCTGTACAATAAAAGAGCATCCCAACTTCAAGTTCTACTATAGAGCTATAGTAATAAAAAAAAAAAAAAAAACACATAATATTTGCATAAAAACAGACACATGGATGACTGGAATCAATTGAAGACCTAGACCTAAGTTCACACACCTACTGATGCCTAATTTTCAACAAAAAAAAGCCAAAATTATAAAACTGAAAAAAGAAAACATCTTCAATAAATGATGCTTGTCTAATTGGATGCTAGCATGTAGACAGATACAAATAGATTAATATATATCACCATACACAAAACTCAAATTCAAGCAAATTAAAGACCTCAACATAAATCCAGATATACTGAATCTGACAGAAGGTGGGGAATATCCTTGAACACATTGGAACAGAAAACTACTTTCTGAACAGAACACCAACAGTGCAGACACTAGATCAACAATTAATAAATGGGACCCAATGAAAATGAAAAGCTTCTGTAAGGCAAAGGACATCATCAACAAAACAAAACAGCAGCCTACAGAATAGAAAAGGATTTTCACCATCCCCTCATTAGACTGGGGGCTGATTTCCCAAATATATAAAGAACTCAAGAATCCAAACATCAAAAAAACCAAATAACCCAGTTAAAAAATGGGGTACAGATTTAAACAGAAAATTCTCAACTGATGAGACATAGCCAAGAATCAAAAACATTCTGAGATTCCATTCTTGTCAGCAGTTCTAAGATCAGAAACACAAGTGTCAGCTCATGCTGGAGAGGATGTGGAGCAAGGGGAACACTCCTCATTGCTGGTGGGAGTCCACGCTTGTACAGTCACCTTGGAAATCAACATAGCAGTTTCTCAGAAATTGGGAATCAATCTACATTAAGACCCCAGCTTGGGCATATACCCAAAGGATGCTCAATCATACCACAAAACATTTGCTCTATTATGTTCATAATTTATTAATAATAGCCAGAACCTCCCAACTGAAGAAAACGAAAAAGAAAAAGAAGAAAGGATGGCACATTTACACAGTGGAATATTACTCAGCTGTTAGCAATGGCATCGGAAAATCTGAAGGCAAATGGATAGAACGAGAAAATCTCATCCTGACTGAGGTAACCCAAACGCAGAAAGACAAACACATTATGAACTCACTTACAAGTGGATGGTACTTAAAGTAAAAGATAACCATATTATAATCCATAGACCCAGAGAAGCTGGACAACAAGGAGGACACTTGGATCTCCCTGAGAAGAGGAAATAGAGGAGATTTCATGGGTCCATTGCAGGCAGGTCAGGACGGGAACATGAGGGATTAGGTGGGATGAGCATGAGAGCACCAAAAGAGAGGACTGGAAAGGGAGTCATTTCAGGGTCACGTAGAAACCTGGTGCAAGGGAAACTTCCAGAAATCCACAAAGATGGCCCCAGATAAGACTCCTAGCAAAAGGGATACACATAGCCTGAACTGGCCACTTCATGTGACAGGCAAGACCACCAGTGGAGGGACTGGGATACCACTCAGCCATATATACCTTCACCCTACAGTCAATCCTACCTACGGGATATGTTGGGGTAAGGGTGACCCAGAGATTGTGGGAGGGGCAAAGCAATGAGTGCTCTAACCTGAGACCTGTGCCATGAGAGTAAGCCACCCCTGACACTGCCTTGGAGTACGAGGACCCAGAGGCTGGATGAGCTAGAGACCAAAGATAGAACCAAACAAGACCGGGAAAAACAAAGTTCTGCTATACTCGTAGATTGGTGCCTAGCTGAATAACTATCAGAGAGGCTTCATCTAGCAACTGTGGAAACAGATGCAGATCCACAGTCAAACGTTACGTGGAGTTTGGAGAATCCTGCTAAAGAGAGGGAACAAGGATCTCAGAAGAAAACCCACAAAATCAACTAATCTGGGCTCATAGGAGCTCACAGAGACTGAACAAAAAATACACTGAAGAACTGTTATCCAAACAATTAAGAAACTGAGGCAAGAAAATCATGAGTTCAAGACCAGCCTGGGCTACACAGTGAGATAATTTTTTTTAAAAAATCAACATAACTGCAGAAAGGGCCAAAGCAATGAGAATATGAAAAGTTGTCCATATCACGTATCACCAAGGCAAGCCAAATTAAAACATAAAAAACATTACATACATATCATAAAGGCCAAATCCACTGATATGTGTGTAAAGTGATGGAAATTTTTATCCATTGCTCATGAGAATGCAAAATGGACACACTGCTATGCAAAACAGTCTGGTACTTTTTTTTTCCTTTATTAAAAACAATTAATGAGCCACTAAACCATAAAACAGAAAACTGAGGTGAATGTTACCAGGTGGTGGTCAACACAAAAGGCTGCTTCTGCTGTGAGCTAACCTTTGATATTCCAGAAAAGACAAGAACCAAGGGAGCAAGATCAGTGTTACAACTCCTGCACCCAAGGTTCAGACATGGGGGGAGAAAAGGACAAGAAAATCTGCCGTGACTGGGAAGCTTTACCAGAGACACCTCAACAATGTGGCTGCCTAAGAAAACACAATCCCAAAACAGGCGTTAACCCGGAAGGGGGAAATCCCATAGACTCCCACTCCTAGACAAAGATCTGCAGCTACAGGCAACTAAGGAGGGCTGAGCACAGGAGGAATACAGATAGTGAATTCATCTGTGTAGCCTTTATTCCCCCATTTCCTTTAAGAGTAACTGTGATAGAAGGAAATCCAACCACAGCCTTCTGAACCAACATGCTAAAACTGTCATGAGAGCCCTCCCCAACCCCTCTCCTTGGAAACAGGATCAGGGCGAGAAAGTTATTGCTATTGCATTCTATGTTGTTCAAGAAGAAAAACAAGAAAAAATAACAGTTTTTATAAACTTTGGGGACTCGTGGTTCATCACAGCACTGCTCTGTGTGAGAGTGTATACACATGCCTGTGACAAGCACGTGATAGGGAGCTTCCTACAGAAGAAAGCAATGTGGTGTCTCTTTCTTCACCCTGCTAAATTAGTCAAAAGAATACCATGAAACACATCTTCTCTATAAACTGATGGCAATTAATGATAATCCCTCAGAGAGAGGGGTACATATAAAGAAAGTTTGTGTTTTTATAGTATACTAAAAATATTATTAGTGGGCTTGTGGGACACCTCTGAAGGTGAAGGTATATGGTGATATATTATATATTTAAGAAAAACCAGTATGGAATATTAGAGAACAGGTCCACAGTCAATCGAGGAGGGTCAGAGAGTGGTGACTCACACCTTTAATCCCAGCACAGGGACCTTTAATCCCATAACTCCAGAGACAGAGTTTCTGTGAGTTCAAGGCCTAACTATCAAATACCAGTAGCTCACACACCTTTAATCTTAACTCTAGAATATGAGGCAGAGTTTAACCTGGAGGTGAAACAACTGGGCAAAGGTATTTAAGGCCTGTGTAGGGAGACAGAGATTTATTCTGTAGAAGTGACAAGGAGCCAGGCTGAGGAAGCTTAAAGATAGTTTTTACCTTGAAAAGTTGGCTGCATGAGATTTGACTGTGGTCTGTTTCCTCTCTCTAATTTTCCAGCTCTTCCCTGATACCTGGCTCTGAGTTTCCATCTAATAGCAACTAGAGTTCATGTTACAAAGGTACTAAAGTCAAGCCTGATGACCTGCATTAGATCCCTGGGACCCACGTGGTGGAAAAAAAGTACCAACCATGAGTTCTCTTCTGATAATATGTATGCTGTGGCACATATGTACCCACAAATGTACATGCATGCCTAAATACACACCACACACACACAAATAAACATAATTTTAAATTATTTTTAAATTAGGAATTTCTAAAGAAGACTATAAACATTATGGAGACAAGAGAACTGATTCTGTAGGCAAAAGTGCTTGACACACAAGCCTCACAAGCTGAGTTTGACCCCCAGAACCCACATAGCCTGGTAGAGTGTGTATTTGTAATCCCAGCACTCCTGTGAGAAATGGGTAACTACGACAAGAGAATTACCCAGAAGCCTACAGGCCACCTATTCTGGTCTTTACAGTAGCAAATATAACAGGTTTTGCTTCAGATGAAAGGCAAGAACCAACCCTCTGACTTCTATACATGCACTATGGAGTTTTGACACCTACATACTCATTACAATTACTGGTGAGTACTTTAAGTTTTCTCATTAACAAATTAGCCACATTTTAAGGAGGAAAGAAATTATGCTCTTTACAAGATAACCACAAGATTTATAAAAATCATAATTCACAGTGGTATAATCTAGAATTTGTTTTCTTTCAATATTTAAAATGTATCTCTGAGCAAAAACATTTTCTTTTCTTGTGCACACACATCCATACAGGCCAACCTCAACTGGACATGAGATCCAAAATCTGAATTTTAAATACTTGGTGAATAAGAAGCCTATAAGAAATACTAATCATCCTAAAGGTAATCACAGCCACAATCACCTTTCTAGGAAATTGTGCTTCCATGATACCTTCCCTGGGAATTTCCCAAAGAGCTCGTTTGTTCCTTCAGTTTTAAAAAGGAGGCATCTTAGTGTTTTTAGGATTCTACAGTAGAGTTTCTCAAGCTGGATTGAGGTAAAATGTCTTTGTGTTTGCTATGAATACCATTGGACAATAAAAGAATTGCTTTGGCTGGATGGCAGAGCAGCTTAGAAGCACAGATACAGGAGAAGGGCAGAGTCAGACAGAGACACAATCTAGATGCCCAAAACACAAGTATAATAGAGCATAGGTAAACCATGAGCCAAGCAGCAAAACAGATTAATAGAAATGGGCTAAGATGCGAGAGCTAGCTAGCAGTAAACCTGAGCCATAGGCCAAACAGTTTGTAATTAATATAAGCTGAGTAGCATCGGGGCTGTGGGTCAGTCCAGACCTTGGGGCTAGGGCCGAATGGACAAGTCAGATACTTCAAACTACAACAAACAGCCTCCAATGTGGGCCACTGATCCAAACAGGCCTAAAAAAAATTTTTTTAAATCTAAATACTTGGAAAGAGAGCACACTAGGTTTCCTAGTCTCAGTCCCCTGTCAGCCACCTAAAAGGTACAGCCAGTGCCAGCCGCCACAAGCTGACCAGCGAGCAGATTTACACAGGCTTCCTCAAAGGCTATATAGTACAGAGAGGCTTCTCCTAACTAACTCTAATGCCTCCATCATGTTAAAAAGCAGAGCAAGACAAAACCAAGAGCCAAAACAGTGCCTTACCATTTAACATTTGAAAAACCATCCTAGTTTAAAAATGATTGAAAATATATAATAAAACAAATTTAAATTCAAAAAACCTCTAAATAAGTTATAATATATATTTAAAAACATAAGCTAATTTTTTAAATCCTTAAAAAGTAAGATAATAATATAATAAGCTACATCAAGATAAAAAATATACAAAAAAATCTAGATTATATTTATTATTGTGCTTTCTTTTAATTTTTTAACCATTAATGAGCTAACTGCAAAAAACACTTGATTACAAAGACTACTAAGTTAAACAAACATATATTTTAAAGACATCTTGACTTTAAAATTTATATCTAAAAGTATGTTGCTTTTAAAAAATATGCTTTTGTTTCCACAAAATATAAAGACCCATAAATTGCTTCACTAATATAGTTTGATCAAAAAAGACCCTAACTCTAATAAAAAGAGATGGCCACATCAGCTTCAATACTGTCAACTAGGATGATCCAACCTCAAGATCTCCATAAGATTGCCAGCACTCCCAAACAACAAAAAATAGTTTGTTTATAAATGTTTGATTTCATTATAATTGAAGATATAGTCAATCTCTTTCTAAGGAAAAAGAGAATAAGATATAAAAATGATTTAAAAATAGATTATTAAATCTACTTTAATCCAAAAAATGGCTGTTAATTTCCAAATATTTCATATTGATATAGATTTAGACTTATTAATAGAAATTTAAGGTCAATTTTGTTATACTATATACATATATATTTCTACTCTTGTTTAAGTATTATGTTTATATAATTCATTTAAAATTATATATAATTTAAAAATACAGATTAATAGTCATCTATGATAACCAAACTTTTAGTCATGTTAATTAGGTTTTTTAAGTATACAATGATATATTTCAATTGGATAAGTAATCTTTAAACATTTCAAAGACCTAGAAAATACAGCATTTAAAATATTTTAATAATTTAAAACTTTTCTAGACAATGAGACAGGTCTGCTCCTGGCAGCACAGACCTACTTCAAAAAGGATGATTGGCATCAAAAACATTCCATGTAAAGTTTACTTTCTTTGCAGCAAAAGTTAGCCACTAGACAAAAAGTTGCTCTTTCCTCAATGCCCAGCAATATGCTATATAAAAGATATATACATAAAAAAGTGACCTCTGAACTTTAGCAAAACAAGCCAAAATGGTCCTTCAGGTCCCTGCTTCTCAGAGAAAAATGCCAGACATTCTACAAGACACAGAAAAAAAGCAAATGGCAAATTATGCCAAAATAGATAAAATAGTCCTTCAAATTTCCTGCTTCAAAAAAAAGTCTGCCAAATACTCTAGGCCTCTAGGCTAAATATAAATGCTCCAACATTACAATTTTTTAGATTTTAGATGACTGTCAAGGCAGCCAGATGTCATCTCTGTCATTTCTAGATTTTGAAAGTTTCTTGCACTTCCTGTTTACTCAGATAATATTATATCCTTCTGTGGTCTTTAATGTAGTTAAAGATTAGATAGTTATAATTATAGTTTTCCTTAGTTATAATAAAAGATAAATTAGGTATAAAACTGTAGACTCACAAAGTAAGATAAATGATAAAATATTTTCTTTAATTTTGCTAAATACAAATAGACCAGAAATTTTAACTATAATTTTTGCTTAATAGCTATTTTGATATATATAATTTTGCTATGTCAAAATTAAAACCTTCTTTTTTGATTAGACAGAAAAGGGGAAGTGATGTGGGATGTCTTTGTGTATGCTGTGAATACCACTGGATAATAAAGGAATTGTTTGGGCCTATGGCAGAGCAGCTTAGAAGCAAGTGGGAAACCCAAGCATAGATACGGAGGAAGGAGAATAGAGTCAGGAGAGATGCAATCCAGCCACCCAAAAAAGCAATATGTAATAGAGCACAGGTAAGCCACGGACCATGTGGCAGACAGATTAATAAAAATGGGTTGAGTTAGATGCAAGAGCTAGCTAGCAATGTGTCTGAGCCATAGGCCAAACAGTTTGTAATTAATATAAGCGTCTGAGTCACTATTTAGGGCTAAGTGGCAGTGGGGCTGCTGGTGGATCAAGACCTTGGGGCTAGGCTTGAAGGGACAGGTCAGAAACAACAATATTGGATGGTTTATGAACAACTGGAACTTATTCCCACCCCAGAAGCTGAGAAAATGAAGCTTACAGCATCAGAAGGCTTCTGGCTTCTGGCATAAATTTATTATAGGTCTCACAAGGTGCCTTCCTACAATGTCTTCCTAGACCTGAGAGAAGCAAAGGAACTCTCTGGCTGCCTTTACAAAGCCATAAATCTTATTTAAAAGGGTTCCTGCCCCATGACCTAATCACTTTCCGAAAGACATATTGATACCATCACCCTTAGAGGTAAGATTTTACTATATTAATTTGGGGATGGAGACATACACATTCAGACCATGGCGGTCAGTGACACTGAGGGTTAAAAGCTGATCCTGAGGGTTGGAGAGATAATTCAGCTATTAAAGGCTAGGCTCAAAACCAACAAACATGAAAACTGACCCCAAACATAGCAATAGAGCAAAGACACCCAGCTTCTTCAGAGTCTTAGCAACTCCAGGATGAAAAATTCCTCCCCAGCGCTGGGGAAATTGCTCAATGGAAAATGTACAGCTGTCATCAATTTTCTGGAATTATAAAATCCAGGCAGGCTTTTGTTCACCTGAACTCTTAGTCCTTGGAAGGTTATATAGACAGGGGATGCTCCCACCTCCCAGGAAGCTATCTACTTAGGGTACCCTAATCAATAAGCTCTGAGTTCAGCAAGAAACTCCACCTCAGGAAATGAGGAGCAACATGCCTCAGGTCAACCTCAAGCTTTCACATGGATTAACATGTATGCATACAGTCTCTCTCTCTCTCTCTCTCTCTCTCTCTCTCTCTCTCTCTCTCTCTCTCTCTCTCTCTCTCTCTCTCTCTCTCTCTCTCTCTCTTCACCCCTCCTCTACCCTCCCCTTCCTCTATCCTGACTTTGAATGTCTATTTAAGACAAGAAAAAGCAGCCGGAAGGCAATCTTCACATTTTTCTGCTACCAATATAACAGCAAATAAATGTGTGTATTTCTAGAATAGATATTTTGCATTTACATTGTTGTTTTTGCTAGTCTCTAAGAGCATGTCCTCTGAGCTCTGACATCAAGCCACATCCTCCCCTGGGCTCTGACGTCAGGCCCCATTTAAAGCAATAGCCCCATGTGCATCTCTCTCTCTCTTTGTCCACTCTTGGAAGCTCTCATTTCTCTCTTTTATTCTTCTCTCTCTCTTTCTTTCTCCCTTCTCTGCTATTATAATCATAACCCTTCTGTTAATCATAACCATACTCATCTGACAATAAAGCCCCTTTATAATAAAAAAACAGCTGATAAGAGTCTCCTGCTCTGTGCAGTTGCCATCTGCTGCATTCCCACGTTCCCATGTGCATCCATAGAAACCTGCCGCCAGATAACTGGGTATATGCGAACCCTGCCAAAATATGCACAAAATCCTAACAGTTTTTATGTGTATGGATGTTATACCTACATATGTGTCTGTGTGCTGTGTGCATGCCTGCACAGGCAAGAAGGGGGCATTGGGTCCTCCGGAACTGGAGGTACAGATGGCTGTGAATCTTAATGTGGGTGCTGGGAATCCAATCTACAGCTTTGGACCCAACTCCTCCGCCCACTCTCCTCGTCTTTCTGTGTGACAGCGCCCACTCTGAGGCCTTCTCTGGGGCTTAGTCACTAGTGCTATCCAACCTCAAACCTCTATCACTGCCGAGACTCAGCCTTCCAATATGGCTCTCTAACCAGAAGTCTGATATGCACTTTAAATGTACCCCTAAAATACATTTGGCCTCTAAAGCTGCTCCTGTCTAATCTCTGTCTCAAATGACAATTTTCATTCAGCTACTTTCTAAACTTAAAAACTTTCATCCGCAGTATCTCATCCCGGACACCTATCAAGCCTTATATAGAAACCTTCTTGATAAGTCTCTGAAATAACCTCTATGTCCATATACTGCCTAAATTCAGTCCCTCAACATGCTTTGCTGGCCCAGTCTAATGACAGCTAACTCATCTTGGTTCCGCTTCCATATTCTCCCCATCTTCTGCCTCCTGCTCGTCTTCTCTCCCCTCTTTCTTCTCCATCATATTCCCAGCTTAGAAACATCTTCTCCATCAAAAAATTTAAAACACAGACATGCAGTTAACCATGAGGGACTTGCATAGTCCTCTAAGTAAGTCTATGGGGACATATTACAGTAAGAAACGGCCTGTGGTATGCTGGGCTGAGGGAGCAAATTGTATTAAGACAGTTAATGAAGCCCTCTGTGGTTAGGCTTCTGCCCAACTCACCCCTACTCGCTTCTCCAATAAACTCCTCCAGGTACACCACACTGAGCCACAACCTGCTGCCAGAATCAACCATGTCTCCTGTTCCTCACACTGGCTCTGATGCTCTTCCCGCTTCCTAGAATGGACTGTGACCAGTCAGGTGCCAATCCCTGTTACTTACCTCCTGACCTCAGAGCAGAGTTATTGTCACCTCAACTTTGGCCCATCTTGTGAGTACCCCAAAGCAAACAGAAACTTACTTCTCACAACCCTAGAGGTTAGAAGCCCAAAATCAAGGCCTCAGCACCTGGTGAGGGCCTTTTTTGACAAAAAGTATCTTCATGTGGCACAAAAGTGAGAAAGTCACTCCTCAAAGTCCTTGTGTAACACTATTAACCTTCATGAAGCAGAGTCCTCATGATCCACACATCTCCCACTAAGGGCCAGCTCAATAGCACTGGTTACTTGGAGACATACGTTCAGCCAACAACAGCTTTCTTCAGAGCTATGGTTTAGCATTTGGTAGCCATTCAGGGCCGTGGCTGTGACATCATCTTCACACTGCTGGAACCTAGTTTAGGGCTCAAACGAAGGTTGTACCTCATTGAATAAGTACCTTTCCAACTGCTAAGGCTGACCTGAGTAAGGAGCCAGTTTCCTTCAGATCCACTTCATACACCTAGCGCAGCAGAGATGACAGTGTGTGCTTTCTTCCCAGTGATAGCTTCTATGCTCACTTTTCATACTCCCTCCAAAAGGGGCAGATAATGGTACATACGGAGCTCTAGATTCCTTAGCAACAAGCACAACATATACCTAATAGTTTTGCTATTACACCTCCTAATGAAGTTTCATGCAGTTCCCACACAGGCAGTGGTCTATAACCAGATAACAGAACTACGATATTTTTCAGGACCAAGTGAGTTGGAGGGGGTGTTTTGCCTAGAATTCAAGCCATATTCCCATCTCTTCCAAGTGGGTCGGGATTGGAGGAAATATTTAGATAGCCCCCAGACGGTTACTAGAAGGCACTGTCCAATGGTGGCCAATGGTGTGAATGGCTAGGACGGGCCAACTGACAGCTTAGACGCCCAGAGCCAGCCCTTGGCTGCCAAGAGAAGAGTGTGCAGCAGCACATGGAGCCTTCTATGGCTAGGGCCCTGACACCTGCCTCTGACTCATGGCATCCTGAAGAACGGGAAGGTACCTTAATAATGACAGGAATTGCATTTCACCTTCTCAGGCAGGAACAGCGAAAGACATGTTTCCTTTTAAAGTTATTAGGAATCTTTCTTTATATAAAAAAAAGCTCATCAAATTACATTAGTTCAAAAAGTCATTGGCAGAAACCACCAAGGGTGACCAGTTCCAGCCTTGCAGGACATTGGGGTGGGAAAAGCCAGACATCTGGGAATGTGCAGTTCTCAACATGGTCACACGGTGGCAGAGTAACTGCACACCGGAGCTGATGCTTGGAGTATAGTCTGGAACATTAGCATTGTGACTCCAACAGAGAATTAAGGTTAACATGGATGGAAAGCCTATTCCTAGGGGGGCTTTTCCCGCTGAGTGACTAATTCTCCTCCCATTGACGTCTTTGTTTAGTGGAGACAGTTGCTTCAGGAGCCTTAGTGAGGCCAGCAAGCCTTTGGCATACTGCAATGACATGTTTTGGAGAAGGGGACACCAGGGCATGCTGGGGACTGAGGCTGGGACTTCAGACATGTTAGACAAATAAAGCACCATGAAAGGAATTTTTTTTCCAAATAAATATGCTAAAATTTCGTGAGTGAAAAGTATTATCAAGGAAATAGTTTTCCGTAGGCGCTGTAACAGGCTAATATAGTGTAACAAGAACCTGGAGAGGAAGGCGGATCTGAAGAAATCACTAGAGGGAAGAGGCAGGGATGGAGGTGGGAAAGGAGGAAAGAAGAGCTTTCCCAGGAGCAGATGAGAGGAGGGAGTCAACATGTGGTTAGCAGGTGTGTGACTTTATGGGGCTCTCACAGATGTCTTGTAAGGAGGTCTAAGGCCGGGGTGGGGGATGGGGGGAGTTCTAGTTTTCTGCAGCCAGGGAATTCTGCCATTACAAACCCAGAAAACAAACAAGCCAACACACCAAAAAGGAGTGAGGGCATTGTCTCTTTTTTTAGCTGTTTGAAGATGAGAAGCGTCTTCTCTGCAGGGATTAGTTTAAGGTCTGTTGAAAAGGCAATATGGTGGCGCAGACTTTTAATTCCAGCACCTGGGAGGCAGAGGTAGGATCTCTGTGAGTCAGGGACAGCCTGGTCTACATAGTGAGTTCAAGGATAGCATGAACTACATAGTAAGATGCTATTTTTAAAAAAGGAAGGAAGGAAGGAAGGAAGGAAGGAAGGAAGGAAGGAAGGAAGGAAGGAAGGAAGGAAGGAAGGAAGGAAGGAAGGAAGGAAGGAAGGAAGGAAGGAAGGGTGGATCATCTCATCACTTAGCAGGAGAGTTTAAACTTGATCACTTGTGATGGGTCATGAGATTGCTGTCCTATACCTTTGGAGGAACTTTTGAAAAGGAATCATCAGAGGGGCTGGTAAAAGGACCTGGATGTCCTTAGATAGAAGCTTGCATAAAGGGCAAAGAGAAGGATTTGTCATGTGTCTCAAAGGACCATGGATATTTGGCAAGGGTGAATTAGGTGAGGGTGGGAAGTATGCCCAGAGAGCTGCTGAGATGAAGGACAGCCCCAGCTCAGATGACGGTAAGAGGCTGGTGGAAACAAGAGCTCTCTGGGGGGTCTGTCATGGGATCTGGAAAGGAACTGGCCGTTGTGGAGATAGATGGCTTGAGAACAGTTTAGATCCACGGTGACTAGGGAGCAGGAGCAGCTCAGGGCCACTGAACCCTAGTGGACAGATGGGCAATTACATGAGTAAGTGGAACCGGCTGCTTCTAAGAGCTGATGGCTCTTGTGTGAGAGGGGTAACCAGCTCTCCTGTGTGAAGATTAAAGAGAGAAGCTAAGTGTAGAATCCATAGAGGGTTTACTTTGAAAAGTTAAGAGATGGATAGGCACACTCGCAGGGGTGCCACAAAGAGGTGTTACAAGCCAAGGGTTTGTAATGCAGGGGAAGTAAGGGAATACTAAAAGAAATGTTTCCCTCCTGGACCACTCATTTCCGGTGACAGCCATGGAGCGAAGAGGGTCTGTCTAGACAGCATCAAAGGAAGGGAACAGGAGAAAGTAGAAGACCGATAAAAAGAATTGTATCTGGTCTGGGAACTCTTGCAGATGTCTCGGGAACAAAACGGAGCTGTTTTGTTGTAGGGTGAAAGCCACTGGTGTCTACACGGAAGATTCCCATTTGGTGTAGAGGGAAGCCTGGTAGTTTTAGGAGAGTTGGGTTCAGTCAGCCTGCCATGTAAAGAACAGGAAAGAATGTAAGTATGAGGATAACAAGGAGTGATCCAGAGGAGATGCTGGTGTGGGAACAAAGAGCGCACCCAACAGGAAGAGGGGGGAGCTTACACTTTCCTCTGGCCCCTGAGTCTCTGAGCCCTACTTTGAGCCAGTTAGAACTTGTTGGTGTGGAAACAGCATTGTTCGTGGAGCAGGACACAAATCCCATCCTTAGGACAGTCGGGAGATCTAGTTTGGAGTTCTGCAGGAGCCAAAAAGAATCAAGTTGACCCTGATGGTTATCGAGCTGATTGAAATTTCTTTAAGGTTGTCTGAGAGCTGATGAGAGAGAGCAGTTAATTAATGTAAAGACATCTTCAGCTGTCTCAATACTGAATCTTGAAAAATGTACCCAGAGTGGCAATAAGAGGGATAAGTTGGATGACCATGAGTCACCTTTTCAGAGGTCACTCAAACTGTTTTTATGGGTATAGCATCACAGATCTCTCTTAACTGCTTCAAGCTGACAAAATGGGCAATGTGGAAAGGGCACATTTGCCCTTTATGCAAGCTTCTATCTAAGGACATCCAGGTGTCTGGGGAGGGTCTATCTACAGAGCCAAATTAAACTTAACATGGCAAAGATTCAGTACATAAACCATGAATTTGATAATAGTATGCATCCTTGAAGTGTGTTATGTGAAGTAACATTTGTAACACACACACACTCTAGACTGTGAGGACTATTATAATTCTTACTGAGAGCATAGTTAAGAAAATAGAGCAGTTTGCCCTTATAAAAAGAGGGCATGCAAGCACACCATCTCAAGACCCCTTGGCAGGCTCTGCCACTGGTGTTAGGAACACTGGTGATTTTTGTTACTGTTATATTACAAATATGTAAAGAACATTAAGAGATGAAGTGAATGAGGGAGAAAAATATTACATCAAGATTAACCTAAGTTTTGTTTGGTAAGAGGTCAAATTCAATTGTATAAGTGACTGGACAGAGCCCTGTAGAAGGAGAAGGTAATCAGCTGTTTGGTACATCAGACTCTTACATAAGCACCTGGAAGCTTTATAAGTTACTGAAAGTCGGCATCTAATTGACAATTTAAGTGGAAAAAAGGAGAATCCTACAGATCCATTTTTATAGGATTGTCTAGCAGTGATTCAAGGACATCACTTGGATATAGTGAGTAATTTTCCAAACCTGTGAGTTGAGTGACAGAGGATCTGGCAGCCTCCTTAAGTCAGGGCACTTGGGTGGTTAGGGTTCAGAAAGACACATTACAACCATGAGGAATACTCTCCCAGATAAAGTATCCCTTAGATAGTAAATACAGCTTTTAATCTTGGCCTCATCATTTAAGAAGACAGGTGCATTTCCCAGCTGTCGGTAGACACTGCAGTGCTAAAGCAAGCCGAGGAAGGTCTTGTCCTACATACGGTAACATCAGGAAGAGGACCACCCAAATAACATCTCATATGGCTAAGTATAATGTCTGAGAACTCCAGTCCTTTGAATTGCTGAGGAGACGTGAATCATTTAAATCTTTAGTCTACTTTCCTGGTGAGTGGATTTAAGACCACAGACAGCCAGGATTATTTTTTATTTTCCCACTGTTGAGACCCGTTGAGGTTGAGGATCCAGTCCTGGGGGCAGGGCTTGTGAGGTATCTCTGACTCCCTGAACCTTTCTTTTAGCAGTCCTGAATTTATGTACGGATAAGTCAAAGGCCTGGCTTGGCCTGGCTGTGACTTCCCACTTTAAAAGTCTTTCCTCTGTGTTCACCCTCTTTAGAGAATGGTTAGGATTCATCAAGAGGGGTGACCAGGTGACTTCCCACGGCTGCAGAACATTGAGAGATGACCCACAATCCTCCAGGACCTCACTGGCCTTGAAGAGGAAGAGGGGGAAAATATTCTTTTAGTCTCTCGGACTACATTAGAGTAGACTTTAACTATGATCACCAAACACCAGGCTGGTACCTTTAACTACTGTGTAATATTCCAGTAGGCAGATACTATTAAATAAACCTTGATTAGACACACATTTAACTATTTTTTATAAGTGGTGCTATTAACCTTAGAACCAATACCATATATATTATCTATAAGTCCCACCCTTTATTCACCTTAAATAAATTACTCAGACCTTCAAACTCTGCACAAGCTTTCTAGCCTTTTCATTTGTGTAAATACTCACCTAACTTAATTTCACACATAAATCCTTCTTCCCTAAAATAATTCTTTTTTATCCTTATAACATTTTTAAATTTCTTAATACCCCGAGACATAATAGCATTAACAAGCAAATTTACTATCTGTTGTGAGAATCTTCTCCCTGGGAAAGAAGACTAATATCCCAATGACAAATCACAGTTCAGTTTTAAAGTTCACCCTAGGGAACCAGTATGTATGAGGACAGCTTACAATCGCAAAGACTATTTGTATAACAGGCTGGGGTGGCCTTGCTTGTTCCCACTTTTTGTGAAAGAGTATTAACATTTCCAAAGTCCTGCTGCCATCATTTCAAATATCTTGAAAAACCCATTAGTTCATTTTGCTTGTTTTTTTAAAGAGGTCATAGTGGTTTTTTAAAAAAAAAAAAAAATCTCACAATGCTTGTGTTTATATAAAACACATTTAAAATCACATGGTGATATTTCTCTAAGAGAGGGCAACTGTCTAATAGTAAAAATCTATCCAGACACAGGCATTATCAACTCTGAAAGTTAATTTACACCCTTAAGCAATAGGGATCATAATATTGAACCACAATTGGGATAAGGATCAAAGAGATAACATTTTGACCATAATTGTCCGATTATGTCTATCTTGTCCTTAAAGGCATAATTTAGAATTTTAAACTTAAAAGCTCACATTAATTGTTCTGAAGAAAGAATCATGACCATGGGCCATTTTCATTATATATATAAGTATTTAATTTTAGTTTTACTATGGATAAAATGAAATTGAGCCAAGTTTACAACTTTAGTTTACATGACCTTTTATTTATAAGCCAATTTGGTGCTAAGTACATGACTTAAAAAACAAACCATAATCACACATGGCAGACTATATAAACATAATCAAACATAAAATGCATTTTAATAAATCAACGTTTTACACATTATAGTTTGTTGGAATTGTGTGCAGTGGGAGGGGGGTTGAGTCAGGGTTTCTCTGTGTAGCTCTGGCTGTCATAGAACTCATTCTGTAGACCAGGTTGGCCTTGAACTCAGAGTTCTGCCTGCCTCTGCCTCCCAAGCACTGTGATTAAAGGTGTGCACCACCACTGCCTGGCTTGGGATCCTATTTTTATCTTTTATTGTAAAAGGGAAATTTAACATAGCAATTGTTACCAATGTTAGAATGAGCAGAAACAAAAACAGACATGTGGCATGGAGGGGTACTGACAGTGTGATAAGATGATCACAGACAAAAATGGGCCTGGCGATACAGGCGGAATTAACAGGCACTGAGACCCAGCTTATTGGGCCAGCTCTTCACTGGCAGCAGCTTGTCTAGCACTTGGCAGTTTATCTTTTGCATGTGTGTTGGCACCTCTGAATCTCAAGGTGCTGGCTCTCTTGGTTAGTATGCCAGTATTGGAGTCTTATGGCTGGGAAAACTTTTAGGTCTCCTTAGAAGGTATTAAATGTATTGTGTAAAAAACTGTATAAAAATTAAAATATTAATTTTTTTAATCTTAGAGGTTTGATGTTACCTCCTTAGTCTAGCATCAAAAGAGTACAATGATCTCTAGAAGATTCAATGAGACTATGACACTTTATGGGTGCTGCCATTTTGGCTTGAGACACGTGATAACACTGACTAACATGGTGAAGTCACATGGCATTTGTCTTCTTTATGGTATCATTGGAAAAGATGGCAGCCAAGTCATATGGTTGTTTCCATCTTGAGGAGATCACCCAGCCAAGATATCAGCAAACCACTGTTTTTATGGCCATGGTGAACTCAACCCTGTGAAAAGTAAGCCCATTCCCAATCAAGGCATTTCAAATCCCTGTGAAATCTACCACTTCCCACATCAATGTGGATTGTTGCACCCTTCTCTTAATTAAACAAACAAACAAACAAACAAACAAAAACACTAGTTACATAGATTGATATGGATATAGAAGAAGATATCTTTGCCCTAAGAAGGTAGACCTGAAATAGCAAAATAAAGAAACAGGAAGGAATTTCGTGGTCTCAGCTCTAGAAAGCTGAGTCAAATATAATAGCTAGAATCATTGCTGGACTCTTCTCTCTGAATTGCAGAAGAGTAACTTCCTGCAGATTGTTACCAGATGCTTTTGATCATGGGGGAGGAGGGATACTTATCAACCAGATTAGCATCTGAGGGAGTGTTTAGGAAATTAGCTTTAGAAGTGATCTGGTAATGTCTGAAGTTCATAAATGGAGAAATAAACAGAACAGGAGTGAAGATTGAGAGGGGACTTGAAGGTGTTGGGGGGCATCAGGGGCTATGAAGGGGTTATGATGTTGAGGAGATGGAAAGGCCATGTGGGTGAAGAATTAGGAGGAAGAACCAGGAGATGATTGGGTGCTTCTGGGGGCTTATTATGGGAAAACCTTGAACCACTCTCTGTTTCCTCTGATGAAGTTGTTTAAATCTTTTAAGATATTGAAATCGAAATTTCCAAATCCAGGCTAGTGGTGGCCATTGTCCGATGTCTATTGAGGACAGATTTGAGCTGAAACCCAAACAAGTGTGACCAGCCTGAGGTCCCTAGATGGAGCCCTTTTAGATTGGCCTGGAGAGGGACCAAGGGTCTGTCCTTTGGAATGAACAATTTGGATCCCAGGGTGGGTTCCAGAGCAAGGCTTGGGCAGCAGCCAGGTCCTACTGCTCCCCAAGGTATTCCTTGAGATTAGGAATTGACTGCCAACAGGCCTGGTGTTTAGATATGGGTGTCCCTACCTCACAGATTCCAGAAAAGTCAAAATATGGAAATGTTTAGTGGGAAGAAGCTCCCAGAGCTTCTGAGCCTATGAGATTTTGAACAAATGAATATGAGAAACTTCTGTTGTTCTCAAGACCTGATAGGGCTCCTCTTATCTAGAGGTCAAAGGTGGCCTAAGGAAGAGAAATAGTGAGGGAAATATATGGGAGGATAATGAGGGACCATCCCAGCCCATTCCCAACCACCAGAGCTGGTTTACACAGAGAGCCAATAAGGACCCCAGAACCAGCGTTTCATCTATGGGACTTGCACTGCTTTTGGAGGCAGAGGCCACAGGACTAGAAGTCTCAGATCCCAACTGGTAGCTACTCAGCCTATAAACTGTGCCAATAGGATATTTATGCTCCTGAAGGAATGGGTCTCAAAAGCAGGCAGGGATGGTAAGAAAACCAAGAGGATTCCCAGAAAAAGGACCTGGAGCCACCAGTGAGGGCCTCAGAAGCCCTCCTGGGTTTGGGCACCTAAATGTTAGATTTAGAAGTACAGAGTAAAGAAGCAAAGGGAAAGAGAGAGACCGAAATCTGACCTCAACAAATTAGATTGCCTTTATTAGCACAGTGAGTGGTAGCAACCTTCCCATAGATGGAACTCATGCAAAGGGGAAGGAGCTGGTCAGGGCTTCTATGGGGGGCTTGGGAATGAGGAAGTTGATGCAGTTGCAGGGGGTATATGTAGGTTAAAACATTCTTGAGAAATAAATGATTTGGAATTGCTTGCTCAAGCACAGTAGGCTATCTTGAGAAGCTACCTGTCTCAACAAATAATTCTCTTTGAGATCTGAATGTGACTAGCAAATAATAGCTGAGCAATGGCAGCAAGACTTTCTCAGTGTGACTTTAATTTTCTCCAGCGAGAGCATCCCATCCTACCATTAACCAAGAAGAAAAGCTAATTTACCTAAAACCATATTATAAGTTATACCTCCCACCAGTGATAGATGACAAAGAACAAAAAAAAAAAAAATTCAAAAATGCTAAAGGGGACTTTTACTTCTAGAATAAAATAAATAAGAACTCTAAGAAAACCTCACTGTTTATAGCCCCACTGAAACTAGGGGTCAAGTAAATCTATGTGTTGGGGGGTGCACCTGTGTGAGAGCAAGTGAAATAGCCCACAGGAGTGGATGTGGAGGCCAAAGGCTAATATCAGGTTGTCTTCTTCAATGACTTCTCTAAGTTAATCTTTGATACAGAGTCTCTCAATGGACCTGGAACCTACCTGTTCCACTAGACGCACTGGCCAGCAAACCCTTAGGATCTACCTCCTGTCTCCACTCCCCAGTGATAGAGTTACAATGTGAACTATCACACCTGGCTTGAACCCAGGTCCTCACTTGGCACACTAAACCATCTCCCTAACTCGGGAGCAGGTAATTCTTTACTGTATTATAGGACATTTAGCAGCATCCCTGCCTCCATAAACTACTTACAGCAATTCCTCTAACAGTGACAATGGAAAAGCTCTTAGACATTGTCTAATATCACCTGAAGTAACAAAGTCATCCCTGATGAGGAGCACTCTTGCTAGCTTCAAGAACGAGAAAAGATAAACCTTGCAGGGCAGAACACTAAGATATACCCATCCTTCTCTAACCAATACTCTGAAAGATAGCATTCTTCTGTAACCCTACTAGGACTCTGGACCCTTGCTATGAAAGCAGTCATATGAAGATAGTCATTTGAGGTTTGATAGCCTGGCCCCTGCTTCCTGTTCTCTCTTCAATTCCTATGTGTAAATGAAGTGTGACTGGCCTTCTTCCTGGCTGCTAGGCTGTCTCATATCCCAGCTTCCATGCCTGGACTATCCCCATCTGGAACTGTAAAGCCAAAATAAACCTCTTCTCCTCAAAGCTGCTTTTTGTAAGGGCATTCTATCATACTACAAGTAATCCAGTCAATGATCTTGACAGCTTATCCAAGGAATTGTCACATTTGAACAGTAGATAAGACTAAGGGTACAGGACTATGCAGAGAGCTATGAAACAAAGGGGATTAACATTTGTGCCATCAGCATCCTATGCAGGGCAGAAACGCACCCATCACATCAGAAGGAAAAGACAGATCACGACCATGAATGGAGAATTAGTGAGAAGGTTATAGAGCGAGTGTAGCCTCAAGGCTGCTAAGCATCGTGGACTATAACATATCTGCCTTTCAAAACTTTATGTGCAAGCCTTAACCTCCAGAGCCTCCAAGTGTGATAGTATGTAAAGAGATACCTTGGGATAAGGGGGACTCTAATCCTATAGAATCAGAGGCTTTATGAGAGAGCATTTCACAGCTTTCTCTTTCCATGCTGTGAGGACTTAGAGGAAAGCAAGCTATCTGCAAGCCTGGAAGAGAGGCCTCACCGGCTCTGCTGCCACCACCACCTTGGACTTTCAGCCTGAAGATGGACAAATGTATAGGCCTCCACTGCATAGCCTTCCAGAATTTGCCATGGCAGCCGGCATTTCCCACTACACTCAGTCTCCAGAGATCTATGTTTAATTTCTGGAGAAAGCAAATCAGAGAGGCTATGGGTGTGGAAACCACCTGCATCTCCTCATGGTGAAGAGATTCTGTTCTGAATGTCTGAATAGACAGACTTTTCACCATTTAGATTCAACACAAACTACCAACTGCTACATGTATGCATACAATCCTCTGCACAAAGAACTAGACAGTAAGTTGGAATATCTGTTTATATAGAACAATAGCCCCCCTCCAAAAACCAAGAGTTGGGTCCCTAAAGAATGTTTCTGAGTCTTAGCCTTCCCTCATTCTCAAATGTGTGTGAACAACCAGATCTATGTTTTCAAGAAGAAGGAGATTTATTTCAATCTCCCATAAAGAAAAAGAATAGTTCTCAAATGTATGTTCTAAAGTTCTTTGGTACTACTAGGAGTGGATGGTGCATGCCTTTAATCCCAATACTCTGGAGGCAGAGGCAGACAGATCTGAGTTCAAAGCCAGCCTGGTGAGTTGTAGGACAGCCAGGGCTACATAGAAAATCCTTGTCTTGGGAAAAAAAGAAAGACATTCTATCATGAAGCTCATCAGGAAGTTAAGCAGTATATGAATACTTCAGCTCAATGTCAAAGTAGGTGTTTGTCTTAGTTAGAGTATCTATTGTTGTGGTAAAACTTCATAACCAAAAGCAACTTGAGGAGGAAAGGGTTTTTTTTGTCTTACAACTCTCAAGTGACATCCCTGAGGGAAGTTGGGACAGAAGCTCCAGACAGGAGGCTGGAGGCAGGTACTGGAGCAGAGGCCCTGGAGGAGTGCTGCTCACTGGCTTCCTCCCTGTGGTTCGCTCAGCCTTCTAGGACTCAGGCTGTCCTCAGAGAACTAGCCTCTCCCTTCCCAAATCAATGATTAACCAATAAGCATGCGTTACAAACTTGCCTACAGGTAATTTGATGGAGTTATTTTCCCAACTTGGTTCTACTTGCAGGGTAAGTCTAGCTTGTGCCAATTTATTAAAAATAAAAAAGGATAGAATTTATGATGTAATTGTTGCTTTATTGTTAATATTTACTGTATTTTAAATTACAGAGAAGCTTTTAAAGTGGAGAGAAAGTATAAGCATACACTGTCCTGGCTGCTGGATGAAAGAGCATCTATGTCAAGTGGTGCACTCTGGAACAAACGAGCAAAGCCAACCTTATTACTAAGAAACTAGTTTTGCCATCAAAAACCATCTAAACATCTTGGGGACCACAATGCAGTTCCCTGGGGGTCCAACAGCAACCTGAATTGGTGGTGCCTCCCAATAGATACATAAATGAATTTGATGAATATTTAAGTAGCCAGCATGTTTATTTTTACAATAAAATGGAAAAAAATCTCCCTAAGGGTAGCTATTTTCCTCAAGGAACAAATAATTAAGAATAAATTCCAAAAAGTGATTCAAATTAAGAGATATGAGAGGATCTGCAGTTGCTTCTGGATGAAAAGGTCAGCAAAAACATCAAGGGGAAATAACATGAAATTTGCGTTACAGTGGAGGAGAGGAAGCTTTTCAAATACAATAATGTCAGTCTCCTCCATTTCTACTCACTTAGTGTTAGCTAACTTACTGTTTGGAAGTTTTTCTCCAAGGTCTAACTCAGTTTTGAATGAGTAGGATCCTCTGACCTTGATCGCAAGTAGCTCCTAAGGATGGCCTTGCCCCTTTGCTACATAGCAGCTTACAGGCGATCATAACCGAAAGTAAGGTTTCTATGAGTTTTGTGAAGGGCTGTACAATCAGCTTCACTACCCAAACCCTTTAAGGTATGTTCATATTCCTAATTCAAAGTCAGTCATTTAAAAGGATCAATCAACTAGCCTAGTGGTCGGTAATATAGAAGAACACTTGTCAAACTCCTGGGAAGACCGGAGTTCAAACACCACCAGCACACCTCCACCTCCAAAACCCCCTCCATCACCACTGCCACCAACAACAACGGTTTATAAAAGGTTTTTATCATTGGTATGCTGTCATCCAGAGGTGTCATGAAAGAGTCAGGGCTGGATAATGTCTAGATCTCTGCCACTTAATTTCTTAGGAAATCAAGAACAATAACCTGGGATGAAGAAAGTAATTAAGCATATACAACATACACACACAGAACCTTAAAACTTTGAGTAGAGCCAATGAGATGTTTTAATAGGCAAATGTACTTGATGTCAAGCCTGACGACCTGAGTTCAATCCCCAGACCCCACACAATAGAAAGAGAACTAACTCCCAAAAGTTGTCCTCTGGCCATCCTTGTGCAATAAATAAATTCAATGAAAATAATTTTAACTTCAATTAACATCTGTCCTCTCTGAAATACCTCACACATTGGCAAGGCACCTTGGCACCCACTAGCCCCAGGAGAAGGAGAATTTCATTGACCAAAGCAATTATTTCAGACTTTATCAGCCTGTGTCATCTATAGTCGGCAGCCATGCCTATGGCTTGCTTTAAGCAACAGGCTACCAAAGAGATGAGTAAATATCAATACTGTGACTCTGTTATGTAAAACCTTATCATCCATCTTCCCAGGAAACTTTCCTTTGTGAGAAAACCTTCCTGTATGTGCATGTGTGCACATGCATGTGCATGTATGCATACGTGATCATGTGTGTGTGGTCCATAGCCAGAGGTTGATTCCAGAAGTCTTCCTCAATTACCCTCCACCTTAATTTTTGAAACAAGGTCTCACTGAACCTTGATCTCCTTCATTGTGCTCAAACCCCCTGGCCAGAAAACCTTAGGGACCATCCTTACCTCTGCCTCCGCAGTAGGCTCTCAGCATCACACCCAGATTTTTACATAGGACTAGGGATCCAAACTCAGATCCTCATGGTTATGAAGCATCTTTACTGAACCATCTCCCCAGCACTCCTCCACTTGCTTACTTGAATGAAATAAACGGTTCTCTGCTAGGAAGAATCTCAGAGGAAGGATCTGAAGGTGGCTTCCAGCCAATACTCAGTAAGGAATTGGTCTCTTTAGTCCCTTGGCTATGGTCTGAATCCTGCCAATTTCTTATGATATGAGAAGTGAATCCTTCCCAGTTGAATACTTATATGAGAACCAAACTCCAGCTGATGCCTTGACTATGGCCTTGCAGATTTCTGACCTACAAAGCCATGAGCTGACAAATCTATTTTAAACTGTTCTGCTTATGGAAATTCTTTACAGCTCTAGGTAATAAACTTGATGTAATACCAAAGAAAAATAACAATGTAGAAAACATTATTTTTATATGAATTAACTAACACTAACATTTAAAAGTTGACTTTTATGCAAATTGATCAATTATGAAACATTGTGGTGCATTCTAAACAGTGCAAGGGGAGGGGCTAGGGAGGGGGTTGTTCTCTACAGTTTCTCTACAGTGCTCAGTAGGGAGAGTCAGGGGAGGGCTAGCTGAAGGCAGCCTAGCTACTGGCACTCTACAAAGCTGAGAAGAAAGTCCACATATGTCTACTAAAACACAAAGAAATCACAACACAATAGAAGAAAGCATTGAAAATACAGAGTCCAAGCGTGAGCAGAGAGAGAGAGAGAGAGAGAGAGAGAGAGAGAGAGAGACGAGGAGTGTGAAGACAGGGCCTGCCACAGTCAAATTCTAAGGAGAGAGATGTTTCTCTCAAAAGCAAGACCTAGAAGAACAAGGTCAGGCCCAGCGGAAGCAGCAAGCAGATAAGGTCATATGAGTACACACTAGAAGATACAGCTTTGCAATTCATGGTAATGGGACATTAACAGTTTCTCATGCTTACCAATGTCATTGGAGAGGTTCTTATGAAATTTCAGAGACAGATAGAATGGAATTAAGGAGGTACCCTGGAACAGAACCCACCCAGTCCTACAGTACCCATCAGTTACACCCAAAAAGGGCTAGGAAGGATAAGTCCAAAGAGATCCCCATCTTCAAGTCAGCATAAAGGTTTCCAGAACTTGCGGATCCTCTCAGCCGAGCACTCAACTTTCTCCAGGTCACTAGCATCTGTGTACATCAGCACGTGTACCACAAGTGCACACACATAGCACACACCAAAAGCACACTCACACACAACCATTGACATGGGAGAAGGAAACTATGATTCATGCTTCTATTTAAAATCTAGAGCTCGGCACCTTGCGTGGTTTGTTCTAGAGTCTTACATTTCTGAACAGAACATTTGGTCTTCATTTTATATTCTTCACAATAAGAGAATTAATCACTCAGTACCCTATTTCTAGACTGTTATTGTGAAGTAAGCTATAAGCTATGGGAAGCATCTTGTAGGAAGGAAAATGATAGATATTTATTTAACACCTACTATGTGACCGGAACTTTGTATCATCTCATTTGCTTGGATAGCTCCCAGAAGTGGAGTAAGCAAAATGCTCTAGGAAGGTAATTTACCTGAAATAATCAGACTACTAAGTGGCAAAGCCAGAGTCCATAGCTCAGGCACCTCTGAAACCAAGCAGAGGTCCCTCCCACTGCAACCCACTCAGTTATCCAGGCTTCTAAGATGCCTGAATTACACCATCTGAAAACCCAGGTGTGATTGGTAGATTATGTTTAGAGTGTTGTCTTCACATAAACAGGGGAGTTTTCATGTAGGGTGGATAAATCATTTTATGAATTTTAACCTTCACTCCACTGTGAGTCAAACTACAAAGTGTGACTTATTTCATTCCTAAAATTAGAATTCAAAGAATATCACACACTGAAATATAAAAATCTATGCTTAAAAAACCCTAGAAATTGATAGCCAATTTTTAAAAGCAATCTATCTTCTAAAGGGATGGCATCCATCCACAATTCTAAAAGCCCTAACATGAGATCCTTAATAGGAAGGCAACCATGCAGAACTTCCTAGTGTTTCAGATACCTCCCTCACCTACTAGAATATCAGTTCTCAACCTATGGGTCAGAATCCTTTTGAAGGTTCAGAACAATACTGTCCCAGGGGTTGCCTAAGACCGCTAGAAAACACAGATAGGTACATTAGAATTCAAAACAGTAGCAAAATTACAGTTATGAGGTAGCAACAAACATCATTTTATGATTGGGGGTCACCACAACATGGGTAACTGTATGTATTAATGGGTCGCAGCATTAGAAATATTGAGAACCACTGCATTAAAAAGAGATGTCACTGTCCAGTTATATTTTATTGTATAGATAGCCAATCTAGATTCCATTGCTACATGGAATCCCAGGCATGTGCTTATCAACACATGATGCTAACTAGGAAGAGACCCATTCCTGCTGGCCCGTTGCTGTTATGAAACATATAGAACTCATTTTAGATGCATTTAGAGAGTCAAGTCAGTCATGAGAAAATATCAATGTATGTACGGTTCAAAATGCAAACAGAAATTAAAACAAGTAGGATTCAACTCAAACAGTATGAGAAAGTGTAGACTGGGATCTCCCAGGATGCTTTATTAATATAATGTCAACCGAATTAATCAGCTCAGAATATTGTCTCCATACAATTCTTGATTTTAAAAGCAGAAATAGGAGTTTGGAAAACAAGACAAGAACCAGGAACTTCTCAAATCTTTCTTTCCACACTGTTGATAACTATGCTGAAATCTGAACACAACCATACATCCCACACCAATGCACTCTCCAACTCTTGTTGCTAGTACAGGACACTGACCATACCTAAAGGCCATCTTCCTGAAATGCTACTTAAGTGTGATAAGCCCAACACGGGGGAAGAGGGCACATAAGTGCACTAAAACCTCAACAGCTAATGGAACCACATCTGGACTTGCTTTCAAAACATCTGTATTAAATCAGGAGAGGGGCAATGGATGTAACAAGATACTTGTTAAAGCTTGGGTACTCCTGTACATGGGAGTACATTATATTTCAGTCCATGTAACATTCTCTATAATAAAGAGCTAACATTATTGTGTGCCAATACAAAATTAGGAGTTCATTAACTCTGAGTCTTTCAAAAATTAAACTCTAAAATCCTAACTATTCCAGAAAGACTAGAATACAAATCGACACCCCAAAAACGTTTGGAGAAAATGCAAGAACAAGCCACTAGACTTACGGAGTAACATCTTGCTACATTTTTCTTAGCCCTTTCTTGTTCATATAAATGTATTTCCCAACATATTTGGGATTCAGTTGCACATATATGCTCCCTCTTCCTTAACAACTTCAATTTCCCATAATAAGAAATGCATTCCATTTTCAAATGCAATAAAAATATAAAATTTGTGAAATTTGACACTGATGCTATTTATCTAATATATAAATACAACTTGCCTTCAGACTTCACCAACTATCACAACACTGTCTACAGCATTGCTTTTTCTGATCCAGGGTTAAATCTCAAATTCTCCATTGCCCTGGCTGTCAGCCACCTCCCATGACATTAACATTTACAAAATGCTTATCTCCTGTCTTCACTGAATAGAACTGGGTTGTAAAAACTGTCCTTCCTTGGTGCTCTCTCTCAGGATAGAACTTCTAGCAGTTCTTTATTTGAGATGTTTTATCCCAGGTTTCTCCACTATAAAACTGCCATTTCCCCCCCTCCCCCTTTAATAACTAATGAGAAACCTGTGAGGAAATTCTTTAAGAATTTAAGATTCTGTTTGTCTTATTTCAGGTTTCAGTTCCTATGATGAAATACCGTGACCAAAAGCAAGTTGAAGAGGAAAGAGGTATGGCTCACACTTCCATATCACTGTACATCTTCAAAGGAAGTCAGGACAGGAACTCAAACAGGCAGGAACCTGGAGGCAGGAGCTGATGCAGAGGCCATGGAGGGGAGCTGCTCAGCCTGATTTCTTATAGAACCCAGAACCAATTCAGGAGTGTCCTACTCACAAGGGACCAGGTCCTCCCACATCAATCACTAACTAGGAAAATGCCCTACAGCCCGACTTTACGGAGGCATGTTCTCAGTTGGGTTTCCTCTCAGATGGACTGTAGTTTGTGTCAAATTGATATAAAAACTAGCAGCACAGTGCTCCTCTTTGGCTTCTTACACACTAATTCAGGAACCACAGGTGATTCCCACATGAACCGATCATTGGTGGTGTTTGTTAGGACATGGTGTGTTTTCTGAAGACACCATTCTCAATGAATAGCTTAAGATTCCAAGTAGGTTGTAATTTTCTCTTTGCCTGCATTTTTGTTGCCATCCTTTGCAAATGCTTTAATAATTACTGTGATTGGAGATAATTTTACCCAGGAATGAGTCTGTTTTCACCCAGGCAACTCTCATTTAAAGTCTACACATTGCTCTAGAACGTTTCTGGCAGAACCACCTACCGGAACCTGCTAGGGCCTTGCATTTACATCCTCCCTGCCCTGGCTCACTCACCTCCTGCCACACTGGCTTGGGGGAAAGAGCAGAAGGAACTGAATGGCTACAGGTGGAGCTTGCCTATGAGCTAGCAACAGTCTGCTTCTGACTCCCGATCATCCATTCAATAGACCAAGACCAACCATAAGAGACCTTAGGATACAAAGCCCTTATCCAGAAATATCTCTAGAGACCCAGCAACTCAAAAACTACCCAAGATTTCTGGGGCATAATACAGTTAGCTATTTCCAACAATTCAAAACATGCCCGCTGTCCCTGAGAATTTATTCTTTTTATTTCTTTTTTATAATATTTTATTTGTTCTTTGACAGTTTTGTATTTTTATACAGTGTTCCTTGCATGGTTGTTTTTCCTCTTAAAAAGGGGGTTTATTTTTAAAAAGTATGTGTGTGCCTGTATGTGTCTGTGAGGGTTGTTTGCAGATGATTGAAGATAGCCTCAGAGACCAGAAGAGGGCATGGGACACCCTGGAGCTTGAGTTACAAATGACTGTGTATGCTGAAAACTGAACTTGGGTCCTTGGAAAGAGCAGGATGCACTCTGAACTGAAGAGCCATATCTCTAGTCCCTGAGAAAACTTATTCTTAAAAACACACACATGAAAATGCACACATATAAATGCAGTTCTAAAAACTCAGGCCACAGTGATTCAAAAATGAAGATTCATGATAAAAAAAAAAAGCATTAATAATGCAACAAATGCCATAGGAAAGAAAACGGGATAAATGTCTTACTCTCAAAATACAAAATTACCTGGAATACCCATTACATTAAACACACTCAAGATTCTCTGAATGTGGCCGCTTATTATTAAGCAAACATAGCTACTTAACCATTTCATAATAACTACTGAGAACCAGCTGAGGCTCCAACTTGCCTGCATCTTTGGAAACTGTCCTTCCAGCTCTGAGTTGTCTGGACACAGACCACGCTCTCTGGGTCTTTTTGTGTTTGAGATTGTTTTGGGCAAATAGTTTTTAAGCATCTCTGTGCTATAGTCTAAGAAGGACAGCAGCCTGGACATCCCCAAACTTTATAGCTGCCTTTTCCCTCAAGGAGAAATGTAGAGAGATAAGAAAAGTGGAATAAAAACCATCAGCTAAGCCTAAGGCAGATTGTGCCCAGGCTCAGTGCATCCTAATGAGGCCATCTCCTCACTACAGGATGTTCCCATCTGCCTCTCACCTGTCAGCATCCCCTCCCAAAGATGGAACTTCGGTAACTCTAGAACTTGTTAATTACCTTCTACACAAGTAAGGCCATGTGTAATTATTTCTTACTTTACTCATAAAAACCTAAATCTATCATTCCTTCCTCTAGATTCTCTCTCCCCCAAATGACTACACTTTGGGGATATATAAACAGAACTGAGAGAACAAAATAGATTGGTCTCTATTAGTTAATTTAATGCTAAACACCTGATCTGCTTCGAGGGCACACTGGTTTCTCCATACTGATGAAATCATGGTAAATGGGAGATGTAAGAGCAACTACACACTTACCCATTTCACTCTGTGTGCCTATCACTTTATGAGATATCCATTGCCTTACAGGGCATGCCAGTCTTGCCATATATATGTTTATGTGTGTGTACATATACGTCTTCACATACTTTTTCTGAGACAGGGTTTGTAACTTGACATCCTCCTGCCTCAACTACTCAAGGGTTGGAATTGCTTATGTGTGCCCTCTTATCCAACAGCCAAATCACAATTTTAAAGTTGAGGGTGGGGCCACAATCCCGCTGATGACTTTGGGAGACATAAATAGTCCTGATTTTAACAACAGCAACAAAAAACTTCACATCCTCAGTACTCACTCTACCCAAGCTGGGTTCTTGTCTGGATCGTGATTTATTTAAAAGAAAAATAATAAAAATTTTGACCCTCACCATCTTTGACTCTCTCATCTCTCCCAAAATTGTCTTATAAATGACATCCGTAACCACACCGTCCACTCAGATGAATGAAGTCCCTACTGTGTGCCCTGTCTTTAGCTGAGAACTCTAGATAGTAGGTCTAAGACAAGCATGACTTGATGCTTTACTCTGCTCCTTTGAGGTCCCAGCTTCATGTAATTAGCTTTCTTCACAGCAATCTTAATTTCCAAAGACAACAGCAAAGACGCCAAGATGCCAATAGTAGGCCAGCAGGAGCCTCCCAACACTTCCAGCCTTAGATTTCATCTCAGCCTTCTCTCCCTGCACGCCCCTCTCATTCATGGAAGCCAGACAAGGTCTCTGCTTCAGGGCCACCTGGCAGGAGGGCGTGCCAATCTGACTCAGAACTCCAGGAGAACCTTGAACTCACAGCTTCCTAAAAGCTAGCTCTGGGCCTGGAGGCAGTCCCAAAGGGCTGTGAGGCCCAGCTTTGCTGCATACCCTGCATCAAGTGTCCTCTCCAGCCAGGTGCTATATCCCTCCTGAGGGGCCCTCAGACCTCCTGCCCTCCCCTGCCTTGCCGAGTAACAAGGGATGATGGGCATGATGGCAAGTCCCCCCCACCCCCCGCTCCGGATATGGGGTACCCAGACGCTGCTCCCGCGAGCCAGCCACAAAGGCAGGCTGGCGCGGGAGGAAAACTTGCCACCCCGGGTGCCTCGGCTTCCCCAGGGGCCCCGCACTTACTGTCATTCGCCATGGCCGCATCCGGGGCTGTGGGGCGTCCGCCCGCGGCTGGGGTACCCACGCCGCGCCCGACCGGGCGCGTCCTCGGCAGGCCCCGCGCGCTCGGGAGCCCGCGACGCGCACAGATGCTCCCGCCGCGCGCCCCCGCCGCGCCGCCCCGAGCCCCGTGGTCGCCCCCGCCGGCTTCCCTCCACCCCACCCGAGCCAGATCGGCCCTCAGCCGGGCCTGCCCTGCCCACCCCGCAGCAGCATCCCTCCCAAGGAGACAAAGCAGCCAGCAACCTGGCCCCACTCCTCTCCGGGTACCTTGCCCGCTCTTTACATCTTTACATCTATTCGCGCGCACACACACACACACACACACACACACACACACACACACACACACACACACACACACACACACACACACACACACACACACACACACACACACACACACACACACACACACACACACACACACACACACACACACACACACACACTTGTTTTCTTCTCTCGCTCTTTTCAATCCAGGCCTGATGCTTCTTTCCAGCACGATCGACCCTGAGCCCCAGCTGAAAGGAGCAAAGCAGGGAAACAGGTGGGAGAGAGCAGTAAGAGTCACCCAGGTCCCTTCAGGGCCTGAGGACTGAGACCCACCAGGTGCTCCCCTTCTCCTGTTTTGTTCCCAAAGTGAAAATAGAGCCCTGCGTGTAGTAGGCTCTCAGATACCTATTAGGTGAGTTAATGGATGGCTTTATAACTGGAAACCTGGGTGAATTAATGAGTGGGTAAATGGCCAATTAGCTAACTGAATGTGAACAGGATAGGTAACTAACTGGTAGATAATTGTGGGCCTGACCACAGGCTTGTAAGATGACTTGTTGGACCAGCTCAATAAGAAAGTCAGACGGTATTGCCTCCAGGGCCATCCTGGTTTAAAGGGCTTTCAAATGAGTTCACCTATGGGTGTCTTATGCCTTACATCTTGTGGAAGCCTGGAAACCAATTACCAATAAATTTTTGCTATATTTAGGGAACAGTAGCAAATGAGAAACCACGACCATACCCTCCCTCCACAGGAAAGCCTCAAGTGGCTCAAACACACAGCCTAAAGTACATGTACCAGAAGCAATTTCGTTTTTGCAGGCACGATGTATTTGGTCCATTTGAGGATGTTCATCCAATTCAAACAGTAAGGATGCCAATGGACATCATCCCAAGAATGACTGTACACCAACAAGATCCAGGAGTAAGGCAGAATTGGAAGCCGGGCAAGCAAAGGGAGGTATAGGAGAACAACATAGGGCTCCTCTCCGAACAGTCCACAGGATGAGGGCGTCCACAGGTGAGGAAGTCAGCACAACTCTGTGAGGGCAAGCCACATCCACATTCCATACTGCTGACCTGAGACATTGCTTTTAATCTGTTTATAATATATGTGAGTCTCAAGAACATTTAAAGTTAAGAAGCACAGACACCAGGCTCATGTTTTAGTTATAACAGCCCTCTATAGTGACTAACAAATAAACAAATACCACAACAAAACCTTGAAGTAGGCTGAGGAGATATTAAAAAAAGGATTGAAAATGACTCAAGAAGTGTGAACCTATTTGGAGCTCAGACATCATGAATGTAAGCTATTTTGAGGGGCAAGATGAAGAGATGAGTTTGGCTCAAAGGGGCAGGACATGTATGAAGTTCTTCACTCAGCAACTGAAGTGCTTCTAAATTATAAGGATGATGATGACCCAAAGGCTGTGTTTCTCGAGTAACATGTGGGGCCATGGAGCCAAATGTCAGCTAGAAAAGGTTAAAAAAATATGAGACTTCAAAGATGGGGAGGCCCCAAGTATGACAGTCTCTCAAAACATTTGGCAATAAATAAATGAAGACAATGTCAAGAGAGCAGGGCTGACATGAGGTTTATTGTTGGAGATAAATGATTGTTCTACAAGATAGATAATCCACACATACAAATATGTTCAAGAAAAAATTGTTTTCTATGTAATCAAATTAACCTCCTGACTCAAATGCCCATTCCACATATTGTTAGGGAGCTTGAATTCACTTCAGAGTCCATTCTATGAATTCAGGTTCATCTGAGGTAATTCCTTCTTCCCTGAGAGGTTACATGTAAGTTTGAGAGGCAAGCAATCACTGTCATAGGGTGTATTGAAAGACTTTAGGTACTGCCTGTCCTCAGTGGAATATGGCTCCTGTCCACAGTGTGTCCACCACATAG